>OY856411.1:1474126007-1475326007 GCA_963693085.1 Alisma plantago-aquatica
CGTAGACCTTCCGAACCTCCATGGAAGGATGAACGATCCACGGACGCAGAATAGAAGCATTTGGTGGAGGAACGAACTCCGGGATCTCCATTGGATTTTCCCGGGAAGAGGATGTGCCGGAAACATGCACGATTGTCATAGAAGAAGAAAGATTAGAAGATGGAGCTCGGAGAAGGTCGGAGAAGATTATCTCTGCTCGATGAAAGCTCGGTGAAGAACATGCGTCGTGGATGCTCGTAGCCGGGCTTTGATTGCTCACAAAGATGTACGGCATAAGTGGAGAAGGATTGCTCTGAAGTTGTGACGTCATATGATGACAATCCATCCCTTATATAACCGTGGTCGGCGCTGATGTATGCCCATCGATACCATCGACGCGAGTCGATGGTATCGACTCTTATAGCACAATCCGTCCGCCGGTGGTATTGACGGTCGTCGATGGCTTGATGTGGGGACCCAGATCGATGACGTGTCGATACTATCGAAAGGTGTCGATGGTATCGACCCATCCCACGAATCGAATCTCTTGATGCAGTGATCTCCGTTGATTTCCTCTCATGGATCGGTGACGTGTCGTGTCGATACTATCGACGCAAGTCGATAGTATCCACTTCTGGTTAGGGCAACACCCTCGCAAGGCCCGGCCGCCGCTTTCTGCCAGTAACTTGTTCGATACCATCGAAAGGCCTGTCGATGGTATCGACTTCACTGAGACAATTTGCGTCTGAATATCTCCAGAGATCTCGATAGTATCGACATACATGTCGATACTATCAACCTCAACTTTGCGATCAACTTGTTGGTGTGTCGATACCATCGACGAGGCCATCGATAGTATCGATGCAGAGTGATTTTTGTAGCTGCCAACCTGTACCCAACTCGATACCATCTACACAAGGGTCGATGGTATCGACTCTGCCTCAGTCCTACACATAAAGCAAATGACCACGGTATCTTTTTTACACTAAAAATGAAATCAAATCAAATCAAAGTACAAATGTGAAAGAAACTAAACGAAACTACATATGGTTGGGTTGCCTCCCAACAAGCGCCCTTATTTAACGTCTTAGGCTAGACGACATCAAGCATCATCAACTTGGAGCTTTAGAGAGTGTGCCCAGGGGATCACACGGTAGTTTGAACTCAACTCAATCCTGGCCAATCCCCAATGTCAAAGTACCTCTCCCAATGGCTGTGACAACATCAGTCGTCGCTTGAAACGGCCTACCCAATAGCATCTCGCAACTTTTAAGCTGTGGCATGTGCATGATGATGAAATCCACCAGAAAGATGAACCTGTCTACCTTGACGAGTACATCCTCTCATACTCTGTGTGGCTTTACAATGGACCCATCCGCCAACTCAATCGTTGCCGCCGATTTCTTTATTTCCTTCAACCCAAGCTTTTGAAATGTAGATAGTGGCATAAGATTAATGCTGGCATCCGAATCACACTGTGCTTGTGGAAAATTTTGATCGCCTATAGAAAATGGAATATAAAAACCTCCTGGGTCTTTCCTCTTCTGTGGTAAACTCCCGTGGATAATTGAGCTCACCATCTCATTGACTCGGCAAATGTCTGCATCTTTGATTCGCCTTTTCTTGATGATGATTTCTTTTATAAACCTCCCATATGCGGGAATCTGCTCTATCATTTCCACTACTGGAATATTGATATGGAGTTTTCTTAACATCTCCAAGAACTTCCTGTAATGTCTATGTACTTTCTTCGATCTCGGATTGTCCGGACAAGACACAACTACCTCTTTTAGATGCTTATGAGGTGGCACATATGAGCTTTTTGGGGTCTCCTCCCCCAAGCTGGCTTCAATGTCACCCTCTGGCTTAGACTTTGGTACATCATTTGCAACAGGTGCAACGTGTGGCAGCTCCTCTCCCTCAGTGACCGTAACTTCACCATGATGCATAACCTTCACCTGCTCTCCTTGCCTAGGTGCGGGCGCGACCATGGTGGGCTCTTGGCGGGATTTCCTGAGTAGGATATATCTGCCAGGTAGTCCGTAATGACTACGAGGATATGGTATTCTTGGTGTAGCCTCCGTATCAAAAATCATTTTGCTTTTGTCCTGGACGTCCAACACCGGTGGCTCTGCCTCAGTAATCACAGATATGTACTTTACTTGATGATGTGCTTGAACAACCTCTGCATTCCCAGCCTGTCTTTGTTGATTGGCATGCTTCATGGCCGCCACTTCATTAGAAATATGGGTCACAGCCGTCTCTAATGCCCTCATATGTGCTCCATGGCTTTGCAATGTTTTCCCAAACTTAGTCAAAATCTCACCTTGGGACTGCAACTGCTTACTAAACATGCTCATCATCTCCTGATTTTGCTGCACCATTTGACTCAGCAACTCGATGCTTTTGTCTTCAGCCCTTGGTTGTGGCTTTGCATCTGGATCTTTTAGGAAGTTGTTTGGATCCTTCCATTAGAATTTTTTATCCTTCCTCCAAGCATAATCATTGTTTCTATAGCCCTGTTGTTGCATAAATATTACCTGGGCTTCCTTATCGAATTTTGCATCTTCTTTGGCAAGCAATTTCTTTGCTAAAAGGTCTAATTTATCATTCAGCTCCTTGATGGCCCTGGACTCACCTACAACTTTCACTTTTTCTGGTGCATCCCTGACGCCCCAAGATTGCTTCTTTGCCATATTTTTCAGAATCTCCCAACACCTCGTGCCTTTGTTGTTTAGGAAAAACCCTGAACCTGCTGAATCCAGATAACTTCTATCATGTTCGGAAAGAGCAAAATAGAAGATTTTAACTTGTTTCTCCTTGTCCAAATCATGGTGTGGGCACCTTCTCAGCATGATTTGAAAATGCTCCCAGGTCTTAGAGTAGGTCTCTCCTACTTTTTGGCTGAAATTATGGATTTTCCTGATCATGTCATTCGTCTTCTCAGGCGGAAAGAACCTTTCAAAGAACACCTCCACCATGTGGTTCCACGATTCTACATATTCGTCGTCAATATTATGCAACCATTCTCGTGCATTTCCTGCCAGAGAACTCGGGAATAGCTTTAGATAGAGCGTCTCTTGTAGAAACCTGTCCATTTTAATCATGTCACAATTCTCCACAAATTGACTTATATGAGTCACCGGGTCTTCTTTATTTAGCCCATAGAATGCATTTGACTTGACCAAGTTGATCACTGCAGGATCAATCTTATAAGTCGGAATGTTGATCGCCTACTTCTTTATTGGCCCCTTTGATGCAGATGAGGAAGAAGCTTTGATCTTCTCCCATATCGTCTGTTCCTCTGCCATTTCTTCTTGTTCGGATGCGGAATCTATTTCTTGTTTTTGTCTTGATCGTAGTCTTCCTCGTCGTCCGGTTCCGATAGTGGAATCTCTAGTGGTTGTTGCGTGTAGTCAATGCTATGCGTCCTCACCATGCACAGTACCTACAAAATGAAAATTTCAGTTCAGTATCGCGCTAGATGATTATAAAATCGGAAAGATAGATTATGAATTTTAGAAATGATTTCAAACTAATAAAAATAAAAAGTGGCCTAGATTGGCCGCTTGCAGCACTCGTAGTGCCGACAATTGTCGTGTCCCCGGCAACGGCGCCAAAAACTTGACATGCTTTTACCGTGCGTCGAACGCAAGTGTACGTGTCAATGTAATATAGGCCTTTGTGAGGCCCGTGTCGAACTCAGGGACACTGAATTATCGGTAGACTACTACTAACTGGTTGCGATCAGCTAAACTGATTAAAAGAGTTTGAGAGTTGTTGTAAAAATAAAAGAAAATAAAGTAAAACAAAGCAATCGATTAAGGGTTTAGTTTAATCAATTCAAGTGGAGATCTTTAGGATTGTGGTTTCACCGTGGGTTTTCATTATATGAATTTCCATATAATAATTCAGGTTCATCTCTCGATCCGGGTAGTGGCATGTAGTCAGAATTGCCCACTATCGTGGTACAATTCACTACCTATGTCTAGGTCGGTTCCACCGTCGTAGTAACCTATACCCTAAACTAGGTGCATTAAAAACAACCCTTGGGTTCCACCATTAATCTTACATCACCTTGTTCAAGGGATTTGTTAATTAATGTGATATTCATCTCTTTTCAACCGTTAATTCTTCTTTCAAAGTAATTAAGGCATTATATTATTATTATGGTGATCAAGCATAACAATATAATTGATAAAACGAATTCATACCACAAATTTAAGAGATTAATGATCAATTACTATAATAAAAATGTCATACAATGTTTCCCCAGGCTACTCCCGGTCCAAAAGATAAAGGGGATTAGCCCCGCATGTTCATCTCAGAGCAAAACATGGTAGAGAAAAGGGGAAACATGGAGAAAAATGTGAATAAGTAGTGAAACCCCTGAACGGAGAAGATCCAAGCATTCCTTGGCGTGGAATACACAATCTCCGGCCTTTTGGAGGTGGAAAACATCTTCTTCGGCATCCAGAACGGCCGGGGCGTACTTCTGGGCTCTGTTCTTCTCTCCACACCTTCTCGGGACGTGTGCAGTGGCTTATGACGTAATAGCCTGCTCTAGGCCACCGTCATTAGGTATAATCACCGACTTAGGTCGCAAAAATATCGTCGCCGTCGGATTTAGATCGATCTGAAGCAAACTTGTATCTGACGGTGTCGATACCATCAACGCGAGTCGATGGTATCGACTCTGCACAGTATCGGCTGGTCTTCTTTTCTTTTCTTTGTCGTGACTGATGCTAACTCGATACCATCGATGAGGGTCGATGGTATCGACTCTCTTAGGCATCAGTTTTTGTCCTTTTCCATCGCTGAAGCTCCACTTGTCGATAGTATCGACTTCTAGGTTGATAGTATCGACTATCTTCTCGCCAGCAACCTGATGGTATATTGATACCATCGACTCTCATGTCGATAGTATCGACTCTACGATGCTCCTTGCGGCTGGCTGCCTGTGGTCTTGCCGATGGTATCGACCACTATCGATGGTATCGACATCAGTAGATATGCATTTTTCCTGAAATTGCAACACAAAACCACATAAGCCGAAATAAAACATATTACTGTAATCATTTATGCTCAAAATACCAAAATAAGGGAGATTTGACACTGAGAAGGATCATAGACCAAAATAAATGAATCATGCAATATTAACCACCAAAATGACCAATAAATGCATAAAACACAAGTAAAATATGTCTATAAATGCGACTCAAAATCATCGCATCAAGGTGCATTCCTGAAGAAGAAGTTCCCCAGATCCTTTGAGAATTTCATATTTTGTCTTATGGAGGACATCTGGGAGGAGAAAAGATGACAACAAAAGTCCTACAATTGGGATTTTATTTGACCACCCTATTTCAGGATGCTCAAGCATAGATTAAGGAGTGTGATGAATGCCAACAAATGGGAAACATTTCAAAGGGGAATGAGATGCAAATGTATGATTGATTAGAGGTAGAAATTTTCAATGCTTGGGGAATCAACTATATGGGGTTGTTTCCATCTTCCTAGGGAAACCAATACATTCTTATCATTATAGACTATGTCTACAAGTGGGTGGAGGTTGTTGCAGCCCCTACATGTGGTCCCAAAGTAGTAATTAAGTTGTTTGAGAAGACCATTTTTCCCAGATTCAGTGTCCCACTGACTGTCACAAGCATGAAGGGTTCTCACTTTGGAGAAAGACAGTTTGAAGCCTTGGTAAGGAAATATAGATTAAAGCACAAGGTGGAAACACCCTACCACCCCCAAATGTAAGGACAAGTAGAAATATCAACTAACAAATCAAGAAAATCATTGAGAAAATAGTCAATTAGACTTGGAACGACTAGTGTATGAAGCTTGATGATGCTTTATGGGCTTACAGGACTGCTTATAAGACTCTGATAGGGACTACTCCCTATTAGCTTATCTATGGGAAGTCATGTCATGTACAGATTGAGCTAGATAATAAAACATTCTGATCTATCAAGTTTCTGAATATGAACCCAGACCAAGTAGGAAAGAATAGGTTTCTACAGTTGTAAGAGTTAGAAGAGTTGAGGCTACATACCTATGAAAATGCCTGCATTAGAAGGAGACAAGGTCCTTTTGTTCAATTCAAGCATCTGATTATTCCCAGGTAAACTCAAGTCGAGGTGGTTTGTCCCCTTTACAGTCGTGAAGGCATAACCATCTAGAATTATGGAAATTACCAATGAAAATATAGGTACGTTCATAGTGAATGGTCACAAGGTAACGAGGAACTATTAGGATGAAGCTTTTGTGAGGAGGTCGGAACTTCAATCAGAAGAGCCCCAACTTGAACCACTCGAAGAACCCAGAAGATCCAAACAAGAGAGTAATGCTAAAGACTATAAATTAGCACTTATTGGGAGGCATCCCAAGGATTTCCTACATTCTTTAAATTTTGAAGTTCTTCACTCCATCTAGACTATGTATTAGTTCTAGTTTGGTCCATTTTACCAAGTAGTTAGAATTTACTAATCTTGTTAGAAATCGCATATTAGGTTTTAGTAACGTAAATAAAATAAAATCATAGTCTCATTCACATACTCCCTTAATACTTAGCTTTCTTTATTTTCGTGTTTAGGTATCTTTCTCTATTGATGAAAAACAATGTCAAAAATAAAGTGTATTGGTCGCTATTGATTAAGAACACAATGACCACTGCGGAATCCATCTGAATAGGGATTGATTCTGTTCAAGAGGCGCTTTGTTTGTAGAGACCGCCTTTTTCTCCCTACCCATAGAGACTGCTATATCCCTTCTTTCATACTGACTGCTACATATATTTGAAGTCATCAGCCCCACCTAAGGTATAAAACCCTTTGTGCTAAACCCTTTCTCCCCCCCACACCTTCTATCGACAAAGCACCAGCAAATTCAAGAGAAAGATAACTCCCCTACACTAATGGATACAGGAGCAAATACGATGACAAAAAACCTATACCGCTGCTTTGGTCGTTCAAGACCATCACAACACCAATATATGTTACTGATGTCCCTTTTCTCTTCTTCCCTACTTTCCAACTATCGAACGATAAATCTCCTTTCACCTTGAAACCTTTTTTCTCCTACCCAAAATCCATCGTCTCCCTCAAACCATTTCAAGATTCCAGGGAAATGTCATCGCTGATCATTTCCCCCCTCTCCTATTGTTCCTCCTTCATAAGGCTTCTTACCAAGTTCACCATCGTGGGGGCAAGTGGGTGTTGGGAAGCCTATCTCTCATCATCCCTAATTACTCTCTCCACTATCTCTTCGAGTTGTGGGGTGATGCGCGTTGTTGTACATGCAACAATCACCAAGACAAGGCCTAGAGTTTAACCTTCTAACTAGGTTGTCAACTTGGTGGAAGAACCAAGTCAACGGAGTATAGATAGGTATCGATTCCTAGAGACGGTAATGAAGATGGTTGAGTTTCAAATATGATTATGATAACAAGAATGTAAAACTTGTTTTGAGAGTTTGTTAAAACTAAAATAAAAAATTAAAGATGTAGAATTCAAGATCAACTAACCAAAAGAAGGAAATACCAAAGCTAAGGGATTTTACCACCCTAGTCGATGCTAAATGAGATCGAAGAAATTACATGATAATAAAGATAAAGGAAGGTATATGAAACATCTGTAAATGACTCACAAAAGACGAACTCCCCATGAACCCATTGGTCCTGGCATTCATAGATCCTAGTTCAATCATCCTAATGGGGACTTTTCTGAGGTATCATCCAAATTCCCATGTAATCGATTTGGTTGTTCTAAATTGTGGGTTCTACAGTCACATCTACCAAGATTAACAAGCGATGAAAATGAGAGATCACTTTGTTAAAATCATCAATTTTCAAACCCACAACCATTTATCTAAAAGTCAGGTAAAAACTTTGATCCAATTGTCACATGGCTAAGGGGCTGCTCCCCTCACCTTGGCAAGAAAACTACTCGCTAGCCATGAGAATGGAATCAAGAGAAGGAGGTAATGAAACCATAGACCACTGAAAAGAGAAACTTCGAAGAGATCTTTGTAGTGCCAGTTAAATCACTTGGTTCCTTAATCCTATGTTCCAAGAGAAAGAATAATAGATGAAACAAGATCTAGATCTAGAATGAAGAATAAGAATTATAACTAAAGAACAAGTACCTTGAAATAAATTTTCTTTATTGAAACTAAAAATATTACAATAAGAACTTGCAGTCTGCCCCTAGGGTTAGTGCCGCCTCACTATGACAGACGGACAATTTTGAGGAGTGCAACTCCCATCCCCCCAGAAGGGGGCGTTCCTCCCCTCTCTTGGATGCCATGGCTGTGGAGGAGCCATCTGGTGAGGGGGCTCCTACTGTGACGATCGAGCGCCCCATACCAATCCCTAGAAGGGCCTGGAACCAGGTCCTGGCCAGTGGTGACATAGGGGTCAAGAAGCACTCATTTTGCCCTCCTGATAAGATTGATGGTAAATGCTTTGTTACCATTGACGATCAAACCTATGAAGCTTTGGATAAGTGTTGGGAATGCACAATGATCTTGTATGTGATGGGCAAGTGACCATACTACTTCCATCTCCTTGCTTGGATACATTGAGTTTGGAAACCTAAGGGAGGCTTCGACCTATTTTCTAAATCGGACAAGTTCTTTTTCTCCATTTCAACTCAGCTGAGGACAATAAGGGCATCATCAATAGAGGTCCATGTTGGTTTGGTAATTGTTTGGTGGTCGTCAAAGATTACAAGACGGGGGACAACTTGAAGAAAGATTTCTTCAGCACCATATCAGTCTGGATTAGTATCCCTATTATGGGATGCAATTGGTCCCCTAGGGCTATTGGTATTGTGGCAAGTGGAGTAGGAAAGCTACTCAGAATTGACTACAAGTCGTTAGGTCAGGAATCTCTGGGAGAGGCACAGGCTTTAGTGGAGATTGAAGCTGATGAAGAGCCTCCTCAGGAGATATGGGTCAATATGCCTAAGTGTGACCCTATGCTGGTGAAGATCCAGTATGAATATATCCTAAAGAGATGCACTGAGTGCAAGGTTTTTGGTCATGATGGTTCCGATTGCGCAATCAATCTGATTATCAATGTCCTTGCCCCAAGATCAATGCAAACCTGGATGGTCGTGGGAAGGAAGGGCAAAGCAGTGGTTGTTGACGATGCAACTACGAATGAACAGGGTGTCAATGACCATGTTGAGGTCATGCACTCTAGCAACAACCGGGGTGGTGCTGCATCCTCCTTGGGTGGTGGAGACGATACTGGTGATGCCGCTTGTGAAGGTGGTGGTGTTACCGTTGTTGGGGATCTTGTTCTTGGCGTCACAGACATGAGGGTTACGGCCCCTTCCTCTGGTGGAGGTGTTGAGACACAGGAGGATGGTGGTGGAGCTTCCTCTTTAAGTGGTGGTACTGCTCCAAGGGCAGATGGTGGTGATGGATCAACACAACATCATGATGTTGCGTCTCAGGTTGACGGCATCCCCGACGTTGTGTCCCCAGGCATTACTGACGGTGTGTCTCCAGACGTTGTGTCTCTGGGCATCACCAACACGACACCACATGGTGTTACCGGTGCTGCATTCTGAGCTGATGGTGTGACGCTGTGTCACGATGCAGATGGCGCTATGGGTGATGGTGTTGCACCCAGTTCTATTGGCATTATGGGTGATGGCTCAGGTGTTGCTGGTGTTAATGGAGCTCTTGGCGGGTTAGGTGTTGGTGTTAATGGTGCCTTCGGTGGGTCAGGTGCTTGTGTTGTGACCCATGCACCTGATGGCATGATGGTGGGTGCTAATTTCACTGGCTTGGGTGAGGTTGTTGATTCAACAACTAAATGCTCCCCTGGTGCTTCTTCTTCTTTATCATCCAAGGTTCCAAAGATGTCCAAGGGTGATGGGTCTCGTAAGACCCGTTCTGCCTCTAGAGGTCATTAATGACCTTTCTCATGACCAATGTTCATGGCTTGGGGAAGCCACGTAAAAAGAAAGAAGTGAGGAGAACCATCCTTGAGAACAAAGCTACTATGGCCATTCTTGTTGAATCTAAAATCAAGTCCCATATGACTCACACGTCTGATCGTATGTTCCCTAAAGGCTGGTTATGGGTTTCTAATCATCTGCATGATCCTAATGGTCGTATCTATATTGGGTGGAATCCTAACTGTTGGATTACTACTGTGACTGAGATGGATGATCAATCGGTCATAATGAAATGCATTCACAAAGGTGGCCTCACTATCTATACTACGGCTATCTATGCTAAGAACTTTGTGGATGATCTTTCTATTCTATGGAATACCTTGGAGAGGATTGTTTCTAACATAGATGATGCTTGGCTTATCACTGGCGATTTCAATAACATCAGAAAGCAAGAGGAGAAGGAAGGGGGTCATGAGGTTCCGTCTACCATCCTTAGCTCTTTTAATGTTTCCCTAGATAATGTTGGTCTTACTAAACTACCTGTCATTGGTAAAGAGGTTTATACTTGGCATAACAAACAAGGTGTTGCTAAAAGGGTTGCTTGCAAGCTTGATAAAGCCTTTGTCAATGATTCTTGGCTGTCTAAATTTCCTGGTTCTAAAACAGAGTTCATCACTTGCAACTATTCGGATCACTGTGCTTCAAACATCAATATGAGACCTATTTCTTTCAAGAAGAAACCTTTTAGATTTCTTAATTTCTGGTTGGAATGGGAAGGTTGTCGAGACATTATTAAAGATGCTTGGGCTACTGATATTAAAGGCAACCCGCTCGTTTAGTTCTATCATAAACTTAAGATTGTCAAGGATAATTTGAAGACTTGGTCCAAACACTATGTTAATCTTAAGAACTTTATTGCAAGAGAAAGAATGGAGCTCGATGACATCTCAATTGTGGTACATAGAAGCCCACTAGATCCTGATCTCATCCATGTTGAAAAACAAACCCTTGAGAGAATGGACATGCTTCTTAAGGCAGAGGAGGTTTATTTCTGGCAACACAGTAGGATGGAATGTCTTTCCAATGGATATAGGAACACTAAATTCTATCATACCATTGTTAAGAGAAGGGATGCTATTAACTCTATAACAGAGCTTTATGACTGACATGGAGATCTTTTGTAGGATAATGATGCCATTGTTGATGACACTGTACGTTTTTTTGAGCAGCTATATGGAAAAAGGGATGTAGCACAACTTGGTAGTGCGTTTGTTTTGGGTACAAAATGTCACGGGGCTGCATCCAACTCTTGTATTCTAGATTGGACCCCTCTAGTCTCTGTGAATGATAATGTCATGTTGTGTTCTACACCGAGTTTGAATGAGGTTCGTGATGCTGTGTGGAGCATAGGGCCTCACAAAATCCCAGGACCGGATGGCTTCAATGGTTATTTCTATACGGAAAATTGGAACTTCATTTGTGATGATCTTCTTAAGGTTGTCCAGTGGATTTTTGAAGGTGGAAGCATGGTTAGACAAGTCAATCATGTTTTCCTTGCTCTTATTCTTAAGAAGGACATTGTTTTGTCTCCAACTAATTTTAGGCCTATTTCTTGTTGTTCAATGCTCTATAAAATTATTGCCAAAGTCATCTCAAGGAGGTTAGCCACTCTTTTGCCAAATATTATCTCTCCTTACCGAGGTGATTTTGTTAAAGGTAGGAGTACTGAGGATTGTTCTCTCCTTGCAGTTGAGTTTACTCTTAAATTCAACTAGAAATCCGGTCCCCCTATCGCTTGCATCAAGTTGTATATCACCAAGGCCTTTGATTCCGTTTGTTGGTCCTACTTATGGGATTGTCTTACTGGCCTTGGGTTCAATGAGAAGTTTATCTCCATCCTAAAGCAATGTGTGCAAACTCCATCCTTTTCTCTCTTACTGTATGGCTCTTCGATTTTCTTCTTCAAAAGTTCTAATGGTCTTAGGCAAGGTGATCCCTTATCACCCTTATTATTTGCCCTTGCTATGGAAGGTTTCAGTAGATGTCTTGAGGTTTCGTATGATAGAAAACTCATTATAAACTACCCTATCAACATGACCAAGGCACTTAGCCACCTTCTTTTTGTGGATGATGTTCTTATTTTCTCTGAGGGGTGCTTGCGTAGTCTTACAAATCTCACACAGATTTTGCTTGAGTTTGGTTCTGTCTCTGGTATGAAGTGCAATCCTAATAAAACCCATATATTTTTGTCTTCTTCTTTCCGTAACAAGGATGCCTTGATCAATTACTTGGGTATTCAGCAAGGCACATGGCCCACAAAGTATCTCGGGTTTCCTATGGTTGGTGGAAATCTCAGGAGGTGCCACTATCATGAATGCTTGGATAAGCTAAGAGACATGATAAAGAGATAGCCGGGGTCTAAAATCTCTATGGCTGGTCATCTTGTTCTTATTAAGGACTGTGCCATGCGTTTGATTAGCTACTGGTTACATATGGGTGACATTCCTCCAGCTACTCTATGTAGGATGGAGTTGCTACTTTCTAATTTCTTATGGGGCAGTTTCGTGCATCCCTCTTGTTGGTCACGGGTGGTCTATCCGCTTTGTGAAGGCGGTCTTGGTCTAAAGAGACTTGATGAACTTGTGTATTACCATACTTTACATCGTATTAAGAGGTTCACTCCATTTCAATGCATATGGAGTTCATGGCTTTCTTGTTGGTATAGTGATTCCTTGGTTACTTTTTCCAGGAGTGTCTCTACTTGCCATAGGCATATGGTAGCTCTATGACCTTCCTTCTCAATGTGGGAGGGCATGGATCTTTGGGAAAATGTTAGGCAAAAACATCCATCTGATAAGTCTTATGAAAGTCTTTGGTTCTCTAAGCACTATCCTAGGTGGAGTCTCACTACCTTTAGAGCTCTCACTAATGTCCTTCCTACATTGGAAAAGATTCGCTCCTGGTCGGGGGCTCCTGTCCCACCATGCTTACTATTTGGCCAACAGAATGACTCGATAGCCCATTTGTTTAACGCCTGCAAGTACTGGAAATATATTTGGAGTTGAGCTCAACTTAAACTCAACATCAGGTCCTCTTATTCTCTATATGGCTTCCTTACTAACCTTGGTAAGAGGTCAAAATAGTCCAAAATCATTGAACTTTAGGCCATTACTGGTTCTGTCCACTTCATTTGAGAGGAAAGTAATAAATGGTTGCATAATGGTGGCGCTTCAGACTTTGTGGTCATCTTCAACAATCTAGCTCTAGAGATCAAGAGAATGTATTTTACTTTTAAATCATGTCTTGATATTTCTCCTATTATTGCTAGGAATTGGGATCTACTGTAACCAATTCTTAGGAGCGTGTAGTCACATGTGTGGGTTTGTGATACGATTTTACCGTGTGTAGAATGCAAGTGCACGCGTCAATGTAGTATAGGCCCTTGTGAGGCCCGAGTCGAACTCAGGGACACTGAATTATCGGTAGACTACTACTAACTACTCGCAATCAGCTAGACCAATAAAAAGGTTATGAGAGTTGTTTTAAAAAATAAAAGAAAATAAAATAAAGAAAAGCAATAAATTAAATGTTTAGTTTAATCAATTCAGATGGAGATCTTTAGGATTGTGGTTTCACCGCGGGTTTTCATTATATAAATTTCCATATAGTTACTCAAGTTCATCTCTTAATCCGGGTAGTGGCCTGTAGTCAGAATTGTCCACTGTCGTGGTACAATTCACTACCTATGTCTAAGTCGGTTCCACCGTCGTAATAACCTATACCCTAACTAGGTGCATTAGGATCGACCTCTGGGTTTCCACCATTAACCTTACATCACCTTGTTCAAGGGATTTGTTAATTAATGTGAATTTTGTCTCTTTTCAACTATTAATTCTTCTTTCAAAGTAATTAAAGGCATTAGATTATCATTATGGTGATCAAGCATAACAATATAATTGAGAAAACAAAATCATACCACGGATTTAAGAGCCAAATTATGAATTACTATGATGAAAATGTCATACAATGCTTCCCTGGGCTACTCCCGGTCCTAAAGACAAAGGGGATTAGCCCCGCATGTTCATCTGAGAGCAAAACATGGTTGAAGAAAGGGGAAACATGGAGAAAAACGTGAATAAGTGATGAAACTCCTGAACGGAGAAGATCCAATCGCTCCATGGCGGAGAATGCGCGATCTACAGCCTTTCGGCAGTGGAAAATGTCTTCTTTGGCTTCCGGAAAGGCTGGGGCATGCTTCTGGGATTCGTTCTTCTCTCCACACCTTCTCGGGACGTGTGCAACGACTAATGATGTGATTCCCTGCTCTTGGCCGCCATCATTAGGTATAATCACCGAGTTAGATTGCAAAAATATAACAACCATTGGATTAGAGCCGATCTGAAACAAACTCTGATCTGACGGCGTCGATACCATCGACGCGGGTCGATGGTATCGACCCCAGTGATATTGGCAAGCCTTCTTTTCTTTTCTTCGTTGCGCCTGATGCTGACTCGATACCATCGACGCGGTTCGATGGTATCGACACCCTTAGGCGTCAATTTTATCCCTTTTCCGTCGCTGAAGCTACACGTGTCGATAGTATTGACTTTGAGGTCGATAGTATCGATTAGCTGGTCGCTGGCAACCTGATGGTAACTCAATACCATCGACTTCCCTGTCGATGGTATCGACTCTGCACTCCTCCTTGTGGCTGCCTACATGTGGTTGTGTCGATAGTATCGACTGCTTTCGATGGTATCGACAGCAGTAGATATGTATTTTTCCTGAAATTGCAAAACAAAACACATCAGCCAAGATAAAACCTATTATTGTAATCATTTATGCTCAAAACAATAAAACAAGAGAGATTTGACACTGAGAAGGATTATAGACTAAAGTAAGTGAATTATGCAATATTAACCACCAAAATGACCAATTAACACATAAAATGCGAGTAAAACGAGTCTATAAATGTGACTCAAAATCATTGCATCAAACTCCCCTAAGCTTGAACATTGCTCGTCCTTGAGCAACTAAACTTTAGAATAGAATTGCGAGGGTCAAATAGAGAACAGATTATCACAACAAACATCACCATATGATCCCCGCCAGACATTCACATTCCGACCCTTACTAACCACGGAATGATAATTACCCTAAAGGCAACAGTAATCATCCGTAAAAGATATCTAGCTCAAAATTGATGAACACTATCATATAAGGCAGTTAACATAATAAAATCCTCTGGTTCAGACTCGGTGCATCTTGTGATATCCTATCTACGTTGCTCACCCTAACTACCATCTACATGGAAGCAGCTCTCCTGGTATTAACGAGTGAGGAGAAAATCATGGTGGCCTACCAATTCGAGCAATGGGTGGATGGAATGGGTGGCTAGTGGAAGAAATGGAAGCATTATATAGTTTCAACATGCACAAAACAATAATGACCTAAATGATGCATATGCAAGTAAAAATGCCCTAATGCCTACATTTGGGTGGAATGATGCATGCACTATCATCTCGTCTCAAGGTGAGATGGAATATCTAAGAGAAATGCATCATGTACTTATTCTTCTTAAGATGCATGTGAGACTATGTTCCTTTCTCCCTCTCCATCCTACTTGCTTCTCAATATTTTTTTTCTTCTTTTTTTTAAAAACATCTTTGTTTTTTTCAACTTTTTTTTCAACCCTTATTTTCATAGCTGACAACTAATTATTTTCCGGGCTCACTTATTGCTGCATAACTTATACATTTGAAGCATTCAGAAGGTATGGAACAAGTTCATCACCTTTTATGTTTAGAAGATATAAGATGCATGATGTACTATATACACAAAAATGTGAATGCAGCTACAAAATGATATGTATGCAACTACATGACACGCACTAAAGAATATGTGCATGTATAACTATTCTATCTCTTTTTTTTTCATTTTCATGCAAAATATGTGAAAATAGTTGCAATGCAAAACCTACCTACATGGGATGCAATCAAAGAGATTAAAACCATAATTTACTTCGAGTTCTTAAGGTGGAGTATGAAAACAATGGGGTGGATAGATTACAAGACTAATTGACTGAACCTTTGGAAATTATTATGTTTCCCTCCTTACTAACCTGTGTAGTAATCAAGAGGTTTCTCTCTCTTATTTCAAATTAAAGTCTCATTATCATTTGGTTAGTTTAGGCTCAAACAACTAATTCCGCCCACTTTTCATGAATCCTAGGAATGTACAGTTATGATTTTCTGTTTTAGAGTTGACAAACCCAATCATTTCTTAAGTTATGTGCTCAAAGTTGAACAACACATGCTTGCAAAAGCACTAAAAAATTTTAAATTTTTCACTGATTCCCATGTACAAGCAACGATATGACACATGACTTAAGACATCCACAATTACACTATATAGAGTGTGGATCCTACAAACAAACTAAAAACTTAAAAGAAATAAATGACAAAAGACAAAACAATAAAAACTAAAAACTGGGAAAAATAAAGGATAGAAACTGTTCCAACTTCCCCCTAAGCTTGAATTCGACTATGGCTTCATAGTCAAAAACAACCTTAAAAGGTGGAACAGTGATACCGATCATTCTTCAGGAGGAGGTGGGTACTGCGGAGCTGTGGGGTCCCAGGATGGGTATTGCCCCTAGAAGCTCGGATCATACTGGGGCATTGGTGGAGGTTGTGGATACCCCCCAAAATAATTTTGGCTCCAGTAATTGTCGTAGAAGGGTTGTTGCTGCATCTCCATCCTGTGCAACCTGTCGTGGATGTTTTGTTGGTTGTCGAGGAGGAGGCTCTCATTCTCAAAAATGTCCCTCTGGTTATCTAACAACCGGTTCTTTGAATACTGGCGTATGAAGTTGTATGTTGATGCTGCGTCTGATGAATCTCCTACAGCATCGAGTACATCCCTTGCATGGAGTAGGCATCCTCTCCTTGATGAGAGGGCTGATGTGGTAGAGGCTGTGAAGATGAAGATGCACCCGAATGCATGCGAGGATGCTTCTGGGGTGCTACTCGTGCCTGAAGAGGAGTGAAGGACTCCCCTTCCTCTTCATGCTCGTCGCCTTTGTCGTTGTTGTCATCATCACCATCGTCTTCATCGGAGTCGTCAATGGCAATGACAGGCCATCAGAAATGCTGACCGCCCTCAATGTTGAAGACGGGGTATGGAAGTGAACACTCTTGATGTGCTTGATTGACATGGAAATGTGCATATGCCAAGCCATCACGAAGCAGGATGAGGCTGGAGCGGTGCAGATGCTGCAGGTTGACCTTGCTCCTGTTGGAAAGGGGAGTAAGCTGGGAGAAATTTAACCCAAGATAGAGGGATAGTGGTGTGATGAGCCCTCCAAAGTGGATTGGAGCCTTCCGCGTACTCCTCTTTACAGACAACACGCGCGTCAAGAAGAACGTGCCCCAATTTCACTCCTCTCCCTTCAGCAATTTGTGCAGGAAAAACAAATTCGTCTCTTGAAACTTGCTGAGAGACAGGTCGCCGCGAGCGAACAACGTGGTGCAGAGCATGCGCTAAAGAATCTACACAAATGGATGCTCGAAATCAGCCATCACAGCTTTGTGGTAGCTGACGGATTTGCCCGGGGGCACAGTCACGAGCTGGGCGAATATATCATCGTAGTCCGTCCTGTTTTCTGGCCTCCGGTGCTCGTAGTCATTATGAAACTAGTTATAAATTGAATTGAACTGGGCGAGAGTGAGGGTGTAGTCGTTGTTGTAGAGTCTGAATGACACCCGCCCTTTTCTCCACTCTCTGTCGGTGGCGATCATGTCATTGGGCACCACATTGATGTCCAATGATGCCATGAACTCTGCCACGAGTTCCTTGTACGTTGGCCAATCACTGAAGAAAGGCTGCCCATCGGCATGGTAATGCAGCTCGTCGGGCCTCCTGGATGTGTGTCTCGCCTGCCCCTTCAAGACGTAGGTGAGGTTGGCCTCGAACCCCAGATCACGGACCATTGTCCGATCAACATAGCGTGTGGGCTCGATCTTTCTCTTCATTAGTTCCTCGTAGACCTTCCGGATCTCCGCGGAAGGATGGACAATCCTCAGATGACGAATAGATGCAGTAGGTGGAGGAATGAACTCGAGGATCTCCATAGGATCCACCCATGAAGAAGATGCTCTGGCAGTATGCACCATTGTTGTCGAGAAAGAAGGAATAGAATATGGAGCTCGGTGAAGATGATCTCGGAGAAGACCAGTCTCCGCTCGGTGAAGATCACGCTGATGTGTGTCGTTTAGCACACCAATCACTAGGAAAAATTATCCTAGAGTTTATCCTTTTATACTTTTCGATAAAGGCTAGTATAGAAGGGTCGATCCACAGAGACGGCGATGAAGATGGTTTAGTTTCAAATCTGATTACGAGAACAAGAATGTAAAATATGTTTTAAGAGTTTGTTAAACTAAAACAAAAAGATGAAGTTACTAAATTAAAGATTAACAATCAAAATAAGGAAATACCGAATCTAAGGGATTTTATCACCCTAGTCGATGTGAAACGAGATCAAAGAAATGATAAGAAAGATAAAAGAAGGCATGTGAAACATTTGTAAATGGTTCACAAAAGATGAACTCCCCGTGAACCCATTGGTCCTAGCGTTCACGGATCCTAGTTCAATCATCCTAATGGGGACTTTTCCGAGGTCTCATCCAAATTCCATGAAATCAATTTGGTTGTTCTAAATCTTGGGTTCCACGGTCACATCCGCCAAGATTAACAAGCGATGAAAACGAGAGATCACTTCGTTAAAATCATCGAGATCCAAATCAAAATCCATTTATCTAAAAAATCATATAAATCTTCAATCTAGTCATCACATGGCTAAGGGGTTATTCCCCTTGCCTCGATAGAAGTCTACTCACACATGCTTGTGGAAAACATGGAGGCGGAGGGGAGAAACGAAATGACCATAGTCTAGCCCAAAATTAGGAGTCAATCCTTTTGCTAGAGACAATAAAATGGCCAATCTCTTCAACCCTTGCTCCAATCCACGGAAGATAAAGAAGAAGAAAGGAAGAACAACTAGATCTATTGCAAGAATATAAATTGCAAGAATTAAAGAACACTAAGAAGAAATTCTATTGCTTGAATGATAGGAGAACAAATGCTCAGAATTCCGGTACAAAAGATGATACAAAAGATGATCCTTAGGAGGAGGAAGTGCTCTTCCTTTTATAGGAGAAGGAGGGGTAGGCTATCTAAAAAAAGAGGGGGAAAAAAGAGAGGGAGCCATCCTTTTGAATTTTCAGATCTAGTCAACAAACTCTTGAGTGTCTTTCTTTAATGCAGATTCTCGCAGCAGCAATTTCGAGCTACTTTCTGTTGTCCAGAGAATTTAAAGTGCGCCGAAAAATATGATTTTCCTGTAGGCCTTTCAATTCCCTTTCCAAATCATATTTGAACATTAAATTCCGCCTTAGGATGTGAGAGTTATGCTAATTTTGGTGCAAGGTATGCATTTAAGTCAGCATTGCGGGAAACTGAATTGCCTCCTACCTTCATCTCTTCTTTTCTCGATTTAATTACTTAGATAATTCCTGAAAATTAAGAAAAATATCATAAGAATTCAGAAAAAGTATATCAAGAAGATGAAAGTGCTATTTATTTTTGAATTAGCTAAAATTAACAAAAAGTCCTAATTAATTATTCTAAATGAAGCAAAAATAAGAGATGAATATGCATTCATCACACGCTTCTTGGATGCTCGTGGTAGGCCTCCGGTCGCACAGCACAGCGCAAAGCACAAGTAGGGGGAAAAGACTCTGAAGGTGTGACGTCATATGACAATCATCCTTCCCTTTTATAACCACAATCGTCGATGTTGTGCACCCGTCGATACCATCGACGCGGGTCGATGGTATCAACACCTGTAGCACAATCCGATCTTCAGCTAGTATCGACGACTGTCGATAGCCTGATGTGGGGGCCCGGATCGATGACGCGTCGATACTATCAACGGGTGTCGATGGTATCAAACCATCCCACAGATCGACTCTCGTGATGCAGTGATCATTGTTTATTTCCTCTCACAGATCGGTGACGTGTCGCGTCGATACTATTGACGCAAGTCGATAGTATCGATACTAATTAGGGCAAACACCCTCGCGAGGCCCGGCCGCCGCTTTCTGCCTGTAACCGGGTCGATACCATCGGCAGGCCCGTCGATGGTATCGACTTCACTGAGACAAATTTCGTCTGAATATCTTCAGGGATCTCGCGATACCCCGTTTTGGCGAGCAACCTGATGGTATGTCGATACCATCGACGAGGCCGTCGATAGTATCGACTCAGAGAGATCTTTGCAGCCGCCTAACTGTGCCCATGTCGATACCATCAACACAAGGGTCAATACTTTTGACCATGCCTCAGTCCTTCACATTGAACAAACGATCAAGGTATCTTGTTTACACTAAAAACAAAATCGAATCAAACTAATGTACAATTGTAAAAGAAAGTAAACGAAGCTACCAATTGCTGGGTTGCAAGGTATGCATTTAAGTCAGCATTGCGGGAAACTGAATTGCCTCCTACCTTCATCTCTTCTTTTCTCGATTCAATTACTTAGATAATTCCTGAAAATTCAGAAAACTATCATAAGAATTCAGAAAAAGTATATCAAGAAGATGAAAGTGCTATTTAGTTTTGAATTAGCTAAAATTAACAAACAAGTCCTAATTAATTATTCTAAATGAAGCAAAAATAAGAGTTGAATATGCATTCATCAAAGTACCCCAAACTTAAACTTTGCTCGTCCCGAGAAACATTAAAATCAAGAAATACTTTCAAGACATACTCTCAACCTATCATCCTCACTCTCCTAACAATCACTGGATTCCTTCCACCAAAATATGGCCAAGCGACCCTGACTTCCTGAATTCACTAAAAGTGACTTTTATATTTCCTACTTCA
Source organism: Alisma plantago-aquatica (assembly GCA_963693085.1). Classification (NCBI taxonomy): domain Eukaryota; kingdom Viridiplantae; phylum Streptophyta; class Magnoliopsida; order Alismatales; family Alismataceae; genus Alisma; species Alisma plantago-aquatica. The sequence goes on from OY856411.1 coordinate 1,474,146,851, forward strand.
CAAACTTGCATTTATTCAAGACCTACAACAAAACAGATTTTCATTTCACCTTTGCATTTGGTACTCCATTTTTTTTAAGTTTTACACAAGAACAGGGCTGATTTGGATGGTTGGGGTTTTGTAGTTTTCCCCTGGGTAGAAAATTGGAGTGAAGGAGGTATGGAAGAAGGACAGTCTCTCCTCTATTCGACTCGAGACCTTTTTATTTAGTGGACATGTAGTTACATTGACCGCATTTTTTTTTCTTTGAATTTTGGTGATACACCCAATTGCGTGGGTATGGAAGAAGCGAAAGAGGGGGAAGGGGTGCCACCCCAAACATAGCCTTTTGGGCATTATTGGCTTTTTTTGTTTTTGACGAATGGAAAGATTTGGAAGTGGTAGAAGAAGAGTAGAAGAGGCTATTCTTGTGCAACTTTTTTTTTCATCTTTTTTTAGGAGTACCATGCATTGGTTCAACTATTACCTAATCATGTGAAAAATCAAGAAAATTTATACAAGTTGTACATGATAAGAAAGCATCACTCTTGAATCCTATCAGTCCTCTATGGCTTGCCATCTTTTCCAAGGAGTGATTATTATTTGAGGTTCTAACTGACAGGAGGATTTCTAGTCATGAAAGTTTCAAAATTTTAGTTACAAGGAAGTTACATCATTAAGGGGAGTATTTTGACAAATGATCATATCAAGGTCGACTATATAAAGGCCATTTTGTAACAAAAGAAATAAAAATATGGCCGACTAGATAATGGCCATAAACAAAGCAACTATATGCAAAACCAAAAACAAAAGTAGAAATAATGCAAGAATAAAAAGATAAGGGGGTGGAATAGAATCATACCACCCACCTCCACCCCGGACTTAGATTTTTGCTCGTCCCGAGCAAAACCCAAACCTGAGATGGAGGGAAGAAATTTGTTGGGTTCACCAGGAGGTACTGGTAATTCAAAATATGTCCATCTGAAGGGAATGTCGATGAGGGCTGGGACCTTTATCTGAGGAGCCTCATAGTGTACCCTATGATAGGGTAATTGTAGAATCTCAGTGGGGTGCTCGTATTTTCTTTCACCTCACATTCCCTCCAATAGGATCCAAAGATCGTCCATCAATAGAAGGGGAAGTGTTGAAGATGGATGTGGATTTGGGGAGGTTGGTGGGTACCCGGCTAGTGATTCTAGTAGAGCAGGATGAAATGAGTTGGGTGGAGGATCTGGTTTAGGTTTTCCACCATCATGATGACCTGTATATGGGAGAATTGATGTTGATGAAAAAGATTTCAAATTATTTACAAAATTGTTTTGCTTCTCCTAAAAAATAATGTCATCAACATTGGGTTTGGTAAGTTTCATTGTTGATATAACATATGGCTCTAATTCTTTTGTACAAGGGGTCCATAAGGATTCAGGAGGGATGAGGATGACTTCCTTACAAACAATAGAACGGGGTGTGTGAGCTTCTTCCAACGGTGGTATCTCCCCTTCTAGATCAACCATGTGTGGGATGGAAATTGGTTGTGACGGCTCGGGAAGAATCATAAAGGGGGTTAGACTCTCATTATCCAAAATAGACTCAAAAGAAGGGTATTGGTCTATGGTATCATTCAAATTTATGTTGAGGATGGGAGGAGTTGTTGGATCTTTAGAATGACTCTCCTGCTTTGACATTTCATATTCAAGTAATAGAGTCTCTAAAGGAAAGATAGGGATACCAACATCCTCATCACACACAGAATATGTCTCCATGGTTTGTTCTATTTCTTCAGGATCTGACATATATGACACAAAATAAGGATCATCATTGTCATTGTCAGGAAGAACCATCTTGGGTTGCTCAAGCTCTATAGGGGGAGTTTGTGATTGATCCTCTAGAAAGGTAGCTAACATGGCTTGACTGGATTCAAGTTTTCCTTGTGCTTCTGCTACCCTCTTTTCTAGGTCCTTAAGTCTCTCTTCCAGTTCAAGATCAATTTTCATTTCACCATAGGATTTATACACCCCAAAATTTTGGTCATTCTCGCCACACTCCCCATAGTGTCCTTGGCCATAGTACTCCTCATATTGTTTTGGGTGGCATTGCTCCTCATAATAATCTCCAAAAGATGGTGGATTGTAATTTCCATTGCGTCCATCTTGGTAGGAAGATTCAATATTATAAGGTGTCACCAATTCATGAGGAAACCTATTTGAACAATCCATATTTTGGGTTTGGGCTTCTACTAAGGTGGCCATTAAGGTTTGGCTAGTTAGGAGTTTTGCTGCCATATTCTCTAGGGACTTAAGTTTCTCTTCTTGTTGAGGATTACATTGGGTTTCATAAACATGTTCATAACCCCCAAGGTTTTGTTGGTTACACCCTACAAAATTTTGTTGATCATATCCCCCATTAGAATATAGATAGCAAGGTTCCCCATAATGGTTCTTAGAAAAATGTGGATTCACATTGTATCCACCAGGATGAACGGGCTCGCAATTAAAAGGGGTGCTATTATAATCATGGGGTAGAGTCAGACAGGAAAGAGATGCATGGTGGTAAAAACCACAATAATAACATTGTGGCACTACTACAGAAACAGCCTTTGGTGTCGGTTGTTTAACCCCAACCGACGCCTATGTGGGCGTCGCTAAAGGTCGAACACTTCGGCGTCAGTTTTTTAACCGACGCCTATTTAACCTATAGGCGTCGGTCTTTTAGTAGATAACCGACGCCAAAAGGGTTCGCACCACAGAAAATGGCGTCATCTAGGACACATTCGGCGTCGGTTATCTACTAAAAGACCGACGCAGAAAGTGTCCCAGATGAAGCCGTTTTCTGTGGCGCGAACCCTTTTGGCGTCGGTTATCTACTAAAAGACCGACGCCTATAGGTTAAATAGGCGTCGGTTTGACACGAACTGCCGACGCCATTTCCTATACGGTTGTGGCCACATTAGGTGTCGGTGTTTTGCAAAAACCCGACGCTGTAGGTCTTTGCTGACGGTTTTCAGTAAATAACCGATGCCTATATCTATTTTTTTTATATCAGTTTGCAGGCCTGCTGTGGCTGGTCAGTAGGATGAGAACCTGCAGTTCAGTTTTCTGAACTGCAGGTTTACAACATCCATTGATATCAGCCTACAAACAGGCCACAAACCTGCAAAATTCACAAAAAATAATTCACACAAGTAGATACATTCAGACATCAATTCAATTCTCACATTCACACATATAGAAACATTCAAATACATGTATTAACATTCAGAAATATTCATTTACAAAGTATCATTCATTATCGCTATCAACATCCCAATTATATCTTACAGTTGTCACTGCTTGTATGGCTTTTGCCCATTCTTCTCTTATTTCATTTAATGCTTCCATCGTATATGGAGCATGTATATTTTTTAAGCGTTTACCTGTAGTGTTGTCAGTTTTAAACACCTGCAAAGATAATGATGTATATATATAAGTAATAATATAAAAATAAGATTGATATATTTCATACTAACTAATGAGACTATATATAATACCTCATGTATGGTATCGATGTCCAATGCGGCATATCGGATAATCATCTGCATAAATCGCATCATATAGTATGTGCATGCCCAGCCATTGTCTTGTGTAGCGCACTATAAATTGAAACATACAAAATAATATAACTAAGCACAATTCACATCAACTAAGCACAATTCACATCAATAATATAAATTGAAACATACAAAATAATACAACTAAGCACAATTCACATCAATAATACAACTAAGCACAACTAAACATTCAAATTGATGTGCGTCGTTTAGCACACCAATCACTAGGAAAAATTATCCTAGAGTTTATCCTTTTCTACTTTCTGATAAAGGCTAGTATAGAAGGGTCAATCCACAGAGACGGCGATGAAGATGGTTTAGTTTCAAATCTGATCACGACAACAAGAATGTAAAATCTGTTTTAAGAGTTTATTAAACTAAAACAAAAAGATGAAGTTACTAAATTAAAGATTAACAATCAAAATAAGGAAATACCGAAGCTAAGGGATTTTACCACCCTAGTCGATGTGAAATGAGATCAAAGAAATGATAAGAAAGATAAAAGAAGGCATGTGAAACATTTGTAAATGATTCACAAAAGATGAACTCCCCGTGAACCCATTGGTCCTGGCGTTCAGGGATCCTAGTTCAATCATCCTAATGGGGACTTTTCTGAGGTCTCATCCAAATTCCCATGAAATCAATTTGGTTGTTCTAAATCTTGGGTTCCACGGTCGCATCCGCCAAGATTAACAAGCGATGAAAATGAGAGATCACTTCGTTAAAATCGTCGAGATCCAAATCAAAATCCATTTATCTAAAAAATCATATAAATCTTCAATCTAGTCATCACATGGCTAAGGGGTTATTCCCCTTGCCTCGATAGAAGTCTACTCACACATGCTTGTGGAAAACATGGAGGCGGAGGGGAGAAGCGAAATGGCCATAGTCTAGCCCAAAATTAGGAGTCAATCCTTTTGCTAGAGATAATAAAATGGCCAATCTCTTCAACCCTTGCTCCAATCCACGGAAGAGAAAGAAGAAGAAAGGAAGAACAACTAGATCTATTGCAAGAATATAAATTGCAAGAATTAAAGAACACTAAGAAGAAATTCTATTGCTTGAATGATAGGAGAACAAATGTTCAGAATTCCGGTACAAAAGATGATACAAAAAATGATCCTTGGGAGGAGGAAGTTCTCTTCCTTTTATAGGAGAAGGAGGGGTAGGCTATCTAAAAAAAGAGGGGGAAAAAAGAGAGGGAGCCATCCTTTTGAATTTTCAGATCTAGTCAACAAACTCTTGATTGTCTTTCCTTAATGCAGATTCTCACAGCAGAAATTTCGAGCTAATTTCCGTTCTCCAAAGAATTTAAAGTGCGCCTAAAAATATTATTTTCCTGTAGGACTTTTAATCCCCTTTCCAAATCATATTTGAACATTAAATTCCACCTTAGGATGTGAGAGTTATGCTAATTTTGGTGCAAGGTATGCATTTAAGTCAGCATTGCGGGAAACTGAATTGCCTTCTACCTTCATCTCTTCTTTTCTCGATTTAATTACTTAGATAATTCCTGAAAATTAAGAAAAATATCATAAGAATTCAGAAAAAGTATATCAAGAAGATGAAAGTACTATTAATTTTTGAATTAGCTAAAATTAACAAAAAAGTCCTAATTAATTATTCTAAATGAAGCAAAAATAAGAGATGAATATGCATTCATCACACGCTCCTTGGATGCTCGTGGTAGGCCTCCGGTCGCATAGCACAGCGCAAAGCACAAGTAGGGGGAAAAGACTCTGAAGGTGCGACGTCATATTACAATCATCCTTCCCTTTTATAACCACAATCGTCGCTGTTGTGCACCCGTCGATACCATCGACGCAGGTCGATGGTATCAACACCTGTAGCACAATCCGATCTTCCGCTAGTATCGATGGTTGTCGATAGCCTGATGTGGAGGCCCGGATCGATGACGCGTCGATACTATCAACGGGTGTCGATGGTATCGACCCATCCCACAGATCGACTCTCGTGATGCAGTGATCATTGTTGATTTCCTCTCGCGGATCGGTGACGTGTCGCGTCGATACTATAGACGCAAGTCGATAGTATCGACACTACTTAGGGCAAACACCCTCACGAGGCCCGGCCGCCGCTTTCTTCCTATAACCGGGTCGATACCATCGACAGGCCCGTCGATGGTATCGACTTCACTGAGACAAATTTCATCTGAATATCTTCAGGGATCTCACGATACCCCATTTTGGCGAGCAACCTGATAGTATGTCGATACCATCGACGAGGCCGTCGATAGTATCGACTCAGAGAGATCTTTGCAGCTGCCTAACTGTGCCCATGTCGATACCATCAACACAAGGGTCGATACTTTTGACCATGCCTCAGTCCTTCACATTGAACAAACGATCAAGGTATCTTGTTTACACTAAAAACAAAATCGAATCAAACTAATGTACAATTGTAAAAGAAAGTAAACGAAGCTACCAATTGCTGGGTTGCCTCCAAACAAGTGCCCTTATTTAACGTCTTAGGCTAGACGAAATCAAGCTCCTCATCTTGGGGCCTCAGAGAGTGTCCAAAGGGGATCACTCGACAGTTTGAACTCAACTCGATCCTGGCCAATCCCCAAGGTCAATGTACCTCTCCCTATAGCGGTGATAACATCAGCCGTCGCTTGAAACGGCCTGTCCAATAGCATCTCGCAACTTTTAAGCTGTGGCATGCCCATGACGATGAAATCCACTGGAAAGATAAACCTGTCTACTTTGACAAGTGCATCCTCGCACACTCCATAGGGCTTCACAATGGACCCATCTGTTAACTCAATAGTTGCCGTTGATTTCTTTATTTTCTTCAACCCAAGCTTTTGAAACGTTGACATTGGCATAAGATTAATGATGGCGCCTGAATCACACTGTGCTTGTGGAAAATGTTTACCGCCTATGGAACATGGAATGTAGCAGTCTCCTGGGTCTTTCCTATTTTGTGGTAAACTCCCTTGGATAATTGAGCTCACCATCTCATTCAACCGACAAACATCTGTGTCTTTGATCCGCCTCTTCTTGGTGATGATATCCTTGATAAACCTCCCATATGCGGGAATCTTCTCTATCATTTCCACTAATGGAATGTTAATATGGAGCTTCTTGAACATCTCCAAGAACTTCCTATAATGTCTATGCACTTTCTTCATCCTCGAACTATCTGGAACAGACCCAACTGCCTCATTTAGACACTGGTGAGGTGGCACATATGTACTGTTTGGGGTCTCCTCTTCTAAGCTTGCTTCAATGTCACCCTCTGGTGTATAATTTGGTACATCATTTATAATAGGTGTAACTTGTGGCGGCTCCTCTCCCTCAGTGATTGTAACTTCACCCTGACGCATGGCCTTTACCTGCTCTTCTTGCCTAGGTGCGGGCGGGATCGTGGTGGCGCTCTTGGCGGGACTTTCGGAATGGGAAATATCCGCCAGGTAGTCCATATTGACTGCGAGGGTATGGTATTCTCGGTGTAGCCTCTGTATCAAAAATCATTTTGTTTTTGTCCTGGACTTCCACCACCGGGGGCTCTGCCTCAGAAATCACAGATATGTACTTTACTTGATGATGTGCTTGAACAACCTCTGCATTCCCATCCTGTCTTTGTTGATTTCCATGCTTCATGGCCGCCACTTCATTGGAAATCTGGGTCACAGTCATTTGTAGTGCCCTCATCTGTGCTCCATGGTTGTGCAATGTTTGCCCAAATTTAGTCAAGATTTCACCCTGAGACTGTAGCTGCTTACTAAACATGCTCATCATCTCCTGATTTTGCTGCACCACATGACTAAGCAACTCGTTGCTTTTGTCTTCAACCCTTGGTTGTGGCTTTGCATCTAGATCTTGTAGGAAGTTGTTCGGATCCTTCCATGAGAATTTCCTATCCTTCCTCCAAGCATAATCATTGTTTCTGTAGCCCTGTTGTTGAAAAAATTGACCTGGCCTTCCTCATCGGATTCTGCATCTGCTTTGGCAAGCAATTTCTTGGCTAGAAGGTCTAATTTATCATTCATCTCCTTGATGGCCCTGGACTCACCTGCAACTTTCACTTGTTCTGTTGCATCCCTGTCGCCCCAGGACTGCTTCTTTGCCATATTTTTCAGAATCTCCCAGCACCTCGTGCCCTTGTTGTTTAAGAAGAACCCTGAACCCGATGCATCTAGATTTTACCGTGCGTAGAACGCAAGTGCACGTGTCAATGTAGTATAGGCCCTTGTGAGGCACGAGTCGAACTCAGGGACACTAAATTCTCGATAGACTACTACTAACTAATCGCAATCAGCTAGACCAATAAAAAGGTTATGAGAGTTGTTTTAAAAAATAAAAGAAAATAAAATAAAACAAAGTTATCGATTAAATGTTTAGTTTAATCAATTCAGATGGAGAACTTTAGGATTGTGGTTTCACTACGAGTTTTCATTGTATGAATTTCCATATAGTTACTCAGGTTCATCTCTCAATCTGGGTAGTGGCCTGTAGTCAGAATTGTCCACTGTCGTGGTACAATTCACTACCTATGTCTAAGTCGGTTCCACCATCGTAGTAACATATACCCTAAACTAGGTGCATTACGATCGACCTCTGGGTTTCCACCATTAACTTTACATCACCTTGTTCAAGGGATTTGTTAATTAATGTGAATTTCATCTCTTTTCAACCGTTAATTCTTCTTTCAAAGTAATTAAAGGCATTAGATTATCATTATGGTGATCAAGCATAACAATATAATTGAGAAAACGAAATCATACCATGGATTTAAGAGTTAAATTATGAATTACTATGATGAAAATGTCATATAATGCTTCCTCGGGCTACTCCCCGTCCTAAAGACAAAGGGCATGTTCATCTCAGAGCAAAACATGGTTAAAGAAATGGGAAACATGGAGAAAAACATGAATAAGTGATGAAACCCATGAACGGAGAAGATCCAATCACTCCTTGGAGGAGAATGCGCGATCTACAGCCTTTCGGTGGTGGAAAACGTCTTCTTCGACTTTCGGAACGGCTGGGTATGCTTCTGGGCTCCGTTCTTCTCTCCACATCTTCTCAAGACATGTGCAGCGGCTAATGATGTGATTACCTTCTCTTGGCCACCGTCATTAGGTATAATCACCGAGTTAGATTGCAAAAATATCACAACCATTGGATTAGAGCCAATCTGAAACAAACTCTGATCTGACAGTGTCGATACCATCGACGCTGGTCGATGGTATCAACCCCTGCGATATCGGCAAGCCTTCTTTTCTTTTCTTCGTTGCGCCTGATGCTGACTCGATACCATCGATGCGGGTCAATGGTATCGACACCCTTAGACGGCGGTTTTATCCCTTTTCCATCGTTGAAGCTACACGTGTCGATAGTATCGACTTTGAGGTCGATAGTATCGACTGGCTGGTCGCTGGCAACCTGATGGTAACTTGATACCATCGACTTCCCTGTCGATGGTATCGACTCTGCGCTCCTCCTTGTGGATGCCTTCCTGTGGCTGTGTCGATAGTATCGACTGATGTCGATGGTATCGACACCTGTCGATGGTATCGACAACAACAGATATGTATTTTTCCTGAAATTGCAAAACAAACACATTAGCCAAGATAAAATCTATTATTGTAATCATTTATGCTCAAAACAATAAAACAAGAGAGATTTGACACTAAGAAGGATCATAGACTAAAGTAAGTGAATTATGTAATATTAACCACCAAAATGACCAATAAACGCATAAAACGCAAGTAAAATGAGTCTATAAATGTGACTCAAAATCATTGCATCAGTGTGTCTTGTAACTTTTTCCGCTACCCGGGTTTTTTTTTTAATATACGTACCCAATTTTCCAAAAAAAAAGATTACAATACTAGAAGAAGGATTTTCTCTATACAAATTGGAATGAAAATAGAATGAAGACTGAATACTTTTACAAGTGGATAGTCCCTCCTTTTATAGGAGGGGGAGGGGGTAGACTTCGCTCAAAATAGGGAGGGGGGGAAGAGAGGGAGATGGCTTTTTTAATTTTCTAAATCTTGTCAAATAGAAAATTGATTATCTTTAATTATCTTGACCATGTAACTCTCTTCAATGAAGATTCTCAAAGTAGTGATTTCAAACGTATTTTTCTCACATAAAAAGCACAAAAGAGGTTTAAATAATAGGATTTTATTTTATTAAATTTAATTTCCTTTCAAATGAATACTTGTACATTAAATTTGTAAGCAAAAGTTATGTCACTTTTGGTGATGGGTATACATGAATTTTAGGATTGCTGCAAATTGTGCAATTATGTTCCAAGATTATTAATGTCATTTTCCTACAAAACCCAAGAAAATATAATTAAAACTCCAGTTAAAGAGAAAATATAAAATAACACAATTAATTATGAAACTAAGAGAATAAATAACAAAACAATCCTAAACAAATATCAAAAAATATGTAAACAAAAGGGATAAATTCACATTTATCATAGGGGGAACTAGAGTTTGACCAATCTTCGTGTCCTTAGCAATCATAGTTGTTAGTGATTGCTACATCCCCATCGAAACAATAGTTTGTAGTGACCTCTACTAAACCAAACTTTCCTAACAAATGATTATAGAGATCAATGTGTCTAGATGATTCTTATTGACCACTATCAGTACAACTGGTTGTTTTCTTTAGTAACCACTACAGTTGCTCCACACCTTAGCAACCACTAGTAAATATTGTCCCTTCTTGCAACCTCTACATTTGCTGAGAAGTACGATTAGTGTGAAAAATTAACTATATCTAGTAGGATAAGTACGAGATTTTTCTTTAGTTAATAAATGAATTCTACTTAGATTTTAGGATGTCATTGTCAACTTCAGACCCCTTGGAGAGGCAAGCTACATCCCTAAAAGGGATCAAACAGATCATAGAAATGATTAACAAGACTCTACAAGATTATCCAAACATGCCACAAGAGAAGAGGATACGTCTTCAATTGCACAAGGTGAAATATGAATTCTTACTTGGGCATGAGTCACCAAATTCTGAGGAAGAATCAAAAGGTATCGAAAGTACCAACACATCTGAGTATGTGTCATATGAAGAAGAAGCCAGAATGAAAGGAGAGTGAAACCCATTAGGTCTAGATGCACCAACAATGAAATAGAAGAAGGTAGCAATGAAGACAAGGTCCCAAGCTTAGAGACCAGAGACATGCATCACACTTATAAGCTCAACAAACGACATGGTCCCAGACTTTGATAAAGTAAAGAAGAGTTTAATAGAAACAACTGAGGAACACATGGTGGTTTTCAAACCCAGGGATATGGAACACCAATCACAGTACAAATTGTTCATAATGACAAATACTTTCAAACCAACAGGGTACATGGACAGCCATGACATTAGGAAGTTGGGATCTATGATCGAGTGGTGGAATTCCTGGAGCAAATTGAACATTCTATGCATGGTGAATCAGTGTTCATTTACGAATATGACTATCGAATTCATGTCTTTACTTGTAAAGATACCAGTTGAAGACAAAGAAAGAGAGGAGGCAGGAGGGAAATTCAAGCTACAAGTGAGGATGGAGGACAAGACCATTATGTAAAGGAAGATATTTTGAATAGCATCTTCACTAACACAGAATATGAAGCTAAGGCATGTGCATAAGCACCCAGTGAAAATAAAGTAGTCAGATATAGTAGCCATAAAATGTGGGAGAAACGGATAGAAGAAAGTACGCACAACCTCAGGAAGTACAAAGAGGCCCAAATCACCTCATGTTTCATAAGAGTGCTCAAGAAGATCGTTGCAAACATGGTGTATGCATGATCTAAAACTAGAGGAGTGTCCAAGGGGGAACTTTTTTTTATCTGGTCCATGTTCAATAAAAAACCTATCAACATAGGATGGTTGTGCAATGAGAGTCTATTAGTGATAATGGGGCAAAAAACCAAGAAAATTAAAGATTTTTGCATGGGGGGAAAATAACACTTATCAAATCCTACTTCATGGACATAGAAGAATTGGAGAAGAGAAAGAAACCAGCAATAAAGCCATATAAAACAATGCCAGAAATAGCAGTGCCAGCACTTTAGCCACCTCAATCACAACCAATTAAGGAAGAATGTAAAGAACATCTATTCTCTACAGAACAAGTTCCCCCTCATGGGGAAGGATATGATGTTGCTCCCCCCTCTAATCACTAGTATGGTACCAGAGGTACCTGTTGAACAGATAGAAAACTAGCCAAGTACTTGTACAAACACACAAGAAAATGTTAAAGAGGCCGAGAAGACATCGAAGGCCTCCACACCACCAGTACAACCAGAGGAAGGACCAACGGATCAACCAGTGGAGATAGGATAACCAACTCCATTTCTGCATGAAGATAGAGACAAAAGGGCACAACCACAAATCAATGCAACAACAACAAGCACACAAACACTATCACAGACTTCTGAGGCACCAACTTCTACAATAGTGATGCCTCTGGGGGAACAACAACAACATCTTCCAACCTTCAGATTAGAACTAGGCGTCACTTCGACATTGTCTATCAACAAGTGTAAAATTCTTCATTGCATGCACTACTTCTTTCTTGTAGCTTGCATGCACTAACAATGCAAGTAGAAAGAATAGATGATAGAACTATGACACTTTCAGACTTCATGCAAAATGTCCTCAACCAATGTGCGGTGATGCAAAGAATAGGTGCAATGGCAGAGGAGATGGAAGAACTCAGAAAGGAGTGTGATGGGATGTGAAAAGACAGGGATGCTATGTGTACCCATCATGAACCATGTTTGAAAGACATAAATGAGGAAATGAAGCTCATGGAAGAAGAAAGGATCATGGAAAAATAGAGATCCATAACAAGGTCTAAAGGGATCACCATCTATTTGCCGTGGCAAGTATCTTCAAGTCCCTCCAACCTCGACGAATGTAAAGATGAAAGAATTGCAAACTTTCCACGAGTGCTCAACAATGATACATTGTAGGAGTTTGACTTAAACTCCTCACCTATAGAAGACAATCCTCCTGAAGATTACCCCACTAATGCCAACCCAACTCAAATAGAAGAACAAAGAAGCATGAAGTCAAATAATTCTATAGATCACACTACACTGCACCATTGTATAAATGAGTTAAATATATCTATGGACATATGCGATGTCTACCTCAATTTTGACAAGCACAACTAGCTCTGGGATGAAGTATATGATGGAAAAATGGATGCACAATAGAAGCACTAAATGAATCCATGCTCAAGATGCCAATTTTTGTGGCCAATCGTGTCAAAACACCAGATACTACCTCAGAAGATTAAGTCAAAGTTGAAGTACATCTAGCCAAAGAGACTAAAGTTCTTAGCCCTGCCAATGAACCAGCCAATAATGTTGTAAGTCTAACCATGCCAATACTAGCAGTTGTCGAGGGGACCTCTGATGAAGATGAAAGCAATGTAGCATCCTTCTTTATAGGTCAATAAGAAAGACAACACTCAGTGTTTGTAGTGGAAGCCATAGGAGTTGTACCACCACCACTTCCTTGTAAGCTAAATGCATGGACATGACGTCTGTATCAAGAATCACATGTCGATACGTCCATGCCCTGGATGATGTCATTGATGATAATCTTCCAGGGAATGACATAATCTTCAATAATCAAGGGAGAATGTTGACCAGGGACCACTTCAGGGGAATTTTCTTCCAGCAAGAAAAACTACACACGAGTCTGTTCAAATTACTCAACGAAACTTCCTTGGAGGAATTCCTACACACTGACAAGATACAGCCAGTCTTCAGTGAGGACATTATTCTATAAAAATGGTTGTATGACAAAGAATTTAATTCCATACATGTCCAGGAGCTACAAGAAAAGGTGACAAGAAGAGAAACAAGATTTGTCACTCTGCCCATCAGAATGACAAAGCATTGGGGCTTAACAATGGTCGATCTATACAAGAGACATGTGACAATCTATAACTGTTGTAACATTGATCTTCCCAACACATCTTCATTCTTTGAAAACAAAGATGTCAGGCACATCCAAAAGGTACTTATCTGCCTATAATAGGCTATCTAGATGGTGGGACCACATCATAAACTAGACTGGAAGAATTTCACAATAAGCCCCAAAGTCCCTCAAGTACAACAAGGATCAAGAGACTGTGATTTTATATTGTTACACATGTTGGAGGCTATAAAAAAAGGCATTCCACTGGAATATCTTTTCCATGTGGACTTGCACAACCTGTGCAGGACATATACAATGGAGGTAATATATGATAGACGCTTTTTCAAAGACCCCACAATGCCCCCTGGCATAGTACTACAAGGACTTCATATGGGGTTACCTCTACCAGTGAAACAACCTTGGCATTAAAAAATAAAAATGTTATGGCTTGACCCTTTAGAACCCGCCCAGGCATCCACTTAAAAGGAAAGTTGGAAATCTAATGAGAAAGAACAATTAGAAGCAAATCCCCAGGATGAACAATCTGCAAAACAATAGGAGACCCTAGATGAGAGGACCACAATAGCCCCTCTACCCTCAAAATCTACAGATCTAGTACAACAAACATAAACTAACCAGGTAGAGGAGGGGGGAATTAATGATGAAGAACCACTGGAGGTGAGACTAGATGGGCCAGCTGTTATTATAAAACTAGCATTTCAAAACTTTGACATGTGGGCTTGTGAAGATTTATCTTGGGAATCCCTTTTTCTCATCATGTATAGACTGAAAGAGAACGAAAATAGATGGGATGTTGTATTTGAAAGAGAAGACATATGCATACTAAAAGACGACCTTTGGGAAACTCTAAATATAGGAGGCTACTTATCTATAAGTGTGATGTCCGCATACCAATCTCTACTGGGAGACAATATGCCAAACGTACATATGGCTTATTACTTACTCATGCAGGACATATGGTACAACAAGAAATTGGGAGAAAAGGAATGCCTAAATTTCACCTACTAAATTCCCTTCCGGAGTTTACATTCCTTCTTATCATACATTACAATCATTGGATACTTCTGGTGATAAACGTCAAGGCAAAGACTACAATCTTATACAACAGATCTGACTCAGCCTTTACTATAAACAAATATATGAACATGACTACACCAAAGACCCCAACATATTATAAAGCAAACACATGTGTAGAATAAATCATAAATATGATCGGAAGGTTTGGTAAGGGATATAGATTTGTCAGCAGCAAGGACATCAGGAAGACTTAATTCTTCTACAGGAGCCCACAATAACTCATACAATCAAATGATTGTCACTTTCACTATCTAGAGTGGATGTCAATTTTAGCCCTAAGGGACACAAAAATAGAAACCCTACAACACAAATACTATCATGTACTTCGAGGGGGATACATTGACATGTTGCTACAACCCAGGTGGGCAGTCTAAGAACACGCGTAGAATAAATCTAGCCCATTTATTTCTAACCTTTACCTTTGACACTCATAGAAAGAGTGTATGATATGTTTGAGGGAGATATAAATAGACGCTAGAGGTACCTTTTTCACTACCTTCCCTCATCTCCAAAGATCAATCCTTCAACTTCAATTTTGAACATACTTCTCCTCAACTTTTTGTTGAAAATTTGAAATTTTTTGAAAATCTTTGAAAGGACAACACATGTATATACTTTTATTTCTTTTAAAATTTTGATGCATAAATGTCTAAAAAGGCAATTTTTGGATCCAGTTTTCCTGGATATGGTCATAAGTCCCACTCTTAGGCTTACCTATCTTCAGGATAACTCCTAACATAATTACTTCAAGAATTATGTATTTGGGCTATTTAATCTGTTTAACATTCTGAGTATCATAATGTCTAACGTCAACCTTTCCTTCAAATAATGTAGAAGGAACAAGGATGCTCTACCAAAAGATGAAGGTTCAAAATAAGGAGGACTCAGCCTGATACACTCCCGATTGATCACCCTATCCCCGAGTACATGTAGGAAAGTGTATAACCCTAGCAGGGAGGAATCAACTACCCCATCTAGTACACAAATTCCCTCTTTGGGATCAAAAGAGGCATGATAGCCCAAAATCCCCTTGAAAATCCATCATCCCAAAGTCTGTGAGAAAAAATAAAAGTCAAGAGGAATAAAACCATGAGAGTTCTGCCGGGAAGATGACGCAGGGCCTCTCCCTGCCAGTGTATCACTGTGCTCATGAATATATATTTTTCATGCCCAACAGTGAGGTTTGGAAGCCAACTTTTACACACCTGCTTTTCAAAGGAAATTTCACACAACCACATGACCCTACATCAAGGCCTAACTGGGTTGCTATGTCTTTATAAAGGAAAACATGGTTGATGTAAACCTAAGAAAGGTAGAAAAACATTGAATCCTAAGCCTACCCAAGCACAATAGTTTGGATATCCAAGGAAAATAAAAGTCAGGTGTGAAAGCTACCTCAAACAGAACCTTGTGCAAGTACGGCTTGAAAAAGGATCAGCACTACATCACAAGGGAGAAATCTTTCTGGTAAAGTAGGTCATAATAGGAAATATGAGTACCGCAACTCCAACCTAAGAGAGAAAGTCTTGAGATCTACAACCCTTGTCTGGTGCATATGTTTTCGACTTAAGGTTGATGTTATCACATTTTTCACACTCACAAAAAGAATAACTGAATAAAGCCCTCTAAAATTGTTAGAGTAGCTTTGATTCTATTTGTTAGATTGAGGACAAGCTAGATTTTAAGTTTTAGGGAGTTGATAACATCCAATTTTATGGTTATTTGAGTGCCTATTTTATCTCCATAATGTCATCTATTTCATGTTTTATCTAGATAACCCTAATTGTTTTTAGCATGACCTGATAACTCACCCCTATCTATGGTTTGCATGGAAAACATGCCTCATCGGTTTCTACACCTAAGGCTACCTTAGAGACCGAAGAAGATAGCACCAAGTTAACAATCACTGAAGATTTTTTCTCTGTGGTCAACAAGCTTCTGCAACCTTGCAACTAGTGGACCGGTGAGAGGTCATTCTTTTTCAGCAAGCACTATGATCCATGATCCTTGCTATTGAAGGACCAACCTTCTTAGAGTTTGATGATTCTCGCATGCTCTACGATCGATGAAAATCCAGAGTGTAGTGATCGGTGATGCCAGTACAATGTAGTGACTAAGAGAGCAGTCATTACAACGACTGAGGTAGGAGCCAGCATAGAAACCGAAGTGATTGTTAAGTCAATTACCTACACCTATAAATAGAG
Source organism: Alisma plantago-aquatica (assembly GCA_963693085.1). Taxonomy (NCBI): domain Eukaryota; kingdom Viridiplantae; phylum Streptophyta; class Magnoliopsida; order Alismatales; family Alismataceae; genus Alisma; species Alisma plantago-aquatica. The sequence continues at coordinate 1,474,163,641 of OY856411.1, forward strand.
ACCCACTTCATTCATGAAAGGGGTTGCGATATACAGGAGGCTACATAGTGTTGTTGTGTTCCATACTCACCCATCATCCATCCAGTTATCTTGGATCTCTGAGATGAGAGTTAGAGGAGAGAGAAGCTTCACACCACTATCATCATCCTCATCTTATTCTTTGAATGAAGGACTACCCACTGGCCATAGTTCATTCCAAATCCTGATCTGAAGATGACGTGCACCAACCATGGTTGGTTGTGATTGTAGTTGGTGTATTCCCCTTCTTCACTTCTAGATATAGTCATCCCTCTGCATCTACTTCATTGTTGTCCATTATGTCTAGCCACATTTGTAAATCTATAAAGCTACTCATCACCATGAGTGGGTAAACAGATAACTTGGGTTGGGAGTAGTCACTAAGGCTCTTCCAACATGTATATACTTACATCCATTTAAACTATATGCTCTTAGCAATGGTTATCTCCATACACATGTGTTTAATTCTTCATTTTCATGATTAGCTTCCATCTTGTGATGTTTGATTGTTAGTGCCTCGATAGAGTAGTGCTAAACCCATGTAAGTGTTTATGGAAATGCATGAATGAATGATAATGTTGGAATGCTTAAGCTAATGGTCATATTGTTATGTTTGTGATTGTTTGTTTACCATATCGAGAGAGACAATCTTATAATCTAGGTCTATCCTAAGCTCAAGAGAGGAGGGAATAAACATATATGGTGATTGCTTGTAATCTTACTAAGGGTATACAAAGGGTGTGAGTATATCATGTTGGGGGAGACCATAGATGGTGAAACCCAACCCCAGTTCCCATCCATCTTTGTTACAACTTTGTTCGTTTGTTCTTGTTCCTTTACTTTGTTTTCTTGTTTGCTTCACTCCTTTTGATTTGCTTGTGGCTTTGGGAAACATTGTTCTGTAAGGAAGAACAAATTTAAACTACCCTCTTTGCTTGGTGTATCTGAGCCAATGATTTACATTCTTAGCACTTATCATTACTTGTCCTTGTGGTTTGACCCCGATCTTCTATGTCAGACCATGTATAATAATTGTAGGGGAGTGAGTGTTGGGTTATAAATTTAAGAGTTTGAATACTCTAGTTCCGCTCCTATTTGGATGTTCAATTTAGGCCTTTCGTATTTCCTCACAAATTAGAGAAAAGAAAAGAAGAAAGGAAAATATATTAGAAGTATAACATAATGCGGAATGAAAAATGAATTCAGAGAAAAAGATAAAGTCAAAAGAATTTTTTTGAATAGAATTTTGGGTTAAGTTTGAAGGGAACTTAAAAACTATTATAAAAATTATAGTAACTTTCCATATAAAATTCATTAGAAACATGAAGAAAAAATATAGAATAGTTATATTATAGAGGTAAAATAAGTAATAGATTGAAATTTAGTGAGAACATACAGAGATGTAGAGTGAAATACTTATGTATCCCACAAACAATATATAAAGGTAAATTTTCTACATTCTTATAGTATAAATTTTATTTATTTTAGGATAAATTTCACAAACATAAATGCCATTGCCTTATTTTCACAAATATATCATGACCTCTAAACATTTCAAAATCATACATATTTGGCCATCTATTTAAAATGAATATTGTGAAACCATGTACTTTTAGTGAATTATCATTATCAAAGAATTATTTAATCATCCTACCATGCATTATACATGTAGTGGAGAAATATACCAACATGTATCATTCAAACAATCATAATAAGTACACATTATTTATTTTTTCACATTTATGTATTATAAATATGTAGTTTGTTGGTAATACGAGTCAAGCAAAAAAATCCTATGGTGGGAATTCATGACAACAAAAGAAAGACATTTCAAAGATGAAGGCATTACTACTGGGTCAAGATTGTGGGAATTCATCAAAATAAAGAGGATGATGTTTGAGAAATGGGCAAGAAGAGTCATATTAAGCTGATCCCAAACTTTCATTTGGAGGGACAAACGGGTTGACTACATGGAGAGACCTAATCTAAAGGAAGGTAAAGTAACCCCCCCTGAACTGATTGAATACAAGGTGGAAGCATGGTCTATCTAGAAGTGGAATAGGATGCCAAATTCATAAGGCACTTGTTTGCATATTGTGCTATCACCATGATTCTAAGTATGTTACCTCCCCATTTTTATGTAGGTGAGGATCAATGGCATTACACAGGTGATCCTTGGGGATCCTTCTATACTATTTATTTTAAAAAAAAATATGATACATCATTACATAATAAGGACTTTGGGTTGCTGGCAACCTCTATGGATGATCCCAGTGGCGCAATAAGTAAAATGACCTTACGATGAGAAGGTCAAGATGGGTTGAAGACAAATAAGTACAAGAAGATAAGGGGACTAACTAGTGATGATCATTGTCCAAGGTGCAACAATGGGTGTGACTCAACCTTATACATGCTGAGAGACTGTCGATTGATCATGGGTGCATTGAGGATTCTAAAAGAAGTGCATGGAGTTGGCATCATGGAGGTAGGCACCCTGGTGGAGTGGTTTTCAAGGGATTTCAAATGGGAAAGACACATCATTAATTATCTGACGTGGTTTGCTAATGCGGTGGATCAAATCTAGAAATATAGGAACAATTTCGTCTTTGAAAACAAATGAATGTCTTAAGACATCATAGCCCGATTTATAGAGGGAGTAGCTTCCCTTTTTGTGCAAACTTTTAAAACTAATTCTCGATCTAAGACTCAACGACTGAAAATTACTTGGTTTCCCTCACCTATCAGATCAATCTTAATCTAGATTGAGCCTATCTCAAGAGGACTGGGAGAACAACTACAAGATATGCGATCTGAGATCACTTGGGTCGATGGATAGGAGGAGCCAAATTCTATGGAAGCTATGTTGTTCTAGATATCGAGATGTTATCCATATTGAGGGGGGTCTAGCAAGTGTTGCACTACCAATGTCAGATAATATTTGAAGCTGATAGCAATCTAGCCTACTTATTGGTCAGGGTATCATAGATGCTAAGTACCGACCCATCTATAGTAAGATTAAGCATTTCAGATAACTAAAACCAAATCTAGAAGTGGTCTATAACAGTAGGGAGGCTAATAGATGTGAGGATGCTCTTGTTAGATGGCTATCCAACTAGATCAATGTTGAAGGGGTGTGGAGTCAAAGCCCTGAACTCATCTCATACGTATATCATGAACAACTCGAGAAACTCTGTGTAACCACTATGTTGAACAATTCTTTGTGTAGGACCCATGAATGGGATGATTAATAGCCCATAGACTACAAAAAATACCAAAAATGATATCATCGATATAACCTAAACACCTAAATGTCATATTCAGTTGTGTGAGAGGAGATGACAGATGTGCAAGCTCTGTCTCAATAGTCATTTTTTGTGGGAGACCCACTCTAATATTTTAGAGAAAGGTGTATAATCAATGCAAGTCCCCATAAATCACAACACTTGATTGGTGTATGTGTGAATAGAAGCCAAGTTCACTGTGTAAACATGGTTAGTTATCATAGGTCGGTAAGCATAACTATTGTCTATGTGAGTGGAGAAAAAATGATGGTTTGAATTAGCTGAAGTAGTTGTGATTGTTACTTTAAATTGTGAAAGTAATGATCATTATTAATTCACGTGCCTTGTCAAGCTCATGTAATAAATTTTAGGTAAATTTTATATGGTAGTCTGAAATTAAGTAAGTGTTTTGACCCTATTTAGTTAATTCTTAAGCCCCAGATTTAAATTTAGAAACTTATTTTTAAACTTGGAATCTACACAAGTGGTTACAACTGAAACTCAAATCCAATTTTGTTTCTCAGACAAATTTGAGTTCACAGGTTCAACTACTTTTGACAGTCCTATATGCATAGTGCATGATAAAGAATACTTTTGACATTCCTATGTGTTAATTATTTTTTGAGATTAACTAGTTTTTCATATTTGGCTTATTGGTCATTGTCCTTCCTGGTCTAGCACTCAATGTTGTGCTCCTTTGGCACCTCCACTCAAGCCAGATAATGATATCCAACCTATAGTTGTGGGTACAATTTGGTGTCATCGTGTCTTCAAAATTGCTTCAAAGGCTGTCTTGTCAGATGCAGTATGTTACCTTAAGGATCATCTATTTGGTTTTGGTATTTCTAGAAGTTTTGAGGTCCTTTTACATACTATCACTTGCCTAGTCAATGATCAACAACATCGAACCACTATCACAATGGATCTTGTTGACTTCAGAAATGTCTTTAATATGACTGATAGATCTACTATATTTTGAGAGATTCGTCTTCACTATCATTCTTTTTGCACTGTGGATTCAGTTTTGTTATAGTTCTCCAGCTCCCCTCTACGTACATCATTAGGAACCTCTTTTTTCGAGAGTTGTTGTGCAACAAGGAAATCCGTTTGGACCCCTCTTTTTTTCTTTCACACTACATTCTCTTATTTTATAGGTGAAGGATGAATGTCACCTCGACCTTATTTCTTTCTATCTGGATGATGAAACTCTTATTAGGGACACTATGGAAGATTCTAAAGCTCTTCATCTCAGCCAAGACTGAGGCCCAATATTTGGTCTTCATCTCAATACTAAGAAGATTCAAATCTTTTGGCCTTCTATTGACCCAAGACCATAGTTAGATTTAGGGTTGTTTCCTACTAACATATTTTGGCCAGAACATGGGGATAAGATTATAGGTGATCCTATTTCCATGGACTCATATTTTTCCATCAAGAAGCATGTGACAGAAACTCTTACCATAATGCATCATTTGGCCTTAATTCATGACCCATAATGTGAGCTTCCTCATCTATTGTCCTACGTCGAGATACCCAAGATGATGTTTGGTATCAAAACGACATCACTGACTTCTATCACATCTGTTTTGGATAGTTTTCATTATGACTATCATTTTTGTCTGAAATGAAGTGTAGTTGGTGGTAGCCTAAAATTTGGTGACCTGCAATGGTGTTTGGACACACTTCCCATAAATCTTGAGGAGTTGGGAATCTACTCATCCCATTATGTCTGCAATGTTGCTTATGTTGTTTCTTGTATCCATACCTAAGACCTCAAAGATCATATTTTGCGAGATGTCAGCTATGTGTTTGCATGAATCTCCTTTGACTCTGCACATACTTCATATGTAATACATTTCCTTTTTTTGTTGGTCCATATTGTCACGTACACCTTCTACAGCTCCAAATACCCAATATATATTAGCATACGCTTATTATAGGTCAATCATCTAATAATTTTATGTAAATCTATTACCATGGAAAAATGCTATCATTTCTTCTCTAGAAGTCGACCACGCACAAGATTTTTTCTTACTATTTCTATTAAAGACTTTGTCTTGTCTATGTATCATCGATCTATCCTTCGGACCAACACATGATCCCCTTGTATCTTTGTGATGAATGTTGTCCATTCTGAAACACTGTAGAAGTCAATACCTTCAATGATTATGCTGAATTGCCACTCGCAATCAGGATATAAGTTTTGTCATTGTGTTGTTAATGATGTCATTTTTAACCTTGTCTCTCATGTTGGGTTAAAAGTTTGAAGGAAACTCATGTGGCCTTCCTTGACACACATGTGCATGGTCTCCATACACAATGTCATGTTGGTATCTTATTATTTGATTTGTAAAATGACAAACACACTTGTATGGATCTCATTGGAGTTTTGTTACAACCCCAATTTTTGGGTACTTTTGGTGATAAATGTAATTTCTCCTATTAAAGATATTTGAAAAAATAATGATATAATTTGTTTTGAGTAAATGGATTTCATTTACAATAGCCTTATTGGTTGTTTTGTGGGCTTTATTGGCTATTGGGCCCAATAACAAGGAAAAGACAAAAGAAACTCCATTATTAATAAGAAATGGAGAAAAGAAAGACGTAGAAACCTCTAGAAGGCAAAGGAATGTTATCAAAAGTTGGATTTCATTCCTCTTGGGTTCCTTGGGTCCCAAGGAGTCCAAAGTTGCAAAAAATAATGCAACAACAAAAGAAAAGATCAATTAAATATTTCTTTATTAAGAAACAAATTGAAAACAATGATAAAATGTGGGAAATAAGTGGAATGAGGTATAATTGAGTTATCTTTGGTGGATTTTCGTATCCATAAGGTTCCTAATGATAAAAGGAATTCCAATAAGGAAAATTTTGGTTGTCCCCACATACCGGCATATTCCTTTATGCTAACCGACATTTTGTTTGTCGACGTTTTAGGTACAAATTGAAAAGGACAAATAATAAAGTGACATATTGTGAAATTAAGAAATAAAGTGCAAGGAGGATTAGTTAGAATAGAGCCCAGATGTGGATAAAAGTTAGATATACATGTTTTTGAAAAAGGTATGCAAAGTTTTATTTTATTCCATCTTTTAGTATAGTTTGGTATAATTTTATAATTATTATTGATTATTTGTCGAACCTTTGATCCTATTAATTGGGATAATGGATCTGACCTTCAGGTCTCCCTTAATTGGGGGTTACCGGGAGGTGGGGTCATTACATTTGGTATTAGAGCATAGGTTCCTCATTTAATCTTTAATAATTATTAAATGTTACAAATTATGTAGAACCCAAGGGAGTTATTAGAGGATTTTCTTAAAGATAGAGGTGTCTAGAAATGGATCATGTCCGGGGGCTGTCAATATTTTCCTCCGCACCGCTAGTCAGAATACGAGGACTCCCAAATTTGTGTGACTGTCTGGCCAATGTATCAGGATTTGACTTGAAATGAGATACCGTTAGGACTCTGTCGTCTTGTTCATCCCTTATCAACTCTAATGTTGTTAAGGATTTTAAGTATTAAGGTTTTGTCTCTTTTCCCTCACCCTCTTGGGGCATGGGTAATGTTTATAAGGTTTTAGGAATCCTCCACCAAATTAATGAAAAGCATGTAAATAAGATGGCATGGACATAAGCTTAATAGTTTAAGTGTAAAATAAAGAATAGATACATGCTTAAGTCGTATGAAATATTGTTGTCATGTCCCTAGGAGAGACCTGAGGCTATACCTTCTTGTCAGGAGGATAAGTAGAGAGAGTTAGTCTTGAAGGTAGAGACCAGGCACATCCTTTGAGGATGATGCTAACCCTAACCCTAAGGGATGGTTAGAGAGAGTGATGACACGATGAGCTAGATGTCTTGATAGATCATGTGGGTGAGTGTACATGCTTTTAGTTGGATACCCATGATGATATGAGCCATGTGGGGTTGGATGACCTAGTACCTTTGGCGACCCAACCATGGGTAGGGTCATGCATGTTAGAGTGAAGGATAGCTCCTTTAATGATGAGGTTAGTAAAGAACCTATAGAAAACCTATGGGCTTATACAAGTATGGCATAACATGCACCCAGAGTACATCAATAGTGCAGGAAGTAGGTTGAAACCCTGGCCAAGAGAGTATGTTGGATAGCTTATGAGATAAGCACAAAAGGGCTATGGATAATCTTGAGCCCACATAAGTTAGAACATAGGCTTCACCCATGTAAGGGTACACTTGTGAGCTTGATCCTTCATGGAGAGAGGACCTCTAGTAGTAAGGTTGTTTGTAGGGTTAGCTCTAGAGAGAGAGAGAGAGCAGGACCCAAGCAAGAAGGTTGGAAGCTTAGACTCTGAGATATGAGGAATAGTGGGGAGTTGAGGATGATGTGACCTAAGTGGATGATAGTGGTTGCCTCATGCTTGATCCCTAGAGGATGATGATATCTTGGTTGCCTTTAAAGGAACCAAACCCTAGAGATAGGATGAGGCTTCTGGTACCTATGTGCCTATGGTATAGGTGTATACCTTCTGAGATGGGAAAAAGAGTTCCTTAGACCCTGAAGAGGTTTGGTAACAAGTTGTGAGGCCTTACACTTAGTTGGATGTCCTTGAGGAGGACTCCACTTTGAAGTGTTGTCCAAATAGAAGGATCATGGGAAGTGCATGTCATACCTTGTACATGCTTGGTTCATGGGTAAAAAGTTGAGCAGGTAGTTGGACATTAAAAAAAACTGAACCTAGGGTTCCTAGGCTTAAGAGGGGAAGTGATGTACCTGATGCTCATGATGAGATTTTAGTTTTATATATTCGATCATGGTACTCCTCATGTTGAGAGGAAAGGGAAACCCCTTAAGTCGAAGGTATGATTGATGAACCCCTCACAGCTGAGTTGGTGACATGGGAAGGTATGATCTTGATCCAATGTTGAGGAATGAGTACAAGTATGACCTTGCATGGTTTAGTAGGTGGTCTTCTTGTGCCTTAGTAGCTTTCTAGGGTTATCATGCTCATGTGGATGTAAACCCTAGACATAAGTGTGTTTGTGACCTTTTTTATCAAGGAGTAATTTCCTCCCATCTTGGGAGAGGGACCCTTCTATAGGGAGCATACCAGTTTTGTTGGTTTTGAGGTAACCTAAAGAGGTCTCATAGGATTTTGAGAAGCTAAGTGAAAAGTACATAGTATGAGAATGAACATGTAGACCCATTGATAACCATCTCTAAGTGCATGTGGGTGTGTTACCATGGAGGTAACCGGTATGGGGCATGACCAAGGTAAGCAGGTCGCCATGACCCCTATAAAAGGATGAAAGTCAGCCCAGGAATGTAGAGAGAGATGATGGAGACTTGGGTAAGGTCCTAAGTTGGACATGTACTATGTTAGAATCCTAAGTCTATCCTAGGGTCAGGTAGGGATAAGACTGATGGAAGTAGGAGTTGCCTAATTCCCTAGTTGTGCATGACCATAGGGTCGATAGGTAACAGCTATCATTGTTTGAGGGCCATGGGTTAGGATATTGATCACCTTCATGAACTCATGGGACCCAAAGGGCATATGAGTTTGGATACATAAGGGAAGAGGGATGACCTTAAAAGTGTCGACACCCTACAGACCTAGAGGAGATGACCAAGGATTGTGTGGTGACCAAGTAGGTTGGAGACCAGTTTTCCATGGAAGTAACTTTGATATCGAGATGATGGTGATGTACAGACATAAGTTGCACATTTCAACTTAGATTATAAGGTGTACTGGCGGGGTGGGATGTACCATCTCTACTCTTAGAATAGGAAGAACTTTGTATTTGGACTGTAGCCAAATGCTTATTTCCTCTTGTTATGGCAGTGAGAAATAGGACAATATGCATGCCAAACACCAAGGATAAAGATGATGTGAGTTGGAAGGTTTCTATGATGTAATGACCCCACGTCCCAGTAACCCCCAATTAAGAGAGACCAAGAGGTCAGAGTCGTTATCCCAATTTCCGGATCAAAGGTTCAACAAATAATCAATAATAATTATCAAATTCTACTAAACTAAACTGAAAGGTTGTATTAAAAAAAATTAACTTTGCATACCTTTTTCAAAAACTTGGATATCTAATTTTATCCACATCTGGAGTTTATTCTAACTAATCCTCCTTTGTACTTTAATTCCCATTTAATTCCACATATGCCACTTTACTGTTTGTTCTTTTCACTTGAACCTAAAACGCCGACAAACAAAACGTCAGTCAGCATAAATGAAATATGTTGATATGTGGGGGAAACAATAATCGTGCAATTAACCATAACAACATATTGCAGTCAATTATAGTTTAACAAACAACTTTACGTTTTAAATATAACTGTGTGATCCATACATACCCTATCCTATGGGTTGTCCCTGTAGTGGACCTGGATGCTACCTTCCTTATGGTAGATCCCCATTAAACCCCTCATGATCCTACCTAACAGGTGAATCAATTTCTAGGGTTGAGTCACATGGCACTACATGTAGGTAGCCCACTCCTTAACTCATGGTGTGTTAAAGAGTTGCATGGCACTACACATAGGTAGCCCAATCCCTAACTCTTGATAACCTAGACCTTACTCTAGGTTACACTTTTTTAGCCTTTGCAAAGCCACAGATGAGGACCCAGATCTAAGCCAGTTATATATATATTTATAGTGATAATCATAGTCACTTTATAGTTGCATGAAATAAAAGTCATCCAAGCAGTTATTTTTGGGAAACTAATAAAAATGTTCAGGAATCACTGTGAAACTAAAGAGATTATCCATAAGCATAACCACATACCTGTCAGGCTGATTTCAGATAGAATTATCCAATCAAGAAATCCAAATAGGCAAGCAAGCACATTATGAGATCATGAAATAGGCATACAATTTCCTATTATTAATCATGCCATCAAGATCTACTAAACCTATCTCGCTTCCTAGGGTTTCTAGTCCATTTTTAGGGTTTCAATTGCAATTAGGGTTTCACTTCATTCTTACTATTTTAAACCCTAATTTTATACAATTACTCACAAACCCTAATTATCTCATCTATTCTTCGTGAAAGATATTAAGGTTATATTTTAACAACATATAATCCTAATCTTAGATTGAGGCATTATTAACCATCAATTAAGTCCATTAATCCTCTTTCACATTAAAGCTACCATTTTTATCCTTTCATTCCATGACAAGATCATTATGCTCATTTGTCATCAATTCATAGTTCATTATGGTCTAATTCACATATGAACTCTATTTGTCATTAATTTTACCTTTATCCATTATAAAACCCTAATGACTATATTAAGGGTATTTATCCACAATTAGGAACTTTTATACTCAAAATATCTTAGAATTATCTTATCTCAACTTTAATCATGAAATTGATCCATTAAAACCATTAAGAGTCACATTTACTAATATTAGGGTTTCTAGGCCCATTAAAACATATTTATGCACATGAAACTCTAAATTAAAACAATTACATGCAAATTTCATCCTTTTTTATCTTAATGTATCGTTTCATGGTTAACAGGCTAATATCAACTTTAATCATCCATTAAACTCTACTAATTACATTAATCATCTCAAAATAAGGTTTCTTATTCTTTAATTCAAAAAAGTTGATAACTTACGCTACTTTTCGAATTGCAAGATTAATTAGACTCTAAAACTATTTTTAATGAATTCTTATCATTTTCTAAGAAAAATACATATATTATATGTACCAATCCGAGCTACCATTATTTTGTTATGAATTTTGCAAGGATTACCTTTTTGGACCAATCAGAGGATGCCACGTCGCCTGCTCCATGCAACGTTGCTCGGCTAGTTGAAAACATTTTGAAATAACGAAAACACCCTCGATTAAGTTGTTGGTTTCTTCAACCTGCAGAGGAGAAAAAATGACCAACGACCAATGGGTCATCTTCCTCCTCGCGCAGCCCTAGCTGCGCCGAACGTAGCTGCTCGGGGGAAGTTCTCCTCCCACCTCTAAAGCCCGAGGGGCACCACTGACTAGTGCCCAGCCTCTGCCGCCCTTCATCGTGCCTGGAGTGCCTCCCAGCTCACCCTCAAATGTGGATATGGTGGCTGAACTTCAGTCCGCAAGGTTTGCAACCGCATATGACTTGCAACCTTCCGTTGACTGCTGTGCAAGTTTCAGAGCACGGGAAAGATGGTTGCGTTCCTCCGTGGTGTTGTGGGAGCAACGTGCCTCCACCGAACTCCAGCCCATGGCTCCTTGTTGCCCTGGGGTCACACTACCCCCATTTCTAGGGTTTTAAACAAAAATGATGAAGAAGAAGAGAGGGTGTTTCATAGGATCCCTCTTGAACTCGAACCAGAGGGTCCCCTTATATAGGGGAGGGTATACACACCCTATCGTGTTTATCCAAAAGGATACAAAGCCTTTTCCCAATAGGAATACAATTCCTTCATTAGGAAGCAAGCTTCTCTCTCCTAATTATATGTTTAACATTTTTTATTCTTTAGATATTAGGATTTCGAAAATTATGTCTTTTATTCTCTTTGTATTTGCCTTTTAATCCATTATCCACAAAATTATATTTTCTTTTAGTAGAAAATACCAACTTTTTAACAATACGACAAAATTCATTAATAATGTATCACATTATCCTCTTATTTTGCATTATTGGTATTTTTTCTTTCTTTTTCTCCATTGGGGCTCCTTGGACCCCAAGAAACTCTAATATTTCAAAATTCCTTTTTAAGGATACTTATTATCCTTCTAGATGCATCTATATTCATTATTTCTCATTATCTTATTTCTTTCTTTATTACAATATCTCTTTTTGAGGATTTCTCTTTATCTTTCTTTTTATTTTCTTCATTGGCATTCCTTTTGACATTAGGAATCCTTTGGATATGAAAATCCACCAAGGGTAACTCTATTATACCTCTTTCCACTTGTTTTCCACATATGATAATTATTTTCAATTTCTTTCTTAATAAAGAAATATTTAATTGATCTTTTCTTTTCTTGATGCATTATCTTTGCAACTTTGGACTCCTTGGAACCCAAGGAACCCAAGAGGCACGAAATCCAACTTTGGATTATATTCTCTTGCCTTCTAGAGGTTTCTACATCTTTCTTTTCTTGATTTTCTTATTTACTCAAATAATGGAGTTTCTTTTGTCTTTTCCTTGTTATTGGACCCAATAGCCAATAACTCCCATAAAACAACCAACAAGGCTATTGTGTTCAAAACAAATTATATCATTATTTGTGCCAATATCTTTAATATGAGAAATTAAATTTCTCGCCAAATGAACCCAAAAGTTTGGGGTTGTAATATATGAGGTATGAGGACAGAGATGATAACATACCCTTGTGGAGTAAACGATATGTAGATAGTTTACTAACATCAAGAGAACTAAGGTAGTCAACTTATGAGGATGTTTTTATCATGAGCTATGTGGAATTTGTGGGTTATACAAGGTTGAGTTTGATAACCAAGAAGATGAGCTCAGAGTTTTCTTGATGAAGATATACTTAGAGTCTGAGATGAGATGATAAGTGAAATAGATGGAGGTGTATGTCTTCAACTTTACCTAACACCTAAGGATGTGAAGTGGTTGAGATGCAGCTGCCTAGTTTAGCTAGAGGCTAGAAGAGGTTGTTAGGTTAACCCTAAGTTTGAAAAAGAGATAAGTTTTGCTAACACTCAGATGCAACGATATCAGTTGATCAAGTTAGTAGTTGTTTGGTTAGACAGCCTAAGCCTTGATGCAATAAAAGGATGGTTGTAGAGCCTCAGATGCACTTCTTTAGAAAAGAAGGTGATGAAACCCCGAATAGAGTGGTTTAGGGTTTCTGAGGAACCAACCTTAAGGAATCATGACATATAGGAGATCATGATGTTAAGATCACTGTACACCATGGTACTACTAAGATAGTAAGATGAAGTTGCATGTGGCTTGTCGCCATGCATGTCAGGAGGTGAAGGACGAACACCAGTAACCCAGTAAGTTGATACAAAGGATAAAAAGTCCCTGAGAGAGAATGGGAGTTCCTCACTATGGATGTCATGGTAAGTCTCCCCTAGACTAAGGATGGTCAAGATGCAATATGGGTTATGGTAGATTGCCTTACCTAGATGACATGAGAAAGAAAGAATTTTGTCAAGGGATGGATCCGGTTGAACTACATATGAGAGAGAGATGGTTCAACTACACCATGATGTAAGTTCAAAAGTTCATAAGCATAACCTAAAGATACACTTCCATAAGGTGGAAGTAGATACATGAAGAACTCGATATTAGTATAGTTTATCACCCCTAACTAATTGTTAGTACGATCCATACTAGAGAGTCTGATAAGAGCATGTGTGCTTGTTCAGGGTGATACATAGAGATAGTTCTTGTCCACTACAGGATGTGATGATAACCACCATAGCTAGTATCGGGATGTAAATGAGCTTTGTAAGGGAGGTTGTGTCGGTCACCACTTCATCAAGATGATGTTGGTGAAGGGACCTCGTGAATGTCAAGAAAGAACCACAGTGTGTGCAGATGAAGTCATTTTGATCGGGCAATGGTTGAGAGAGAGCCCAGGGGTGACATGAGTCGTGAGGTGATGCAAAGCAGACTGACATGTGTTGGTATGTATTCCCATAGAGCAAGTCATGTGATGATTTTAATGGGATACTTTGTAAATGATTTGAATAATAATAAAGGCAATTTTTGATCTATATGTTTTAACTATTTCTGAGATGATAATGTAACATGATAGATGTCTAAAGAATTGTTTACTCGATGACGTATGCTTTTAGGTTCAGGACTTAAATGATGAGATCATACGGATGTGAAGAGTATACATTCTTGCTTTTGTCCCTAGTCGGTTGTTATTGTGGAAATAACCATAGTCATCAATAACACTAAAGACTAGATTGTGTAGTGGTTGATGACAGAATCTCATTAGTCATGATATAGTGATATCAAACCAAGCACATAGGTACTTGTTAGAGAACAAGTGTACCAGACAGACCCACCATGAGAGTAACACATGGAACCATGATTTGATAGTCACAGGAAGCTCTCACAGTGATGGTGGTGAGTGTGATTCTTCGACCTGAAATCACTACACTCAACACATGTCGTTGGGTATGCTTTGACATCATCAAACGCAGTCCTGAAACATGGGTTTTTATAAAGGTGATGATTGGGTGACTTTGACACATGGGGCTTTTGAGGGGTGAGTGATAGATATGGGATTTGTCCCTCCTAAGGGAGTTTGATGTCCATGGCCACTTGATGAGTAGGATTGAGAAAGGCATGCACATGCATGTGTGAAACAATATGTGATATTGATGTCACACACATCTCACCCCGTCTGCTCTAAGATCAAGGAAATGGATGAACGTTGAAAGGATGATTGTACCATGCCTTGAGTTCATTCAGGACATTAGTGACAAAGGAATTATACATTCACTATAACACCATTCACGGATTGTAGGATTGAAAGTTGTTCTCCAATTTTCTATTTCACTTGGGTAGCACTAATGTGTGACTAGGTACTGCTCTTTGCTTGTGAAGTCATAAGTGTTATGGACTTTCACTGCCAACGTGAAATGGACCTACAGGGTCACACACATAGGATTTAACCTAAAAGAGGATTTTATCCACAAACGATGTTTAGATTGATTACTAAAGGAGTTTAGTAGTTCAATTAAACACGCAATCAATTGATGGCTCAATATCATAGTGTTCAAGGTGTTGGACGGATTGATTAGAGTATCAGATTGATTAAAACTATAATTGACTGAATTTTGCACAGTCTGCACTCCCAACCGATCAGCTCATGTGATGAACCAATCGACTCAGGATAGGTTGAACCGACCGGTTCAAGAGTTGAACTGATCGGCTCAACTGGTCTAACCGAGCGAGTTGGGAAAGTCGGATTGGCAAGAAATTCTCTTCATTTCACTTGTCCATTTGATTGGAACAAGGATTGGTATTTGGATCAATTCAAAACAAAAGAGGAAAAGTCAATCGGGAACTGTCCAGGGCAGTGAACCGATCATTTCAGAAGTGAACCAATCATCTAAGGTGCCCCAATCGATCAGTTCAAGTGTGAACCAATCGTCTTAGGTCCCCAACCGATCCGTTCATGCTTGAAACGATCAGTTCAGCTGGCGCAGTTGGTTATTTTGTGGAAAATATTGAACCCTTCTACTCCTATTTTAATCCCGCATTACCCGGGGTAGAGAACCATGTCCCATGACCGTCATATATATAGGGGTATTGGGGGCTTCTCAAAGTACAACTCAGAACACCAGTTGCTCTATAAAGTTGTCATTCTCTCTGGTTGTGGTAACCAGGAGAGCCCGAGCAAGTGCTACCCGATAAGGGAGGCACAACAAGGGAATGACAACTACAGAAAAGCAACTGGTGGCAGGAGAGTGTGTCAGTGACTAGTATGCCGACAGGAGGGTGTGACTCCTTCTGATTCCTTATGGGACAAGGAGATCGTAGTTCTAGGTGGTCCGTTTGGACTACTTCAGAGGCGGGAGATTTCTGTCGCTCGGTGGACAGCTGTCAATCCCGACAGTCCCGGTGAGACCAGGAGCTGCACAGACACCATCCAAGACCAGAGGTGAAGACTGTGCAATCCACGAGGTAAAGTCGTCAAGCAAGCCTCTCTACAAATCATCTTTCCTATTGTATAGATGTTGACGTGATTCCTTTATTCTGGGTTTGGGAGAAGAAATTTTTTCCCCGATGCCTTCTCTATCTCCATAAAAACCCAACAGTGGTATCAGAGCCACGTCAACTTCTCTATGCTTTAGGATTATCGATATTATCAATTTTTATTTGTCGCCTTTATTTATTGCATACGATGTGAATAAAATTGGATTTATGCATGTCCAATCCTAAATCCACAAATTCCAATATACATATATGATATGTAATATGAATGCACTCGATACGCGTTGCCCTTAAATGAGTTTTGTGGTGGATGTATAGCGTGGTTATGGCCAATAAACCCTATGTTTGTGTGCTTGGTTGAATATGGTAGCTTGCATCTCAGTCTACACACCGATTCCCTATCTACTATTTCTGATGTCACTGGAGATAACTCAAGATCTCTTTCCTACCTTTGCTCCCCCCGAATGTAACTCAGGGTTTCCCAATTCAAATGTAAATAGGATAGATCCTTTTATATTTCCTGTTATGTCGAAGAACGGCAGATAACTTGACGACGACTGAGACAACCGGTTCAAGGTGTGAACTGATCGGTTGGCGTTCTATACAACCA
The DNA here is from genome assembly GCA_963693085.1 of Alisma plantago-aquatica. NCBI lineage: Eukaryota > Viridiplantae > Streptophyta > Magnoliopsida > Alismatales > Alismataceae > Alisma > Alisma plantago-aquatica. The sequence continues at coordinate 1,474,180,205 of OY856411.1, forward strand.
GTTCGAGGAGCGAGACGAGAGGGTGGCGACCTGACGAGATGCATGACGACCAGTGAACCGATCGACTGGAGGTGCCAGTCGATCGGCTGGTGGCACCCAATCGACCAGTCTGATGGTGAGCCGATCAATCATGGAGATGAGTTGATCAAACCCAGAAAGGCAAAGCACAGAGTTCATCTTGTACAGGTTGCATGTGATGTGGACCTAGATGACTGTGATTCCTCTTGGCTCGAGGAATCACATTAGGATGGCCATAATCATTGCTTTTATTATTTCGCATGTTTTCTATGGGATATAGCATGTATATAATACTTACTATATTGTGGTGATTGGATATGTATATGTACCTATAAAACCAAATCCCTCATTAAATATTAAAGTTTTAGATGCCTTCCAAATGCGACACACGTGAAAATCTTGATCGTCCAAGTGTGGGCACGTCCTAGCGTGGTACACCGTCTATCTCATGGAAGCGTGAAGGATGGATATGTGGGTCTACCCTAGCAGGGTGCATATTCATCGTGTTGGCTTTGGGTCAGACTTAACAAGGTGACCTAGATAGGATCTAGCACCTTGAAGCATGGAGGTGATCATGGCAAGGAGTTGCGCATGACATCTTTCAAGAGTTGCATATGATGCAATTGGCAAGAGTTGCCTACTTGGAAGATCTAAGTTGTGGGTGATAGCCCTAGCTGGTCCATGACTCAGAGGATTTTAGAATCTTGACCCACTAGAAGATTGTACGTTGCAATCTTCCAAATTGATAGCGAGGACTGTCAATTTGAATCAAAATAATGGGTGCGGTAATTAATTAAAGGCCTAATTAACTACTATCAAATTTTATTCAAATCAAATCAAATCAAAAGGAGTTTTGACAAATGCATTTTCTCTTATAGAATGGAAAAAGAATCATCTTTTAAAATGGGCAAATTAATTGAGAATAAATTCAATAACTAGTTGGGGATTGTGAGAAGTGTTCTGCACAATCCAGATATATCGGTTGCCTATGAATCCACTCTATGTATGCCTAAGAAGAAGGATAGTTCATTGATGGAAATCAATGGAGCAAAGTCTAAGGACAAAGGTGATGGAGAGAAGGGTTCTCTCGCAAAAATAATGTTAAAATCTTCTGCGCTCAAAACATGGAGAGGATGGAATGAATGATGGAAGAAGAAGCGAGAGATAGAGATCTCTACTTCTGGTGTATATGTGATAGAGATTAACTTTACTACTTCTTTGTCATGGGTACTTGATACCGGATGTGGATCTCACATTTGTTCAAATGTGAAGGATCTTAAGAGAAGTCGGCCTTTGGGGAAAGGCGAGGTTGAACTATGTGTTATCAATGGGGCAAGAGTTTCCGCCAGTGCCGTAGGAACCTATGAGTTAACTCTACCTAGTGGGATAATAATAGAGTTGAAGAACTACTATTATGTACCTTCCATAAATAGGAATATCATTTCCATCTCTTGTTTGGACAAGGATGGTTTTGAATTTCTTATTAAGAATGGAAAGTGTTCCATTTCAAAAGATAGGATCCTTTATGGTAGTGCCCCAATGTCTTATAGTCTATACTTGATAAATCTAGAGACAAGTGTATACAACGTAAACACCAAAAGGCAAAAACTCAACAACTCAAACAAAACATATCTCTGGCATTGTCGTTTAGGGCATATAAATGAGAAGCGCATCTCTAGACTCCATAAAGACGGTTATCTAGACTCTTTTGATTATGAATCAATAGAGACATGTGAATCTTGTTTGTTGGGCAAGATGACCAAGACTCCCTTTTTAGGTAAAGGTGAGAGAGATAGTGATCTATTAGGACTCATACATACTGATGTATGTGGGCCCTTTAGAACTAATGCCAGAAATGAGTGTCAGTACTTCCTTACCTTCACTGATGACTTCAGTAGGTATGGCTATGTGTACCTGATGAAACATAAGTCAAAAACCCTTGAAAGGTTCAAGGATTTCATGAATGAAGTACAAAACCAACATGGTAAAAGTATTAAAGCACTTCGATCCGATCAAGGTGGAGAATACTTAATCCAGGAGTTTGAGGACCTTCTACGAGCCTGTGGTATTGTATCACAATGGACTCCGCCTGGAACACCACAGCATAACGGTGTGTCTGAAAGAAGGAATCACTCTTTACTGGATATGGTGCGATTAATGATGAGTTTTGCTGATCTTCCAATTTCCTTTCGGGGTCATGCTCTTAAAACCGCCACGTTTACACTTAACTGAATACCATCTAAATCGGTTCAAAAGATGCCATATGAGATATGGCACGGGAAGCGTCCTAATTTGTCTTTTATTAAGATTTGGGGTTGTGAGGCTTACGTCAGGAAAATGTTTCCTGATAAGCTTGGACCCAAGTCTAATAAATGTTATTTTGTTGGATACCCCAAGGAAACAAGGGGATACTATTTATACCACCCTACTGAAAACAAAGTGTTTGTTGCTAGGACATCTTTATTCCTAGAAAAGGAATTTATTTCCATAGGAAGTAGTGGAAGGAAAATAGATCTTGAAGAGGTTCAAGCCCAACAAGAAAACATTGAACCAGTAGATGTACAAGAGGAACATAGAGATTCACAAGGTGTTGTGGAATCTCAGTCTCCTCAAATAACACAAGGACCTCATAGATCTAGTAGGACACGCCTTGAACCTAAAAGGTTTGGATACCTTGTTACTCAGGAAGGCGGTGAGTTGATCATAGATGATGATCCAACTACCTATCTAGAGGCTATGGAGGGACTATATTCTGAGAAATGGCTTGAGGCTATGAAATCTGAGATGGAATCCATGTATTCCAACAAAGTATGGACTTTGGTGGAACCACCTAAAGGGGTAAAACCCATAGGGTGCAAGTCGGTCTTCAAGAAGAAGACCAACATGGATGGAAATGTGTAAACTTATAAAGGCAGATTGGTTGCAAAGGGTTTCCGACAAGTTCAAGGTGTTGACTATGATGAAATTTTTTCTCCACTTGCCATGATGAAGTCCATCAGGATCATGCTTGCTATTGCGGATTACTATGACTATGAGATTTGGCAAATGGATGTTAAAACCACATTCCTTAATGGGAATATAAATGAGGATGTGTACATGACATAGCCTGAAGGTTTTGTAGATCCAACGAATGCCAATAAAGTTTGTAAGCTACAAAGGTCAATCTATGGATTGAAGCAAGTGTCTCGGAGTTGGAATCTTCGATTTGATGAGGAAGTCAAAGTTTTTGGCTTTATTCAAAATGAAAATGTACCTTGTGTGTACAAGAAGGTTAGCGGGAGCACGACCACATTCGTCATATTGTATGTGGATGACATACTATTGATGGGGAATGATGTCACAGCCTTAGAGAAGGTAAAGACTTGGCTTGGGAATAATTTCTCAATGAAGGACTTAGTAGAAGCATCCTAAATTTTAGGTATTAAGATCTATAGAGATAGATCTAAAAAGGCTTCTTGGACTAAGTCAAAGCACATATATCGGCAAAGTGTTGAAGTGGTTCAGCATGGAGAACTCAAAGAGAGGCAACATCCCCATGCTACATGGAGTTACCATCTCTAGAGCTCAATGTCCTCAATCTTGTGAAGAGAGGGAGTGTATGAATGTGATCTCATATGCATCAGCCATTAGATCCATCATGTACGCTATGTTGTGCATATGCCCAAATGTCTCGTATGCCCTCAGCATGACAAGCAGGTACCAGTCAGATCCCAGGGATGCTCACTGGACATCCGTAAAGAATATCCTCAAGTACTTGCAAAGGACTAAGGATCAGTTCCTTATATACAGTGGCGAGGAAGAACTGGTTGTAATAGGTTACACCGATGCAAGCTTCCAAACCGACAAAGATGATTACAGATTGCAATCAGGATTTGTGTTTTTCCTAAACAATGGAGTTGTGAGCTGGAAGAGTTCCAAGCAAGAAACAGTTGTCAATTCTACTATAGAGGCCGAGTATATTGTTGCTTCACATGCAGCAAAGGAAGTTGTGTGGATCAGTAAGTTCATCACTGAACTTGGTGTAGTTCCCAATAGCTGTGATGTAATTGAGCTTTATTGTGACAATAATGGAGCTATTTCTCAAGCTAAGGAGCCCAGATCACATCAGCGGTCCAAGCACATACTGCGGCGCTTCCATCTCATACGAGAGATTATACAACGAGGAGATGTGAAGATTTGCAAAGTACTAATTGAAGACAACATATTTGATCCACTATCTAAGGCCCATTCTCAACAGAAGCATGATGGTCATGGTAGGTCACAAGGACTGAGGTTCCTAGGTGACTGGCTCTAAGTGAAAGTGGGAGTCTGTTGGTATGTATGCCCATAGAGCAAGTCATGTGATGATTGTAATGGGATACTTTGTAAATGATTTGAATAATAATAAAGGCAATTTCTGATCTATATGTTTTAACTGTTTCTGAGATGATAGAGTAACATGATAGAAGTCTAAAGAATTTTTTACTCGATGACGTATGCTTTTAGGTTCAGGACCTAAACGATAAGATCATACATATGTTAAGAGTATACATTCTTGCTTTTGTCCCTAGTCGTTTGTTATTGTGGAAATAACCATAGACATCAATAACACTAAAGACAAGATTGTGTATTGGTTGATAACAGAATCTCATTAGTCATGATATAGTGATATCAAACCAAGCACATAGGTATTTGTTAGAGAACAAGTGTACCAGACAAACCCACTTTGAGAGTGACACATGGAACCATGATTTGGTAGTCACAATCAGCTCTCACAGTGATGGTGGTGAGTGTGATTCTTTGACCTGAAATCACTACACTCAACGCATGTTGTTGGGTACCCTTTGACATCATCAAACACAGTCCTGAAACATGGGTTTTTATAAAGGTGATGATTGGGTGACTTTGACACATGGGCCTTTTTAGGGGTGAGTGATAGATATGGGATTTGTCCCTCCTAAGGGAGTTTGATGTCCATGTCCACTTGATAAGTAGGATTGAGAAAGGCATGTGCATGCATGTGTGAATCAATATGTGATATTGATGTCAAACACATCTCACCCAATCTTCTCTGAGATCAAGGAAATGGATGATCGTTGAAAGGATGAGTGTACCATGCCTTGAGTTCATTCAGGACATTAGTGATAAAGGAATTATACATCCACTGTAACATCATTCACAGATTGTAGGATTGAAAGTTGTTATCCAATTTTCTATTTCACTTGGGTAGCACTGATGTGTGACTAGGCACCGCTCTTTGCTTGTGAAGTCATAAGTGTTATGGACTTTCACTGCTAATGCAAAATGGACCTGCAGGGTCACACACATAGGATTTAACCTGGAAGAGGAGTTTATTCACAAATGATGTTTAGATTGATTACTAAAGGAGTTTAGTAGTTCAATTAAACACTCAATCAATTGATGTCTCAATATCATAGTGTTGAAGGTGTTGGACCGATTGATTAGAGTATCGGATTGATTTAAACTACAATTGAATAAATTTTGCACAGTCTGCACTCCCAACCAATCAGCTCATGTGATGAACCGATCGGCTCAGGATAGGATGAACTGAATGGTTCAAGGGTTGAACCGATCGTCTCAACTGGTCCAACCGAGCAAGTTGGGAAAGTCAGGTTGGCAAGAAATTTTTCTTCGTTTCACTTATCCAATTTGATTGGAACAAGGATTGGTATTTGGATCAATTCAAAACAAAAGAGGAAAAGTCAACCGGGAACTGTCCAGGGCAGTGAACCAATCGGCTCAGGTGCCCCAACTGATTGGTTCAGGTGTGAACCGATCAGCTCAGGTCCCAACTGATCGATTCATGCTTGAAATGATCGGTTCAGCTGGCGCAGTTTGTTGTTTTGTGGAAAATCTCGAATCCTTCTACTCATGCTCTAATCCTTCATTTCCCGGGGTAGAGAACCCAATCCCATGACCCTCCTATATATAGGGGTATTGGGGGCTTCTCAAAGTACAACTCAGGACACCAGTTCCTATGTAAAGTTGTCGTTCTCTCTGGTTGTGGTAACCAGGAGAGCCCGAGCAAGTGCTACCCGATAAGGGAGGCACATCAAAGGAAAGACAACTGTCGAAAAGTGACTGGTGGAAGGAGAGTGTGTCGGTGAGTAGTACACTGACAGGAGGGTGTGAGTCCTTCTGATTCCTTGTGGGACAAGGAGATCAGAGTTCCAAGTGGTCCAAGTGGACTACTTCAGAGGTGGGAGATTTCTGCCACTCGGTGGACAGCTGTCAATCTCGATAGTCCCGGTGAGACCAGGAGTTGCACATACACCATCTAAGACCGGAGGTGAAGACCACGCACACCGTGAGGTAACATCGCCTAGCAAGCCTCGGGACAAGGTATGTCTCTACAAACCATCTTTCCTATTGTATAGACGTTGACGCGATTCCTTTATTCTAGGTTTGAGAGAAGAATTTTGTTTTGTTTCCGCTACCTTCTTTGTCTCCATAAAAGCCCAACAACATGTAGTTCACTATGGGAGAGTATGTGATGTGAAAATCTGACCCCTCTATGCTCCAACTGATAAAGCTGAGTCCCCAATATATGGGTCCATTTGGGATGGATTGGTAGAGATGGTTGTGTTTAGCCTTACCCCTCAGGATAACATGATATATAATGTGTTCCATCAGTCTGATCTAGAGCACTATGTGTGGTACCCAAGCCATGAGTTGAGACATGAACCTATTCAACTTTATGAGAGGGTGAAATGTCATGAGTCGTCTATGAGGGTATGATATACCATGGTGAGAGAGAACTCAGATGGAAGAATATGAGATGATGAAGGTTCTTGGAAAGCACCATGGAAACGGTGAGGCCACATGGGATCCATGATCGACATAAGAAAGGCTTATCCTATTTGTTTGTGTGCATGATGGAATTTTGAGGGAAAAATTCCTATAAGAGGGGAAGGATGTTACAACCCCAATTTTTGGGTTCTTTTAGTGATAAATGTAATTTATCCTATTAAATATATTTGAACAAATAATGATATAATTTGTTTTGAATAAATGGATTTCATTTACAATAGCCTTGTTGGTTGTTTTGCGGGCTTTATTGGCTATTGGGCCCAATAATAAGGAAAAGACAAAAGAAACTCCATTATTAATAAGAAATGGAGAAAAGAAAGACGTAGAAACCTCTAGAAGGCAAAGGAATGTTATCCAAAGTTGGATTTTGTGCCTCTTGGGTTCCTTGGGTCTCAAGGAGTACAAAGTTGCAAAAAATAATGCAACAAGAAAAGAAAAGATCAATTAAATATTTCTTTATTAAGAAAGAAATTGAAAACAATGATAAAATGTGAGAAATAAGTGGAAAGAGGTATAATTGAGTTATCTTTGGTGGATTTTCGTATCCATAAGGTTCCTGATGTTAAAATGAATTCCAATAAGGAAAATAAAAAGAGAGAAGAGAAATCCTTGAAAAGAGATATTTTAATAAATAAATAAAAAGGATAATGAGAAATAATGGATATAGATGCATCTAGAAGGATAATGAGTATCCACTAAAAAGGATTTCGAAATATTAGAGTTTCTTGGGTCCAAGGAGCCCCAATGGAGAAAACAAAAGATAAAATACCAATAATACAAAATAAGAGGATAATGTGATTTATATTTAATGAATTTCATGGTATTGTTAAAAAGGAGGTATTTTCTACTAAAAGAAAATATAAATTCGTTCCAATGAATTAGAAGTCAAGCATAAAGAGAATAGGAGAGAGAATTTTCGAATTCCTAATTATCCAAAGAATATAGTTATCTTAGAAGATAATGAAGAGAGAGAAGATTGCTTCCTAGTTAAGGAATATGGTTTCCTTTTTGGAAAGGAACTTGGATCTCATGGATTGGCACCCTAGGGCGTTGCTACACTCCCCTATATAAGAGGCACAACCCTTGGCCGAGTCTAGAGGATCCCATGCATTGTTCTCTCTTCTCCTTCCTTGTTTTCTTCCATAAACCCTAACCACGAGGAGTAGCATGAGCATGAAGCTACAAGGAGCCAATGAAGGGTTGTGATGGTAGCTTGATGCGCCACGATGCCAAAGAGTAGATTAGCCATCGTGGACATGCCCTAAAACCCACGCAGTAACAGTTGTTTGGCTGTAGCGATGGCCGCGAGTTGTAGGCCTGACGAGCATGCTATCGACCACATTGGCTGCGACCAAGTGGTGTCCCATGTGCGGCGGAGGGCGGCGGAGCTAGGGAAGTAGCTAGCGACCACCCCCGAGCCCTGAGGAGGAGAGGGCGGACCCACAGTGTGTTGTAGGTCAGCGCAGCTAGGGCATCGAGAGGTAGAAGATGACCATGGGGCTATTCGACATTTTTGCCCCTCTGTGTTGTATAGAGATGGCCTCTTAAGGGAGGGAAAAAGAGTAAATCTATAATATTTTCCAAACCAGCGAGCTACGTTGCTTGAGTTGGTCGACGTGTCAGCCTCTGATTGGTCCACGTAAGTTAATATTGCAAAAATCATATCTTTTTATTGGTAACTCAGATCAATACATGTAAAATATGAAAGTTGCTTAGAAAAATGAGCGGAATCCATTAAAAATAGATTTAGAAGCTAATACCCCTTGAAATTGGAAAGTAGTGGAAGTTATCAACTTTAATGCTTTAATGATTAAGAAACCCTAATTTGAGATGATTAATGTATTTAAAGGGGGTTTTATGGATGATTAGAATTGATATTAGCCTATTAATTATAAAAAGATATATTAAGAACAAAAAGGATGAACTTTGCACATAATTGGTTTAATTTAGAATTCCATATGCATAAACGAGCTCTAATTGGCCTTGAAACCCTAATGTTAGTATTTGTGACTCTTAATAGCTTTAATTATTCAAATTCATGAATAAAGTTGAGATATGATGCTTCTAAGCTATTTTGAGTATAACAGTTACTAATTGTGGATAAATACCCTTAATATAGTAATTAGGGTTTTCTAATGGATAAAGGTGGAATTAATGATGAATAGAGTTCATATGTGAATTAGATCATAATGAATTATGAGTTGTTAATCTGAAAGGAACCAAAGATGATAATTAGGCTTAATGATCTTGTCATGAATTAAAAGGATAAAAATGGTAGTTTTAATGTAAAAGAGGCATAATGGACTTAATTGATGGCTAACTATGCCTTTAATCTGAAATTAAGGTCATATGTTGTTAAAAGGTAACCTTAATATCTTTTGTGAAGAATAGATGAGATAGTTAGGGTTTGTGAGTAATTGTATAAAATTCGGGTTTAAAATAGTAAAAATGAAGAGAAACCCTAATTGAAATGGAAATCCTAAAAGTGGACTAGAAACCCTAGGAAGCGAGCTAGGTTTAATAGAACTTGATGGCTTGATCAATGATAGGAAAATTGGATGCATATTTTAGTATCATCTTATATACTTGCTTGTTATTGGATTACTTGCTTAGTTGGATTATTTCTACACTCAAGTCAGTCTGAAAAGTATGTGGTTACACTTATTGTTAATCGCTTTAGTTTCACGGCGATTCCCGGATATTTTATCGGTTACCTGAAAATAACTATGTTGATGACTTTTATTTCATGCAACTATAGAGTGACTATGATTATCACAATTATAATAGAAGTGTGTATTCTCGCACCTACATGCCACCCTGATGAATGATGCCAAAAGGTCAAGCCCAGGAGGGAAGACCCATGGGCACCATGAGTGGTGACCCCAGACACCAAGCTCGGGATTGAGAATGCGGTCTCTATTGAATGACTAATGGGCGCCATGAGAGGTGACCCCAAGCACCAAGCTTGGGAATGAGAAGGTGGCCTTAAGTCATTGGCAAAAGAGAAACCCTAAGGAGGGTATGCCAGGGTTAGGGCAAAAGTGGTGGAGAATGTCACATTGAAAGTGTAAATTGGGTTGTTAATTAACTTGATTGTGATATTTAGATCGTTAGCCATATTTGTGAAATTTTGGTTGTCCCCACATACCGGCATATTCCTATATGCTGACTAACATTTTGTTTGTTAGCATTTTAGGTACAAATTGAAAAGGACAAATAGTAAAGTGGCATATTGTGAAATTAAGAAATAAAGTTCAAGGAGGATTAGTTAGAATAGAGCCCAGATGTGGATAGAAGTTATATATCCAAGTTTCTGAAAAAGGTATGCAAAGTTTTATTTTATTCCATCTTTCAGTATAGTTTGGTAGAATTTTATAATTATTACTGAATGTTTGTCAAACCTTTGATCCTGTTAATTGGGATAACGACTCTAACCTTCGGGTCTCCCTTAATTGGGGGTTACTGGGAGGCGGGGTCATTACAAGTTTCTCCCCTGACATGCATCCTCTTAAATAGCTTCAATGCAGGCTGGACAACTCCTAACATTGCAGCGTAGAAGGTCTACAAGCATGGTGTAGCATGTCAAGTAAATCATCATTATTTTCAACCATTGGCTTTTGATAACTTTGGGGTGCTTGCTGATGATGAAATTTTCTTTCTTTGACGCCTTCAAAATATACTAAATATCCATATTATGGTTTCTGCATCAACATCCAAAAATTCTTCTTTTAGATCCACAAATTTTGCCACTCAGAAAAGATTAGAAATCCCATTTTGTTGCTCGTATTTCAGTTAAAGTACTTCTGTAAAATTACATATTTGTGATGATTATAATTTTCTACATGTCTCTACTAATTATGTTTTATCTCAATCGTTTTAATTTTTTTTTTTTGAAAATAGCTCAATATCATTAAAAGAAAGCCATACGACATCTACAAGATAGACATCTCTCATCAAGTAACCAAGCAACAACTCCTTTTGCTGAAACACATAGCACAAGACTCAGATTGGGATGTGATAGGTACGCTTCTGCACCGTCCACCTCTTGTAGTGGATGTCTAAAACAGCTATCTGGGATGGAATTCATCAATCTGCAAGAGCCTAATAATACATCTGAAGAGGAGTTTGCAAAGCCGATGACAGAGAAAACCATCCTGAAGACAACGAACGATCACCAGACAAAGAGCTCGACCCCAAAGCAACAACACAGACCTAACAACCCAACGTCCCACAAAACAGGACGAGAAACACAACTACCAATGACGAGCACAAAGGTTGCACCAACCAGGAGACCTAGGAAGGAGACCAAACCCCAACGACGCAGATACAGAGGAAGGATGGCTCATGCGGGTACAAAGGCGGGGAGTAGAGGGTGCCAGGAACTCCACCACCACTCCCAACAACCACTGCGAATAGGGGGGCGGAAGACTCACACAAAGCCCAAAAAATCCAGCTTTCTCCTCCTCTACCTAGAGCACCAAGGGGCGTCCGAGCCCACTGTCCGCCCAAGAAGGAACCAAAGGCACGACACGACCAACAAACGATCAAAGAAAACACCTATATGCGAAGACTAAAAAACCAAAGAGACCTGCCACTAACAAAACAACCTAATAGAACTGACCTAACCAGAACAAAGACTCAAGAAAAATAAAAAATAACAACCCGCCGTCGAGCCCCACACCTTCCAAGACCGTTGTCTCCTCGTCGTCCCCAACCAAAACCGCCCCCAGCACCGCCGCCGAGGTCGAAAGGCTCTTGATCGGGATCCCAGGTGACCAACAAAGCAAACATGAAAAGGAAAAGGAGAAGAACAACGCCGCCACAGGATGGACTAGCCGTTGTCAGATCTCTATCCTTGCAAGCGAGATCGCCCAAAGCTGTAGTCAGTGAAGAAGCTAGCTAAAGGATCACCGCTTCCAAAGATGGGCAACGTCAGCGACGGAATCCACAGCTTTAACCAACGCAGCCTCGTTGGATGTTTGGACGCCGTACGAACCTTGGATCAAGGACCCCTAGCCTGTCACGCCGCTTACGTAACATGCTTGACCATTAGGGTTTCACCCTATGGTGTGATATTCATACTCAACTTAGAAGCATACATTGAGAAGGATCAAAGTTACAAACTATATGTTTCATCATATATCATATGATCCAAAAATATATTTATATCAAGTTCATGAGTTCTCTTTTTTTTTCTTTTTGCATGTATTATGTGAAGGAAAAAAAAGAGAATATACTAAGTTTATCCAATGATCTCAGCGTCATATCTTTCTTATTTCATATGAAGGGGAAGAGAATATTTTAAAGTCAAACTTATCATGATTTCAATCTTGGGTACTACATGTATGATATAGGGGGAAAATATAGAAAGGTCAAGCTTATATGAGTGACTTCTCGTATATAAATCATCTACATAGCTCAAGTGAGGTTTCTATCATCATATCTTAAGAAAGAAAAGAAGAAGGGAGAACATGTATTTTGAGTATCTTTTGCACAAAGCATCGTACTCTCATAACTAGAGTTCATATATTACCTCACTTGTAACTAATGATGAGATTCACAAAATATGTCACTCCAACTAGGACCTAACTCAGCCAAAGGATTGACTTTATCATATGGGTCAACTACCCACCCTTTTATTTTACCCAATTCTCACATATAGATTTGAATCATGCATAACGACTCAACTCAACACTCGAGAGTAATCTAGTGTAGGATTTTTTTACACATATCTCATATATTGGAGGCTAGGTCCTATGACCTTCTCCCTCTGTGTCTTACTCTCTCTAGAGTTCACCACATATTTCATTCTACCACTAGATATCCTCCTTGTATAAGAGCTTGAGGCTCATGCATACTCATCTCTATCTTAACTTAGCTTATCTTAAGTAAAAAAAGGGAATGCACTCTCATCATCAAGACTTTATTAGATTATCCAAAATCAGGTTCATACCTCATATACAACTTAGATTTTTATAAAGAACTTATACCTCAGAGATCAAATTTATATAAGAACGTCCTTGCTTATATCATCTATCATTGTATCATCTACTCTATTTATCACATATCTTGATAAGGCTCTAGACATCTAATCTAGACTTCTCTCTCTTCTAAACTGATGTCACCCCCTTTCACTTAGGTTGCATGAACACTAACTACTCTCCAGTGTGAGGGACACATTTTTATATTTACATATATATAATAAAATATTATGTAGTTTTTCTCTGAGAAATAAGACGTCAGAGAAAATTGTCGAGGCTTGAGCCGATTGGAAAACAAAACCAAATCAACAAAATCGAGTGTCCCACACACAGTTGATAGTCTAATGCCATGTCACCTAGTGAAATGGTGAGAACAAGGTGTAGACTAATGTAGCTACCCAATACATATGAGCTCTATATGCAAAGGGTTTCAGACACTTGTCTAAACCAAGTTCTCGAACATCTAGGTTCTAACCTAGAGGCTAAGTCAAACCTTGTTCCTATAGAACACCTTACTAAGTTTCTAGGGTTTAAAGTGAAAGGTGAAATTATGTTTAATGTTTCATGGTGAGCAATTGTTAGGTGTAGCTATTTTTCATGCTCTGATACCAACTATGACGTCCCCAGATTTTGGCTTCTCCATACCCTATTGGGAATGAGAGGTCAGAATCCGAAAACACCATCCAATCATATCAGAGAACGATGCGGAAGCATAATACACATACATGAACATACAACCATAACATACTCAACATTCAACATGTATATTTATACAATATGAATTATTACAAAATGATTTACAGTAACATATTGAATGAAAATTCTACGAGTCTGAACATGTATGCTAACAGGATCTTAGCCAATAGGTACAACCTGAACAACTTGCTCACATCATGTACTTTTATCCCAAGCTAGCTCTAAACCTAAAACATACGTGAAACAATGAATCAACACATAAGGTGTTGTGTATGTGAGTAGAAAGATACATACTAATATGTTTGCATAATTGAAATAACTTGAGAAAGAAAGAGTAAAAGAAAACATTATTTATAGCGATAATCAGGTAAACATTCCTTTTATTACATTCACTTTGATGCGGTTGTACTACACATACTTGCACTTGACTTACATCTAGTGTGGGGAATATAGTATCATCATACATATAACATGGGCCAAGGAATCATACATCCATGTTAGGCAACATACATCTACACCAGGCTATGTGCTCTAGTAGCTACAATCCATCATATTCATTTATGTTGTATTAGATTTGGCGAAGTATAACTCATACTAGTTCAGCCAAGCAATCATATCCAAATACGAGCATTCAAGATATTACATATCATAGGCAACCAGAAAACTAGTCTTATACTTAATAAATCCCACGTACCTGAGTTCAGAGTTTCATAAATATCTTTGATCATCTAGACAAACTGGTCAGCACCTGATTAATAACAAAATCATATACTAGCATCAGATTCTCATCATCTTAACCCTAGTCGTGTTCATTAGGGTTTATATTATCTCATTAAGATATTCCAACGTTTACTTGCATTATTATCTTATATTTATCTTACTGATGTCATTTTCCAGATTATGATTCATTATCTGAATATGAGGTTCCATATCCCTTTTGTGCACATAATAACCCTAGGTTACATCATTAACCCAGATTAGGGTTTTATAACATGTATTAAGATTCATCTTCATATAACATGGATTATCTTCATCATTATGATCTCATAATTAAAATTAAAGTTCCATATACCGATATGATCTTACTCTGTGAATTTCATCATTTATTGAGCATGTGTGCATTTATTGCATCATCTTTAGTGTTATTAGCCCTAATTAGACATATTAACCAAATTATATGCTTTTGTGCATCAACATGACCATATCTGACATCATACACATTATAAACATGATTATAGACTTACTGACATGTTATCATAATTTTATAACACTGTTTGATATTTATTATCCATGAAATAAGCATTACACATCTTACATGATATCGATGATATTAAAGAATTAAAAGGCTGATATTATACTTCCATGTTGTTCTACACATTTTTCTGAGAATAACGGTACCTCATTTGTATTTTTCTGATAAGCATGCTAATTTCTATGAAATATTGAAGATCTGAGCATTTTCTAATTGTTTACCTTTTGGGACGAATGGCTTGTCACCACGTGGCACTGAGGATGGGCGCACATATTCTCCCCTGGACCCGCATGGTTCAGCTTTGGGCCGGCTGGCTAACCGGTGGTTGAGTTCCTTCTAAACTCGATCTGCGCTCTTTGTTCTTTCTAGATTTGCGTTGTTCCGCCTGGGCACTGTGTGCGACCCCTGTTCTTCACGGCGCCGCCGAGGAAAACCAACATCAGTGAGAAAATAGCATAGCTAGTGTTCTCTTCTTTGTCTCCTAAGGAAGCCATCAACTTCATACATATGCTCCGAACCCCCAAGGCCACTTTTCTCCTTGATTACCACTCTAGATCTCCATCTAGGTGGGTGCGGCGTCGCCATCTCTACCGTGGTAGAGAAGAAGGGGATACACACCCCTCTCATTCCTGGTCTCCGGTGAAGCCTTTAAAAGCTTCGCACCACATCAAGGAACTCCCCAGAAGCCTTCATTCCCAGTGATAATCACCCATAGCCTATCCCCGAACTCCATTTCTCTTCCATCCATACCTGTCTTCGTCGGCTATGGAACTCACAATGAAGGGGGTCAGAAACGCCCTAGTTTAACTCCTCTACTCGCCCACTTTCTTTTCCTCTTCTCTATTTCCTCTGCTCTACCTTCAATCTGCAGTTCCCTTCTTCATCTCCTCGGCCACCACCTGCTCTCTGCAGTGGAGAGGCGCTGGCAACGAAGGGCTCATCCTCCCTGATCCGAGGGCGAGGGGGGTTGAGCGACGGCTGGTTAGGTTCGGTTTGGGGAGACGAAGTCGTCTAGAGGGATGAATCTCCGGGATTTTATGTGAGGTGGCGACTCGCTGTTGATCGGCCTTGTTCTCACCTCCCCGCCCTTTGCGGGAGCTTGAAGATGGATTCCCAGCCCTTGGATCCCCGTGCGATCCAAAGGGGCAGAATCCCAGGGTCAGAAACGGGTGGAGCATCCATAGAAGACGCGTGACACATAAATGTGTCATGGCCTGGTCATTTAAACCGAAACTTAGGTCCTACGGTCCAATGTGCATGAATATATGCACCAAAATTCAACTGATATATCTCCTAATTGGATAATCTTTTTGAAATGAAATTTCAGGCGTAGCTTTATAAGGTCATGATGTAGATGTGGCATAAGTTTGGGAATTAAATTCGAATGTTAGGCATGGTTATTGACTAATCACATTAAAACCTAAAGTTCACCTTCATGTGACACTTAGGGTATTACCTTATGTGAAAATGATATGCCATTTAGTTAAAGTTGGCTCCAGAACGTAAACATTGGTTCATATGTATATGATTCCTCAAAAGAATTTAGTTCACTACTCACTGGATCACTAAATGAATGATGGGTCTCATGAGGACATAATTAATCAAAAAGGGTATTCATTCACAATTGAATTCAATTAGGCATCATAGTCCTCCATCATATTTCCAATCACCTAATTTGGGTGAAGGAATCCATGATTGTATTACCAATTCCTCAATTTGTTATTTGACATATTAAATAGAATGATTGTCTCTCAATTATTGTATTAGTTATTAAAACTCAAAAATCTAGGTTATCACATTCACCCCACCTTATTTGGAATTCCGTCCTCGAAATTCAACTAATCTCATCCTTAAGAGGCTATTTTGGGGTCAAACTTCATATACATCATTATTTCTTAGGTTCTGAGGTCACCATAGTCGCATGCACTCTAAGTTGTCAGCTTAGGGTCTAGAGATTCTTGGGTGTGTCCACCCCACCATATATATGTGCAAGCATCATTTAAAGTCTTAGTCATAACATGACATTATGATATCTTAGGATTACATCACCCCTAAGGGTACATGTTTTGCTCATGCTTTTAAGGTTCAAGAGGAATTCGTTTATATGCCATGATATTGAGATCGTTCAAATCTAACATCATTAATATGTCTTATGATCAACATCTTACAATGATTTCGACATAAGAGGAAATTTATCTTCATCCTTGATATTAGGATTGTTCTACATAAGGAAGGCTTACGTAACATGCTTGACCATTAGGGTTTCACCCTATGGTGTGATATTCATACTCAACTTAGAAGCATACATTGAGAAGGATCAAAGTTACGAACTATATGTTTCATCATATATCATATGATCCAAAAATATATTTATATCAAGTTCATGAGTTCTCTTTTTTTTCTTTTTGCATGTATTATGTGAAGGAAAAAAAAAGAGAATATACTAAATTTATCCAATGATCTCAGCGTCATATCTTTCTTATTTCATATGAAGGGGAAGAGAATATTTTAAAGTCAAACTTATCATGATTTCAATCTTGGGTACTACATGTATGATATAGGGGGAAAATATAGAAAGGTCAAGCTTATATGAGTGACTCCTCATACATAAATCATCTACATAGCTCAAGTGAGGTTTCTATCATCATATCTTAAGAAAGAGAAGAAGAAGGGAGAACATGTATTTTGAGTATCTTTTGCACAAAGCATCGTACTCTCATAACTAGAGTTCATATATTACCTCACTTGCAACTAATGATGAGATTCACAAAATATGTCACTCCAGCTAGGACCTAACTCAGACAAAGGATTGACTTTATCATATGGGTCATCTACCCATCCTTTTATTTTACCCAATTCTCACATATAGATTTGAATCATGCATAATGACTCAACTCAACACTCGAGAGTAATCTAGTGTAGGATGTTTTTTTTACACATATCTCATATATTGGAGGCTAGGTCCTATGACCTTCTCCCTGTGGGTCTTACTCTCTCTAGAGTTCACTACATATCTCAACCTACCACTAGATATCCTCCTTGTATAAGAGCTTGAGGCTCATGCATACTCATCTCTATCTTAACTTAGCTTATCTTAAGTAAGCAAAGGGAATGTACTCTCATCATCAAGACTTTATTAGATTATCCAAAATCAGGTTCATACCTCATATACAACTTAGATTTTTATAAAGAACTTATACCTCAGAGATCAAATTTATATAAGAACATCCTTGCTTATATCATCTATCATTCTATCATCTACTCTATTTATCACATATCTTGATAAGGCTCTAGACATCTAATCTAGACTGCTCTCTCTTCTAAACTGATGTCACCCCCTTTCACTTAGGTTGCATGAACACTAACTACTCTCCAGTGTGAGGGACACATTTTTATATTTACATATATATAATAAAATATTATGTAGTTTTTCTCCGAGAAAGAAGACGTCAGAGAAAACTATCGAGGCTTGAGCTGATTGGAAAACAAAACCGAATCAGCAAATTGAGTGTCCCACACACAGTAGACAGTCTAGTGCCATGTCACCTAGTGAAATGGTGAGAACAAGGTGTAGACTAGTGTAGCTACCAAATACATATGAGCTCTATATGCAAAGGGTTTCAGACACTTGTCTAAACCTAGATCTTGAACATCTAGGTTCTAACCTAGAGGCTAAGTCAAACCTTATTCCTATAGAACAACTTACTAAGTTTCTAGGGTTTAAAGTGAAAGGTGAAATTATGTTTAATGTTTCATGGGGAGCAATTGTTAGGTGTAGCTATTGTTCATGCTCTGATACCAACTGTGACGTCCCCAGATTTTGGCTTCTCCATACCCTATTGGGAATGAGAGGTCAAAATCCGAAAACATCATCCAATCATATCAGATAGCGATGTGGAAGCATAATACACATACATGAACATACAACCATAACATACTCAACATTCAACATGTATATTTATACAATATGAATTATTATAAAATGATTTACAGTAACATATTGAATGAAAATTCTACGAGTCTGAACATGTATGCTAA
Organism: Alisma plantago-aquatica; assembly: GCA_963693085.1. Lineage (NCBI taxonomy): Eukaryota > Viridiplantae > Streptophyta > Magnoliopsida > Alismatales > Alismataceae > Alisma > Alisma plantago-aquatica. Next base: position 1,474,199,000 of record OY856411.1, read on the forward strand.
CAGGATCTTAGACAATAGGTACAACCTGAACAACTTGCTCACATCCTGTAATTTTATCCCAAGCTAGCTCTGAACCTAAAACATACGTGAAACAATGAATCAACACACAAGGTGTTGTGTACGTGGGTAGAAAGATACATACTAATATGTTTGCATAATTGAAATAACTTGAGAAAGAAAGAGTAAAAGAAAACATTATTTAAAGCGATAATCAGGTGAACATTCCTTTTATTACATTCACTTTGATGCAGTTGTACTACACATACTTGCACTTGACTTACATCTAGTGTGGGCAATATAGTATCATCATACATCTAACATGGGCCAAGGAATCATACATCCATGTTAGGCAACATACATCCACACCAGGCTATGTGCTATAGTAGCTACAACCCATCATATTCATTTATCTTCTATTAGATTTGGCGAAGTATAACTCATACTAGTTCAACCAAGCAATCATATCCAAATACGAGCATTCAAGATATTACATATCATAAGCAACCAGAAAACTAGTCTTATACTTAATAAATCCCACGTACCTGAGTTCAGAGTTTCATAAATATCTTTGATCATCTAGACAAACTGGTCAGCACCTGATTAATAACAAAATCATATACTAGCATCAGATTCTCATCATCTTAACCCTAGTCGTGTTCATTAGGGTTTATATTATCTCATTAGGATATTCCAACGTTTACTTGCATTATTGTATTATATTTATCTTACTGATGTCATTTTCTAGATTATGATTCAATATCTGAATATGAGGTTCCATATCCCTTTTGTGCACATAATAACCCTAGGTTACATCATTAACCCAGATTAGGGTTTTATAACATGTATTAAGATTCATCTTCTTATAACATGGATTCTCTTCATCATTATGATCTCATAATTAAAACTGAAGTTCCATATACTGATATGATCTTACTCTGTGAATTTCATCATTTATTGAGCATGTGTGCATTTATTGCATCATCTTTAGTGTTATTAGCCCTAATTAGACATATTAACCAAATTATATGCTTTCGTGCATCAACATGACCATATCTGACATCATACGCATTATAAACATGATTATAGACTTACTGACATGTTATCATAATTTTAGAACACCGTTTAATATTTATTATCCATGAAATAAGCATTACACATCTTACGTGATATCACTGATATTAAAGCATTAAAAGGCTGATATTATACTTCCATATTGTTCTACGCATTTTTCTGAGAATAACGGTACCTCATTTGTATTTTTCTAATAAGCGTGCTAATTTCTATGAAATATTGAAGATCTGAGCATTTTCTAATTGTTTACCTTTTGGGACGAATGTCGTCACCACATGGCACTGAGGATGGGCGCACATATTCTCCCCTGGACCCGCATGGTTCGGCTTTGAGCCGGCTGGCAAACTGGTGGTTCAGTGCCTTCTAAACCCAATCTGCGCTCTTTGTTCTTTCTGGCTTTGCATTGTTCCGCCTGGGCATTGCGTGCGACCCCTATTCTTCACGGCGCTGCCGAGGCAAACCAACATCAGCGAAAAAATAGCAGAGCTAGTGTTCTCTTCTTTGTCTCCTAAGGAATCCATCAACTTCGTACATATGCTCCGAACCCCCAAGGCCAATTTCCTCCTTGATTACCACTCTAGATCTCCATCTAGGTGGGTGCGGTGTCGCCATCTCTACCGTGGTAGAGAAGAAGGGGATACACACCCCTCTCATTACTGGTCTCCAGTGAAGCCTTTGAAAGCTTCACACCACATCAAGGAACTCCCCGGAAACCTTCATTCCCAGTGATAATCACCCACATCCTATCCCCGAACTCCATTTCTCTTCCAGCCATACCTGTCTTCGTCGGCTATGGAACTCGCAATGAAGGGGGTCAGAAACGCCCTAGTTTAACTCCTCTACTCGCCCACTTTCTTTTCCTCTTCTCTATTTCCTCCACTCTACATTCAATCTATAGTTCCCTTCTTCATCTCCTCGGCCACCACCTGCTCTCTGCGGTGGAGAGGCGCTGGCAACGAAGGGCTCATCCTCCCTGATTCGAGGATGAGGGGGGTTGAGCGAGGGCTGGATAGGTTCGGTTTGGGGAGACGAGGTCATCTAGAGGGATGAATCTCTAGGATTTGATGTGAGGTGGTGACTCACTACTGATTAGCCTTGTTCTCACCTCCCTGCCCTTTGCGGGAGGTTGAAGATGGATTCCCAGCCCTTGGATCCCCGTGCGATCCAAAGGGGTAGAATCCCAGGATCAGAAATGGGTGGAGCATCCATAGAAGCCGCGTGACACATAAATGTGTCATGGCCTGGTCATTTAAACCGAAACTTAGGTCCTAGGGTCCAATGTTCATGAATATATGCACCAAAATTCAACTGCTATATCTCCTAATTGGATAATATATTTGAAATGAAATTTCAGGCGTAGCTTTATAAGGTCATGATGTAGATGTGGCATAAGTTTGGGAATGAAATTCGAAGGTTAGGCTTGGTTATTGACTAATCACATTAAAACCTAAAGTTCACCTTCATGTGACACTTAGGGTATTACCTTATGTGAAAATGATATGACATTTAGTCAAAGTTGGCTCCAGAACTTCAACATTGGTTCATATGTATATGATTCCTCAAAATAATTTAGTTCACTACTCACTAGATCACTAAATGAATGATGGGTCTCATGAGGACTTAATTAATCAGAAAGGGTATTCATTCACAATTGAGTTCAATTAGGCATCATAGTCCTCCATCATATTTCCAATCGCCTAATTTGGGTGAAGGAATTCGTGATTGTATTACCAATTCCTCAATTTGGTATTTGACATCTTACATATAATGCTTGTCTCTCAATTATTGTATTAATTATTAAAACTCAAAAATCTAGGTTATTACAAAAATCAATGCAGTTAAACAACCTATCTCAACCGTTTTAATTTATTGTAATTTCATTCATTTATTATTTTCCTCCCCTCTCTCTAACACTTTCTCTATCACATAGTAAATAAAACCAGTGTTTTTAAAACTGAACCAGACCAGCCAGTCTGACTGGTCTAACCGGTGAACCGGTAGCTGACCAGTTTGGAATCCCAAAAAATCAGTTATGTGTCTTTTTCCGGTTCAGTCGGTCAGAAATACGGTCCAACCAATCGGACGGACTGAACTGGATTGAACCACCAGAAGGTAGAATACATATAAGAATTTACATATATGTATATATATGTATATACATATGGCATATATATATATATATATATATGTATGTATGTATGTATGCATGTATGTATGAGATCAAGAGAGACATTCTCTCCCCCTCTCCCATGCTCATGGCAGAGGCCGAACGCAGGGGAGCGTGTTAAATCAAGGCGGAAGTTGGGAATCGAACCTGGGTCCCTTTGTTAGCGGACACCATGCTTGAACACTTGAGCCACTCCTTGTCAGTTGTATGTATGTATGTATATATGTATATAGAAAATATACATATAAGGTATAATGAATATATATATATATACGTAAAATATATGTATATTTTTATATATGTATATATATATATATATGTGTGTGTGTGTGTACATCTACATAATATTATATATGTATACATACATATATATATATATATACATATACATATACATATATATATACAATGTATACATATTCTTATTTATATATATATATATATATATATATATGTATGTATATATATGTATATATATATGTATGTATATATATGTATATATATGTATGTATATATATATATATATATATATATATATATATATATCAGGTAAGTATATTTGTACATCCCCCCTAAAATTATAGGGGGTCAGGTTTACATGTAGGCCCAACGCCATACATCCAACACCACGATACAACTCACACACTATCTAATGTGTAGTCTACGTCTAACACATTTACAAATTTTAACAGCAATATTTATGGCACTCGTAGACTTTCCTTAGTGTCTTCTAGCATTCCTTTCTTCCCATGCATGGTAGCATAGCCCATCAAGCAAGAGACTCTTCTTTTCATCACCACCGCATCTAGTAATCATCCTTTTTCAAATCAGCAACAAGTTGAATTTTTAATCTGAAATCACAGCATAAATACTCCCATATTTCCTTTGTGAAGGCGCACTCACCCAAAAGATGGTTGTGGCTTTCTTCATCCTCCTCACATAGCAAGAAAATAGTAGATATATAATAATTCCAGCTCTTGATTCTATCCAAAGTAGTAAGAACATTATGTAGAAATTTGTAGACGCACATGCTCCATTTGGGCACAAACCTACTGGCCCAAATATGTTCCCCCACAAGGTCCTTTACACCTTTGGTTTTCTCTCATGACATTGATTGTTCTAGAAAATCATTCTCTTGTTTTTGGTATAAAATCCATCCCTCTAGGATATCTGTCTCTCATCCATTTCCCCCATGCAGTAATGCCTTCTTGGAAAGTAATGATTCTCTTCATTGTGCCCCATCTAGCAATGTCCCTGGGAGATTTTAGATTCAACCCACCTTCATTGGTGGGAACCGCCATTCTGGAATACTTCATTGGGTGGTGTTCACTCCCCCATAGAAAATTAGACATCTTCATTTCGATTCTATCTAGAACAGATCTGGGGATTTCACCTTATTGCACCCAGAATATAAGAAGTCCTTCTATGGCTGCCTTTATCAAAGTTCTGTGTCCCGCCATGGATGTTCTTTGTGCTGGCCACCTATTTATCATTTCCTCCACTTTATCTATGCACTCGGAGAAATCTTTCACATTTAGATTTCCACCGGCCAACGGGAAACCCTGATATTTTGTTGGAAACTCGCCTCTCTCAAACCCCATAGCCTGCGTGAGCCAATCCTCCATCCGGTAGCAGTTTTTTGACAAGAAGATGTGGGTTTTTGTTGTATTAATACACAGACATGTTTGCATCCCAAATCTTTCCAGAAGACCCTTCAGATTCTCCAAATATTCCTATTTGGCTTCCACAAAAACAAGAACATCATCTGCAAAAATTAAGTGTGTCATTACCTTCATCCTGTGGACAGTATAAGGTTTTATATCCTTCTGATTTTCTGCTTGTTGCATCCTCCTCGTGAAGTATTCCATGATAATCACAAAAAGAAGTAGGGACAAAGGATCACCCTGGCGTAGCCCATTGCTACCTTTGAAGAAACCAGCAAAAGTGTCATTAACCAGCACGGAATAGCTAGTTGTCCCAACACAATTCTTCATCCAGCTAATCCACTGATCATTGAAACCCATTTGTTGCATGATCCACCATAGTTTCTCCCATTTCACACTATCATAAGATTTAGAAATATCTAGTTTAAGACAGGCCTTCCTTCTACATCTCATAACATTAAAATCCCGGAGAAAATCACCTGCCAGAAGAGCGCAATCACTAATACTTCTACCCATCACGAAGGATCATTGATTGCAAGAAATTAGAAAAGGTAGGACCAACTTCAACCGGGCAGCCAAGAGTTTAGCAATGATCTTATATTGAACCGAGCAACAGGCAATCAGACGAAAATCAGCAAGGGAGGATGTGACTTTCTTTTTCGGAATGAGAACCAGAAAATAATGATTAACATGTCTCACCATGTTCCCCCCTTCCATAAACAAATTAACATAGGCTATCAAATCAGCTTTGATAATTTCCCACGTCTGCTTGTAAAAGAAAGCATTTAAACCATCTGGGCCAGGTGATTTATTGTTTCCAATACTCCATCAAGCATCCTTCACCTCCTATTCATTCGTTCTTCTTGTGAGAATATTGTTATGAGTGCTTGTGAGCTTATACTTCCAATCAACTTCTTCATCTTCATCAGTGTCATTAGGAAAGTTCTTGTTATACAGCAACGTGTAAAAATTAATAGCTTGTTCATCTAGGTCCTCCTATTTATTGACAACCTCCCCTTCCGCATTGATAAGTTCAGAAATGATGTTGCCTGCCTCTCTTCTCCTCACTGCCATGTGGTAGAGCTTTGTGTTATAGTCCCCATCTTCCATCCATTTTTCCTTACTTCTTTGCCAATATAATTTTTCCTCTGCCTTTTTTAGATTTTCAAGCATCATCTTTAGCTCCCTGTCCTTCTCTATCATCCCGGGGTTCATCGGATCAGCCAGCAGTTTATCTCTAACCCCATTGCATTCACGTTTGGTTTCCTTAAGCATATTTGGGATGTTAACCTCCTCTTTTGCCCACCTTTTAAGTGCCATCTTTGTATGCATCAACTTCTTAGTGAACACGAACATTGGATTCCCCGTCACCTATATGTTCCAACTTTGTTTTATGATATCTTGGAACCCTTTCCAATCAGCCCAATAGTTTAGGAATCTGAAAGGTTTTCTTTTCTGTTTCTTCTCTGCAATCTGAACTGAGATAGGAGCATGGTCACTAATGTCAAACCCATCAGCCTTCACTTGCACATTAGGAAAAAATTTAATCCACTCGTCATTCACCAAGGCTCTATCTAATTTTCTTGCTATCATGTACTCTGGATCTCTTTCATTATTCCATGTGAACAAGTCACCGCCCACCATACGTAGCTCATATAGACCTGCTTTGTCAATAGCCTAATTGAAAGCATCTACTTCAGCTGTAATAGTGAGTCTCTTGGCTCTTTTTTCACCCTTTAGCCTTACAGTATTGAAATCACCAATCACAAGCCAAGGACCTGTCACTTGTTTGGAAAGTGTGATCAAGTCTTTCCACAAATCAAGTCTTGACCTGCCATCATTATGCCCATAGACAGCTGTCATCCACATCTGTAATCCCCCATTGTTCCTGCAATCAACCGTGACATGTTGATCCGACATCTGTATCACTGACACCTACCAGGCATTGGGCTTCCACGCCACATGGACTCTAGCAACCTCACCACATTCCACGTTAGACACGTGGTTCCATCCTTGTGGGAAGATATATTTGATGCTATTACTATTTTTTATCTTCATTTTAGTTTCCACCAAAACAACTAACGAGTGGTTACTAGCAGCAATCCACTGACGTACCTCCTTCTACTTATTCCTGTCACACCCACCCTTTATGTTCCAGAGCAGCATAGACATATTAAGGGTGTTTTGTAGATCTTGTACGCCTGCTAGGCTCCTTCCTGTTTTCTTTCTTCATTGATCCTTTCTCTTTCACGATCTCCCATTCTTCTTTATCTGAGTCAGAGAGAGAACCAAAACTATTCGTGGTGTTGAGGATCGACCCCATTCCTTGCGATTTTGGGATTCCTGTTCTTTGTGACCCAGTTCTGTTTGATGCAGGTGTGAACCCATCCTCCACTCCCTCCTTATGTTTTTCTTTTGCTAAATTGGGAGCCTTCTCTCCTTCATCATCCGGTCCAGTAGCCATTGGTTCCCCTACAGCCACTGTTGTTGTGCTTCTAAACTGCTGGATGCTCGGGCCATCATCAGCAGCAGGTGGTACATGTACCAAACTCGTAGCCACCTCCTTAGGCCCCTCCTTGACAAAATGTGAGGGGGCCTGATCCCCCTCCTTCCCCGCACCAGGCTCGCTGCTAGAGGAATTGGAAACCTTCCTCTTTGCCGCATCATTGGTTTGCCGCCAAACCTTCTTCGGTTCTGTTTTCTGTCCTTCACACTGACCAGTAGAGTATCCAAAGGCCCTGCAGGTGTTGCAACTAGGTGGGATATGGTCGTAGTCAATGGCGACAGGGATTGGTTCATGGCCCTGGACGTTGATCCAAATCGTCTTCGGCTTCATCCCATCCACCTGTAGCCCGATAAGCACTCGAGCCTCCTCGCCTTCCAAGGACTTGTCATCGATGTGGAGGATGTGTCCAGCCCCCGCTGCAATGGTGTTGGTTGCTCTTCTCATCCAAGTCCTTCCGAAAGACCTCAACGAGATCCAGGTGGGGATAGTGGCGAATGATTCCTTCCTTAATTCATCACCATGAGTGTAGTGCTTGGCTATCACCACTTGTTGATCAAACCACCTCGGCCCCATGGCCAAGGCTGCCTGCTTATCTGCCGCCATTGAGAATCTCACCAGAAAAATCACATTCTCCTGTGAAAGAAGATCGAACGCTCCCTTCGGCTTTCAGGTTCGCTTCACCCACGCCTGCATGTGAGGGAAATAGGGCCTCTTCCCCAACGTATAGACCATGATAGTGAACTCCCATAGGTTCTTCATTCTCTCAAACTCGTCGTTGTCCAGCACGACGTCAACCTCATCACCATCAACCCTGGGTTGCGGGAACTTCAAGTCCTCCTTCGTCAAACTCGCTAGTTGCTTCAGGATGCCATTCCACATGATTGGATTCCATCCAGAACCACTCTCGGCCCCGGTGATAGTCTCAGCTGCCGTGGATGTCATAGCGCATGTACCCACAGTAGGGTTGGATGCTACTGCCGTTTGCGAGAGATTCCTGCGTGTAGAAGTATCAGAAGATGGAGAATTGGGTTGTGTGGTGGCGTGATAGGGGTGGACGCCTGATGCTTGGGCGGATGGAGGCGTGGGCACCATGCCCTAGGTGGCCGACGATCGAAATCGCCCAGAGCCGACCTAAGAGATTGTATATATATGTATATATATATATATATAGAGAGAGAGAGAGAGAGTCAGGCTAGAATACACTCGAGTGTATCCGGAGCGGAATACACTCAAGTAGTTTTTCATGATGCAATGTTTTATTTAAAAATCTAATCCGTTGATCTTCTTAAACATCTCGTGAACAACTCATACGCAAAATTTGAGCACATTTGGATATGTATAGCTCATGTTATGAAGACCGCAAAAATTATGCATTTCAAATTAGTTTCGCGCGTCGATTTTGTTGCCTTTAGATGAGTGACTTACACTCATCCAAATGGGCTCAAAATTTGTATGTAGCCTAATTATAGTATGACAGTGAAGATCAACAGTTTACATTTTGCAAAAAATAGTCTTGATATGCAAACACACTTGAGTGTATCCGTGCGATCCGTACACTCGAGTGTATTCTAGCCTGACTCTATATATATATATATATATATATATATATATATATATATATATATATATATATATATATATGTATGTATATATATGTATGTATATATATGTATGTATATATATATGTATGTATGTATATATATATATATGTATGTATGGAGTGAGGCTAGAATACACTTGAGTGTATTCTGGGCCAAATACACTCAAGTTTGAAGTCGTTGGATTGGGTTTTCAGATTAGATCAGGCAACAACAGCTTAACGCCCACTCAGGCTGACATTCTCCGTAACTGGCCGTCAAATCGGGTCCCCCACTAGTCTGTAACCTCTCGCCCTCCCCCTCTCTCTCATTTCTCCCGAGCATTCTCTCTCTCTCTCTGGGGAACCTCTCTCTACCTCGTCGAAATTGCCATTTTTCTTCCCCAATTCTCCTCACGTAGCTCTGATCAGTAGATCGCTTCGATCATCAAACCACTCTATCTCAGTATTATCTTCTTCTCTGTCACCAGTCGCTGCTCCATAGCACCAGCAGCGCCCACATCACCAGCAGCACCAGCCATCTGCCTGCCCCCATCGCCTACGGTGCCAGCCATCCGCCCGCCCCCATCGCCAATGGTGTCAGCAATATGCCCGCCCACAGTGGCAGCAATGATAAAAAGAGCCCCATTGGAAGCAAAACCATCAATCTGCCCACCCACAGCGGTAGCAATGCTAGCAAGAGTCCCCATTGGCAGCAACACCGACAATCCGCCCCATCAGCAGCAACACCGGAAAGCTGTGTTTCAGCGTCATCTCCAGCAACCTTCTGCAGCTGTCCGTTTGCCAAAAAGCAGTTGTCAGCAACCTTCTAGTTTCCTACATTTGTTGGTCAGTGGCCGCATGAATCAATGATTTCTCCTCTTTCAATCATTCCCTGCAATCTCATCTCTTTGATTTCCATTGAATCAAAGATTTCCACTGGATCAAAATTTTATGTGCTTGGTTAGTCATCCCCAAAACATGGTGGATCCCAAAGGAAATAGTTGTTCATTTTCAACATGTAATAGCTTTAATCAGAAATCTGCAATGAGAAGGGGGGCCAAGCATTGCAAATGCGGTGAGTTAATTGAGGCTAAAATAGCTAAGACACAGAAGATCTATGGTCGAGTGTTCTTTGGGTGTCCCAACTACAACAAAGAGGTATATTTCATTGAATGCTTATTTAAATTTCTATGAAATTCAATACTTGTGGTATTAGTATTGGGTAATCTATGTCTTATTGTTTGCAGGGACATCCATATTGCAATTTTTTTGAACGGGCAGATCCAACTCCAATAATTAAGGAAGAATCTAAGAACTTGCAACATGATACAGAATTATAGACTTCCAGGACTAAGGAACAAAGAGCAACAACAAAATTTCGATGTTGTATGGTTGTATTAGTAGCTTCATGGGTTATGTTTATACTTCTGTATCAAAGAAGGTGTACTTGTACTTAGATGGGTGGGTATCAAACAAATGTAGTGAACGGTTGGTTTCTAATCTTGTACTTATCAAATGACTAAATGAATGAATGGCTGGTTCTGGCTATATTGTATTCCATCATACCCTTGTTCAAATAATTCTTATCGTTGTGTCTTTACATCATTGCGTTCAGATTCTATGTTACAGTGGTGTGTGGTTTGATATGTGTTATTCTATAAAATGAGATGTGGGTGCAGCAGGACATGTTATAAATTTCTGAATGTGATTCATTGACAAGTGAATGGATTAGGACATGTGCAACCTAATAATATAATCCAGTGATGGATGATTCGTGGTTATGAAATTTAATTAATTAAATGTGCAGTTGAATGCTCTTGGTTGTTGTGTGACATTTGCTGGTTATGAATCAAATGTACACCCAAATGCTCTGGTTATGAAATCTAATCCAGTGATGGCTTAATGTGCAGCCGAAACATGAACAAAGTTAATGAATTAAACAACTGGATATATGGATCGATGTGCAGCTGAAACATGATCAAAGTTAATGAATTAAACAACTGGATATATGGCTTGATGTGCATCCGAAACATGAACAAAGTCAATGAATTAAACAACTGGATATATGGCTTGATGTGCAGTCGAAACATGAAAAAAGTTAATGAATTAAACAACTGGATATATTGCTTGATGTGTAGCCGAAACATGAACAAAATTAATGAATTAAACAACTGGATATATGGCTTGATGTGCAGCTGAAACATGAACAAAATTAATGAATTAAACAATTGGATATATGGCTGATTGGTGGGTATGAATACAAAGCCTGGAAGCCTGAGCTGATGGTGCATATATGCTATGTGCTTGGAATTAATTCTTGTACATAAGAGACTAACTTGCATATCATATTTTGTGTTACCACGACAACCCCACAACTATATATAGCTATATATGAGAGACTGGATGCTATATCAGATTCTTGGAATTAATTCTTGTACAAAGCCATCTCAAGCTTTTTCATTTGTTATTGTACTTGATACCCATCTCTGTAGCCCTACCCACTGCCACTGTGCCTGCTACCATCCCTACCCCCTTCCTTTACTACATCCCTACCGTCTCTGCTATAGCATAGCCCTTTCTCCTTATCAACATCCTGTTGGAACTTGGAAGAAGCAGCTACCAACATCAACATGGAAGTAATACTTGTACATAAGAGACTGACTTTCATTAAACTACTTGATATAAGCCTTGTGCATATATGCTCCATGTTTGGTTCAAGGATCATAGAAACAAGGTATGCATTCCAAGAAATAGCAAGCTCACATAAACAACAGATTTGTTGTTGTTACAAAATACTAGATCATAGAACTCATGTCACTGTCGTCACTTATTACTGCTATTGGATCATGTTTGAAGAAGAACCAAACATGCATAAATGCACAACTCAAGATTTATTCAGTAAATTTGGTTCAAAATGGTTCACTAACACATGGTTTAGTACATAGGAGACTGCTTGGAATTACAAACCACAAACCAAGAACTGACTAACACATGGTTCAGTACATAAGAGACTGCCTTGAATGACAAACCACAAACCAAGAATTGATTAACACATGATTCAGTACATAAGAGACTTCCTTGAATTACAAACCACAAACCAAGAACTCACTAACACATGGTTCAATACATAAGAGACTGCCTTGAATTACAAACCACAAACCAAGAACTGACAAACACATGGCTCAGTACATAAGACACTGCCTTGAATTACAAACCACAAACCAAGAACTGACTAACACATGGTTCAGTACATAAGACACTGCCTTGAATTCATAATGATCTCTAGGAAATCAATAACACATGCTTCACTAGTTATTCTTCACGTGATTCAGAATGATCTCCAAGTACATCTGAAGTGGAGCAATCTTTGGTAGCCTGCCAATGAAATCAATAACATCAAACTTAATTTTCAATACAAGCTCCATTAGACTAGAAACCATAAATGTATATTAAATTGTTACATACCCCTGTTTTGCATGTTCGACTATTATGTCATTTTCCATTATAGGTACTACAAGTTCTTTGTTTTTTAGCTTTTAACTTAGCTTGTGGTTTAAACCGTTGAGGTTTTCTACTCCCTTTACAATGAGATGTGGGTGGATCTCGCAGTGGCATTTCATGTTCTACATATTGGATTCTTGGCACATATTGGCTTCCCTGAGTTGGAATATGAGTTTGAGAAGATGGTATGCCTTCTTCACTATAGCACGGCCACATGTTTTGTTGCAAAACCAGCATGTCATCATATGATTTTTCAAATAACTCTTTCATCATAATGTAATTGTCCTTATTGTGAGAAGCTATGGCAACCAGCCACATTGCGGATCTGCATAGTGAATTATATCTTATCAAAGGGGTACTTCCATCAACATCCACCTGGGTTTCTTTAGCACAATGAATTGTCTTTGTGGATTTTGCATCCATTGTCCAGCGATTCAACACATACAAAGGTGGTATCTCATGAACTTTAAGATAAAGCAACACTTTTAGAACATGAGCACATAAGATGTCGGCAAATTGAAATAACTTACATTCACAAAAAATTTCTTGTATATTCTGGTTGATTTGTACTTTGTAGCTCTTCTTAGATATGAAGATAGGTACCTCACCACCTACACGTGAAATTTGATATACACTATCATTACTAACCTCTTCTATGTCATAGCATGATGTGAGCTTCATTTTCTCTTTGAAAATCTTGAAAACTAACATAGTGTACACATCCCTTGCATGTTTCTCAATGGGATATAAAGACCATAATGTCGGTTGGCCATTCTTGGATCTGTAGTCTTCTTCATCCTTTTTGTCATATCAGTTCTCTACCACCTTCTCGAAGGATTGGACAAATTTAAACAAGGACAAGTTATTGTTCACATGATCTTTGAATATTGCATTCATACTCTCACTCTACTGTGTTGTAGACATGTTGGCAAGAAAAGTGTCTCTGAAGTATATAGGTATCCATTGCTCTCTGATATTCCACAACAAACTTAGATGTTTTTTATCACTCAATTTGTATGAGGATATCATCTTCTCCCATCTTTCTTCAAAATCATCAATGGTAATGGGGTGATTGATGCAAGATTGTAACTCTTCAGTGAAGACTGCAACTGTACCATAGATCACACCTAGATGTTCACCTGCTTTTCTCATTATATGCCATTGACAACAATGATGAACTGCATTAGGAAAAACAATACGAATTGCCTTCTTCATTGTTGGATCTTGATCAGTTAAGATTGCATTTCGGTGTTTGCCATACATTGCTTCTAGAAACATTTGAAAGACCCACACAAAAGACTTGGCAGTTTCATCCTGTAATAAAGCACAACCAAAAAGAGTAGATTGTTTATGAGTATTCACACCAATGAAAGGTGCAAAGGGCATGTTGTATCTATTAGTCATGTAAGTTGTGTCAAAAGTGATTACATCTCCAAAAACTTGATATGCCATTCTTGATTTAGCATCAACCCAGACGATAGTGCATGCATAACCCTCTTCATCATATTGCACAGAATAGAAGAATGTGGGGTTTTCTGCTTGTAATTTTCTGAAATGGCCCATGGTAGATGCTACATCAACACCTATGTATCTCCTTCACAAACCAACAAGTGTTTTTCTTAGATCTTTCCTTGTGAATGTCACATTATGAATGCCTCCTTATTGGCTAGCAATAAGTGACATTATTTGTGCACTAGAAATATTCTGATCATGCATTGCGTGAATCAAATCTTAAACCTCAATAGACATTCGATGATGTGAGCGGTGAAACCTCTTTTTTGATGGACTATTTGTGAGATCATGGTTATGCTCTTTCTCAAAGCCGGTAACCACCCACTTTGTGTCCTCTTCTAGCTTGACTCGCATTTTTGCCTTGCATCCTATTCTATTGGAAATGATATCTTTTTAAGGGGTTCCAGTCTCACCAGTCTTCCTTTTTCTTTACTTTGTGTATTCCTTCCCTGGAGCACATGAATACCCTACTTGTGACTTTTTTTGTTTTAGTTGAAACATATTGATTTCCCTTCCTTATACTAAATCCAATGCGATATGCATATTTATTGTAAAATTTCTCTTCTTCATCAAGACTATCAAACACCAATCCCATATAAGATTCAGGTTCAGGTTGAACTTCAACCCTTTCATCGCCTGATAGGTTTTCATTTTCATCCAGTGCTTGGTCATAAGCCAACTAATCTATTCCAGTCATGCCATCAACATCATGAGAAAAATCCAAACCTAAATAAGAATAAAATTTTCATCCACATGTGTTTAAAAATCCAATTAATAACAAAAAAGAAGATCTCATAAAAAGAGGAGATTTAACCAGCTAGGATTTGCGAGGGGGTAATGCCTTCCATATCAAGCCAAGTTTGAGAGATGTTATCTTCCATATCTTTCAAATGCAAAATATAAAGAATTATCATTATTGAGTCACAGAGATAGTCAAGAATTACCAAATTATTTGCAATAAGTTTACTTGACATTGAAAGTCAATAGATGATAAAACATGAACAAACAAATTTTTGACAAATAATTCTATATAAACTCATTAAATACATGGTCGCTGATGAAGCTTTTTATATGTTTCCTTCATTCCATTAATTCAATGATTTCCTTGAGAAAAGTATTAGGTTCATACCAATATTTAAAAAGTAGACCCATACAAGACGATGCATGTTGATTTCCTAAATTTCAGAATTATATATGCAGAAAAGGCACATTAACCTGCAATGTACCTAGAATCGAAGCCTATTTGATTGGATCAAGCATACATAAACCAAGACCAAGCTTAAACAAAAAACAAATTACACAAATGAACTAAACCCGTATTGGAATTTAGGGAACTATAATGTGTAAATAATGCCAATGTCATATGGTATATTATAAGTCAATTTGAATATTGAGTAAATTTTGGTATATTATTTTTTTGACAACAAATACAGATATCACTTACCAGAAAAATGTTACTTTGTATTGCGATTTAGAGAGGGGGCAGTTGAGGATTACCAAAAAACTATGGCAGCTGACAGGCCACTGGCGGCGGCACACTGTCGTCTGTTCGATAGGCGGCTGGGGGCGAGGTGTTTGTCGGTCGGGATGTCAGAATGTGGGCTGAAGAGATTAACTGCACCCGAGAAGCCAACTAGTGGGCCAAGGAAGATGGTTACTCCAGCGGAGGATGGTTACTCTGGCATAGGAGCACCTTGCTAAAGCGCCAGAGGAGGAGCGGCGGCGGCTGCGGGCTGTTGGACTGGCGTCAGTGTTGCACTTGGCGGTTGGACGGGCGGCGGCTACGGGCAAGACGCCGGTCAGTGGATCGTCATTGTCGATGTCTATCTGGTGGTTGTCTGTGACTGAGAGAGAGAGTGGGAGGGGAAGAGAGAGAATCCTGGGAGAGGTATTATAGGAGAGAGGTCATGAGAGAGGGGGAGGGCGAGAGGTTACAAACTAGTGGGGGACCCCATTTGACGGCCAGTTACGGAGAATGTCAGCCTAAGTGGGCATTAAGTTGTTGTTGCCTGATCTGATCTCAAAACCCAATCCAACGACTTAAAACTTGAGTGTATTTGGCCCAAAATACACTCGAGTGTATTCTAGCCTCACTCTCTCTTTCTCTCTCTCTCTCTCTCTCTCTCTCTCTATATATATATATATATATATATATATATATATATATATATATATATATATATATGTATATATATATATGCCGGTTCATCCGGTATGACCGGTCCGACCGCTAATTGACTTTTATCATGGTGACCGGTTCCGTTTTTCTGGTTCAAATTTTTTTTATGTCAAGCTAACATCATTTCCGGTCCAACCGGTTCAACCACTCAGGTTGAACTCGACTCAATCTGGTCTGAGTCAGTACCGGTCCAAACACCGGTTCGGTTATGAAAACATTGAATAAAACCATCCTACTACCGCCGCCTATCTTTGTGCTAGATTCTGGGAAACATTCATACAACAGTATTTTATTTCTTGTAGCCATTGACTTTTCTATTTAGGAAAAGTCCTCGTTCTGAAACATGGTCATCGTGTTGTGTTCCAATAATATGTAATTTCTTGTAGCCAATAACGTGCATTGCCAGTAGTCCAAATCTGATGTTCTGAAAATGCTATTTGAGGCTGTTACAACTTATGTGTTTCGTTAAAACCCATTATGATTCTTTTTAGGAGTGGGGTTTTGGGATGGATGAAAGGCAAAAATAATATGCAACACCATCCGGAACAGCATGATGCAACAGCAGATCTGAGCATCATTGTTGGTTGATGTGGATGCACCCTAGAGGTAGGCACCCTGGTGGAGTGGTTTTCAAGGGATTTCAAATGGGAAAGAGGCATCACTAACCATCTTATGTGGTTTACTGATGTAGTGGATCAAATCTAGAAATATAGGAACAATTTTGTCTTTGAAAACAAATGAATGTCTTAAGACATCATAGTATGATTTATAGAGGGAGTAGCTTCCCTTATTTTGCAAACTTCTGAAACGGATTCTCAACCTAAGACTCAATGGCCGAAGATTACTTGGTCTCCCTCACCTATCGGAGCACTCTTAATCTTTATTGGGCCTATCTCAAGAGGGCAAGGAGAACAACTACAAGATATGCAATCTGAGATCTCTTGGGTTGTTGGATAGGAGGAGGAGTCAAATTCTATGGAATCTATATTGTTCTAGATATCAAAATGTTAGCCATATTGAGGGGGGTCTAGGAAGTGTTGCACTACCAATGACATACAATGGTTGAAGCTAATAGCAATCTTGCCTACTTATTGGTCGGGGTATCATACCTGCTAAGTACCGACCCATCTGTAGTAAGATTAAGCACTTCAAATAACTAAAACCAAATCTAGAGGTGGTCTACAGGAGTAGGGAGGCTAATAGATGTAAGGATGCTCGTGTTAGATGGCTATCCAACTAGATCAACATTGAAGGGGTGTGGAGTCAATGCCATGAGTTTATCTCATATGTATATCATGAACAACTCGAGAAACTTTGTGTAACCACTATGTTGAACAATTTTTTATGTGGGACCCATGAATGGGATGATTAATAGCCCATAGAGTACAAAAAATACCAAAACGATATCATCAATATAACCTAAACACCTGATGTTGTATCCGGTTGGGTGAGAGGAGATGATAGATGTGCAAGCAGTCTCAATAGTCAATTTTTACGGGAGCCCCACTCTAATATTTAAGATAACGGTGTGTAATCAATGCAAGTCCCCATAAGTCACACCACATGATTGGTGTATGTGTGAATGGAAGCCAAGTCCACTGTGTAAACATGGTTAGTTATCATAGGTCAGTAAGCATAATTATTGTTTGTGTGAGTGGAGAAAAATGATGGTTTTAATTAGCTGAAGTAGTTGTGATTGTTACTTTAAATTGTCAAACTAATGATCATTATTAACTCACGTGCCTTGTCAAGCTCATGTAATAGATTTTAGTTAAATTTTATATGGTATTCTTAAATTAATAAGTGTTTTTGACCCTATTCGGTTAATTCTTAAACCCCAGATTTAAATTTAGAAACATATTTTTAAACTTGGAATCTACACAAGTGGTTACAACTGAAACTCAAATCCATTTTTTTAGTCAGACAATTTGAGTTCACAGGTTCAACTACTTTTGACAGTCCTATATGGATAGTGCATGATAAAGAATACTTTTGACATTCCTATGTGTTAATTATTTTTTGAGATTACATGATTTTTAATCTTTGGCTTACTGGTCATTATCTTGCCTGGCCTAGCACTCAATGTTGTGCTCCTTTGACACCTCTACTCAAGATGGATAATGATATCCAACCTATAGTTGTGGGTATGATTTGGCATCATCTTGTCTCTAAAATTGCTTCAAAGGGTGTCTTGTCGGATGCAACATGTTACCTTAAGGATCATCTATTTGGTGTTGGTATTTCTAGCAGTGTTGAGGTCCTTTTACACACTATCACTTGCCGAGTCAATGATCAACAACATCAAACCACTATCACAATGGCTCTTGTTGACTTCAGAAGTGTCCTCAATATGATTGACAGATCTACTATATTTTGAGAGATTTGTCTTCACTATCATTCTTTTGCACAGTGGGTTGAGTTTTTTTATAGTTCTCTAGCTCCCCTCTACATACATCATTAGGAAGGTCTTTTTTTACAGTTGGTGTGCAACAAGGCAATCCATTTGGACCACTCTTTTTTTCTTTGACACTACATTCTCTTATTTTATAGGTGAAGGATGAATGTCACCTCGACCTTATTTCTTTCTATCTTGATGATGAAACTCTTATTAGGGACACTATGGAAGATTTTAAAGCTCTTCATCTCATCCAAGAGTGAGGCCCAATATTTGGTCTTCATCTCAATACTAAGAAGAGTCAAATCTTTTGGCCTTCTATTGACCCAAGACCATAGTTAGATGTAGGGTTGTTTCCTACTAGCATATTTTGGCCAGAATATGGGGTTAAGATTCTAGATGATCCTATTTCCATGGACTCATATTTTTCCATCAAGAAGCGTGTGACAGAAACTCTTACCATGATGGATCGTTTGGCCTTACTTCAGGACCCATAATGTGAGCTTCCTCATCTTTGTCCTGCGTCGGGATACCCAAGATGATGTTTGGTATCAGAACAACACCACCAACTTCTATCACATCTTTTTTGGATAGTTTTCATCATGGCTGTCATTTTTGTCGGAAATGAAGTGTAGTTGGTGATAGCCCAAAATTTGGTGACATGTAGTGGTGTTTGGACACACTTCCCATACATCTTGAGATGTTGGGTGTAACACCCCTCCCTAGGGTTTCTTACGTAACCAGTGGAAGCACATCCTAATCCCCAACAATATCCATAATGTGGGGTACTTGGCATATCAGGGAGGGATTGTCACATGCATGATCTCATATCAAGAAATAAACAACACTTGGCATTCATAGAAACATAGATTCATACATGAGTTCTTGGAAATAAAGCTACATCATGATTTCAAAGGTATGCTAAACATGAACTAGATAACATGTAAAAGATAGGATCTCCATAGATGGACGTCCCACCAGGAAACAACTTCTAAGGTCTTGGATACTTCAAATCTTCTCAAGAGGTCTCCTTCCCTTTAGCTTCAACGTCTGCGGACATCTCGTCCCCAGCCATGCAAAGGAAAAACAAACATGGTAAGTAAGCGGCATTGGCATATTATAAAGCATAAAAATAACATATAAATTGATTTGACATAAACATGAATTGACATTAATCATTTCTTAGCACCTTTTACATGAAGAATTTGACTAGAAGTATATGCTCCTCTCTTAATGCCCCATAAGGAGCCCATAATGCTCGAAAAGCCCATAATTGCTCGGAAAGCCCATAATGCTCAGAAAGCCCATAACAAGGTGCATATACATCTAAATCAAATTCCATTAACCATGATATTTCTTAAACTTTACTTATCTTATTAATAACCTAAACTTGATCTTAATTGGGATTTCTCCCTCTTGAAACATAATGGGATTTCCCCCATGAAACATAATGGGATTTCTCCCTCTTAAGAAAGGATGGGAATCTCTTCCCTCTTAATCTTGGTTTCATGTATCTTAATCATAAATCATAATCTTAATGTGATTTCTACTCTTAGACTTAGATTATAACAATCAACATCCAATAAGCATATACATTGAGGAAAAACCTAACATTTATCATGACTTGAGTATAAAGAGCATAAACATATCATAATCATTCAATAAATCAAATTTACTATGCCAAAGGCATGGCCCGCTTACCTTGAGCTAAATCACCTAAGTCAAACCGGGTTTGACTGGTTGGATCCTTTTAATCACCTGAAATTAACATATGTATCCTTTGTTATTCAACTTAAACCCTAATTTGTCCATACAAATATGGATATGTGAAAATAGAGAAATCAGGCGATAAAAACTAGAAAATCAGATTCCTTATCGAAAATCCTTTCCAAAACATATTTTTGCATATTGTTTTGATAAACAGGCAATTTATTATGAATTTCTAAGGAATTGACCAATCACAAATCGAGATAAAGCCACGTAGATAAATATATATCCAATTTCAGAATCAGTGGGCCAGCTTTCTTATTTGGCCCAATTAGGCTCAGCCAAATCGGCAATGAGGCTTGCCTCAATGATCAAAGAAAAGGGTATGAAAACCCGAGAATACCCTCGCGGGTGAAAAACATCAAACCAAGATGGCAGGGGTACCAAGGTAACTTCAAGACCTGGATTCTTCACCCCCCTTTAGCCATGGCTTCGAGCACATGATCAGGAGGTGTTGCCCCCAATCCAAGCTCATAAGGGCGTAAGCCCTCAAGATGTTGCGACTGCCAGATGCTTTCTTGCATCAGAACGAAGCCGTCAAGCCAAAGATCAGGCTCAATGGTGCTCTGGAGGACCAGTACCACTTCGTGCTGATGACGGGTTGCTGCTGGGAACGAAGAGGCACAAACATCCCCAAGAGAAGGAAAGAAGGGGTGAAGAAGCATCCTTAACATCTGGTGAAGTCAGTCAACTGTTTGGGATAGCGGGGCGAGGACCTAAACTCCCAACCTGTCGGAAAACACCGCAAAGACAGGGGAGGAGGTCGGGAATCTGAACACGCAGAAACCATCGACAAAACGAGAATCCAGGCGGATAGAAATACTCCGTAACACCTCACGAATCTAGGCGGTGAAGACCCTTAGGCCGCGGAGGCCAATGACGACAAGCTTCGGCAAGCACCTCAGGGCTGGTCTATAGGCCACAACGATAGGGGCCATCGAGTGTCAAAGGAGCGATACCAGAGGGAAGAACGAAGCTCGAGGATGCTCACCGTAAGAGCAATTTGGTCGGAGGAGTCGGAGAAGTTAGAGAGAAGCTTCGATCACCGGAGAAGGAAGGTCGAGCAGGTTTGGGTGAGTTGGAGTGATATCGGTGAAATTAAATGAGGAGGAGAGGCGATACTCGACCGATGATGCTCTCGGGGGGCTTAAATAGGAAGTAGAGACACGGTCGTGCCCTCTACAACTCGGGGAGTCCAAGCCCTAGATTGGGCGTTTGCTCGATAGAGAGAGAGGGGGTGAGTGATGGATTGCTCGTATTGGGGCGACGAGTCGGTTTCGTTGGCAAAGAAATCAAGTGAAACGATGGACTATGGAGTGAGAACGAAGTTGGGGGGGAAACGGCCTGTGAAACGGCCTTAGCTTGCGAGAAAAACAGAGGAAGAAGAAGATTGTCGTGCCGTTGGATCCTGATCCAAGGGCTGCGGATGCGCATGAGAATAAAACGGATGAAGTAGTGCGTGACAAATGCAATTAAAATGAACTATAGCTTAAATCGGCTACATAAATGACATTTCATTCAAATCTTGGTCATAAAGTACTCAAACCTCTCTCAAATAAATTGGAGGGTCAAACATGGTCCAAAAGAGTTCAAATTTGAACCATAGGTAGGTTAGAGTGTCTAGAGTATTCCTATTTAATTAGATTTACTAGTTGTACATCTTTTAGGCCTAAAATAGCAAAGACCATTATATGCACTTAAATGAATATAAATAGTGCATATAAAGTCATTAATTTCTCAAATAAGGGTTGCAAAACATAAAAACGTGCCCTAAACATTATTTCTTTTTAATTAACAATATGGAGGCCATTAAACAAGAAATTAAACATGTAAATCACTAATTATCATATGAGAGAGAAAATTTGTCCTAAAAGCATTTATCCTCATTTCTTAAACAAAAGGGCATGAGTATACATGAAAAGATTTTCTTTAAATAAAACAAGGATAAGAGAGCTATTGAGTAAAATAAAATAATTTTGCAAAACTAACATGGGCAAATTGCATTTAAGTCCTCAACAATTATCTAATTAGGAAAAGAGCATGCAAGGAATAAAATAATTTGGAAAAATTGCATAGCAAGAGTGGGATGTTACATTGGGCATGTACTCATCCCATGATGTTTGCAATGTTGCTTATCTTTCTTCTTGTATCAACACCTAAGAGCTCCAAGATCATATTTTATGAGAGGTCTGCTATGTGTTTGCATGAATCTCCTTTGACTCTATACATACTTCATATGTAATACATTTCCTTTTTTGTTGGTCCAGATTGTCACGTACGCCTTCTACAACTCCAAATACCGAATCTGTTTTAGCATACACTTATTATAGGTCAATCATCTAATAGTTTTATGTAAATCTATTACCATAGAAAAATGCTATTGTTTCTTCACTAGAAGCTGATCATGTACAAGATTTTTTCTTACTATTTCTATTAAAGAATTTGGCTTGTCTATGTCTCATCGATCTATCCTTCAGACCGACTCATGATCCCTTTGTATCTTTGTGATGAACGTTGTCCATTCTACAACACTGTAGAAGTCAATACCTTTGATGATTATGCCGAACTGCCACTCACAATCAGGATATAAGTTCTGTCATTGTGTTGTTAATGATGTCATTTATAACCTTGTCTATCATGTTGGGTTAAAAGTTTGAAGGAAACTCTTGTGGCATTCCTCGACACACATGTGCATGGTCTCCATTCACAACATCATGTTGATATCTAATTATTTGATTTGAAAAATGACAAACACACATGTGTGGATCTCACTGGAGTTTCTCCCATGACATGCATCCTTTTAAATAGCTTCAAAGAAGGTTGGACAACTTTTAACGTTGCGGCGTAGAAGGTCCACAAGCATGGTGTAGCATGTGAAGTAAATCATCATTATTTTCTACCATTGGCTTTTGATAACTTTGGGGTGCTTGTTGATGATGCAATTTTTCTTTTTCGACGCTTTCAAAATGTACTAAATATCTATATTATGGTTTCTGCATCAACATCCAAAAATTATGCTTTTAGATCCACAAGTTTCGCCAGTCAGAAAAGATTAACAATCCAGCTTGTTGCTCTTACTTCAGTTAAAGTACTTCTGTAAAATTACATATTTGTGATGATTAGAATTTTCTACATTTCTCTACTAATTTTGTTTTATCTCAATCATTTTAATTTATTATAATTTCATTCATTTATTATTTTCCTCCCCTCTCTCTAACTCTTTCTCTATCACATAGTAAATAAAACCATCCTACTACCGCCGCCTGTCTTTAGGCCAGATTTTGGGAAAGTCTTTTTTTTTACAGTTGGTGTGCAACAAGGCAAACCGTTTGGACCACTCTTTTTTTCTTTGACACTACATTCTCTTATTTTACAGGTGAAGGATGAATGTCACCTCGACCTTATTTCTTTCTATCTTGATGATGAAACTCTTATCAGGGACACTATGGAAGATTTTAAAGCTCTTCATCTCATCCAAGAGTCAGGCCCAATATTTGGTCTTCATCTCAATACTAAGAAGAGTCAAATCTTTTGGCATTCTATTGACCCAAGACCATAGTCAAATTCAGGGTTGTTTCCTACTAGCATATTTTGGCCAGAATATGGGGTTAAGATTCTAGATGATCCTATTTCCATGGACTCATATTTTTCCATCAAGAAGTGTGTGACGGAAACTCTTACCGTGATGGATCATTTGGCCTTACTTCAAGACCCATAATGTGAGCTTCCTCATTTTTGTCCTGCATCGGGATACCTAAGATGATGTTTGGTATCAGAACAACACCGCCAACTTCTATCACATTTGTTTTGGATAGTTTTCATCATGGCTGTCATTTTTGTCTGAAATGAAGTGTAGTTGGTGATAGCCCAAAATTTGGTGACCTGTAGTGGTGTTTGGACACACTTCCCATACATTTTGAGATGTTGGGCATCTACTCATCCCATGATGTCTGCAATGTTGCTTATCTTGCTTCTTGTATCAATACCTAAGAGCTCCAAGATCATATTTTACGAGAGGTCTGCTATGTGTTTGTATGAATCTCCTATGACTCTGTACATACTTCATATGTAATACATTTCCTTTTTTGTTGGTCCAGATTGTCACGTACGCCTTCTACAACTCCAAATACCCAATCTATTTTAGCATACGCTTATTATAGGTCAATCATCTAATAGTTTTATGTAAATCTATTACCATGGAAAAATGCTATTGTTTCTTCTCTAGAAGTCGATCGTATACAAGATTTTTTCTTACTATTTCTATTAAAGAATTTGGCTTGTCTATGTCTCATCGATCTATCCTTCGGACCGACTCATGATCCCTTTGTATCTTTGTGATGAACATTGTCCATTCTGCAACACTGTAGAAGTCAATACCTTCGATGATTATGCCGAACTGCCACTCACAATCAGGATATAAGTTCTGTCATTGTGTTGTTAATGATGTCATTTATAACCTTGTCTCTCATGTTGGGTTAAAAGTTTGAAGGAAACTCTTGTGGCATTCCTCGACACACATGTGCATGGTCTCCATTCACAACATCATGTTGATATCTTATTATTTGATTTGAAAAATGACAAACACACATATGTGGATCTCACTGGAGTTTCTCCCACGACATGCATCTTTTTAAATAGCTTCAAAGTAGGTTGGACAACTTTTAACGTTGCGGCGTAGAAGGTCCACAAGCATGGTGTAGCATGTGAAGTAAATCATCATTATTTTCTACCATTGACTTTTGATAACTTTGGGGTGCTTGCTGATGATGCAATTTTTCTTTTTCGACGCTTTCAAAATATACTAAATATCTATATTATGGTTTCTGCATCAACATCCAAAAATTATGCTTTTAGATCCACAAGTTTCGCCAGTCAGAAAAGATTAACAATCAAGCTTGTTGCTCTTACTTCAGTTAAAGTACTTTTGTAAAATTACATATTTGTGATGATTAGAATTTTCTACATTTCTCTACTAATTTTGTTTTATCTCAATCATTTTAATTTATTATAATTTCATTCATTTATTATTTTCCTCCCCTCTCTCTAACTCTTTCTCTATCACTTAGTAAATAAAACCATCCTACTGCCGCCGCCTGTCTTTAGGCCAGATTTTGGGAAACATTGATACAGCAGTATTTTAGATCTTGTAGCCATTGACTTTTCTGTTTAGGAAAAGTCCTCGTTCCGAAACATGGTCATCGTGCTGTGCGCCAATAACGCGCATTGCCAGTTGATGCGGATGCAGTCTAAGTATGAAAATCGAATAGTTTTTGTACTCGTACTGACCTATATACCTATTGTATACGATGTGCTTGGGAACCAGGTCTCATCTCCAACTGACGTGCTTAGTTGATCGATTGTTCCTCACCTTTCTACCTCCCGCACTCCTTTTTTTTTAATGTTTTCGGAAGAATCAATGTCGTGCATGCTTGTCAATCCCGCCCTTGTTGTTATGAGTCGTCTTCTAGAACGCGGCTGATCCTTATAAAAAGCTCATGGCAGATACAACTTCGGCAATCTCAACACATCAACCTTCTCCCCTTTATGTTAATCAGAAGCAAAGCAATATCTCCCATGAAGATTGCTGGCGTTGCCTTAGTAGCAATGCTCCTGGTGAGCATGACCAGGGCTACTAGAGTCCTCACTCAGTATGCTAGCGGTGGAGGAGGTGGCGGAGGTGGAGGCGGCGGTGGGGGTCTGGGCGGCGGTTCAGGATATGGTGCAGGAATTGGTGGTGGTGGAGGAGGAGGTGGGGGTGGAGGAGGAGGAGGACGTGGACATGGGTCGGGCGCTGGTTATGGATCTGGCTTTGGTTCTGGGAGAGGGTATGGAAGAGGAGGAGGAGGCGGCGGCGGCGGTGGTGGTGGTGGAGGCGGAGGCAATGGTGGTGGACTAGGTGGTGGGTCTGGTTCTGGTTACGGCTCTGGATCTGGCCTTGGATATGGCGCTGGAGGAGGTGGTGGAGGAGGGGGAGGAGGAGGTGGTGGTGGAAGTGGGTTTGGTAGCGGCGCTGGATCTGGCAGTGGATATGGCGCTGGTGGAGGTGGTGGTGCCGGGGGAGGAGGAGGTGGTGGTGGCAGAGGAGGAGGAGGTGGTGGTGGTCTAGGTGGTGGAAGTGGGTACGGAAGTGGCTCCGGATCAGGCTATGGGTCTGGTGTTGGAAGTGCTGCTGGTGGCGGAGGAGGTGGAGGAGGTGGCGGTGGAGGTGGAAGTGGAGGCCTAGGTGGTGGATACGGGTCTGGATCCGGAAGTGGATCCGGCTATGGCGGGGGACAAGGCGGTGGAGGTGGTGGAGGAGGAGGTGGTGGCGGTGGTGGTGGTGGAAGTGGATACGGAGCTGGGTCGGGATTTGGTTCAGGCTATGGAGGAGGTCGAAACTAAAACGTCAAGGTTCTCTCTATAATCTTGTAAACGCTTGCTTGATTTTAGGCTATGCCGCCTTGAACATCACATGCATTCAACAAAAAAAATAATGTTTGTTCAATCTACAACATTTTTATAAAAAATAACGGTATTAGTATGCTTCAACATTTGTCTTCTCTCTATAATCATGTATAAAACAATCGGAAATTCTTGACGTAGTCGTTTCACACCCGGAATCAGCGCCGGACCCAAAACTCATTCCAGCGCCCGTACCCGTCCAAGTCCAACCGCTGAATGCGTGGCATACACAACTACTTCCCGGACTAACGGTCTACTCGTTTCACCTCTGCCAACGACGGCAAACGGTCTGCTCGCTTCCCCGACGGGAGTCCCGGTTGACCATGCCACACTTCTGTCACTGTCCTTGACGACAAGATCCCCTGCGTTTGTAAGATCCCATGGTCGACGCTGGTGATTCCGGCGCCGCTGTTGGTATAAATGATGAAAACGGCGAACACGAAGTTTAAACGACAATGGCAGTAGAAACCCGCGGCAAACGTGGGGCCGATGTAGACCGGTGGCGGGACGCTGCGGAGGAGTATGCCTTCTGGGTAGTTAATGGTGTGGGGGCGTTGGGGGAATTTGACCAGGAAGCGTCGGGGTTGGCCGTAGTCAATGGGCTGGGCATTTGCCAACACCGTCAGCTGGAGGAGGAAAAGGAGGACGGCGAGGAGAGCCAGTTGCTTTTGCTCTCCGCTCATGGCTTTGGTACGTGCCAGCGAGCTAGCTTTGATCGAAAGGGGAAGTGGGAAGAAGGGGTAGGATGGTATGTGTGCAAGACTATATATAACAATACGCATGACAACACACATGTGTATAACAATGTAC
This sequence comes from Alisma plantago-aquatica, assembly GCA_963693085.1. Classification (NCBI taxonomy): domain Eukaryota; kingdom Viridiplantae; phylum Streptophyta; class Magnoliopsida; order Alismatales; family Alismataceae; genus Alisma; species Alisma plantago-aquatica. The sequence continues at coordinate 1,474,226,592 of OY856411.1, forward strand.
ATGACACTGAAAATGTATACACAATAATACATATTGCGAAATACATGTGATACAACAATACACATCACAGTAAACAATAGTACATATTACAAAATGCATATATACAAGGCTATACACAATAGTATAAATGACAACATACATGTGTACAACAATGCACATGGCAGTACATTTGTGTACACAATAATACACATTACAAAATACATGTGTACATGACTACACACAATAATATGAATGGCAACACACATGTGTACAATAATACACCTGGCGGTATAAATGTGTACACAACAGTACGCATGTTAACACACATCTCTACCACAATACACATGTTAGTGCAAATATGTACACAACAATATACATTGTAAAATACATGCGCATAAGACTATACACAATAGTACGCATGGAAACACAAGTGTGTACAACAATACACATGATAGTACACATTGCAAACTATGTGTACAAGACTATACACAACAACATGCTTGACAACACATGTGTGAAACAATGCACATGGCAATACAAATGTGTACACAACAATACACATTGCAAATACATGTGTACATGACTACACACAAAGGTACGAAGGTCAACATAGATGTGTATAACAATACACATGTCAGTACAAATATGTACACAAAAGTATGCATGCCAACACACATGTGTACAACAATACCCATGGTAGTTATGATGTGTGCACAACAATACGCATGGTAGTTATGATGTGTGCACAACAATACACATTGCAAAATACATTTACAAGACCATACACTACAGTACGAATGGCAACACACATGTGTACAACAATGTACATGGCAGTACAAATGTGTACATAATATTACACATTGCAAAATATATGTGTACACGACTATACACAACAATACACATTGTAACACACATGTGTACAACGATACACATGACAATACACAACTATACACATTGCAAAATATATGTGTACAAGACTATACACAACAGTACGGATGACAACACACATGTGTACAACAACGTACATGGCAGTAGAAATGTGTACACAATAGTATACATTGCAAAATACATGTTTACAAGACTATACACAACAATACACATGAGACAGATGTGTACAACAATACACATGACAGTACACAACAGTACACATTGCAATATACATGTGTACAAGACTATACACAACAGTAAACATGGCAACACAGATGTGTACAATAATACACAATAGTACACATTGCAAAATCCATGTGCACAAGACAGTACACAATAATACACATTGTAAAATACACGTACACAAGACTATACACAATAGTTCGCATGACAACACACATGTGTACAACAATGCACATGGCAGTATAAATGTATACACGATAATATACATTGTCAAATAAATGTGTATGTGTAACATCCTCAATTTCACAGCTAAAGTAAGCCTTTAATGTGGGCTTTTCTAGTAAAGGCATGCCAAGAGATGTAATGAGCGTAACCATGGTTAGGTATGTAATTAAGTTCACCAAAATGTGTAATACAAGTCATCTGATCAACCAATACACATATAATGACTTAAATGTGTATGATTGAAGTCGGTTGTATATGAATATAAATAAATTATTCTTGTGAACAATAATGTGATGATTATATATAATATGAAGACTTGAGTTATTTGTTCGAACTCTAGACCAACTTAGGTCTCATTATTAAGGAAGTAAAGTAATGTTGGCCTAATGTATCATATAAAAGCTTCCGTTGAGTGAATATTGATTCATGTTTTAGTTCCATAATCGAGAATAGATATTGGACCTTTTGAAAGACCAGATAATGGTTTGGGGGCCCTAGAACCTTTTTCAATCATGATTGAACCAATTAAGATTCACAAATGGGTCCTTGAAGTACAAAATTGGGAATATAGTATGTAGCCCTCATAATAAGTGTTGATAATAATTTTAGTAGATGGCTGATTAGAATATAAGATGGTGGGAAAAATTTTAGATGATTGTGATGTATATAGTGGCCTAGGTAATTAAATTAGTAATTATGATGTTTTTATTTAAAAGACATGTTTGGAGTTGTGGTATATCTAGTTTTTACTTAAAATCTTGCTCATGTGGAGTTGATGATAATATAGTATTTACCCCAAAATTTGAAGTCAAACCAAGCTATAGCATAGGCTATATAAATATTTATTTGATATGGGCTTTTATGTAAAAAGAAAGAAAAGAAAAAAATTAAAAAATAGGAGAAGCGTCGGGCTCCCCCATCCTTGTCTGTGCGCCTGAACCAGGAAAGAACAGAGTCTGAAGAAGGGGATGCCTTGCCCAAGATTCGGACAGCAAAAGCCTATAAAAGCCCTAGTTTTGAGAAGAACAGGAGGACACGCCGTCATTTCTAGGGTTCGGGCTCGAAACTGAGAGACAAGAGCGAACCAAGAGAGAGTTATAAGCGGCGGATGAAGGGGGGCTGTGAGTTTCGTGGAGCCAAGAAGCTTCGACTTTGACCACCCTACACGGAGAGATGGTGTCGCCGAGATTAGGGAGAGTCATCCGGAGTCGTTGGCAACTAGATCTTGCACAGTGGTGGTCTGGATCGGGCACCCATGGTTGGCGCCACCATGCTCTGTTCCTAAACTCGGAACAGGGGATCACGAGGTAGAAGAAGACGGAGGAGCGCCGGACCTAGGTCTGAGATGCGCCTGAGATGAGGGTCGCCGGATTAGATCTTGACGGCTGAGATTGGCTAAAGTTAGGTGAGTTTCTAAAATTCATATCTTGAGCTAGAGATCTCGGTTTGGGACAAAAAAGATACCTATGGAAAGCTATTCAAGTGTACTATCTTATAAAAATATTTCCAGAGTATGATATGGATACATTCTATTTATTATATTCTGGGTAGACAAAACTATATGATTTTGATGTTTTGCCAATTAAAAATAGTAAACGCCTTTAGAAATTCATACAAATTTTACTGAATGTGTATTTTGATATGTTTAACATTAATTCAGATCCTGATCTTTCATATATAAAATGTTATTGAGGTTTTTGATATAAACCCTAATAAGGGTATTTTGGGTATTTCACCCATGATATGATTTTTTTTAAATGACCTAATATTTTATACATGATCTTACTACATTGTGTTATTACTCTTCTAGAGATTTGATGGATTTTCTTGTGTTATCATATTTGTATTAAGATTTGGACCTGAGTGACCATTATGTGAGGGTAATAGATGATTATCTTGACAATAAGTGGTATGTGTATGGCTAATTAGGTCTAATATTATTAGCATGATGGTATTATATTTTGATTTCCTAACCAAGTCAGTAAGTTTTCTAATATGTGACTATGTTTGGTAATTATTCTCATTATATGAAGTATATGTTCATATTAGTGCATAAGACGATTTATGTTGAGTATAAATATTATAGTAACTACATAATAAGAGTTTATTTTATTTCAACACCAATATTTTATGGTGATTTCAGATTAAAGTTATGTTTAGTCTAAATAAGAACCCTAAGTTGGTATATATAATTAGGAGGATGGGGTTTTGAGTGTAGAAATAGAAAGAGGGAACATGTACTTGGACTTATAGAACTTTGATTATATTCAGGTGATTAAGATTTGGGACAAGAAATCAAAGACTAAGTTAATGACATCATCAACATAAGAGGTAAGTGGTCCATGCACATGAGTACTCATAGTTTATGTTCAATATGTTTACATGTCTCCTGATAAGAGTTTCATGATCTATGTGATTTAATGTTATAAGACTTCAATGTTAAGATTTACAAACAATATTATTCTCATATTTCTATATTTATGCAAGCGTAGATACCCAAAGTCTAAAATAGTGATATGTTGCTCAAAATAGTTGTGACTCATGGACCAAGTCTGTGAGAAAGTTGAAGAATCACATTCCTATAAGACTTCTTAGAAATGTTTGGAAGTAATGAATACGATTTCAAGATAAGATATGCCAGTAATGTACCCATACTTAGTTGATGATTTCAAGTAGCTTTGTATGAAGAATGTAAATATACATATGTTATTAGAATTTCTCATATTTATAGTCATAGTTATGTAGTAAGATTTTAAGTAGAAACATTCTATTAAGATTTCATACATATGTATAGATATAACAACTAGATTCCTTAGAATGAATAATATCTAGAATTTAATTACAATATAAGAAAATGAATTTCAGAATATTAAGACATGGTCTACTTTTAGAAATAAAGGTACTGTTGGGATCACAATGTATTGTAAAAATGAGTTCATGATGGCATTCTAAGATAATGACACATTAATTTATGATTAGGTTATAATACAATACTTTATAAGATTTCTATTTTGATATTTAAGGTTTAATATGTATGTTCATATGCAAAGTTTCAGGGTAACATCATATTTTATAAGAAGGATTGAACCATCTTGTCAGAATTGATATTTTTAAATATGTGATACTTATGATACTTTCATAAGCTTGGCTTAAGATACTCTGTATACTTATTATTTCCATATTCATGTCAGATCCTTTCTCATAAGACATTAGACTCATTTATGATATAATTGGTATAATGAAGTAATCTTACCAAATAAGAGTTTTAGAATAAAGTTTACCCAGATAATGAGATACATGTTCAAATCCAACAATGAATTTAGTTTAGAACTTAAGGATAAGAGATTTAGATTCAGACTTAGACTACTCACTGTGTGAGTAGCCAGATTTTGAATAAAGATACATGATATGGGTTATAGACCCAATCTCAATTATGTGGTAATTGAGATACATGTTTACATTCAGATATAGATTCAGATTCAGATTCAGATTCAGATTTTAGATTCAGAATTCAGTACATGTTTAGTACTCAGTTTCAGATAAAGATAGACTTAAGATAATTAATTTGAAACATTCACATAATGCATTATATAACAAGTCATCACCAGAGAGTCTCAGGACGATTCAGAGGGCGCGCTGCGCTAGACACTGTGGGTGTCACAGAGGGCATTTATGCCAACAGAGGGTGCGTTGCACCATAGAGGACACTTCGGTGTCAACAGAGGGCACGTTGTGCCAACAGAGGGTGTGTTGCACCATAGAGGACACTTCGGTGTCAACAGAGGACACTTCAGTGTCAACAGAGGAGGACTTATTGTATAATGGTGGCCACAGTCAGATAAAAATCATAAGTAAAAGATACCATAGATTAGAGATGCTCGTATTCTCATCCATGAGTAATGATGAGAGGGTATTAGATAAGATAAGTAAGACCTATGCACTTTGGCGTAGGTCATGAGATCCATGTACCAGGGTACATGTCTCTAGAGAAAGATAAGATAGAAAGATATAAATTTCAGATTAAGAAATAAGAGATTTTATGTTTCAGGTTTTACTCAGAGCTTGATAGTAATTTGTCATTTATAATGTCAATTTCAGATTATTAGTCATGTACATTTTTAGAATACTCATGCCACTTACTCTAACGACTATTTTTTTCCATTGCATGGCTGGGGACGTGATGTCCGCAGGGTTTGGAGCCGCAGAAGATTTAAAGAATAAGAAAAGGTGTAGTAGGTTTTCAAGCTTGCCTAGTGGGGTGCCATCTACCGAGACGATCCACAGTTTAGACCTCTTCTTTTATGCATGGTCTTGTTATCACAGTATATTAGATGATTTGTTTCCTTTGTCAAAACTATGTATGAATCAGTTTTTCTTAAATGCAAAGTGCTTCATTTACTTCCATTGCAATGATAGTCATGTTTGTGATACCCTAGAAAAAAAAATGCTTCCGCTCATGTGATATGAAAATCGGGGTGTTATAATATGGTATCAGAGCAATTTGGTAAATGGCCACTAGGCAAACATGATTCTCATAGTCACCCTAGAGTGAAGAGGTAAGATTAGGGTTTAGGAATAGATACTATAAGAAGAATACCATAACCTAGAGTGATTATGGGTCTTAACCCTAGAATGGATAGGTATCTTCGAGGTAGAAGTCATCCTTGTTTAGATCTAAATTAGCAACATAAACCTAGCTAATGATGTTTCTTCTCCATTCTCAATGGTTATGGCCAGCCAATTGAGAATTGAAAAGGAATTTCATAAGCACTAGACTTTTATGCATCTCTCCTTTCTTACTAGCCCATGTGGTATGGAACACATGTGTTAGTGGGTTAGTGAGGGATAGTATGTCAGAATCCCACATCTCTGGGTATGTGCTTGATCACCACATATCAAGGAATGTAGGAGTTACCTATAGAACATAAGATTTCAAAATCATGTACACCTAATGTTAGAGAGTTATGACCATGTTGAGGTAGATGTCCTAAGTATAGAGCCAAGTTTAGTTTTATATACTGTAAGTATGAGATGAGAAGTAGACCAAGGTAATAGATAATACTCACGTAATTTTTTTTATATATATGAAAATACATTACATATCTCTTTTCATGCAAAAGTTTGAACATAAGTGTGCCTTGCAATAAATGAAGAGGTAAGCAGAACCCTAAGGTGGGTAGTAGCCTAGAGAAATTTCAAGGACGAAATTTATTTTAAGGTGGGTAGAATTGTAACATCCTCAATTTCATAGCTAAAGTAAGCCTCTAATGTGGGCTTTTCTAGTAAAGGCATGCCAAGAGATGTAATGAGCGTAACCATGGCTAGGTATGTAATTAAGTTCACCAAAATGTGTAATACAAGTCATCTGATCAACCAATACACATATAATGACTTAAATGTGTATGATTGAAGTCAGTTGTATATGAATATAAATAAATTATCCTTGTGAACAATAATGTGATGATTATATATAATATGAAGACTTCAGTTATTTGTTCGAACTCTAGACCAACTTAGGTCTCACTATTAAGGAAGTAAAGTAATGTTGGCCTAATGTATCATATAAAAGCTTCCGTTGAGTGAATATTGATTCATGTTTTAGTTCCATAATCGAGAATAGATATTGGACCTTTTGAAAGACCAGATAATGGTTTGGGGGCCCTAGAACCTTTTTCAATCATGATTGAACCAATTAAGATTCACAAATGGGTCCTTGAAGTACAAAATTGGGAATATAGTATGTAGCCCTCATAATAAGTGTTGATAATAATTTTAGTAGATGGCTGATTAGAATATAAGATGGTGGGAAAAATTTTAGATGATTGTGATGTATATAGTGGCCTAGGTAATTAAATTAGTAATTATGATGTTTTTATTTAAAAGACATGTTTGGAGTTGTGGTATATCTAGTTTTTACTTAAAATCTTGCTCATGTGGAGTTGATGATAATATAGTATTTACCCCAAAATTTGAAGTCAAACCAAGCTATAGCATAGGCTATATAAATATTTATTTGATATGGGCTTTTATGTAAAAAGAAAGAAAAGAAAAAAATTAAAAAATAGGAGAAGCGTCGGGCTCCCCCATCCTTGTCTGTGCGCCTGAACCAGGAAAGAACAGAGTCTGAAGAAGGGGATGCCTTGCCCAAGATTCGGACAGCAAAAGCCTATAAAAGCCCTAGTTTTGAGAAGAACAGGAGGACACGCCGTCATTTCTAGGGTTCGGGCTCGAAACTGAGAGACAAGAGCGAACCAAGAGAGAGTTATAAGCGGCGGCTGAAGGGGGGCTGTGAGTTTCGTGGAGCCAAGAAGCTTCGACTTTGACCACCCTACACGGAGAGATGGGGTCGCCGAGATTAGGGAGAGTCATCCGGAGTCGTTGGCAACTAGATCTTGCACGGTGGTGGTCTGGATCGGGCACCCATGGTTGGCGCCACCATGCTCTGTTCCTGAACTCGTAACAGGGGATCATGAGGTAGAAGAAGACGGAGGAGCGCCGGCCCTAGGTCTGAGATGCGCCTGAGATGAGGGTCGCCGGATTAGATCTTGACGGCTGAGATTGACTAAAGTTAGGTGAGTTTCTAAAATTCATATCTTGAGCTAGAGATCTCGGTTTGGGACAAAAAAGATACCTATGGAAATCTATTCAAGTGTACTATCTTATAAAAATATTTCCAGAGTATGATATTGATATATTCTATTTATTATATTCTGGGTAGACAAAACTATATGATTTTGATGTTTTGCCAATTAAAAATAGTAAACGCCTTTAGAAATTCATACAAATTTTACTAAATGTGTATTTTGATATGTTTAACATTAATTCAGATCCTGATCTTTCATATATAAAATTTTATTGAGGTTTTTGATATAAACCCTAATAAGGGTATTTTGGGTATTTCACCCATGATATGATTTTTTTTAAATGACCTAATATTTTATACATGATCTTAATACATTGTGTGATTACTCTTCTAGAGATTTGATGGATTTTCTTGTGTTATCATATTTGTATTAAGATTTGGACCTGAGTGACCATTATGTGAGGGTAATAGATGATTATCTTGACAATAAGTGGTATATGTATGGCTAATTATGTCTAATATTATTAGCATGATGGTATTATATTTTGATTTCCTAACCAAGTCAGTAAGTTTTCTAATATGTGACTATGTTTGGTAATTATTCTCATTATATGAAGTATATGTTCATATTAGTGCATAAGACGATTTATGTTGAGTATAAATATTATAGTAACTACATAATAAGAGTTTATTTTATTTCAAAACCAATATTTTATGGTGATTTCAGATTAAAGTTATGTTTAGTCTAAATAAGAACCCTAAGTTGGTATATATAATTAGGAGGATGGGGTTTTGAGTGTAGAAATAGAAAGAGGGAACATGTACTTGGACTTATAGAACTTTGATTATATTCAGGTGATTAAGATTTGGGACAAGAAATCAAAGACTAAGTTAATGATATCATCGACACAAGAGGTAAGTGGTCCATGCACATGAGTACTCATAGTTTATGTTCAATATGTTTACATGTCTCCTGATAAGAGTTTCATGATCTATGTGATTTAATGTTCTAAGACTTCAATGTTAAGATTTACAAACAATATTATTCTCATATTTCTATATTTATGCAAGCGTAGATACCCAAAGTCTAAAATAGTGATATGTTGCTCAAAATAGTTGTGACTCATGGATCAAGTCTGTGAGAAAGTTGAAGAATCATATTCCTATAAGACTTCTTAGAAATGTTTGGAAGTAATGAATACGATTTCAAGATAAGATATGCCAGTAATGTACCCATACTTAGTTGATGATTTCAAGTAGCTTTGTATGAAGAATGTAAATATACATATGTTATTAGAATTTCTCATATTTATAGTCATAGTTATGTAGTAAGATTTTAAGTAGAAACATTCTATTAAGATTTCATACATATGTATAGATATAACAACTAGATTCCTTAGAATGAATAATATCTAGAATTTAATTACAATATAAGAAAATGAATTTCAGAATATTAAGACATGGTCTACTTTTAGAAATAAAGGTACTGTTGGGATCACAATGTATTGTAAAAATGAGTTCATGATGGCATTCTAAGATAATGACACATTAATTTATGATTAGGTTGTAATACAATACTTTATAAGATTTCTATTTTGGTATTTAAGGTTTAATATGTATGTTCATATGCAAAGTTTCAGGGTAACATCATATTTTATAAGAAGGATTGAACCATCTTGTCAGAATTGATATTTTTAAATATGTGATACTTATGATACTTTCATAAGCTTGGCTTAAGATACTCTGTATACTTATTATTTCCATATTCATGTCAGATCCTTTCTCATAAGACATTAGACTCTTTTATGATATAATTGGTATAATGAAGTAATCTTACCAAATAAGAGTTTTAGAATAAAGTTTACCCAGATAATGAGATACATGTTCAAATCCAACAATGAATTTAGTTTAGAACTTAAGGATAAGAGATTTAGATTCAGACTTAGACTACTCACTGTGTGAGTAGCCAGATTTTGAATAAAGATACATGATATGGGTTATAGACCCAATCTCAATTATGTGGTAATTGAGATACATGTTTACATTCAGATATAGATTCAGATTCAGATTTTAGATTCAGAATTCAGTACATGTTTAGTACTCAGTTTTAGATAAAGATAGACTTAAGATAATTAATTTGAAACATTCACATAATGCATTATATAACAAGTCATCACCAGAGAGTCTCAGGACGATTCAGAGGGCGCGCTGCGCCAGACACTGCGGGTGTCACAGAGGGCATTTATGCCAACACAGGGTGTGTTGCACCATAGAGGACACTTCGGTGTCAACAGAGGGCACGTTGTGCCAACAGAGGGTATGTTGCACCATAGAGGACACTTCGGTGTCAACAGAGGACACTTCAGTGTCAACAGAGGAGGACTTATTGTATAATGGTGGCCATAGTCAGATAAAAATCATAAGTAAAAGATACCATAGATTAGAGATACTCATATTCTCATCCATGAGTAATGATGAGAGGGTATTAGATAAGATAAGTAAGACCTAGGCACTTTGGCGTAGGTCATGAGATCCATGTACCAGGGTACATGTCTCTAGAGAAAGATAAGATAGAAATATATAAATTTCAGATTAAGAAATAAGAGATTTTATGTTTCAGGTTTTACTCAGAGCTTGATAGTAATTTGTCGTTTATAATGTCAATTTCAGATTATTAGTCATGTATATTTTTAGAATACTCATGCCACTTACTCTAACGACTATTTTTTTTCAATGCATGGTTGGGGACGTGATGTCTGCAGGGTTTGGAGCCGCGGAAGATTTAAAGAATAAGAAAAGGTGTAGCAGGTTTTCAAGCTTGCCTAGTGGGGTGCCATCTACCGAGACGATCCAGAGTTTAGACCTCTTCTTTTATGCATGGTCTTGTTATCACAGTATATTAGATGATTTGTTTCCTTTGTCAAAACTATGTATGAATCAGTTTTTCTTAAATGCAAAGTGCTTCATTTACTTCCATTGCAATGATAGTCATGTTTGTGATACCCCAAAAAAAAAAATGCTTCTGCTCATGTGATATGAAAATCGGGGTGTTATAGTATGTGACTATACACAATAGTATGAATGGCAACACATAGTGCACAACAATACACCTATCAGTATAAATGTGTACACAACAATACACATAGCAACACACATGTGTACAACAATACACATGGCAGTACAAATGTGTATACTACAATACACATTACAAAATATATGTGTACAGGACTATACACAACAATACACATGACAACACACATGAGTAAAAAACTATACACAATTATACACATGATAGTACAAATGTGTACAAACATGTGCATATAATAGTAAACATGTGTACACCTATACGCATGGCAGTACAAATGTGTATACAATAATACGCATTGCAAAATATATGTTCACAAAACTATAGACAACAGTACGCATGGAAACATAGATGTGTACAACAATACACGTGGCAGTATAAATGTGTACACCACATTACACATTGCAAAATACATATATACAAGACTATATGCAACCATACTAATGACAACACACATGTGTACAACAATACACGTTAGTATAAATGTGTACACAACAGTACACATTGCAAAATATATGTTTACAAGACTATACACAACAGTACGTGTGGCAACATAGATGTGTAAACAATACACATGGCAGTACAAATGTGTACACAAAAGTACACATTACAAATTACATGTGTACATGACTATATACAATAGTACACATGGAAACACACGTGTAGAACAATACACATGTCAGTACAAATGTGTACAACATAGTACACATTGCAAAATACATGTGTATGTATGACAACACACATGCTTACAACTATACACATGACCGTACAAATGTTTACACAACAATACACATTACAATATATATGTGTACAACACTATGCACAACTATACACATAGAAACACACATGTGTACAACAATACATATGGTAGTACACCACAAGACACATTGTATAATACATGTGTACAATATTATACACAATAGTACACATGGAAACATAGATATGTACAATAATACGCATGCCAGTACAAATGTGTGCACAACAGTACACATTACAAAATACATGTGTACAAGACTATACACAATCTTAAAATGACAACACAGATTTGGACAAAAATACACATGTTAGTACAAATGTCTACACAAATGTACACAAAATATATGTGTACAAGACTATACACTACAGCACGCGTGTACAAAAATACTCATGTTAGTACAAATGTGTACAAAAATGTACACAAAATACATGTGTACAAGACTATATACTATAGTACCCATGGCAACACATGTGTACAACAATACACATGGCAGTAGACATGTGTATAAGACTATACACAGTAGTACACATGGCAACACATGTGTACAACAATACACATGGCAGTACAAATGTATACACAATAGTACACATGGTAGTAGACATGTGTACAAGACTATACACAATAGTACATATGGCAGTAGACATGTGTGAAAGACTATACACAATAGTACAAAAGTATACACAATAGTACACATGGCAGTAGACATGTGTCCAAGACTATACACAACTGTACACATGACAATGCACATGTGTACATCATTACACATGACAGTACATATGTGTACACAACAGTACACATTGTAATATACATGTGTACAAGACTATATACAACAATATGCATGGCAACACACATGTGTACAACAATACACATGGTAGTATAAAAGTGTACACAACAAAACACATGGCAGTACACATGTGTACAAGAGTATACACAATAGTATACATGGAAACACATGTATAAAACAATACACATGGCAACACAAATGTCTACACAACAATAAACATGGTAGTACACATGTGTACTAGGCTATACACAACAGTGTGCATGACAAAACTCATGCGTACAACGATACACACGACAATAAATATGTCAACACAACAGTAGACATGGTAGTATACATGTCTACAAGACTATACACAATAATACATACGGCAAGGCACATGTGTACAACATTTACATGATAATACACATGTGTACAACATTTGGCATGATAATTCATAGGTGTACAACACTACACATGGAAGTACACTTGTATACAAATCTATGCACATGACAATCACTACTACAGAAAATGCTTTTTACAACAATTCCTTTTCTCAATTTACAACAGGTGTTAACTGTTGTATTAGATCGCGTGGTCTTATGGGGGGTGCTTTACACAACATGTGATCACATGTTGTAATAGATGTATTTTATACAATAGTTGAAACATGTTGTCTTTTCAGGAATTGTCTGTTGTAATATGGGTATTTTACACAAGATTTGGTGCACCTGTTGTAATATATATTATACAACAGTTGAACGACGTTGTCTTTCACTAAACACACCCGTTGTAATAGGGGTATTTTTTACAACATGCGGTTCGCCCGTTGTAATATATATTATACAAGACTATATATAACAATATGCATGACAACACACATGTGTAGAAGACTATATATAACAATACGCATGACAACACACATGTGTACAACAATGTACATGACACTGCAAATGTATACACAATAGTAAATATTGCGAAATACATGTGATACAACAATACACATGACAATAAACAATAGTACATATTACAAAATGCATATGTACAAGGCTATACACAATAGTATGAATGACAACACACATGTGTACAACAATGCACATGGCAGTACATTTGTGTACACAATAATACACATTACAAAATACATGTGTACATGACTACACACAATAATATGAATGGCAACACACATGTGTACAATAATACACCTGGCGGTATAAATGTGTACACAACAGTAAGCATGTCAACACACATCTCTACAACAATACACATGTTAGTGCAAATATGTACACAACAGTATACATTGTAAAATACATGCGTATAAGACTATACACAATAGTACGCATGGAAACACAGTTGTGTACAACAATACACATGACAGTACCAATTGCAAAGTACATGTGTACAAGACTATACACAACAATACGCTTGACAACACATGTGTGAAACAATGCACATGGCAGTACAAATGTGTACACAACAATACGTATTCAAATACATGTGTACATGACTACACACAAAGGTACGAAGGTCAACATAGATGTGTATAACAATACACATGTCAGTACAAATACGTACACAAAAGTATGCATGGAAACACACATGTGTACAACAATACGCATGGTAGTTATGATATGTGCACAACAATACACATTGCAAAATACATTTACAAGACCATACACTACAGTACGAATGACAACACACATGTGTACAACAATGTACATGGCAATACAAATGTGTACACAATATTACACATTGTAAAATATATGTGTACAAGACTATACACAACAATACACATCATAACACACATGTGTACAACAATACACATGACAATACACAACTATACACATTGCAAAATATATGTGTACAAGACTATACACAACAGTACGGATGACAACACACATGTGTACAACAACGTACATGGCAGTAGAAATGTGTACACAATAGTATACATTGCAAAATACATGTTGACAAGATTATACACAACAATACACATGAGACAGATGTGTACAACAATACACATTACAGTACACAACAATACACATTGCAATATAAATGTGGACAAGACTATACACAACAGTAAACATGGCAACACAGATGTGTACAATAATACACAATAGTACACATTGCAAAATCCATGTGCACAAGACAGTACACAATAGTACACATGGTAAAATACACGTACACAAGACTATACATAATAGATCGCATGACAACACACATGTGTACAACAATGTACATGGCAGTATAAATGTATACACGATAATATACATTGTCAAATAAATGTGTACGTGACTATACACAATAGCATGAATGGCAACACATAGTACACAACAATACACCTATGAGTATAAATGTGTACACAACAGTACACATAGCAACACACATGTGTACAACAATACACATGACGGTACAAATGTGTATACTACAATACACATTACAAAATATATGTGTACAAGACTATACACAACAATATACATGACAACACACATGAGTAAAAAACTATATACAATTATACACATGATAGTACACATGTGTACAAACATGTGCATATAATAGTAAACATGTGTACACCTATACGCATGGCAGTACAAATGTGTATACAATAATACACATTGCAAAATACATGTTTACAAAACTATACACAACAGTACGCATGGAAACATAGATCTGTACAACAATACACGTGACAGTATAAATGTGTACACCACATTACACATTGCAAAATACATATATACAATACTATACGCAACCATACTAATGGAAACACACATGTGTACAACAATACATGTTAGTATAAATGTGTACACAACAGTACACATTGCAAAATACATGTTTACAAGACTATACACAACAGTACGTGTGGCATCATAGATGTGTAAACAATACACATGGCAGTACAAATGTGTACACAAAAATACACATTACAAATTACATGTGTACATGACTATATACAATAGTACACATGGAAACATACGTGTAGAACAATACACATGTCAGTACAAATGTGTACAACATAGTACACATTGCAAAATACATGTGTATGTATGACAACACACATGTTTACAACTATACACATGACCGTACAAATGTTTACACAATAATACACATTACAATATATATGTGTACAACACTATGCACAACTATATGCATAGAAACACACATGTGTAAAACAATACATATGGTAGTACACCACAAGACACATTACATAATACATGTGTACAATATTATACACAATAGTACACATGGCAGCACAGATATGTACAATAATACGCAAGGCAGTACAAATGTGTGCACAACATTACACATTACAAAATACATGTGTACAAGACTATACACAATCTTAAAATGGCAACACAGATGTGCACAAAAATACACATGTTAGTACAAATGTCTACACCAATGTACAAAAATATATGTGTACAAGACTATACACTACAACACGCGTGTACAAAAATACTCATGTTAGTACAAATGTGTCCAGAAATGTACACAAAATACATGTGTACAAGACTATACACTATAGTACCCATGACAACACATGTGTACAACAATACACATGGGAGTAGACATGTGTATAAGACTATACACAGTAGTACACATGACAACACATGTGTACAACAATACACATGGCAGTACAAATGTGTACACAATAGTACACATGGTAGTAGACATGTGTACAAGACTATACACAATAGTACATATGGCAGTAGACATGTGTGAAAGACTATACACAATAGTACAAAAGTATACACAATAGTACACATGGCAGTAGACATGTGTCCGAGACTATACACAACTGTATACATGACAATGCACATTGTGTACATCATTACACATGGCAATACATATGTGTACACAACAGTACACATTGTAATGTACATGTGTACAAGACTATATACAACAATATGTATGACAACACACATGTGTACAACAATACACATGGTAGTATAAAAGTGTACACAACAAAACACATGGCAGTACACATGTGTACAAGAGTATACACAGTAGTATACATGGCAACACATGTATAAAACAATACACGTGGCAACACAAATGTCTACACAACAATAAACATGGTAGTACACATGTGTACTAGGCTATACACAACAGTGTGCATGACAAAACTCATGCGTACAACGATACACACGACAGTACATATGTCAATACAATAGTACACATGGTAGTATACATGTCTACAAGACTATACACAATAATACATATGGCAAGGCACATGTGTACACCATTTACATGATAATACACATGTGTACAACATTTGGCATGATAATTCATAGGTGTACAACACTACACATGGAAGTACACTTGTATACAAATCTGTGCACATGACAATACACATGTGTACAAAACTGTACATATAGCGGTACACATGTGTACACAACAATACACATGGTAGCACACTTGTGTACAAAATTTTGCACATGATATTGTATATGTGTAAAAAATATACTCAAAAATATATATGGCAATGCTCATGTGACACAATAATACACATGACAGTACAAATCTGTACAAAACTGTACGGACAATAATACACATGGCAGTACATATCTGTAGAAAGATGTACACATGATAATAGACATGTGTACAAGACTGTACATATGTGTACACATTGCAGTACACATATGTACATAGTAATACACATGACAGTACACATGAAAAAATACTACACATGACAAAACATGGCAGTGCATTTGTGTACACTTGGCAATACACATGTGTACAGAAGAGTACACATGGAAATATACATGGCAATAAATAGGTGTACATAAGGGTACACATGGCAGTGAACGTGTAAAAAACTATACAACTAGTACTAATGGCCGTATATTTTACATTACACGTGTATATCACAATACACATGTGTACACAAGAGTAGACATGTATACACAAAAATCCTATTGTAGTACATGTGTACAAAACTATGCAAATCTGTTGACATGATAGGAGTCATGTGTACAAAATTGTACACAACATTAGATATGATAGAACACATGTGTAAAAAACTAAACACTTGGCAATACACATATGCATACAAGAGTACAGACTTGTACAAAAATATACATGGCGCTACAAAATTATACACAACAGTACACATGGCAACACACATGTTTACACAATATACATGGCAGTACAAATGTGTACAAAACGTTACACATGACAATGCACATGTGTACAAAATTGTACAGTTGGAAATATACATGTCTATACAAGAGTATAGACTTGTACAACAATACACTTGGCAGTGCAAAACTATACACAACAGTATACATGGAAACACACATGTGCACAACAATTCAGATGGTTGTACAAATATGTACAAAACATTACACATGGAAATACGCATGTGTACAAGACTATACATAATAGTATGCATGACAACACACATGTATACAACAACACATATGACACTACAAATGTCTACACAACAATAAACATTGCAATATACATGTGTACAAGACTATACACAACAGTATGCATGACAACACATACATGTACAACAATACACATGACAATACAAATGTGTACACAATAGTACACATGGCAGTACACATTTGTACAAGACTCTACATAACAGTACACATGGCAACACACATGTGTACAACAATACACATGGTAGTACAAATGTGTACACAACTATACACATTACAATATACATGTGTACCAGACTATACACAACAATACAGATGAAACCCCACATGTGTACAACAATACACATGGTAGTACAAAGGTGTACACAACAATACACTTGATAGTACACATGTGTACAAGAGTATACACAAGAATACACATGGCAACATACATGTGTAAAGCAATACACATGGCAATACATATGTGTACAAAACTGTACACATGGCCGTGTACAAAATAATACATGACAGTACACATGTGTATTTTACAACACACATGGATGTACACTTGTGTACAAAGTTGTACACATGACAATTTACACATCTAGAAAACTATACACATGTGTATAACAATACACATGGAAGTACTAATGTCTACACAACAACACACATTCCAATATACATGTGTACAAGACTATACACAACAATATGCATGGCAACACACATGTGTACAAGAATACACATGGTAGTAGAAATGTTATGATGCTACTTTTTATATAAATTTGTCTCTTATATGTCAGTCATGGTCATTATAGACTTGTACTTGACACTCATGTCCCATTTCCACTTATTCCTCATCCTCGTGTGTGGCAGGTACATAACCTTGGACTGCAATATCATGGCCACAATCTTTGAGTACCAGAACTACACCCACACGATGATAGACGTTGTGGTGCTCACACTGGATGTCGGAGTCGACATCAACTGTGGTGGGTACTACAAGCTCTATGCCAGACCCAGTGTGGAGAACATGACCATCAAGGAGTCGTACCTGGATAGAGTCCTCACCAATCTCTTCCTGGTCCATCTCTGCCTGGGGCTCTTTGATGCTCATGAAAAATTGTACATTGCAATACACATGATAGTGCACATGTGTACAAAATTGTACACAATAGTACATATGTGTAAAAAATAGTACATGATAGTACACATGACAATATACATGTACAAACTTGTACACAACAGTACGCATGATAGTACACATTGATACAAACATGTGTATATGATACTACACATATGTACAAAGCTATACACATGATAGTGCACATGTGTACAAACCTGTACACAACTATACACATTATAGTGCACATCTGTACAAAACTATACACATGATAGTACATAACTATATAGATTGTTCATATATATGACTTTATTGAGTGTTTTGTTAATTTACTGTTATATATGGACCTCACTATAAATGTTCTTTTAGTATATATACAAGGGTTACACATTGTGTAACCCTAAGCTCTCCATTTCACGTGTTCTGTTGCATGGTACCAGAGGAGGACTGATCCAAGTCCTCCCTCACCCGGCGATGTCATCCCCTCCCACCCTCTCTCTCTCTGTCTCACTCTTCTCCTACCCCCCCTCTCTCTCCTTCCCCCAGCCAGGCACCGCCCTCCGACAGCGGCCAGCAGGCCGGCCTAGCCACCGGGGCACGTAGGCCGCCGAGGTTGCTTCACTCGCCTAGGTCTGGGCTCCGTCTGCCCGCGGGTTTGATTTCTTCCTAAAGACCATCGTCAGATCTATTTGTTGCCTGCCTACCCGTGTGACCGGTTGAGTCAACAGGTTCCTTGCTATGCTTCGGTGTAGCCTGTATGTGAAGAGGTCCTTCCGATCCGTAGATCTGTGCATGCTGCTGCCTACCTGAAGACGTATGTAGCCTTCTACTACTTGTTCCTACCTGCTACTGCCTGCCTGTCACTTTGCCAGTTTGTCTGCCTCTACCTCATGGCATCTACCCATGAAGATCTGTGTCGTCAAGTGACAACTGTGAAGCTGGGTGGGAGAAACTACCAGCACTGGGTGTGTTCTATGCAGATATATGTCAAATCTCAAGGAAAAATGTCACACCTGATGCGAAATCCACCACCGGTGCCTCCTGCAACAGCCGACTCAAAAGATGTGAAAGCTAATGATGACTGGGTGAAAGATGACTCCACAGTCATGACATGGATCCTGAATAGTAGTGAGACCAAGATTAGCATCACACTCTTATACATGTAGAAGGCAAAGCAGATGTGGGATCAGCTTGCCAACACTTATTCACACAGTCAGAATCCTAAGAAGGTGTTTGATATCAACAAGAAGCTCAGCCACCTACAGTTCTCTAGATCTAATCTGACAGATTACTTCTCTGCTTTCAAGGGACTTTAGGTGGAATTGGAAGCCTTCCATCCCTTTGTCTACTTATTTGGCTACTATGCAACAACAACGATAGGATTTGCAAGTAGTATAGTTCCTCTGTGGCCTACCTGATTCCTATGCCAGGGTGGTGGATCGAATTCTCACCAGTGATCCGCTGCCTACTCTATAGACTGCCTTTCAGAGACTACAACGCTTTCTTGCATCGTCATCTGAGACTCCTAATGAGATGGGTGATACTACTTCTTTTGTTGTGATGTCTGGTCATGGTCATGGCCGTGGACACTATCGCTCGCATGATTCTCATCCTCCTCTTGGTGCTGGAAGGGGGAGAAACTCTTCATGTCGTGGAGCATATTCTGGACCTGCTACTAGTGCTTCTCGTCCGCAGACTGGCCAACACTTTTGTAACATCTGTGGTCATTCTAACCATGTTGAAGAAAAGTGCTGGGAGAAATATGACAAACTAGCTTAGGCCAATGCGGCCACTGAGGCTACTACATCTTCTGAGGTGTTTACCCAGCCTGATGTCTCGAGTACTTCTACTGCTTACTTCATTCGTGTTGAGGTCAAGCACATGTTACTGGAGCGTACTGGCTCGTCATCTACTACTACCACCACTGGAGCACATACTGTTACATACTCTGGTTGTGACATTGCCTTCCTTACTGCACCATCCTCTACTACTAGTAATACGAAATGGGTCATAGATTCAGGCGTGTCTTCTCATATTTCTGGGAATCGGTCGTTGTTCAAAAGTTTATCTAGACCGACTACTAATTCGTCTGTTATGCTTGCTGATGGCTCCAAGTCTGCTGTTTCAGGGATTGGAGACATTGTGTCTGATATTGTGTTGAAATATGCTCTATATGTGCCTCAATTTCCGCTGAATTTATTATCTGTTAGCAAGACTTTGCACAGCCTAAACTGTAGCCTAATTTTACTGTCTAGTTCATGTGTTATTTAGGACCTTCACACGAGGATGAAGATTGGTGGGGGCATGAAGGATCTGATGTCTTGTATTACCTGGACAATCTGAAAAGAGTGGACAACGTGGCTCTATCTTCTGTAGTATCTTCTTCAGTATTGACTTTTTAGTGGTATTATAGACTTGGGCACCCATCATCTGAGAAATTGTGTCATATTGTATCTGATGTAGGAACAAATGTGTTTCAATGTGAATCGTGTCAGTTAGGCAAACAGACTAGGGTTGTTTATCCTAAACATTTTTAGATTAGTAGTAAAAATGTTTTTGATCTTGTTCATGTTGATGTATGGGGTCCTTGTCATGTTCTAAGTCTATCTAGAAACACATATTTTATTCTGTTCATTGATAATTTTTCTTGAGCCACGTGGTTATTTCTTCTGAAAAGTCAATCTGAAGTTCTTTCCATAATTAAATTCTTTTTTGCTGAGATGAAAACACAATACTTTGTGCCTGTTAAATTTTTTAGAACAGATAATGCACTTGAATTTGTTCAAAAAGATGTTGAGTTGTTCTGTAAATCTGTTAGCACTATACACTAGACTTCTTGTGCATACACACCTCAACAGAATGGCATTGCTAAAAGAAAGAATAGACACTTACTAGAGGTTGCTAGAACTATTATGTTGCATGCTAATGTACCTTAGGGATTTTGGCCAAAAGCCATCTTGACTCCTTGTTTTCTAATAAATCGGATGCCTTCTTTGGTATTTGGAAATAAAATACCTATGCAAATTCTAAATCTTGATAAACATTTATTTATTGTACCTCCTCACATATTTGGCTCTACATGCTTTGTAAAGTTTCTTGGCCTAACACATGATAAACTATCTCCACGTGCTGAAAAATGTATTTTTTGGGGGTATTCTCGTACACAGAAAGGATACATATCCTATAGCCCAACTACCAAGAGATGGTTCACAAGTAGTGATGTTTTGTTTTTTGAGGGTACACCATACTACTCTACTCAAGGAAATAGTCTTCAGTTTGAGCTTATTTCTTCTTCGGTGCCTATTACTAGTGATTGTGTTTCTAATGCCACTACTTCTGTACAATCGACACCTCCTCTTATTGTTTATCAGTGCACGAACAGATCTCAACCTGCACAAGACCCCCCATCCAAGCCAATCTTCTCCTCTAGAAGGTTTTGTGTCACCTGAGGTAATCTCTGATCTTGATGTACCTATTTCTCTTAGGAAGGGCACTCGTTCCTACACTATTCACAATATTGCTAACTATGTATCTACTGATCATTTAATTGTTCATGTTAGCAACTTTATCACTGCATTATCTGCTATTGCCATCCCAAAGACTGTACAGGATGCCTTGAAGAGTACAGTTTGGACTACTTCTATGAAGGAGGAAATGCTTGCTCTTTCTGACAGACAGACTTGGGAGTTGGTGGATCCACCTCCTCAATGTAAGCTTGTAGGCTGCATATTGGTTTATGCTATCAAATATCAAGCAGATGGTATAGTAGAACGTCTGAAGGCATGTCTTGTTGCTAAATGATATACACATACCTATGGTATTGATTACTTTGAAACCATTTCAGCTATTGCCCATCTTATTCTGTCAGAGTTCTCTTATCTGTTGTTGTTAATCTTGACTGGCCTCTAGTACAACTGGATGTTAAAAATGCTTTCTTATATGGTGATCTGCAAGAGGAGGTCTATATGAAGCAACCTCCTGGGTTTGTTGCTCAGGGGAGTCACATAAAGTCTGCAGGCTGAGGAAATCTATCTATGGGCCCAAACAGAGTCCTCGTGCTTGGTTTGATAAGTTGAGCAAATTTTTGAATGCCGTTGGTTTTTTGAGGTCACAGGTTGATCATTCTGTCTTTACGAAAAAGACTTCCTCTGGCATTGTGATACTTATTGTATATGTTGATGATATAATTCTATCTAGCAGTGATTTTGTTGCTATTCAGGACACTAAAGCCCATCTCTGCAAGCACTTTGCTACTAAAGATCTGGGAAAACTACGCTATTTTTTGGGCATAGAAGTGTCTAGAACCTATAATGCTCTTGTTCTATCTCAAAGAAAATATGTATTGGATATGTTATAGGAAACGGGTATGCTTGGTGCACGGCCAGCTAACACGCCTCTAGATCCCAATGTTAATTGGGATGATCATTCCTCTCAGTTGTTTGCTGATAACAAGAAATACGTGAGATTGATTGGTAAGATGATATATTTGATGGTAACTAGAGCTGACATATCTACTATTGTGGATCTTCTTAGTAGGTACTTGGATAAACCCAGATAGTGTCACTAGGATGCTCTATGTAACATTTTGCGATATCTAAAGAAGTCACCTGGTAAGGGCCTCCATTACAAGAAAAATGGGCACAGTTCTCTAGAAGGCTATTTTGATTATTACTATGCAAGGAGCAAGATTGATAGGAAATCCACTTCTTCCTACTGCACATATGTAGGGGGTAATTTTGTTACCTGGCGCAGCAAGAAACAAAATGTTGTTGCTAGATCTAGTGCTGAAGTTGAATATAGGGTCATGGCTCATACTTCCTGTGAACTTCTGTGGGTGAAGTCTCTTCTACAAAATTTTGGTATTGAGTCGTCTTATGCTATTCCGATGCACTGTGATAACAAAGCTGCTATTTTCATTGCCAACAATTTTGTATATCAAGAGCACACAAAACATATTGAGGTTGACTGCCACTTCATCAGGGAAGCTATTCTATTTGGGAAAATCTGCACACCTTTCACCCGTTCTGAAGACTAGGTTGCTGACATATTCACAAAACTGTTGGCAAAGAAGCACTTCTGTTCTCTGGTGGACAAGTTGGGCATGATTGACATCTATGCTCTAACTTGAGGGGGAGTGTTAATATATATGCCTTTATTGAGTGTTTTGTTAATTTATTATTATATATGGACCTCACTGTAAATGTTCTTTTAGTATATATACAAGGGTACACACATTGTGTAACCCTAAGCTCTCCATTTCACGTGTTCTGTTACATAGATGATAGTACACATGTGTACAAAATGGTACATAATTTTATACATGATAGTATACATGTGTAGAAACCAATATACAACTATACACATGACAATGCACATGTGTACAAAACTATACACATGATCATACACATGTGTACAAAATTGTACACATGATCGTACACATGTGTACAAACATGTTCATAATTGTACACATGATAGTGCACATGTGTACATATCTGTACACAACTATACACATGATAATACAAATGTATACAAACATGTGCACAACTGACACATGGTTCTACACATGTGTACAAAACTATACACAATAGTTGACATGGTAGCACACATGTGTACAAAACAACACAAGGCATAACATATGTGTACACAATAGTACACGTGACAATAAACATTTGTAAAGAAATATTGTACATAATAGTACACATGAATGTACAAATGGGTGTACAATAATGCACATGGTTGTTTACACATGTACAAAATTGTACTCTACAATACACATGATAGTGTACATGTGTACCAAATTGTACACAATAGTACACATGACAATACACATGTGTACAAACTCGTAGACAACTGTACGCATGATAGTACACATAGGTACAAATATGTACACATGATAGTACACATATGTACAAAATTGTACATATTATAGTACACATGTATACAAACATGTACACAATGTTACACATGATAGTGCACATGTGCGCAAAACTATACACATGATAGTACACATATGTACAAATATGTTCACAACTGTATACATTATAGTGCACATGTGTAGAAAACTATACACAAATATACACATGATAATACAAATGTGTACGAACATGTGCACAACTGTACACATGGTAGTACACATGTGTACAAACATGTACACATGGTAGTACACATATGTACAGAACTGTACACATGAGTACAAACTTGAACACAACTATACACATGATAGTGCACGTCTGTACAAAATTGTAGACATGATAGTGCACATGTACAAACTTTTAGACATGTGTACAAAGATGTACACAATTATAAACATGATATTGTACATGAATACAAACCTATACAAAACTAGACACATGATAGTACAAATGTGTGCGAATCTATGCATAAATGTACACATGCTAGTACACATGTGTACAAACCTGTACACAACTATACACATGATAGTACACATGTGTGCAAATTTGTACACATTTGTACATGTGATAGTACTCATAACAATACACGTGTACACAACAGTACACATGACCCTACACATGTGTACAAAACTATTCATAACAATACACCTGGCAGTACAAATGTGTATACAACAATACATATGGTTGTACATATGTGTACAAAATTGTACACAACATTACACATGTGTAGACAACAATTTACATGACAATACATGTGTACAAAATATAACACATCTGTACACAACAGTACACATGACACTAAATATGTGTACAAAATTGTACATAACTGTACACATGGATGTACAAATGTGTATACAATAAGTCACATGGTTGTTCACATGTGTGCAAAATTGTACACAACAAAACACATGATAATGCACATGTGTACAAAACTATACACACGATAGTTCACATGTGTACAATCCTGTACACAACTGTACACATGATAGTGTACATTTGTACAAAATTATACATAATTGTATACATGATAGTACAAATGTATACAAACCTATTCATAAATGTGCATATGGTAGTGCACATGCGTACATACCTCTACACAACTATACACATGATAGTAAACATGTGTACAAACATGTACACATGATAGTATACACGGGTACAAATATGTACACATGATAGTCCACATATGTAAAAAAATACATATCATAGTACACATGGGTACAAATATGTACACATGATAGTACACATATGTGCAGAACTATACACATGTTAGTATACATGGGTACAAACATGTACTACATGATAGTAAACATATGTACAAAACTACATATGATAGAACACATGTTTTAAAACCTGAACACAACTATACACATGATAGTGCACATGTGTACAAAACTGTACACATGATAGTACACATGTGTACAAATATGTACATATGATGGTACACATGTATACAAACCTATACACAATTGTATACATGATAGTGTACATGTATACAAAATTGTACACAACTGCAGGCATGATGTTTCAAATGTGTACAAACATGTGCAACATTGTAAACATATACACTATCATGACTTGTACATATATTAGATATATGATAGTATACATGACAATACACATGTGTACATAACAATATACATGACCCTATACATGTGTTCAAAACTATACATAACAATACACATGGCAGTGAAATGTGCATACAATAAGGCACATAGTGTTCATACATGTACAAAATTGTATACAACCATACACATGATAGCGCACATGTGTACAAAACTATACACAATAGTACACATGACAATACGCACGTGTACAATCTTGTACACAATTGTACGGATGATAGTACACATGTGTACATACATGTACATATCATAGTACACATATGTATAGAACTGTACATATGTAATACATATGTATACAGACATGTACACAACTATACACACTACTACAGAAATGGCTTATAACATCACTTTTAAAGGCGTCGGTTGTATAAATACACCGACACCTAAACCCTAAAGCCTCAGTTTAATAAACAAACTGACATCTATCAACCAGACATGGGTATCTCTTTTATTCAGTGTCGGTTCCCTAATAATAAACTGACGCCTAAAATTAACCGCCAAATCTAAAATTTCCAATGAAAAAAATTACCTCCAAAATTTAACATATGGCGTCGGTTATTAACTACTAAACCGACGACGAAAGGTTATTAGCGAAACAGAAATTGGGCACATTTTGGTCATCGGTTTTGCTACAATAACCGACATTTATGGGTTTTCCCGCGTTGTTCCCGGGAAATTTTTCACATCATTTGAGCGTCGGTTTTTGAAAGAAACTGACAACTATGGTCATTAATCGGGAACAGTTTTTTAATCGGCATATGTAGAGATAGACGTCAGTTTTTTTCTAGTAAAAAATGACGACTATAATTGAGAATAGGTGTCGGTGTGTTTGTAGAACCAACACCGTTAGTTTTATGTGTCGGTTTTATTTAGGAACCAACACCTATTGTTAACTTAACAGCACCCGTGCGAGCCCGACTCTTCCCCTTTCTCTGTTTCATTCATTCTCGTGCTACTCCAGGTTTTGGTTCGGCGATCGATTTCTCCTCTGCCGCAGCTCACTGCCATTGCCTCCACGCCTTCCGCCATCACTGTTCAGGCTGCTGCCTCTGCTGCCACCACGCAGTTGCCTCTGTCGGACCTGCATCTCACCGCCATGCCACTTCTCAACACCTACAGCTCGCTTCCGCCGCCGCTCGACAGAGGAGGTACCCTCTTTGCTTTCTCCCTCTCTTTTTCTTTCTCAACACCTGCTCGCCCTACCGTTCTGCTGCCCGATCCTCTGCCTGGAAGCAACATGAGGAGGTCACGACCGTGTGGGCCTCCACCTCTTCTTCTTCCTCCACCTCTTCTTTTTCCTGCTCCCTCTCCTTACCAAATGGATTAAAGCAAGGTCATGACTGTGTGGGCTGGCCACGACTGTGGCTGTGTTGGCCGATCACGGCCGTGCTGGCCAGCATAGCCGTGGTAGGCCAACACAGCCATGGCCATGGCCAGCCCACACGGTCGTGGCCTTTCTTTTATCCATTTGGTAAGGAGGGAGCAGGAAGAAGAAGATACATTTGCAATTGAATACTAATGCTTGACCTAATTCTGTAAATTTTGATGCATGTTGAATTAAGATATTAAAACCCTAATACACATTTCACCATAATCTTGAATTAAGTATATTGTTGAAATCTTGTGATCAATCTTTGTAAGATATTAAAACCCTATTGTTAAATCTCTGATTTTGTAGTGATGTGTCACCCTAATATCTACATGAATCCCTATTGTATGATGTAGATTGATGATAATGCATGAGCTAGTTTGAAATTTTGAAATCAATTATGAATCTCTCCATCCCTAGCTAGGTCATACTAATTTATGTATAATCTTTATCTTGATGATGAACATGCATGGACACTCCAAATGTTGAAATCAATGTTATAGAATGACAACACATGTATTTGTTGGCCTAGAAACCCGTCCAAGATTTACTCATTAAGAGTAAATCTTGGATAGTCCCTGGTTTGGGACTGTTCTTGAACACCTAATCTCACTTAGGATGTAAGTGTATAATGTGTATTGGGTTTTCAAGAAAATTTCGGTAGCATTTCCCCGTTTGTTCTCTAAGTACATATGTAAATGGAAAACAGCGGGGAAATGCTGCCGAAATTTTCTTGAAAACCCAATACACATTATACACTTACTAGTGAGATTAGGTGTTCAAGAATGGGATAGGTGGTACACATTTATTATATATAAGAATGACAACACATGTATTTGTTGGCCTAAAGTTTTAACCATGCAAAAACTCTAATCTGTTAACTCTAGACCCTAATCTTGTTGTAATATATACTTGTTTTCTCTTTGATCATAAAATGGATAGATCATGGATGTCCATTCACAATCGCTGCACCCCAGAGTTTATATCTGGTCTTGACCAGTTTATTAGATTTGTCGAGGAACATAGGAAACAACCTGGAGATAGGTTCTACTGTCCATGTAGGCATTGCGGTAACTACTTGAAAGTCAGCACTGGTGACAAAATCAAAAGTCATGTCATGTGCAACGGGATTATACAAGGCTATACAGAATGGCACTGGCATGGAGAGATTTCAAACTCAAAACTAGTGGATGTCGATAGCAATGCTTGTGTGGAAGAAGAAATTGCCTCCGATGATGTAGATGTGAATGAACCAGTTCCAGTAGACATCGTTGATGCGATGCTGGATAGTTGTGGGGTAGAGCACACCGATCCACCTCCCATTTTTAGAAGCATTGTGCATGATGTTGAGATATCGTTATACACAGTTTGTACTAAGTTTACGAAGCTTAGCACTGTGTTGAGATTGTATAAGATGAAAGCTAACAATAGATGGAGCGACAAAAGCTTCACGTCATTGTTGTCTTTGTTGAAAGAAATGCTTCCTGAAGGAAATGAGCTGCCAATCTCAACATACCAGGTAAAGAAATTGTTGTGCCCAATGGGAATGGATGCCAAGAAGATACACGCATGCCCGAATGATTGTGTATTATTTCCAAAGGACTATGTGGATTTGAAAGATTGTCCAAAATGTGGTGCGTCACGGTATAAATTGACGACTTCGGGGGAGTCCAACACTGGTTCTCCTGCCAAGGTGATGTGGTATCTACCTATAATATCACAGTTTCAAAACTTGTTTTCCAATCCGATAGATGCGAAGAATTTGAGGTGGCATGCAGTTTTTAAGAAAAATAATGATGGAATCCTACGACATGCGTCTGATTCCCCATAGTGGAAGAAGATTGATCTATTGTACCCTGAATTTGGTGAGGAAGTCAGGAATCTAAGACTTGGGCTTTGTACAGATGGGATGAATCCGTACGGGACATTGAGCAGCCAACATAGCACTTGGCCAGTCATGCTTGTTATATACAATCTTTCTCCATGGTTGTGTATGAAAAATAAGTACGTAATGTTGGCGTTGTTGATATCGGGCCCTAAACAACATGGAAATGATATCGATGTTTATCTTGAACCTCTGATTGATGACTTAAAGAAACTCTGGGGTGAAGGTGTGATAACCTATGATGCTTCACGAAGAGAGACATTTTGTTTGCACGCTATGTTGTTTTGCACTATTAATGACTTTCCGTCATATGGGAATTTGTCTAGATATAGTGTCAAAGGAGCTAAAGTGTGTCCTATATGTGAAGAGAACACTGATTCAACAAGACTAAAACATGGCGGTAAGACTATATATCTCGGTCATCAAAGGTTTCTTACAAAATTCCATATGTATCATAGGAAGCACAAAGCATTCAATGGATTGAATGAGGAATAGAGTGCACCTAAACCTATACCAGGGGACGTTGTTTATGAAAGAGTAAAAGACTTTGTCAATGAATTTGGTAAGAGATCACAATGTACTATGGCCACACAGAGTGACAAATCTTTATTCAAGAAGAAGTCAATATTTTGGGATCTTCCTTATTGGAGTTCTTTGACAGTCAGGCATTGTATCGATGTCATGCACATTGAGAAAAATGTGTGTGATACTGTCATTGGTACTTTGTTGAATATACCAGGTAAGACTAAAGATGGGCTAAAATCCAGATTGGACCTACGTGAAATGGGAATAAGGTCAGAATTAACAGAATTACGTGAAATGGAAAATTAGAGAACAAACTTACCTCCTGCTTGTTACACATTGTCAAGAAAGGAGAAGAAAGCTTTTTGTGAATGTTTGGTAAATGTTAAGGTACCATAAGGTTACTCATCCAATATCCGTAGATTGGTATCAATGAAAGATCTGAAGTTGATAGGTCTTAAATCTCATGATTGTCACACTCTAATGCAACAAATATTGCTTGTGGCAATTCGATCTATATTGCCGAAGCATGTAAGGTTTACAATCACCAGACTTTGTTTCTTTTTCAATAGTCTGTGCAGTAAAGTTATTGACCCTGATACTCTCGATAATTTGCAAAGAGAAGTGGTTGTTACCCTATGTCAGCTTGAGATGTATTTTCCTCCTTCGTTCTTTGATATCATGGTACATCTTGTTGTCCACTTGATTAGGGAAGTGAAAATGTTGGGACCAGTTTTCTTGCATTGGATGTATCCCTTTGAACGATACAGTAGCGTTTTTAAAAGTGATGTTCAAAACTGTTATCGTCTTGAAGGGAGTATTATTGAGGGTTATGTGGTGAGAGAGGTTATGGATTTTTGCAATGACTTTCTCAGTGATAATGACACTCCTGGTAATGACAAGAATATTGAGGAGCAATTTGGCAAAGGAATTTTGGGATCACAGCTGAAAGCAATCAGCCGTGAGCAGTTGGAACAAGGTCACTTGTATATTTTACACAACATGGACGAAGTGAGTCTTTATATCGAGGAACATACCAATTGCATCAAGAGACAATATCCTTGAGCCAATACAATGTGGCTTGCTAGAGAGCATAACAAGACATTTATTAAGTGGTTCGAAGAGAAAGTCTTACATCAACTATCTCAAACACCAGATGATATTACTAAAACTATCAAATGCCTCGCCTTTAAACCGAAATTGACTGTTGTGTCTTATCATTGGTATGACATTGGATTCACATATTACACAAAGCAACAAGATGATAAGAGTTTCGTCTAAAATTATGGGGTCACCCTTCAAGCGTCGACTATGTTTTTTGCAAGTGCAAAGGATAAGAGTCCACGTGAAGCTAAAATGTCATATTACAGTGTCATTGAAGACATATGGGAGTTTAACTACATAGATTTCAGAATTCCTCTCTTCAAATGTAATTGGGTTGATAACACCAAAGGAGTTATAGTGGATGAATTGGGTTTCACTTTAGTGAACTTTGAAAAGATTGGCGAGAAGGGTGAACCATTCATATTGGCATCACAAACGAAACAAGTATTTTATATCGATGATCCTGCAAATGATAAATGGTCGATTGTTCTTCATGGTAAAAGATAGTTCATTGAAGATCCTATAGATGAAGAAGAGTACTATGATAAGTATGATGACTCCAGTCCATTCTCAGTTGGGTTGCCAACACCAACAAATATTGAAGCTAATGATGACTTGTATGTGTGCAGAGATCACAATGAAGGATTGTTAATTGATAAAAAATTGCAATATTAGAGGCATGTTTATATTTTTTTATTGTTTTATTTTTCTGAATGTGAACTTTACAATGTTAATTACTTTACAATGTGAATGTGAACTTTACAATGTGAATTTTACAATGTGAATTACTTTACAATGTGAATGTGAACTTTACAATGTGAGCTTTACAATGTGAATTACTTTACAATGTGAATGCGAACTTTCAGATGGCTGAGCATTCTCCTGATGACTGTGTTGATGATTACCATGAGGGTGAGGACATCAATGCGCCACATCACAATGTAAGTTTTAAAAATATATATCATATATTTATATCTATATGTCCATTTCTAGTTATATCCTGTAAGTGTGTTTATTTTGTCAAAATTTTAGGTTGATGATGCAAATGTACCCTCTGAAGCACTTGAGGCACTTGATGAGCAGCACCAAAAAGTTGACAAGAGAAGGGACATCACTACGATGAAGAAGTTAATAGCGCAAAGGGGCAATGGACCCAAACTTGTTGTGGATTTTGATAATGCAGGAAATGCACTTGGAGTGAATCGCAATTCGTTTGTTTCATATCTTGGGTATGTTACTTGTAGCCATTGCAGTTGTAAGATAGATTCTTGGCATAAAGTTCCTAAGGAGAAGAAAGACGTAATATGGAAGGATTTAAGTGTGAGTTATTATTAATTTGCAATTCTATTTGTCAGATTACTAATTTTTTGGATACCAGTTAATAGTAATTCTATTTTGTAGAGTATAATTGAATTGGATGAAAAGCTGCATCGTAAATGTGTGATGTAATGCTGTGGAAGAGTCCTAAGGAACTATAGGACAAATTTCACCTGAGAATACATAAAAGAAGGTGACAAGAGGAAGAAGAAAGCCATAGAACAGTGGAACTTCCTAGACCAAGAAGAATGGGACGCATTTGTTGCATCAAGACAAATTGATGAATTCAAGGTATTAGGGGTCACCCCCAATTTAATTAATATACGTTGTATTCACCTATTCAAGATTAACATTTAGTGTTACTAACCAAATCATTAATGTGCATACTAACTAGGCCCTCAGTGAGGAGAAAAAAGCAAGGCGTGCACTGAATGTGCATGACCACACAATGGGCCCAAAGGGGTATGCAGGCATTCGCCAAAGACTATAATCTGAGGCTAATGCTCAGTCTGATGCTACTCAGGAGTCCTCTACTATAGGTAGCACACCTTTGCCTCGCCATGATGTCTGGATAGCTAGGAGGTAAAATAAGAAGGGAGAAATAAGGAAGCCTGCAACTACTGAGGCGGTTGCAAAAATGGTAAAATACAACTCTTACAACAATCGTTCGAATATTGATTATTTTTGGTGTTTACTTAATTACAAATTTTTGTTTTGGTGATTAGCGGGAGTTGCACGAGCTGAGGAAACAAGGAAAGTTCATCCCTGAGGGCACAAGGGATGAATTGACAGTTGCTTTAGGTAACCCAGAGCATCCTGGACGTTTTAGGGATGCAAGTGCTGGTGTGGGCATCAAAGCGTTCTTTGGGCCATCCCAGCACAAACATGTCCCAAAAGTGTGACTTTCACAAGAAGAGGTAACCTATTCTTTCTTTATAATGTTACTGTAAAAGATAATTCAATAATCAAAAGCTAACATTTCTTTTATCCATGTATAGGTAGATAAGCTAGTTGATAGGAAACTCAAAGAAGCACTGAGCAAGTGGTAGACATCTCAGACTGCCACTTAGCAGACAATACCTATGGCGTCCTGCTCTACTCCTATTGCAGAGGTTGGGAGTAATCCTGTAGACCCACCACCTAGCACATCCAATGTAAGTATTTGTATGATATAATAACTAGTCTTTTCAAGATGATATGTATATATGTATATAACATTCTTTACACAAAAAATTGTAGGGGTTGAAGCCATGCCGTCTAAAAAGTAAAGAATTTATTGTTGCATAGGCATAGGCTTACCCATCCCTACTAGGGGAAATGTTTCATGGGTCTCCATTACCAGTTGGTTGGGTTCATGTGAGCCCGCTACGTATATTTCCCAACTGGATGGATCTTCCATTATCATATGCCCACCCAGATTGTGAAACGCTTAGTGAGGCAGAAGGCGGAGTGATATTGTGGCCAAAAGCAGTTGTCCTCTATACTGAAATTGTATGGTAAATTTACATTACGTTAAATTGTTAGTGTGTGTATATGATGTCAGTTGATCTGAAATTATATATATATATATATATATATATATATATATATATATATATATATACAGGTTAAAAAGAAGACACCCACATCATCTAGGCCTCCACCTCCAACTCCTACATTACCAATTTGGGTTCCACAGGACCTACCTATCCCGTTAGGACCTGATTGTAGGGGTATGGCAATATGGTTAGGCGAACATGATATAAATTTCCCTATAACTGTTTCTATAGATGCGGATGCTGCAGGTCAATCATACGAAAGCAACCTATTTATACAAGATATTTTGGAGTTGTTTCGATATGATTGGCTGAATACATCTGTGATAGAGATATGGATAAGGTGAGATCTTCTTTATACATCCATATACCTTGTGTAGGATCTGGTGATCTGGTTTCTTATTTATTAATGCATACGTAATACATGTTTTGCAGCTACTTAGCCAAGATATGTGCGGATTTTTCATTCGAACATGTAGGATTTTTTATTCCATCTTTGATTAGTCTAGTAGCTAAAGACCCTCCGTCAGTTCAACAATACTGATGTCATGCTTTTACAAGTTTTGCTCAAAATAAGAAGTCGTTGATACTAGCTCCATTCAATGTGGAGTAAGTTTACTTTTCTTATAATTTGGACTTAAGAAAATTACATTTTTATTGTGGATTTTGAGTTATTAATTTTTAACTTTTTTACCTCTAGTGGTATGCATTGGGAGTTACTAGTTATTGTCCCCGAGACGTTCACTGTCTATAATCTAGATCCTAAGGGGACTAAATTGAATTCAAGATATGGACAAAAAATAAAAATGGCATTATTCTGGTGAGAAATATTTCATTTTCATATTCGTTAACATATGTTATTACATTACTATTTAACTATGCAATGTACTGTGTTAGATTAACATGTAGGGGTTTAGATGAGTTCAAAAAGGCTGGAGGAAAGGTCCCTAGGAAAAAGAACCAGCAAATAATTTGGACAAACATGGAAGTAAGTTCCCGACTGCAATGTATATATTATTTATGTGAACAGTGCTTAATTAGTTGTATTTTTTAATATTTTGTATGTTTCAATTTATAGTGTGCTACACAAGACAACGGATGGGCATGTGCATACTATGTGATGCGATTTATGCTCATGATTATCAAATATGCCGTAGTGGACATCGATACCATTCCTGAGGTATTATATATAGTATCATTAGATAATATGAAATATATCACTCTTATTTATAGCTCATTAATTATATATATACATTATTCTCTTTGCAGGTGTTTAAATTTGACCACACTATAGGAAATGCCTTACGAGATGTACATGTTCCCTATACGACGGGAGAATTAAATGAAGTAAGAGAAGAATGGGCAACAACCATACAAGTAGTGGGGGTTTTAACATATAATTGGGATGTTGATAGCGAATAATGACTAAAGAATGATATTTTGTAAATGAATTTCTGAATTATAATATGTGTGAATGTGTTTACATGTCTGAATGTTTCTACATGTGTGAATGTGAAAATGAATGAAATTGTTGGTTTCTATATGAATGTTTCTACATGTGTGAATGTGAAAATGAATGGAACTACAGATTGATACATGAATGTTTCTACATGTGTGAAAATTGAATGGAACTACAGGTTGCTAAATGTGTGAACATTTATGTTGTTAATTTTGCATGTTTGTGGCCTATTGTTGGCTGATATCAATGGATGTTGTAAAACCTGCAGTTCATAACTGAACTGCAGGTTTCTCATCCTGCGACCAGCCACATGAGGTCTGCAGATTGACATGAAAAAAAATATAAAATTGGCGTCGGTTATTTGTATAAAACCGCAGACAAATGGTTACAGTGTAGGTTGCCCTACTAGTAACCGACGTCGATTTCCCTAATGAGGCCAGACACCACGGCCATACTGGCCAGCACGGTCGTGGCAGCAGGCCAGACACAACGGCCGTGGCAGTGGGTGAGATGGTGTCAGTTATCACTAATAAACTGACGCCGATAGTGCCCCAGATGGCGCCCTTTCTGTGGCGCGAAGGTATATGGCGTCGGTTTCAAAGCTAATAACCGACGCCTATACCCCCCTGCTGGCACGTTTTCGGTGGCGCGTGAAGGGTTGTGACGTCAGTTTGAGAACCGACGCATAACGGTTGGGCTTTTAGCGGCGCTCACATAGGTGTCGCTTAAAAACCGACACTAAATGCCTTAAATAACCGACACTAAAGGTCGGTTATATACTAGTGACACATGACAGTGCACACATGTACAAAATTGTACACGTGATAGTACACATGCGTACAAACCTTGTCACAACCGTACACATGATATTGCACATGTGTACAAAACTGTACACATGGAAGTACACATGTGTACATGACAGTACACACATGTTTAGAACATTACAAATGGAACTACACATGTGTACAAAATTATATGTAATAGTACACATGGTAGATGACATGTGTTTACAATTGTACACACGATTGTACACATGGCAATACATATTTGTACAAATAACAATACACATGTGTACACATGACAATATACATATACACATGACAATACATATGTGTGCACTGAACAATATACTTGTATATTTTTATGTGTAAAATTAATCTCTTAGTATGGCAGATTATTTTGCATGTATGATACACATAAATATGTTACATATACATGAATGACTACATGAAGAAAATATTTAAACAACGAACCAATTTAGTGTCTTCTACTTTTAATAAAATGATGTCATACTAACAATTTTTTTCTTCTCTGGCTAGTCTAATTAATCCTAGGAAACCTCCCTTAAAATGGTACGGAGTCTATGTCACGTTCTTAAAGCACAGGACAATAGAATTTAATTATCAGACAAATGGACTTAGATGGCATAGTCATTGTATTGTTTCAAAGAGAGTGGAAACAATTTTCTTATAAAGGAGGTCAACTTTTCGTTAATCTTAATCATATATTTTGTTTGCTAAGCATCGTACGCCAGTGCGTCATCTCTTTGTTTATCCCCTTCAGGTATAAAGTACTTGACCCTCATCTTTCGTGTTCCCGGCTGGCCAAACTGCGAGCCTGTTGGGCTATTGGCCTCTGAAACTAATATCTATCTTTTGGATTCAGCCCTCGCAACCAACGGCTACTCATTCTTTTCTCAGTAGCTAGATCGGAGATGATAAAGATGGGGCTCGTCGGCGGTATCCTTCTTCCTCTGTCCAATCATCCCGGCCTCAGCATCTTATAGGGAAGTAGATGATCTGGATGGCCCCTTCGACTCCCCGAAGAGTGCATCCATGTGATCTTCATCTCCCTGTCGTCTCCCGGAGACTGTACTCTTGTGCTGGGGTGTCGTAGACGTAAGTCCTGATCTTTGCCCACCTGTATGACTGCAAGATTTGGACGCCACAGTTTAAGCGCCCACATGAACTCCATCCTCATTTGCCACTCATCTTCGCGGTTCGTCATCCTCGACCACGAGTACACTCGGGGATTGGTGATCTCACTCTTGGTCGCAGCGGTGGCAGCGCCAACCAGTGGAGTGCAAGTCGCGACCTACATCCCTGCCCTGATGGTCTGGAGCCGAAGCCTATCCTCACTAGGCGCACAGGAGACGCGCACTATGGCCAGGCCCATAAACAGCACATGGAACCTGCGAGCAGGAGGCGGCAACACCACGAATGGATAGTTGCTAGCCTAGCACGAGTGTAAGATACATGATGGAATTAGCGACAGGGTCGTTGGCTTGAGATCCGCGATCCAGGCATCTGGCTGAGGCGGGAGGAGGGGGGTACCGGCAGGCCTGAATAAGGACCAGGCGGGAAGGAAGAGGAGGACGCTTCTCGCTACAACTAAGGGCCGCCGTCCTAGGGCACTGTCGGACTGGAGATTCAGCCGGGACAGACGACGGACGGGCAGCAGTCTCATGGAAGCTAGGTTTACAAACTCCGAGGACTGGTGTGAGAGAAGAGAGCAAAAGGGCCGGTACCGGCCTGAACGGAGGACAATGGCCGGCGGGGATGGGAAGAGAGAGAGAGAGAGAGAGAGAGAGAAAGAGAGGGTTGTGGTCCCAGGCCGCCGTCGTTCTCAATGGGTCTCCCCGTCGGTGCCCCAAGAGGCAACATGGGGAAACAAGCTGTCAGACTCAAAGCGAGCACTCTTTGCTGCCGCGGTCGTCTACCACCGTCGTCCTCCGCGGACGGTCTTGTCTCCGGGCATTTGGCAATCACTATCAGGTTGGATGCCATGCTCGAGGCAGTAAAGCTCCCAGCCCGCGTTTCCGACCTGGATACCGGCCTGCCGGATGTGGATCAAGATGCACTCCTTCATCTTCGCGGTGATGGAAGGAAAAACACAAAGAAAGGGAGGACGTACGATTGCTGCGGCAAATAAAGATAAGAAATCGGCCGTTGTGGTCGGATCATTATTAGGCTGTTTCGAGGGTGTAGAATTTGGTGTGGGTCTGGTCATGTGAATCAAGCTCTAAAACAATAACGGTATCCGTATTCTTCATCAATTGTCTTCTCTCTATAATTGTGATCCGTATGCTTCTTTTTATACTATGACTTGAATCAAATGACTTCAGTGTGTAACATCTGATTATAACTAATAAACTTACAGGTTTTGCCTTCCTTCAATTCTATTTGGTAGTTTTTCTTCTTCTCATGAGAAAGTTTGCCTACATACTCTGAATTAATAAGTGTACCAGAAGGTGTAAAATTATAATAAAATATATACTGGACCAGCTGGTACTTTAAACAGCTTAGTTATAATTGTATGAATCGGGTAAATGAGCAACGCATTACATTGGAATTCAATGAAAGACAAGATGTCTAACTTTAACAAAAATGGCTTATGAGCTAACTATCAAATGTATTGATAGTAGTATAGTATACTTGTAATCTATTTGCTATGGCAAACTATGATAGCTCCGGAGGGAGTCCCACTCTTGTCTTTTACTAAAAGCATACGAGGAAAATAATGATGGCGAATATGAGATTCTGAACCAAAAAATGCTAATACAGCTGGTAGATGAGAATACTCATTCAAGAAAGACTATAAGCAAGTATAGTCCTTTTTTATTCGATAATACGGTTTACCACTAGGCTAATAACTAAAATTTTCATTTTTTTTTCTAAACAACAGGGTTGGCAATGTCATTTAGATAGAGATCGATGGCCTAGCATGGAAGAATTTCATCTAAGTCTCCAAATTTCTAGACATCTAAATGATCATCGATAAACAAGTTAGACTAATTAACCTACATTTTAAATTTGAAGGGTTGCAGAAAATATGCTCTATTTGAAGAAGACTCGACTACCTTAATAAAGATTAGGCATGTAATGAGGAAGAAGATGAAACTATGTGTCCATTTGGGAGTTCCTAAGAGTACTCATGAGAAAATTGAGAAGTTCATTTAGTTTAGAAATACATAGAGCATGTAACACAAAAGGAGTTTGTACTTTTCTATAAGGAAGAAAATAAAGTCTCGTCGAACAGAAAGAATGATTGAGAACAAAAACTATTAACTGAGATAAAAAAGGTGATGTCCAAGTCTCCTCATTAAGGAAGTAAAACCCCAATCACAACAATTTTTGGAAAAAAAGAACATCCAGTGTGATAGATCTAATCATGAAAGCAAACCTTCAGAATATAGAAGGAACTTAATCAGAGAGAGATAAAACAAATGTAAGTATTATTTCATATTTTGATATGGAGTAGGATGCAAAAAGGACTATATCTGAGAAGTCTTGAAATAGAATTATTAATAAGACAGATACTCCTAGGTGCAATGTCAAGTGGATGGAAGAGAAGATCCCACACTAAACACAATATAAAGTTAGCCCAAACCCTTGTAGATTCTCAACTCCATTCTACCACTTCCCATGGGCCATTAATGCAACACCACCATCCACCACCAAATAATGTTGCCCAATCACAACTAATCCCTAACCTACCATCCACCCATGTTACATCTACCATTGTTATCATACCACAACCTAACTTTGCAAAATCTGACCAACCAACCATACAAATCTATTTCTTCTCATATATGAGTTAGTAGCAAGCAGAATAAAATGAGAATACACAAAAGAAAGCATGCATGTCATGGAATGAAGGTCCAAATTAACTAAGCAGTGAGGAATAGAAGAATATCACTTGATTTACATTATGATCAGGAATCACAAGAAAAAGAGAGATTGAACAAAGTAGTAGATGACCAATAGTAAAAGAAGCACGATTTCCAATATGTATGATATGAAAAAATACCAATAGAGTGTTCTATAAAAAAATATTACTTCTTTTATATACTTTCTCAGGAGTGGTTATGCAGGGAAATAGGGCACATATATAGATAGCTGAAACAAAAAAATTAAATGCTCATTTTCTAAAACTATAAGATCATCTCAACAATAATGTATCTAGAAAGGAAGGCATACAAGGTTATAACTGGTCCAGGAGAAAGTCCAACGACATTACCCTTGTAGTAGCATCGTGCTTCTTCTTTAGACAACAGGATGCTCGTTCAGCAGCAGTATCACTCGAACAATTGTCTCCACCGACCTCCTTGTCTAGATACCACAGACGAAGGTTACAAAGTTCTCCTAGCAGTAGAAGTCTCCCACCTCTAGAGAAGTCCACACGGACAACCAGAAACTCTTTGTTGTGCTGCCAGAGCCAACATGAAGGAGTTGTCCCTTTCGAACATCAATCTGCTAGGGTTGATACACTCTCTCACAATTGACTCTCCCTGGATATCCCTCCCTTTATTAGGTAGGACTTGATTGAGCTCTCTACTGGTTACCACAACTAGAGAGGATAACAAATTGTTTGAGGCAATTGTCATGTCTAGGAAGCCCCGAGTACCCTCTATTTATAGGAGAGGCTGGGTCAGGGTTCTCAATCTTTACATGAGTCAAAAAGGTCAAATTCATGCATTTCTAGAACCTACGCACACTGAATTGGTCGGTTTGCACACCCAACCTGTCAGATGGTGCACAAAGTCGATTGGTTCACTACATGAACTGGTCATTTTGTGTAGTTTCCTATTTTGAATCAAATTGGTAATCAATGCATGATTTATGCCAAACATGACGTCAACACAATTCCTTGATCCAATCAAATTGGCAACCGAACCAGTCGGTTCACTATGTGAATCGGTCATCTCACTCTGTAGTTCAACTATCAATCAACCAATATTGATTCCATTTGACCTGACACTAAAACTGATTGGTACGAAACTACATGAACTGACCGGTTTGCTTAGTGAACTGACTGGCTCACATACCGACCGACTGGTCGAGTGTGGAAACTGACCAATTCTTCATGCGTAGGTTCTAGAAATTTGTGAATTTGACCTTTTTAACTCACGTAATGATTGGGATCCCTAACCCAACCTCTCCTATAAATAGAGGGGTACTAGGTCTTCCTATACACGATAATTACATCTGACAATTTGTTGTTCTCTTTAGTTGTGATAACTAATAGAGAGCCCGAGCAAGTCCTACCCGATAAAGGGAGGGATAGCAAGGGAGACACAATTGTGGGAGAGCGTATCAACTCTAGCAGGTTGACATTTGAAAGGGACAACTCCTTCCTGTTGGCTCTGGTCACGCAATGTGGAGTTCCTGATGGTCTGTATGGACTTCTCTAGAGGTGGGAGACTTCTACTGCTAGGGGAACTCTTTCAACCGTAGTTTGTGGTAGTCAGACTAGGAGATCGGTGGAGATGACTATTCAAATGTTGCTATTGCTGAAGGAGCGTGTTGTTTCCTAAAGAAGAACCACGATTCTATTGTAAAGGTAATATCACTGGACTTGCTCTAGGACCAGGTATAAACTTGCGTACCTTCCTTTCTAGATACATTGTTGTTGACACGATCTTACTATTTTAGGAAACATGCATTTTTTTTCACTGCCTATATGTGCAGCTGATTTCCCTATAGTGATATCAGAGCCACATCAATTTACGGTGTATCTAGGATTTAAATCGACATACTAGGATTTAGTTTTCATTATTTTATTACATATGATGTGAATATTAAAATGATTAATGTCAACATCCGATTAAATACCACATACGACTCCAAAAACTAATATATATACATACATATACATATATATATACATATGTATTATATATACACTTATCATATATATATATATATATATATATATATATATATATATATATATATATATATATATATATATATATATATATATATATATATATATATATATCGGTATATCTTCGCTACCCGTGCGGGTAAGATTTGCTACCCGTGCATCAATTTTGTATATGTATATATACACATATATAAAGGCCATTCATTCTCTACCCTCTCGGGTAACTAATCTTAGTTGCACGTGCTTCTATTTTGTAATAGGTAGATACATATTTGTAATGAAACAAACAACATTTAAAATGAGATGACCAGATTTTTAATATAAATACTCATTTTGTATTAGAACATAAAATGGTATCATAAATATTATTTTTACTGTAATCAGACGTGTGATACAAAATGAGTGTTTGTATTAAAAATTTGGTTATCTCATTACTAACGTTGTATGTCTCATTACAAATATGTACTTTTATATTACAAAATAGATCCACGGGTAACTAAAGTTAGTTACCTACGCGGGTAGTGAATAAATACCCATACATATATATATATATATATATATATATATATATATATATATATATATATATATATATATATATATATATATATATATATATATTACATGTGTCTCCCTAAAATCAGTTTTGATGGTGGATGTTTAGCATGTTTATAGAAAATAATCCTAGATATGTGTGTGCATAGTTGTGCTTATTTATTCCTATTTACTCGGTCTACGTAGTGATCCTCTCTCTTTCTAACAAATGTAAATTAATTCTCTTCTTCCTATTTTCTCGGATGTAAGTTGAGGTTTCACTTTTCAATCTATTGAGAAATGAGATAGTTTTAATTTATGTTTCGTCATGAGAAGACGCTTTACACAAGACATACTGACCGACTCGTGAGATGACCTAGAGACTAGAGGACCGAGGAGGCCAAGTGACAGGAGGATAAAATGATCGACTAGTGGCCCAAGTAATTGATTGGAGGTGTCCAGACATCAGTTGAACCTGAAGGCAAGACGACCATTTCAAGATCCCAACCGAGCGACCTAGTACTTCTCCATGGGGTGCACCTATCTTCTTCATGAAAAAGAAGCACAAATTGATCAGTATGTGCATAGAATACACAATTATAAATCATACTACCATTAAGAACAATAATCCTCTACCCCATATAGACGACCTGTTTGACCAGCTCAAGTCATCCCGTGTTTTCTCCAAGATTGATTTGAGATCAGGACACCACCAGTTGTGAGTTAAAAAGGAATATATTCAAAAACCACTTTTTGAATCAACTGTGGCCATTATGAGTTTTTGGTCATGCCTTTTGTGCTGTCAAATGCCTCGAGTGTGTTTATAAACCTCATGAATAGTGTGTTCCAACCCTTCCTAAACTCCTTTGTTATAGTGTTCGTAAATGCCATACTAATTTACTTTAATGACCCAGATCAACACCATGACCATCTTTCTAGTGTCCTTGATATCCTAAGAAAGTAGAAGTTCTATTGGAAAATATTGAAATGTGAATTTTGGATTAGATTCAATCATGTTTCTAGGACACATTATATCTGGAGGGACCATCTCAGTCGATCCTCCTAAGGTGTTGACTGTACGTGATTGGCCAGTGCCAAAGAACCCTTTTGAGATTTGTAGCTTCCTGGGATTGGCCAGGTACTATTGGTGATTCATCAAGGATTTCTCAAAGATTGCATTGCCCCTCACCAAACTCACTCAAATGGATGAGAAGTTTGTATGGTCCGACATGTGTGAGGTATAATTTTAGGAATGAGCGAAAAGCTAACCTCAACTCTCGTGCTGACCCAACCTTCGGGCAATGAAGGATTCATAATCTTTACCGACGCATAAAAGATGGGTCTTTGATGCATGCTAGAGTAGAATAAACTTGTTGTCTCCTATCCCTCAAGTCAACTCAAGCCAAATGAAGTGAACTACCCAATACATGATTAGAGTTAGCAACAATTATTCATGCCCTAAATCTTGGGCGACATTACCTATATAGATCTACCATTGAAATCCTCACTGACCATAAAAGCTTGAAGTACCTCCTAACTCAGAATCCCCAGAACTTAAGACAAAGAAGATGGATGGAGCACATGAAAGAATACAACTTCACCATCACCTACCACCTGAGAAAAGCTAATGTGGTAGCTGATGCCCTTAGTCAGAACAACTCAGTTGAGAAACTATTTTATCCACCCAGTAGAAAGGGTTGGAGGAGTTTGCTAGATGAACTCAATACCAATT
Source organism: Alisma plantago-aquatica (assembly GCA_963693085.1). Classification (NCBI taxonomy): domain Eukaryota; kingdom Viridiplantae; phylum Streptophyta; class Magnoliopsida; order Alismatales; family Alismataceae; genus Alisma; species Alisma plantago-aquatica. The sequence continues at coordinate 1,474,271,237 of OY856411.1, forward strand.
AGAAGATTTCATCTATTTCGATAACATTCAAATAAAACCTGACATGTTGATCGAGTTTTAGGTACACAAGGAGCTAGTCCATAGTTAGAAAAGATGATAAGTTTGATGGAGAAGCCTCAAACACACCTCTCAGTTGGTGTTTGGTGGGGGAATCTAGTACAAGCGTCGTATTTGGGTTCCTGAGGATTCACCATTTAAGGTTCCCATCTTTCAAGAAGCACATGGATCAAAGTACATAGTGCACCCTGATACAACCAAGATGTTTAATGACCTGCAACGATACATTTGGTGGCATGGAATGAAGAGAGACATAAAAATGTATGTGTCTAGTTGTCTTACATGCAAGATGGTGAAGGTTGAGCACCAGTGGCCCAGTTGATTACTAAAATCTATTATGATACCTTAGTGGAAATGGGATCAGATCACTATGGATTTCATAGTGGATCTTCCCAATACAAATAAAGGTCATGATGCAATATGGGATGTGGTGGACTGCTTAACCAATCAACACACTTCCTAGTCCTAAACTGTATTGCTAAGGTATCAAACCTAGTTGATTTGTATATAAGAAAAATAGTTCGCTTACATGGAGTTTTAGGTTTCATTATTTTCGATCATGACCCTAAGTTCACTTCAAAGTTGTGGAAATAGATTCAAGGGAAACTCAACATGAGACTTAAGTTTAGTACAACTTATCACGTCCAGAGGGCCAGTCGGAAAGGACGATCTAGACATTAGAAGATCTATTGAGAGCATGTGCACTCAATTGGGGTGATCATGGGGATAGTACCTACTCTTAGCTGAGTTTTCTTATAATAATAGCTACCAAGTCAGTGTTGGGATGCCTCCATATAAAGTTCTTTATGGGAGGTTGTGTCGTTCACTGATTCACTGGGAAGATGTCGATAAAAGGACCTTGCTCATGTCATAAGAACTACAATTACATGTTGATAACGTTGCTTTGATCAAGCAAAGGCTAAAGAGAGACCATGATAGACAGAAGTTGTATGTTGGTGTGAAGCAGATTGATTTTCACTTTACTATAGGTGAACATGTGTTTCTGAAAATCCGACCCCTCCGAGATATCATTAAGGATAGAGGAAAAATGAGTCCCAGATATGTGTGTCTATTTGAAATTCTAGAATGGATTGGCGAAGTTTCTTATCATCTAGCCTTACCGCAATAGTATAGTATGATGCATGATGTGTTTTATGTGTCCAATTTGAAGCACTATCTGAAGGATCCTACCCACATGCAAAATATTGAACCTATAGAACTCCAAGTGAGACTAACCTATCCTGAGTCACCAGTGAAGGTACTAGATACCAAGGTGAAAGAACATAGAAATAAAAAGATTGACATGGTAAAGGTTCTCTAGAAGTACCATGGAAAGGATGAAGCCACATGGGAGTTAAAGACGGACATGGAAAAGTCTCATCCAAAACTTTTTGTATGATTAGTTTTATTTTGAGGACAAATTCACATAAGAGGGAGAGGATGTTTCAACCCAGTTTTCCTTAGAGTTTTACACATGTTTGATTTTAAATAGTGAAATAATAAGTGTTTTATATGACTTGTTTGTAAAGGAATGGTTTGACTTGAAAAACCACCATTGGAAGGATTTTCTTGGTTTTACTACCTTCCAAAAATCCAATAATAAATATTTTTCAAAGAATAATGGATGATTGTTGTTTTACATGTGGAATTATGTGGAATTCTATAGAAAAAGTGGTGTTGAAGGACACTAATGGTTTGGTTTCATTTTTACATGGTTCCTAATAAGAAAAGAAACCAAAATAAAGGATAGAAAAGATAGAAAGAGAAAATTGTTAATTCAATACCTTAAATAATGAAATAGAGGAGAAGAATTGGAGACTAAGGAAAACACTTTTAAGTTAAGTGTTTTGGTCTCAAAACATGCTTAACCTTACATAAAGTTATTAAAAACTTTCCTTCAAAATTTGGGATTAAAAGAATAAATGGAGAGAGATAAGGATTTTTCTAGAAACCATAAAGTGTTTGGATTAATAGGCATATACATCAATTGTCACAAAATTATGTTCATAATAGAACTATACCCGAATCTTTTGATTTTTCATGCAACTTGACAGTCATTGGATCGAAATCCAGTGATGACGCAATCAACATCTACGTTGTGCAATAATAGGGAAGTTGGAATAGTAAACTGACATTTTCCTTTCTCTCATATCACTAATCAATGATCGAGTGATTCTAGAAACAAGTCCTTTAGCTTGACGAGATCAATGAGAACTTACCTAACCTAGAATTTGCCACCTATGTAATGCTCAAATTGTAGAGTTGACGATACCCAACCCAAGATTATAAAAAGGGGCATGATCCCTCAAAAAAATTTAAAAGCGTTCATAGAGATTGCACTGAACTCCCGAAATGTGTCTCAACCTCCAATTTCCCTACCAACCCCTTTCTTTGCCTCTACCTATCCCTACTATCTTGATGGAGATACCTTCTCCATGTCCCATCAACTCATACCATCTCTAGGAAATTAGTCACCACATTCAAGTATGGTGAAGCACGATAGGGGTACCAGTGCTTTCTTTAATCGCTGAGAGAGCCCCAGGCTCAAAGTCAACTCGCTCCTTGACCGAAAGAGATAGCTTGTGACTAAGTTGAGGTTGAAGACAAGTTGCAGTAAAAAATCTCCCCTGTCCCCATGTTCTCTTCTTTACAGGTAGGCTTAAACTCGTCTTTTCTCCCCTCTTTTCACTCTGACCAACTTGTATCCATGTGAGAGCGGACCCCTGAGGTGGTGTGAGTCCATTCCTCCGCCCAAACTAGATGGCAAGGCTGGGACCCAGGCCCTTTTCTTAGGTGGCGACATGTGATTGGCTAGATATCTTTAGTTTTGTAAAAATGCTAGTAAATTATAGAAATGTCCAATAATGACAAATAATATATGAAAATTGATCAAAACAATGCAAGGAATGCAATAAAAGTGGTTCCAAGACCTAGATCTATATAGAATTCTAACATTGCCTAAAATTACAACCTTTAATGTGTTTAATGTATAAAACCCCCGATTTCTAGGTTTTCATGATCATAACATGGTTAATTGATCTTAATAGTCAAAGATCGATCTTTTTGGATAAAAAGGGTATCTTGGATATTATTTTATTTTCATTTCATAAGTTCACAAATTACAGTTTTCGAGAGTTAAAAATCATATGATGATAACATTAGGGTTTGTAAACCAAAAAGGCATTAAAAGTGATAATTAGCGTATGGGAAGCCAAAACCCTAATGAAACCCTAACTTGGACCCCAAGGTAGTATTGATGTGAGTTTGTGAACAAATTAATAATACAAGGGTATTGTGTGCTATTTTCTGGATAGTTGCTTGATTCATTGGTTTTGTTGCCTTTTCTTTGGACATCAAGTTACTTTTGAGAAAAGTATGTGGTTATTCCTATGACTACTTGACTTAACTAACTTCCCTGGTTTTCTTGAGTCTTTTCCTAAATGGAGTGTGAATAAATACTTGCTTGTTTATTTAATTGTTGCACTCTATAAAGCCCATATTAGTATCACAATATATAGAAATAACATGCTCAAGCCCATGATATAATCTCTTAATAAATGCATGCAAGGAAATTAGTGAAAACACCCTAGAGAGTGGGTTGGATAATAAATACTCCCAGAGAGTTAGTATGATATCATGAATACCCCCAGTGAGAGGGTATGGATGGAAGTCACCCCCCTTTAGTGGATAGATCAAAGTAATGCTCCTAGGGAGTGAGTGTAGTAATATGGGTTCCCCCAATGAGTGGGTATGCCACAAAGTATTAAGGGTTGTGAAGTAAAGAAATCAAAAGATGTTTTAATTATTTTGTTAATTGAAAATCCAATTTATTATGTTCTTACTCATACATGTGTATATTGTCTTTTCCTCACATACCGATATAGAAATATACATATTATTGTTTTGTTTCATGACATTTTTTTTAGATGTTTTCAACTCGAAAGATGGACCTGCAAGAAGATGGCACCAAGAAGAAAAGAAACTTAACATCATAAATGGAGGATTATAGTTAGTAAGAATTTTTTCTGCTATGAACATTAGATTCACACTCCATGTAACTCCCTTGAGGTGAGGTTATCTTGTTATCAAACACTTTTCCATATAATGATAATTATAAATTATTATTAGTTACTTGTTAATCCTAGATCCCAAAATTATGATTATGGCCTTTTCCATCTCGGTCCTACTTTTTAGGGGATAATAGGGGGGAGGGAGTTGTAACACTTTTTCACTAGGTCTACCTGATTAGCTTAAAGTTAGTAGTAGTTTCTAGAATAATATTTCCCTGAGTTCGACATTCGGGCCTCATAAGCCTATTGTACTCGATGCGTAGAATTGATTTTGCTTTCTTAGTTTAGGCATATCAAACATCCACATGACATATATGATGTTTATCTTACTAAGACCTCTATTATGTCTTTTTATATGTTAGATCACATTAGGGTTGGATCCTCTCTATAATCTTACATAAGAGTGATAACTCACTCAAAACTCACAAGGTGTGCTTTGTATGTATACTCATAGGAATGCTTCTCTACTTAATTACCTGTTTGAGATGTTGTTCCTATGATTATGATTTTTCATAATTGATCATATTTTGTTGACAAACCTTGTTCATAATCTAGAAGACCATTAAATACCCTTGTTTACTTGGATGAATTCTTTGAGTAAGGGCACAAGGCCTAATTGAAAAAGGGTTAGTTCTTGGTGATGGTATTGAGGTTCCATACAAATATGGTTCACTCGTGAAGTTTAACATTTTAATCCCTCAAGTTTATATATAGGGTACATACATAGCTTTTTCTTAAATATCCCTCATGGATCCTTCCTTTGGAAGTGGTCAAAAGGCCTACCTTGATATAATGGATAAAGAAACCTAAAACATGCTTTGTGTAAACTAATGTCATTAATTATTCTTGACTTGTTTCTTCTTCCTGCTTATTACAATGTTCTACCCAAAAAACTTTTATTATCATCTTAATTATGTTTACATGACCTTTCATAGCTTACTCAATGCACTCCCATTGATATATTTTTTATCATTCATTTAATTAACAAATGAAGATATGCTTCTCTCAAGACCCTTAGCTCTAAAATGAAACACCAATGTGTGTCATTGATATAGTGGAAAGATGTCTAAGTTTTCCATGTTTAGTATCTTGTTATATCTTTATTCTTTATTGCCTTTTCATATATATTTCTTGTGTGAAACTATGTGCCATTCTACGGATGGATTCCAAATCCTACTTCCACTGACTCTCTAATAAATGGGGGTAGGATGAAGATAACAAAATGTTTCATGAAACTTGATGACTAGCATGTCATTCAGTTGGATCTACCTATTAGCTTATTTGAGTTCACTCTGAATTTCTTCCCAATTTTGTAGATGATAGCATCCAAATTCTTGCAATATTACTATGTATGTTACCTTATATTTTATACCATTATTAGCCATGATATGCATTTAATTGTTTAATTCTTAGTTTTTTTGTGATTTGTCTTTTTTTCTAGTGTAGTTGTTTAATTAATGTAATTCTGACTTACAGGTAAAGGAAATAAGCCAAAAATTTACTTGTCCGTAACATTTGGAAAGTCATTAATAAGATTTATCGGAATGGAAAGTTGCAAAGCTTGACCAAACCTTTTTGACCGAATGTAAGAGTGACAATGAATGGAATGCATGGAAAGCAATTAATATGACAATGTTTTATTTATTTTTGAAACACATGGTACACAAAAGATTGTCTTGTTTCCAAGTATTTAATAGATAATTTGATTTATTTCCATTTGAAAAAAAATAGAATTGATGCAACGAACATGGAATCATAATTAAAAGGTTAACTATCGAGGCCATATAATTGAATATGATGATGCATCCATTGCTTGATTGACTAAAGATTGGCATATCAACCGTTTCTGTGATCATGGTCATTATTTATTTCCTTCCCATGTGCACGACCAAAGAGGCCCCTCTCCTCAATATCAACCTTTTACAATTCTCTCCACTCCACCAACAAATGTTGAACACTAATTCTCCCTCGATTTGTGTGATCGAGAAAAGATGAGGGTCTCTCACTGGAAACTCCACCATGTCAGTTGCTTGACAACTCCTAAAGCTATCGACCATGTTATAAAGAAATTAGCAATCTCTCACATGATCAACCTTACCATGATTATCTAGAAACAAAATGGCAAGTCAATGCTTGATATCATCCCAGGGTCATAATGCCCGTAACAACTTCAATCCACTTTATGTGAATAAAGCCATCAAGCTAGAGCAAACAAACCAGGCTATTGAACTTGCTGCCAGATTAGTCAAATATGGGTCGGGTCCCATTTGCAATAGTTTCATAGGTGTAAAACATTCCATACATTTATTTAAAAACTTTTCAAATCTTAAGACCAACTCTATAGTTTTCCATCATTCCTATAAATACAAAAGGCTACCACAAAGTTCAAAATCTAACTCTATACCATCAACCTCTAGACTTTGCAACCAAACACTTTTTCTCTTTTCTCATCTTACCATGATCAATTCAAGTTTTAATCTATTTCCTTCTTATGTCATGAGTGGCTAGACTCCACAAATTGGATTGGGAGTAGCCGTTCAACCATGTAATCATTCTTAATTTGATTTATTGCACATGTTCTTATAGTTTTGTTATTATACTCCTATTTAATTGCTCTGCATTATGATTAGCTACCTTCTTGTGACAACTTATATGGATTTATACAAGAGAATGATTTCAATAATATTTGGAGTATAGGTTAGTAATGAGATACAAGAGTGAGGAGTTACTATAACAAAAGTCATATGGTTATAATTGTCCCTTTTGTTATCATCTCAAGAGAGAGAGAGAGATAATGTAACGACCCTACCTTTCGGTAACCCCCAATTAAGGGAGACCAAGAGGTCAGAGCCGTTATCCTAATTTTCGGATCAAAGGTTTGACAAATAATTAATAATAATTATCAAATTATAGCAGACTATACTGAAAATTTGTACTAAAATAAAAATTTGCATACTTTTTAAAAAACTTGGATTTCTAACTTCTAACCATATCTGGACTCTATTCTAACTAATCCTCCTTGCACTTTATTTCTTAATTTCACAATATGCCACTTCACTATTTGTCCTCTTCAATTTGTACCTAAAACGTCGACAAAAATATGTCAGTCAGCATAAATGAATATGCCGGTATGTGGGGGAAACAAAAATTGTGTAACTAGGGTAACAATGTAATCAAGAAATTATCATTTAACAACCAAGATTACATCTTAAACAATACTACTCAATCCTTACCTATCCCCTATCTATGTGTAGTCCCTACAGCGGACTTGGATACTACCTCTCTCATATGGTAGATCCTTACCCCATGGCCCTACCTCACAGGTAGCCAATACTTAGGGTTGCGTATATTGGGTTTTAGGGGAGGCATAGAAGGCAGCGGAAACAAAAAATTTTCTCCTTCCCAAACCCAGAACAAGGAAACGCGTCAACATCTATACAATAGGAAAGTATGGTTTGTGGAATCATACCTTGTCCCGAGACTTGCTCAGCGACAATACCTCACACCTTGCGATGTCTTCACCTCCGGTCTTGGACGGTGTCTGTGCATCTCCTGGTCGCAACGGGACTGACGACTCCTGGTTTGTTACACCCCGATCTCACAATTTCCTCAAATCATGAGATTAGGGCATAAGATAGGACTTATATGTAACACAAAGAACACCCTTAACTTTTTTTTTTAAAACTCTTGTTTCCCCGCATTGAACCACATAACATCTTAACAAAGGAATATGAACATTTCTTTTACTAATCAAACTTCAATAGTAAAGGTACATGTATAAACATTCATGATGTCTCTCACACCTTATGCACATAAGACCTACTTATAGCATACAATTTCAAAAGAGGAATAATATTACACATCATAATTACAACTCTATCTCTTATCTCTTACTAAGGACCTAGAGTGACAAGGACCGACTGACTCAACTAATCTTGTATTTAAATCTTGTGGAAGATCTACGCTGATGCTCTGACCATCTTCAAGTCCACGCGGTTAACCCTAAAATGTTTGAGTAGAGGGGCGAGCCTACTCGCTCGGTGAATGAGTACTTCAAAGAAACAGTCTAAGGCACTAATGTGATTACAGATATAACTTTGAATAAATGTTATGAAATTTAACAACAATAAATACTACACTGAGTAGTTCTAAAACAATATAATTGAAATAACAAGAATGTAAATATTGCATCCAAAGAATAACTACTAGAAGACTATGCTCTAGTCTTCCTTAACTCTTTCATTTATAAGGAACTCTATGAACCTATATGATCATATTTTAACTTATGCCCTAATCATATGTAGTGTACTCTGCATATAAAGATCAGTAGCGAACTACGATCCCACCGTACAAGACTTAGCGACACACCCGGGAAATGCTAAGTCTGACGCCAACCCTGTTCTGCCACAGGACCCAAGGCTCTCCGGCCTCAATGCACTACTCCGAGTGCTCTAGACTCCTCCTCTAACCTGAGTACACAGTCGGAGAGTCTCACGAGGTTACCTCCATGACTCCGCACGGATCTTGTTGCAATAACCCCTATTTTCTCCAGTGCCACCGTGACTCCACACAGATTATTGTTGGACACTGCCTCTCTGTCCTCGTGCCACCATGACTCCGCACGGTTAATGTTGCAACACGAGTTTCACCCCTAAGAAGCAGATCTCTCGAAGGGGTTCTACGGTGTTAGGGTACCTAAGTCTAACATTAATATAATAGATACATGTAAAACAGAAATCATAACTCATTTTACATTTCCCCCAAGTCTCACACGGCCTGCCCTATCATATCATATAAAACATCATAGCTCATGTATTCCACATATACCATGTCTCAGTAACATCCCTTTCTAGGGCATGTCGTATCTCATCACCTACAATTTACGAGATATGTATTGAAATATAAGAAGCCCTGCAGTATGTAGATATCAACTCAGAGAGAACAAGCATATAAAGTTAAATGCACTAGAAGCATAAAATTCAACAGTTAAGTATCACCACATCTCATATCGAGATCTTTCATGTCACCATAACATGATTCATTGAACACCCTATCCTTAGGGTTTCATTTTCCTTATTCATTCATCACATGCCAACACCCTACTCTTAGGGTTTCATTCGCCTCATTCACCTTTTCATTTACCTCATTCACTTGTCACGTGGCTCTCATAAGAATTTCATAGGATATAAGCATTCACTAAATAAAGATTGTTTTCAACAAATCATATACAATCGATATATGTATGAAACCATGGAAATTGAACTAAATTTAGGTTTCCATGCTATTCACTGAGATATCATGCACCAAGGATAAAATTCAAATAAGGTAATCCATGAGGTACATCCTAATCACTTATAAGTTTACTAGTCCTTTTTCATAAGGTTGAAACTCTAGAGATATCTCAATTAGGTTAAACCCTAATTACATCATATGGTATAAATCTGAAAAGCATTCTTTCTAGGATGTGTTGTATACGTTTCTGATGTGAATCTACCATCAAGGAGTCATTCAAACAGAGAAGGAATCCATATCATATCAAATTGCAACAATTTAAATTAAACGGACATTTCAGGGTTTAGAATCACATACCAAGCAATTAGGGATTTGGATGCTATAATCAAATTTCGTGCATTATACTGTTTAAAGGAAGAACCCACTCACCCCAAGGTGTGAAAACACCTCAAAACTGCAGCTCAACTCAGGGGATCTCAAACTCATATCAAATCCCTAGCAAATCTCCCAATTCTTCTTCCATTCAACTCGGAAACCTTGAAAATGAGGGATTATCAAGAAAGGGTGAGAAAAGAGGGAATTTCGACATCATCTTGGATCAAATCAGAGCATGGACGGAATCTTGACATGAGAGAGAAGATTCACCATAAAAGTCTATGCAAAGGATCCAAACTTACTTGATTTCACCATTCCTCGGACCGCAAAACCCTAGGTCAGCAATTCCTCCTCTTTCTCCACTCAAGCCCTAACTCTCCCTCTCTCTCTAGATTTTCGTTTGTCTAGGATGGATGACGAAGAATGAGAGCTGTGTGTGTGTGTGGTCGATCATATAAGTCAATTTGATCTGCTTGGGTCAATTGCATATTGACCCAACACTCAACTTTAATTATATTGGCTGAATATTCAGTTATACAAAGTTACTGTAATTCGTTTATTTCAGAGATCAAAACTTTTCCAACAATTATGGAAATTTAGAACGTTGTTTATAATTGATCTATAAAGCTTCAGTTAAAATTTGAGATCATTTGGAGTTACCAATAAATAATTAAAAATAGAACAGTGCACTGCTATATTGCAGTCTGTAGAAGATTCGGTCGAGTTTGCCCTACACAGAACTCGACCGACACCCTCACTGTAGAGATCAAAAGTCATCCAAAAATTATGCCTATTTAACAGAGTGTCTACAACTGTTCTTTTCAAGCACAGTTAAAATTGAGATCAATTGGATATACCAATAAAAAGATAAAATTCAATTACCACACTGCTATATAAATCTGGAAATATGATCGGTCGAATTTGAAACTCGACCGATAAACAGGTCAGAACATTCTTCAAAAATTCTAATATTTTCCAATGTTGTTCAAATTTTATATATACAAATCATATCCAAATTTTAAGTAAATCAGAGTTACACATAAAATACTAAAAATCATTTAGTGAGACATTCTACTTATCAAATTCTGTATTCATATGTCATTAAAACCCTATTTTGGGCCGATTAGGGTCTATGCTTCTCAAACCCTAATTCTCAAGGCAAACGAACACTTAAACTTCTTATCATAGTTAAAACATCCTAATTGTGTTATCGTCATTAATTAGATTTCAAGAATGATTATTCCAATTAATCTTTGCAATTGTCTAGGTAAACCCTAGTTTACCAGTTAAGCTCAGATGGGGTCGTAACAACTCTCCCCCCCTTAAAATGTTTCGTCTTCGAAACATAAACCCACAAGAAAGAGAGATTCAAGGTTATTTTAAGCTTCTAAAGCGTTCCATGTCATTATATTCTTGTATTTCATACCTGAATGTAGTTTTCAACATTAGATCTTTTAATTCTTTACTAAATCACAACATATTTCAAATAGTTCTCAATGATATCAAGCAAATTCTTTATGCCGCAGTAAAACATAGAATGCAAAGATAAACCACCACGCTTTCGCTGCGCAACTCTGATACTCTGATACAACTATCTCAACTTATGCGGCTCAGAAAGTTCTATTGTTCTATATCACCTTTAAGTGACAAAAGCGAGTTCACCATGCTATTTTAAACTTTAATAAAGTGCTATTCAAATAGAAAAACAGTCTTGAATTAAAAGACTAGATTCAACAATCGATTGTACAATACTACTCTTGGCATCCCCATTGGGTCATGGATGCATGAGGTGAAGCATTACCACCTCATTCCATACTATCCTGTTTCGATCCTGGGACCTGTGGGTTATGGGCCCACACACAATTCAAAGTGTAACCGTCGTATTATATCATTTTAGGGTTTCAACCACAGTAATAAAGAAATCCACAATTGTATCAGTCATTCAAGCATTAATCATACTCAATTACCATCACTCAGTTATATTAGAGCTAGGTAAAACAAGCTACACCTCATTAGGGTTACTTGTCCAGACAATCTGATTATCATCCCTTTCTATTAATATGAGTGAATAGGTATAACTACCTTATTCAGGATATCCCTCCATGTGTTCTGACATCATCCAAACCGTATCACCATATCACAAATACACAATAGTAAGATGCATATCAGGTATGAATTACTACAACTATCATACGCCTTTAATTTAACATATAGCTTACACAAATACACTGAAATCATACATAGAACCAACTTTCATACCTTAATATGCCTTCAACAAATCATACATGTAAAAACAAATTCACATATTACACAAAGCTAGTGTTTTCCCATATCTCTCTACTCATTCATTACTTCTTTACTTTTTACTACCTATCCTTTTCATATGATTATATACAATAAACATCATTAACATTGAAGTATTTAAGATAGGAATAGCTTATTCATCATTCTTGCTATCACACAAGAATTTTATTTCTTATTGCACTTCATCATATAGTATGTCACTATTACATTCACTAGATGACCCCACCAAGGTAGTTATGCACCGTATATGATTCATTTTCTCTTATCATTTCATTCCCACCTTACTCTCATTAACGAATATATGAAAGAGAAGATGATTTTAAGACTTGGAATACTTGTATTCAAACATTCCCTTAATACATTCTCGTATGTAGATTTACTTAGTTATCAATAGAGATATTTGATTAATTAGCACTTGCTTGAATCTCACAACCTCTTTATTTTATAACTTCTCCATCATATTTCAAACCCTTTCTTACGTTTCATAGTCCTCTTACCATATACTACTCTTTAGCCCGTCATCTTTAATTCTAAATTTTTCTCTTATGACCATGTTGCACATATTTCCTCCTTTATCTTTATACTATTGCGAATTTAACGTTCTAAATTAATAGTCCTTCTATTAGTTTTTCCTCATGTTGAATACATTACATATTCTTCATTTTTAAATCAAGTGGATCATGCATGGGTCAAACATAGTTTCTCTTTCAATCAAGTTTTTCTCTCCTGAATACAGTCTACCTTTGTATGACTTATTCATTCGTTAAACTACACCTATGTTCTTTGCTTAGAAACTAGTTTGTTGTTCTAGTCTTATGAATTACATGTTCATACGATCCTCTTCACTTTTACTCTTTTGAAGACTCTTTACTTCTATGGACCTATTGAATGCTCAACTCTATTCTCTACTTAGCCTTTGCTTTAGAGTTCATAAAAGCATTATACTCTATTCTATGATTCATTCTTCATGATTGATTCTTGCTATCTTGAACCATACATACATTTCACATATCTTTTCTATATTTCATATGTATAGTTCATATAATATTAATCAATAGACTGATTATGAACTTCATATCATGTTCCTTTATTCCCAATTAAGGGTTTCTCATATGAGGCCCCAAAATTGAACCTCAGATATCAGTTTCAACTAATTCTTAGTTGTTCTGATCTTGCCCATATGTTTCAACATCTTACTGTATGTACATTCTCACTCTAATGTGGGTCTAATTATCCAGAGTCTATTCTTATTATACTATTAATAGGAGTCATTAGATCCCAGTAACGCATCCTGCCAGCCGGACCAGGCCAAACCTGAAGTTCTTAAGCCAAGAACTACAAAGGATTACTCAACTCCTATTCATCTCAGAAGTGTGGAAGAAAACTTATCCACTAACAAAATCTCATTCAAAGGTCAATTCTAGTCTACTTGTTACAAAGAATGAAATCAATAAATGCTACAACTGCATAGTGTACAACCGATATTAAAGACCCATTTTTCAAAGTATTGAATATTTCAATTCAAACATATAAGAGCATTTCTATACATTTCCAACAAAAACAACATTATGAAATGTAAGTTCTATCTCCTTTTACATTTATGCTCTTAATTCTTGTTTCATTTCTCGTTTTCTAACCCTAACATTTCTAGGGTTCCTCTCTAGCCCATTCTTCCATTGTATACCTGGCCAGGGTATACGTGAGAGAATAGACAGAGTAGCTTGTACTGGTTGATCCAAGTATTCAGATATCGGGCCAGGATATCCAAATACTCAAATCCCCAAAGCTAACATCAAAACATCTCCTATCTGCCACACTTATGATGCTAACTTACTAACTTAATGGTCCTTGACAACTCACCCTAAGCTCTGATACCAAGATGTTACACCCCGATCTCACAATTTCCTCAAATCATGAGATTAGGGCATAAGATAGGACTTATATGTAACACAAAGAACACCCATTACTTTTTTTTTAAACTCTTGTTTCCCCGCATTGAACCACATAACATCTTAACAAAGGAATCTGAACATTTTTTTTACTAATCAGACTTCAATAGTAAAGGTACATGTATAAACATTCATGATGTCTCTCACACCTTATGCACATAAGACATACTTATAGCATACAATTTCAAAAGAGGAATAATATTACACATCATAATTACAATTCTCTCTCTTATCTCTTACTAAGGACCTAGAGTGACAAGGACCGACTGACTCAACTAATCTTGTACTTAACTCTTGTGGAAGATCTACGCTGATGCTCTGACCATCTTCAAGTCCACGCGGTTAACCCTAAAATGTTTGAGTAGAGGGGTGAGCCTACTCGCTCAGTGAATGAGTACTTCAAAGAAACAGTCTAAGGCACTAACGTGATTACAGATATAACTTTGAATAAACGTTATGAAATTTAACAACAATAAATACTACACTGAGCAGTTCTAAAACAATATAATTGAAATAACAAGAATGTAAATATTGCATCCAAAGAATAACTACTACAAGACTATGCTCTAGTCTTCCTTAACTCTTTCATTTATAAGGAACTCTGTGAACCTATATGATCATATTTTAACTTATGCCCTAATCATATGCAGTGTACTCTGCATATAAAGATCCCTAGCGAACTACGATCCCACCGTACAAGACTTAGCGACACACCCGGGAAATGCTAAGTCTGACGCCAGCCCTGTTCTGCCACAGGACCCCAGGCTCTCCGACCTGACTCATAGGCTCTCCGGCCTCAATGCACTACTCCGAGTGCTCTAGACTCCTCCTCTAACCTGAGTACACAGGCGGAGAGTCTCACGGGGTTACCTCCATGACTCCGCACAGATCTTTTTGCAATAACCCCTATTTTCTCCAGTGCCACCGTGACTCCGCACGGATTATTGTTGGACACTGCCTCTCTATCCTCGTGCCACCATGACTCCGCACAGTTAATGTTGCAACATGAGTTTCACCCGTAAGAAGCAGATCTCTCGAAGGGGTTCTACGGTGTTAGGGCACCTAAGTCTAACATTAATATTATAGATAAATGTAAAACAGAAATCATAACTCATTTTACATTTCCCACAAGGCTCACACGGTCTGCCCTATCATATCATATAAAATATCATAGCTCATGTATTCCACATATACCATGTCTCAGTAACATCCCTTTCTAGGGCATGTCATATCTCATCACCTGCAATTTACGAGATATGTATTGAAATATAAGAAGTCCTGCAGTATGTAGATATCAACTCAGAGAGAACAAGCATATAAAGTTAAATGCACTAGAAGCATAAATTCAGCAGTTAAGTATCACCACATCTCATATCGAGATCTTTCATGTCACCATAACATGATTCATTGAACACCCTATCCTTAGGGTTTCATTTGCCTTATTCATTCATCACAAGCCAACACCCTACTTTTAGGGTTTCATTCGCCTCATTCACCTTTTCATTTACCTCATTCACTTGTCACATGGCTCTCATAAGGATTTCATAGGATATAAGCATTCACTAAATAAAGATTGTTTTCAACAAATCATATACAATCGATATATGTATGAAACCATGGAAATTGAACTAAATTTAGGTTTCCATGCTATTCACTGAGATATCATGCACCAAGGATAAAATTCAAATAAGGTAATCCATGAGGTACATCCTAACGACTTATAAGTTTACTAGTCCTTTTTAATAAGGTTGAAACTCTAGAGATATCTCAATTAGGTTAAACCCTAATTACATCATATGGTATAAATCTGAAAAGCATTCTTTCTAGGATGTGTTGTATACATTTCTGATGTGAATCTTCCATCAAGGAGTCATTCAAATAGAGAAGTAATCCATATCATATCAAATTGCAACAATTTAAATTAAACGGACATTTCAGGGTTTAGAATCACATACCAAGCAATTAGGGATTTGGATGCTATAATCAAATTTCGTGCATTATACTGTTTCAAAGAAGAACCCACTCACCCCAAGGTGTGAAAACACCTCAAAACTGCAGCTCAACTCAGGGAATCTCGAACTCATATCAAATCCCTAGCAAATCTCCCAATTCTTCTTCAATTAAACTCGGAAACCTTGAAAATGAGGGATTATGAAGAAAGGGTTAGAAAAGAGGGAATTTCGACATCATCTTGGATCAAATCAGAGCATGGACGGAATCTTGACATGAGAGAGAAGATTCACCATAAAAGTCTATGCAAAGGATCCAAACTTACTTGATTTCACCATTCCTCAGACCGCAAAACCCTAGGTCAGCAATTCCTCCTCTTTCTCCACTCAAGCCCTAACTCTCCCTCTCTCTCTAGATTTTCATTTCTCTGGGATGGATGATGAAGAATGATAGCTGTGTGTGTGTGTGGTCGATCATATAAGTCAATTTGAGCTGCTTGGGTCAATTGCATATTGACCCAACACTCAACTTTAATTATATTGGCTGAATATTCAGTTATACAAAGTTACTGTAATTCGTTTATTTCAGAGATCAAACCTTCTCCAACAATTATGGGAATTTAGAACATTGTTTATAATTGATCTATAAAGCTTCAGTTAAAATTTGAGATCATTTGGAATTACCAATAAATAATTAAAAATAGAACAGTGCACTGCTATATTGCAGTCTGCAGCAGATTCGGTCGAGTTTGCCCTGCACAGAACTCGACCGACACCCTCACTGTAGAGATCAAAAGTCATCCAAAAATTATGCCAATTTAACAGAGTGTCTAAAACTGTGCTTTTCAAGCTCAGTTAAAATTTGAGATCAATTAATTATACCAATAAAAAGATAAAATTCAATTACCACACTGCTATATAAATCTGGAAATATGATTGGTCGAATTTGAAACTCGACCGATAAACAGGTCAGAACATTCTTCAAAAATTCTGATATTTTCCAATGTTGTTCAAATTTTATATATACAAATCATATCCAAATTTTAAGTAAATCAGAGTTACACATAAAATACTAAAAATCATTTAGTGAGACATTCTACTTATCAAATTCTGTATTCATATGTCATTAAAACCCTATTTTGGGCCGATTAGGGTCTATGCTTCTCAAACCCTAATTCTCAAGACAAATGAACACTTAAACTACTTATCATAGTTAAAACATCCTAATTGTGTTATCGTCATTAATTAGATTTCAAGAATGATTATTCCAATTAATCTTTGCAATTGTCTAGGTAAACCCTAGTTTACCAGTTAATCTCAGATGGGGTCGTAACAACTCTCCCCCCCTTAGAATGTTTCGTCCTCGAAACATAAACCCACAAGAAAGATACATTCAAGGTTATTTTAAGATTCTAAAGCGTTCCATGTCATTATATTCTTGTATTTCATACCTGAATGTAGTTTTCAACATTAGATCTTTTAATTCTTTACTAAATCACAACATATTTCAAATAGTTCTCAATGATATCAAGCAAATTCTTTATGCCGCAGTCAAACATAGAATGCAAAGATAAACCACCACGCTTTCACTGCGCAACTCTGATACTCTGATACAACTATCTGAACTTATGCGGCTTAGAAAGTTCTATTGTTCTGTATCACCTTTAAGTGACAAAAGCAAGTTCACCATGCTATTTTAAACTTTAATAAAGTGCTATTCAAATAGCAAAATAGTCTTGAATTAAAAGACTAGATTCAACAATCGATTGCACAATACTACTCTTGGCATCCCCATTGGGTCATGGATGCATGAGGTGAAGCATTACCACCTCATTCCATACTATCCTGTTTCGATCCTGGGACCTGTGGGTTATGGGCCCACACACAATTCAAAGTGTAACCGTCGTATTATATCATTTTAGGGTTTCAACCACAGTAATAAAGAAATCCACAATTGTATCAGTCATTCTAGCATTAATCATACTCAATTACCATCACTCAGTTATATTAGAGCTAGGTAAAACAAGCTACACCTCATTAGGGTTACTTGTCCAGACAATCTGATTATCATCCCTTTCTATTAATATGAGTGAATAGGTATAACTACCTTATTCAGGATATCCCTCCATGTGTTCTGACATCATCCAAACCGTATCACCATATCACAAATACATAATAGTAAGATGCATATCAGGTATGAATTACTACAACTATCATACGCCTTTAATTTAACATATAGCTTACACAAATACACTGAAATCATACATAGAACCAACTTTCATACCTTAATATGCCTTCAACAAATCATACATGTAAAAACAAATTCACATATTACACAAAGCTAGTGTTTTCCCATATCTCTCTACTCATTCATTACTTCTTTACTTTTTACTACCTATCCTTTTCATATGATTGTTGGCTAAATGGACATCTATAAAATCCCTTTGTTTTGATTATGACAAACATTTCATTCTTATTTATCTAACGAGCTACTTGAGTGTGCAGGATTATGGTGGATGACGAAGCAACAAGGGAGATCATAAGTTTATAGTTTTATTTTCATGCAATGTAATCACTATTGTAAAAACTTGTACAATTATATAATGTACAAGTACCTAGATTGCATGTAAATCAAGCATTGGATCTTCCCTAGCTACACACCATAGTTAGACAAGTCATCCCTTCCAATAGGATCACATTATGCACACTCATGCACACACTTAGTATCTTAATTGATAGATTGAAACAGAGTCAATCTCGGTCGACACACTCCTCGACCGAGACACTCTCGGTCGACAACCTTATCGACCGAGATTGACCTAAAGTAGCCGTTAGACTTAGCAAATGAGTTAGTTGGCAGTTGGAAGTGAACGTTGCACTCAGAGAGCCTGTCGGTCGAGAAAAGCTCGACCGAGTAGGTGTCTCGGTCGATCATCTGTCGACCGAGACGGTCTCTGACAGAATCTGCAGAGTTAAAGCAATTAGCCGTTGTAAAAACGACCAATCTATTCCTAACGGCTAATTGAGCACTTGGAACCCCCTAGAAACTATCTAGAAGGTCCTTAAGCATACTTAGGCTATCCCTATAAATAGGACAAGCTATAGGACACTAGAATTCACCTTGCTACACTTGAGAATTCTTTCTAAGCACTCTTGAGCAATCTTTTACAAGCAATTGAGCACTGTGATCACTTGGCCATATTCCATCTAGCTCAAGCTCGTCCTATAGGCTAGATTTTCCTAACCCTAGCATCCACAAGTCTATTACCTTGGCTAGGAAAATCCATACGCTTGATATAGGCAATTCAAGCCTTGAGCTTAAAAGGATAAGTTGTACTTTCTTATTTTCTTTCTTGTTCCTTGTAATATTTGTACTCTTCGTTGCTACTCCAGGGAGGAGGCTGCATATAGGAAGAGGGTGAAGCACTTCGTGTGAAGAGGAGGACTTTGGACTACTTCAGAAGGCTATCTTGACGGGAAGCTACTTCGGGAGGGAGGCTACTTCAAGGGGGAGCTTGAAGTTACTCCAAGGAAGGCTGCTTCAAGGTTGGCAAGATTACTTCTAGGTGAAGGCTGTCCAAAGGGTGTTTAGAGAGTGTTGTAATTTTATGTAACATCCTTAAAAGGTAATAAAATTCAATACTTTCAAAATCCCGGTTGGGTAAGCAACCGGGTAGTGGACTGACTCCTTAGCATTTGCTAAGGTGGAACCACTCTAAACACCTGTGTCTCTCTTCTTATCTTTTACTTTGGTTGTTTGAGTTTAAATTGTTTTAAATTATCAGAAAACTCTATTCACCCCCCCTCTAGAGGTTTTCAATTGGTATCAGAGCAGGCTTCAAGGAGCCCTAACAAAGTCTTGAAGAAAAGATGGGGGATGGAGTGCTCAACAACCTCAACATTGAAGGAACGTTCGTTGCTCGACCTCCAGCATTTGACGGGACAAACTATCAATACTGGAAGAGAAGAATGCAATTTTACTTCCAAGGAATCAATTGGGATCTTTGGAGAATGGTATCTACACCATACACACTTCCACAAGACGAGTTCGAAGTATGGGACGCTAATACGGTAAAAATGGCACAAATGAATGCAAAGGCAGTAAGTATTTTATATTGTTCCATTTCAGTAGGTGAATTTAATAGAGTATCAAACTGTGATACCGCATATGACATTTGGCATAGATTATCTATAACATATGAGGGTACGGTTCAAGTTAAAAACTCTAAAGTTAGCTTGCTTAAAACCAAATTTGAACATTTTCGTATGGATCCAAACGAAACTATTAGTGAAATGTATTCAAAATTTTCTACTATTGTCAATGGTTTGAGTGCTTTAGGGAAACCCGTTCTTGAGGAAGATCAGGTATCAAAAATACTTCGATCTCTTCCTCCAAAGTACAAACCAAAGGTGACAGCTATTGCAGAAGCAAACGACCTCACTCGCCTCAAAATGGAACAACTCATCGGAAACTTAGAAGCTCATGAGGCAGACCTAGAAGAGGAAGAGAGAAGAGAACATGAACATCAACGTGGACCAAAGAAAGACGTGGCTCTCAAAGCATCAAAAGCTCTCTCACAAGAGAGTGAGGAATCTAGTGAAGAAGAAGGAGAAGAAGCATTGATCGTCAATGGTAAGAAATATAGAAGGTTTAAATCTAATAAAATTTCTAGTTCTTCCTCCACTCCCAGGTGCTTCGAGTGTGGAAAGAAAGGACATTTCAAAAATGAATGTCCCAAAGCTAAGAAGGGAAAGAAAAGCTCACATAAGAAGAAAGAAAAAGCTTATAAAGCAGCATGGGATGAAACGAGTGAAAGTGAAAGCGGAGAAGACAAGATAGAATGTCTAATGGCAAGAGAAGATGAAGAATCTCAAGAGGAATGGGTCGTTGACAGTGGTTGCTCCAAACATATGACCGGAAACAAGGATGCATTTTCAACTTTTGAAGAAAAGAAAAGTGGGACGGTCACTTTTGGAGACAATGGTAAGGGCAAAATCGTTGGAATAGGTAATGTTGGCACAAATCTTGAAATCAAAAATGTTCTACTAGTTGATGGATTGCATCATAACTTAATAAGTGTAAGTCAACTATGTGATAGCGGTTATGATGTGTTATTTAACAAAACCTGCTGCAAGTTATTGATAGAAAATACTACAACTGTTGTTTATGAAGGAAATAGAGTTGGAAATCTTTATATCCTTAAACCAAACTCTATGAAATCAGTAGTAGGTAAATGCTTACTTGCAAATGAAAACACCTTACAACTATGGCATAAAAAGCTTGGTCATGCTAGTTCACATGCTATTAAAAAGTTAGTAAAATATGATCTTGTTCGTGGATTACCTGTTTTGTCTTTTGATCAAGTTGCAAATTGTGAACCTTGTACAATGGGAAAGCAAACCAAAACATCTTTTAAATCAAAACATGTACTTAGTACCAGTAGATCCTTAGAATTAATTCATATGGATTTATTTGGACCAATGAGAACACAATCTATTGGTGGTAAACGATACTGTTTTGTTATTGTTGATGATTATAGTAGATTTACATGGGTACATTTTATTGCAACAAAAGATGACACTATTCATGTCTTTATGCAATTTTGTTCTAAAATTGAAAATCTTTTACAACATAAAATATGTACCATTAGAAGTGATCACGGTGGCGAATTTGAAAATCATACTTTTGAAGCTTTTTGTACATCTCAGGGATATACTCACAATTTCTCTGCTCCACGTACCCCACAACAAAATGGTATTGTGGAACGGAAAAATCGATCTCTACAAGAAATGGCTAGGACCATGATGCTTGAACACAACACACCTAAAACCTTTTGGGCTGAAGCTGTAAACACAGCTTGTTATGTGCTAAATAGAGTCACGGTTCACTCTCACTTGAAGAAAACTCCATATGAAATAATACACTCTAAGAAACCTAGAGTTGACTACTTTCATACTTTTGGCTCTACATGTTATATTTTAAACACCAAGGATGATAAAGACAAGTTTGATTCTAAATCACAAAAAGCATTCTTCTTGGGATATTCTACTTCTAGCAAAGCGTTTAGGGTATATAACACTATCTCTAGAAAAGTTGAGGAATCCATTCATGTTTCTTTTCATGAGGAATCAAAATCTACAAATTTAGATATCATTGATCTCACAAATCAATTTGAAACTATAACCATTCCAAATGATAATGAGAAAACTCCCACATCCGATCCTCCGGTCGAACCACAACCTACACCTAGGCTGATCAAGGATCATCCCCAAGAGCTAATTATTGGAGATCCAAATGATAAAGTCAAAACTAGGTCCTCTTTCTAAGATGTTGCAAACATGGCTTTTGTCTCTATCATTGAACCTAAGAAAATATCCGAAGCTCTTAAGGATGATTACTGGATAATAGCCATGCAAGAGGAATTAAATCAATTCACTAAAAATGATGTATGGGATTTAGTTCCTAAACCACAAGATAAAACTATCATAGGCACTAAATGGGTTTTTAGGAACAAACTTAATGAGGCAGGAGAAGTCATACGGAATAAAGCACGGTTAGTTGCACAAGGATATAGTCAACAAGAAGGAATTGACTTTGATGAAACATATGCACCCGTAGCTCGACTTGAAGCTATTAGGATGTTATTAGCTATTGCTGCCCATAAAAACATTCAGTTATATCAAATGGATGTCAAAAGTGCATTTCTAAATGGCTTCATACAAGAAGAAGTTTATGTTGCTCAACCACCTGGCTTCGAAATCCCAGAAAAGGACGATCATGTTTATAAACTTAAAAAGGCACTTTATGGTCTAAAACAAGCCCCTAGGACTTGGTATGAACGGCTCAAGACATATCTTTTTGATAATGGTTTCTCTATTGGAAATTCAGATTCTACTCTATTTTTCAAAACATATGCATCTGATTTCTTAGTTGTACAAATATATGTTGATGACATTATTTTTGGTGCCTCAAATGAATCATTATGCACACAATTTAGTGACATTATGCAAAAAGAATTTGAAATGAGCCTTATGGGTGAACTAACATTCTTTCTTGGTTTTCAAATTAAGCAAACACCTGCCGGAATTTTTATAAGCCAAGAAAAATACACTAAAGAACTGTTAAAACGCTTTGGGATGGATCAATGCAAACATGCTACTACTCCTATGGCTACTTCTATTAAAATTGATAAGGATGAAAATGGGGAACCTATTGATGATTCCTTATATAGAGCCATGATTGGTAGTTTGCTATATTTAACCGCTTCCCGACCGGACATTATGTTTTCCGTTGGTCTTTGTGCTCGATTTCAATCCCAGCCTATGCATTCTCATTTTCTTGCGGTTAAACGAATCCTTCGATATCTAGCCGGCACTACTTGTTTTGGTTTATGGTATCCAAAAGGACAATCATTGGATTTTAAAGCATATACTGATGCAGATTACGCCGGTTGTCGACTTGATCGCAAAAGTACTAGTGGTGGATGTTTCTTATTAGGTAGAGCCTTAGTATCTTGGTTTAGCAAGAAACAAAACACGGTTGCCCTATCTACCACCGAAGCTGAATATATGGCAGCTGGGTCTTGCTGTGCTCAGGTGCTTTATATGCAACAGGTTTTAAGCGATTATGGTTTTCATCTTTCATCTACACCTATTTTTTGTGACAACACAAGCGCCATAAACTTAGCACACAATCCTATTCTACACAGCCGGGCCAAACATATTGAAATCCGTCATCACTTCTTAAGGGATCACATCTCAAAGAATCATGTTTCCCTTCATCATGTTGATACAGAAAATCAATTAGCTGATATCTTTACAAAACCGCTTCCATTAGATCAATTCAACAACATTAGGAAGCAATTACTTATCACTCCGTTGGAGGATGTTTTCTTTGATATCTGCGGCTCTTAAAAACAACTACTTATGCTTTTATGGTTTGTATCAATATTGATATGAGCGTTTCAATTGGTAATTTGCAAATTGTTGCCTCTTAGCTAGACACCTCATTGCTTTACATTTTGGCTATTCAATGGACATCTTTTTCGTTCATTTTTGATGGGATATCTAATGAAGGGGGAGTTTTTAAATAAAACGGTTATCTTTTTGAGATGACAAAGGGGGAGAGATATATAAAACTATAATACTTATGACAAACTCAATCAATGAGTTTCATAAATATACTCTTGGCTTACATTGAAAGTTGCTATATTCCCAAATGAACTGGATTTCATGTTCCATAATTCACTGGGGATACTAAGCACACATTTTATAAATAAGAGGAAAAGTTCCAAACGGCAATCTAAAGGTATGGCATTTATATGTTTTATATTTCCTTTATTCATATTTTGGAAATGTTTGTCATCTTCAAAAAGGGGGAGATTGTTGGCTAAATGGACATCTATAAAATCCCTTTGTTTTGATTATGACAAACATTTCATTCTTATTTATCTAACGAGCTACTTGAGTGTGCAGGATTATGGTGGATGACGAAGCAACTAGGGAGATCATAAGTTTATAGTTTTATTTTCATGCAATGTAATCACTATTGTAAAAACTTGTACAATTATATAATGTACAAGTACCTAGATTGCATGTAAATCAAGCATTGGATCTTCCCTAGCTACACACCATAGTTAGACAAGTCATCCCTTCCAATAGGATCACATTATGCACACTCATGCACACACTTAGTATCTTAATTGATAGATTGAAACAGAGTCAATCTCGGTCGACACACTCCTCGACCGAGACACTCTCGGTCGACAACCTTATCGACCGAGATTGACCTAAAGTAGCCGTTAGACTTAGCAAATGAGTTAGTTGGCAGTTGGAAGTGAACGTTGCACTCAGAGAGCCTGTCGGTCGAGAAAAGCTCGACCGAGTAGGTGTCTCGGTCGATCATCTGTCGACCGAGACGGTCTCTGACAGAATCTGCAGAGTTAAAGCAATTAGCCGTTGTAAAAACGACCAATCTATTCCTAACGGCTAATTGAGCACTTGGAACCCCCTAGAAACTATCTAGAAGGTCCTTAAGCATACTTAGGCTATCCCTATAAATAGGACAAGCTATAGGACACTAGAATTCACCTTGCTACACTTGAGAATTCTTTCTAAGCACTCTTGAGCAATCTTTTACAAGCAATTGAGCACTGTGATCACTTGGCCATATTCCATCTAGCTCAAGCTCGTCCTATAGGCTAGATTTTCCTAACCCTAGCATCCACAAGTCTATTACCTTGGCTAGGAAAATCCATACGCTTGATATAGGCAATTCAAGCCTTGAGCTTAAAAGGATAAGTTGTACTTTCTTATTTTCTTTCTTGTTCCTTGTAATATTTGTACTCTTCGTTGCTACTCCAGGGAGGAGGCTGCATATAGGAAGAGGGTGAAGCTCTTCGTGTGAAGAGGAGGACTTTGGACTACTTCAGAAGGCTATCTTGACGGGAAGCTACTTCGGGAGGGAGGCTACTTCAAGGGGGAGCTTGAAGTTACTCCAAGGAAGGCTGCTTCAAGGTTGGCAAGATTACTTCTAGGTGAAGGCTGTCCAAAGGGTGTTTAGAGAGTGTTGTAATTTTATGTAACATCCTTAAAAGGTAATAAAATTCAATACTTTCAAAATCCCGGTTGGGTAAGCAACCGGGTAGTGGACTGACTCCTTAGCATTTGCTAAGGTGGAACCACTCTAAACACCTGTGTCTCTCTTCTTATCTTTTACTTTGGTTGTTTGAGTTTAAATTGTTTTAAATTATCAGAAAACTCTATTCACCCCCCCTCTAGAGGTTTTCAATGATTATATACAATAAACATCATTAACATTGAAGTATTTAAGATAGGAATAGCTTATTCATCATTCTTGCTATCACACAAGAATTTTATTTCTTATCGCACTTCATCATATAGTATGTCACTATTACATTCACTAGATGACCCCACCAAGGTAGTTATGCACCGTATATGATTCATTTTCTCTTATCATTTCATTCCCACCTTACTCTCATTAAGGAATATATGAAAGAGAAGATGATTTTAAGACTTGGAATACTTGTATTCAAACATTCCCTTAATACATTCTCGTATGTAGATTTACTTAGTTATCAATAGAGATATTTGATTAATTAGCACTTGCTTGAATCTCACAATCTCTTTATTTTATAACTTCTCCATCATATTTCAAACCCTTTCTTACGTTTCATAGTCCTCTTACCATATACTACTCTTTAACCCGTCATCTTTAATTCTAAATTTTTCTCTTATGACCATGTTGCACATATTTCCTCCTTTATCTTTATACTATTGCGAAGTTAACGTTCTAAATTAATAGTCCTTCTATTAGTTTTTCCTCATGTTGAATACATTACATATTCTTCATTTTTAAATCAAGTGGATCATGCATGGGTCAAACATAGTTTCTCTTTCAATCAAGTTTTTCTCTCCTGAATACAGTCTACCTTTGTATGACTTATTCATTCGTTAAACTACACCTATGTTCTTTGCTTAGAAACTAGTTTGTTGTTCTAGTCTTATGAATTACATGTTCATACGATCCTCTTCACTTTTACTCTTTTGAAGACTCTTTACTTCTATGGACCTATTGAATGCTCAACTCTATTCTCTACTTAGCCTTTGCTTTAGAGTTCATAAAAGCATTATACTCTATTCTATGATTCATTCTTCATGATTGATTCTTGCTATCTTGAACCATACAGACATTTCACATATCTTTTCTATATTTCATATGTATAGTTCATATAATATTAATCAATAAACTGATTATGAACTTCATATCATGTTCCTTTATTCCCAATTAAGGGTTTCTCATATGAGGCCCCAAAATTGAACCTCAGATATTAGTTTCAACTAATTCTTAGTTGTTCTGATCTTGCCCATATGTTTCAACATCTTACTGTATGTACATTCTCACTCTAATGTGGGTCTAATTATCCAGAGTCTATTCTTATTATACTATTAATAGGAGTCATTAGATCCCAGTAACGCATCTTGCCAGCCGAACCAGGCCAAACCTGAAGTTCTTAAGCCAAGAACTACAAAGGATTACTCAACTCCTATTCATCTCAGAAGTTTGGAAGAAAACTTATCCACTAACAAAAGCTCATTCAAAGGTCAATTCTAGTCTACTTGTTACAAAGAATGAAATCAATAAATGCTACAACTGCATAGTGTACAACAGATATTAAAGACCCATATTTCAAAGTATTGAATATTTCAATTCAAACATATAAGAGCATTTCTATACATTTCCAACAAAAACAACATTATGAAATGTAAGTTCTATCTCCTTTTACATTTATGCTCTTAATTCTTGTTTCATTTCTCGTTTTCTAACCCTAACATTTCTAGGGTTCCTCTCTAGCCCATTCTTCCACTGTATACCTGGCCAGGGTATACGTGAGAGAATAGACAGAGTAGCTTGTACTGGTTGATCCAAGTATTCAGATATCGGGCCAGGATATCCAAATACTCAAATCCCCAAAGCTAACATCAAAACATCTCCTATCTGCCACACTTATGACGCTAACTTACTAACTTAATGGTCCTTGACAACACACCCTAAGCTCTGATACCAAGCTGTTACACCCCGATCTCACAATTTCCTCAAATCATGAGATTAGGGCATAAGATAGGACTTATATGTAACACAAAGAACACCCTTTACTTTTTTTTTAAAACTCTTGTTTCCCCGCATTGAACCACATAACATCTTAACAAAGGAATTTGAACAATTCTTTTACTAATCAGACTTCAATAGTAAAGGTACATGTATAAACATTCATGATGTCTCTCACACCTTATGCACATAAGACCTACTTATATCATACAATTTCAAAAGAGGAATAATATTACACATCATAATTACAACTCTCTCTCTTATCTCTTACTAAGGACCTAGAGTGACAAGGACCGACTGACTCAACTAATCTTGTACTTAACTCTTGTGGAAGATCTACGCTGATGCTCTGACCATCTTCAAGTCCACGCTGTTAACCCTAAAATGTTTGAGTAGAGGGGTGAGCCTACTCGCTCAGTGAATGAGTACTTCAAAGAAATAGTCTAAGGCACTAATGTGATTACAGATATAACTTTGAATAAATGTTATGAAATTTAACAACAATAAATACTACACTGAGCAGTTCTAAAACAATATAATTGAAATAACAAGAATGTAAATATTGCATCCAAAGAATAACTACTAGAAGACTATGCTCTAGTCTTCCTTAACTCTTTCATTTATAAGGAACTCTGTGAACCTATATGATCATATTTTAACTTATGCCCTAATCATATGTAGTGTACTCTGCATATAAAGATGCGTAGCGAACTACGATCCCACCGTACAAGACTTAGCGACACACCCGGGAAATGCTAAGTCTGACGCCAGCCCTGTTCTACCACAGGACCCCAGGCTCTCCGGCCTGACTCATAGGCTCTCCGGCCTCAATGCACTACTCCGAGTGCTCTAGACTCCTCCTCTAACCTGAGTACACAGGCGGAGAGTCTCACAGGGTTACCTCCATGACTCCACACGGATCTTGTTGCAATAACCCCTATTTTCTCCAGTGCCACCGTGACTCCGCACAGATTATTGTTGGACACTGCCTCTCTGTCCTCGTGCCACCATGACTCCGCACGGTTAATGTTGCAACACGAGTTTCACCCCTAAGAAGCAGATCTCTCGAAGGGGTTCTACGGTGTTAGGGCACCTAAATCTAACATTAATATTATAGATACATGTAAAACAGAAATCATAACTCATTTTACATTTCCCACAAGGCTCACACGGCCTGCCCTATCATATCATATAAAACATCATAGCTCATGTATTCTACATATACCATGTCTCAGTAACATCCCTTTCTAGGGCATGTCATATCTCATCACCTGCAATTTACGAGACATGTATTGAAATATAAGAAGCCCTACAGTATGTAGATATCAACTCAGAGAGAACAAGCATATAAAGTTAAATGCACTAGAAGCATAAAATTCAACAGTTAAGTATCACCACATCTCATATCAAGATCTTTCATGTCACCATAACATGATTCATTGAACACCCTATCCTTAGGGTTTCATTTGCCTTATTCATTCATCACAAGCCAACACCCTACTCTTAGGGTTTCATTCGACTCATTCACCTTTTCATTTATCTCATTCACTTGTCACATGGCTCTCATAAGGATTTCATAGGATATAAGCATTCACTAAATAAAGATTGTTTTCAACATATCATATACAATCGATATATGTATGAAACCATGGAAATTGAACTAAATTTAGGTTTCCATGCTATTCACTGAGATATCATGCACCAATGATAAAATTCAAATAAGGTAATCCATGAGGTACATCCTAACCACTTATAAGTTTACTAGTCCTTTTTAATAAGGTTGAAACTCTAGAGATATCTCAATTAGGTTAAACCCTAATTACATCATATGGTATAAATCTGAAAAGCATTCTTTCTAGGATGTGTTGTATACGTTTCTGATGTGAATCTACCATCAAGGAGTCATTCAAACAGAGAAGGAATCCATATCATATCAAATTGCAACAATTTAAATTAAACGGACATTTCAGGGTTTAGAATCACATACCAAGCAATTAGGGATTTGGATGCTATAATCAAATTTTGTGCATTATACTGTTTAAAGGAAGAACCCACTCACCCCAAGGTGTGAAAACACCTCAAAACTTCAGCTCAACTCAGGGGATCTCGAACTCATATCAAATCCCTAGCAAATCTCCCAATTCTTCTTCCATTCAACTCAGAAACCTTGAAAATGAGGGATTATGAAGAAAGGGTGAGAAAAGAGGGAATTTCGACATCATCTTGGATCAAATCAGAGCATGGACGGAATCTTGACATGAGAGAGAAGATTCACCATAAAAGTCTATGCAAAGGATCCAAACTTACTTGATTTCACCATTCCTCGGACCGCAAAACCCTAGGTCAGTAATTCCTCCTCTTTCTCCACTCAAGCCCTAAGTCTCCCTCTCTCTCTAGATTTTCATTTCTCTGGGATGGATGACGAATAATGAGAGCTGTGTGTGTGTGTGGTCGATCATATAAGTCAATTTGAGCTGCTTGGGTCAATTGCATATTGACCCAACACTCAACTTTAATTATATTGGCTGAATATTCAGTTATACAAAGTCACTGTAATTCGTTTATTTCAGAGATCACACCTTATCCAACAATTATGGGAATTTAGAAAGTTGTTTATAATTGATCTATAAAGCTGCAGTGAAAATTTGAGATCATTTGGACTTACCAATAAATAAATAAAAATAGAACAATGCACTGTTATATTGCAGTCTGCAGCAGATTCGGTCGAGTTTGCCCTGCACAAAACTCGACCGACACCCTCACTGTAGAGATCAAAAGTCATCCAAAAATTATTCCAATTTAACAGAGTGTCTAAAACTGTGTTTTTCAAGCACATTTAAAATTTGAGATCAATTGGATATACCAATAAAAAGATAAAATTCAATTACCACACTGCTATATAAATCTGGAAATATGATCGGTCGAATTTGAAACTCGACCGATAAACAGGTCAGAACATTCTTCAAAATTTCTGATATTTTCTAATGTTGTTCAAATTTTATATATACAAATCATATACAAATTTTAAGTAAATCAGAGTTACACATAAAATACTAAAAATTATTTAGTGAGACATTCTACTTATCAAATTCTGTATTCATATGTCATTAAAACCCTATTTTGGGCCGATTAGGGTCTATGCTTCTCAAACCCTAATTTTCAAGGCAAATGAACACTTAAACTTCTTATCATAGTTAAAACATCCTAATTGTGTTATCGTCATTAATTATATTTCAAGAATGATTATTCCAATTAATCTTTGCAATTGTCTAGGTAAACCCTAGTTTACCAGTTAAGCTCAGATGGGGTCGTAACATGGTCTCACCGGGACTGTCGGGATTGACAGTTGTCCTCCAAGCGGCAGAAACCTCCCGCCTCTGAAGTAGTCCACACAGACCACCTGGAACTCCAATCTCCATGTCCCACAAGGAATTGGAAGGAGTCACACCCTCCTGTCAGCGTACTAGTCGCCAACACACTCTCCTGCTACTAGTCAGAACTGCAGTTGTTTTTCCCTTGATGTGCCTCCCTTATCGGGTAGCACTTTCTCGGGCTCTCTCGATTACCAAAACCAGAGAGAACGACAACTTTGCAGAGCAACTGGTTGCACTGAGTTGTACTTTGAGAATCCCCCAATACCCCTATATATATAGGAGGGTCATGGGATAGGGTTCTCCATCACGGGCAATGCGGGACTAAAAGCAGGAGTTGAAGGGTTTGAGATTTTCCACACAAAATACAACCAACTCGCAACCTGAACCGATCATTTCACAACTGAAACGGTCGGTTGGGGACCTGAACCGGTCGGTTGACATCTCAACCGATCGGTTGGGACACCTCAACCGGTCGGTTCATTTCTGAACGGGTCGGTTTGTGGTCCTGATCAGTTCCCGATTGACTTTCCATCTTTTGTTTCTAATTGGTATCAAATACCAATACTTTTCCCAATCAAATTGGGCAAGTGAAACGAAAGGAAAAATCTCACCAATCCGACTTTCCCAACTTGCTCGGTTGCAACAGTTGAATCGATCGTTTCAACACTTGAAGCAATCATTTCACCCTGACCATGAGCCGATCGACTCACAACCTGAGCCTATCGGTTCACCAAGATGAGTCGATCGGTTCATCACATGAGCCAATCGGTTGGGAGTGCAAATTGTGCAGAACCAGTCAATTGCGATTTCAATCAAATCGATACTCTAATCAATCTGTCCAACACCTTGAACACTATGATTTTGAGCTATCAATCAATTGAGTGTTTAATTGAACTACTAAACCCCTTTAGTAATCAATCTAAACATTGTTTGTGGACAAAACTCCTCTTCCAGGTTAAATCCTATGTGTTTGACCCTACAGGTCCTTCTCACGTTGGCAGTGAAAGTCCATAACACTTAAGAGTTCACAAGCAAAGAGCGGTGCCTAGTCACACATCAGTGCTACCCAAGTGAAATAGAAAGTTGGAGAACAACTTTCAATCCTACAATCTTTGAATGGTGTTACAGTGAATGTATAATTCCTTTGTCACTGATATCCCGAATGAACTCGAGGCATGGATCAGTCATCCTATCAACGTTCATTCACTTTCTTGATCTCAGAGCAGATTGGAAGAGATATGTATGACATCAATATCACATACTGATTCACACATCCGTGCGCACGCCTATTTCAATCCTACTCATTAAGTGGCCTTGGATATCAAACTCCCTCAGGAGGGACAAATCCCATATATATCACTCACCCCTCAAAAGCCCCATGTGTCAAAGCCACCCAATCATCACCTTTATAACAACCCATGTTTCAGGACTGCGTTTGATGATGTCAAAGTGTGCCCAACAACATGTGTTGAGTGTAGTGATTTTAGGTCAAAGAATCACATTCACCACCATCACTGTGCGTACTGACTGTTACTACCATGTCATTGTTCCATGTGTCAAATTCACGTTGGGTCTATCTGGTACACTTGTTCTCTAACAAGTACCTATGTGTTTGGTTTGATATCTCTATATCATGACTAATGAGATTATGTCATCAACCAACACCACAATCTAGTCTTGTGTGTCATTGCTGTCTATCTACCTTCCACAATGACATCCGACTAGGGACATAACAAGAATGTACAAACTCTTAGCATCCATATGATCTCATCGTTCAGGTCCTGAACCTGAAGGCATACATCATTGAGTATTGTCATTCTCTAGACATTCAATCTGTTCTATCACTATCTCATATGACTGAACCAGAAAGAATTGGAAGCTTGCCTTTGATGTTTATCAAATCAATCTTAATGTATCCCACCAATCATCCCATTATTGGCTCTCAGGCAATACATACCAACAACATAGTCGCATGGCCCTACCCAAAGGTAGTCCAATCCCTGACTCATGGTGACTTGATGGACCTACCCCATTGGTAGCCATGTACTAAGTCACCCAATGACCTGAAGGACCTACCCCATAGGTAGCCATGTACTAGGTCAATCTATCAAGCTACAGAGGGAACTAAGATCTGAGCTAGTAGGCATGTATCATAGATGATAGTCATATCCACATTATAGTTTGCATGAATTATATCCATCCAACAATTTAATTCAAGTCACCAATGAAAACTTCAGAAATCCTCAGAAAACTAATTTGGGATATTCATAAGCATAACCACATACCTGTCAGGATGAATTGAGTATAGAAATAATCCAACTAAGCATGAAATCCAATAAACAAGCAAGCACACAAGATGATCTTGAAATATGCATCTAATTTTCCTATCATTGATTAGGCCATCAAGGTTTATTAAACCTAGCTCGCTTCCTAGGGTTTCTAGTCAACTTTTAGGGTTTCCATTGCAATTAGGGTTTCACTTCATTTTTATCATTTTAAACCCTAATTTTATACAATTACTCACAAACCCTAATTATCTCATCTACTCCTCATGAAAGATATTAAGGTTACCTTTTAACAACATATAACCTTAATTTTGGATTTAAGGCACAATAAAAAGTCCATTAAGTCTATTATGTCTCTTTTACATTAAAACTACCATTTTTATCCTTTTAAGTCATGACATGATCATTAGGCCAAATTATCATGTTTGGTTCCTTTCAAATTAGGAACTTGTCTTTCATGAACTCTATTTATCACTAATTCCACATTTATCCACTAGGAAATCCTAATTACCATATTAAGGGTATTTATCTACCATTAGGAACTTTTATACTCAAAATATCTTAGAACTATCATATCTCAGCTTTATTCATGAATTTGAACAATTAAAGCCATTAAGAGTCATAATTACTAACATTAGGGTTTCAAGGCCCATTAAATCTCATTCATGTATATGGAACTCTAAATTAATCTAGTTACGTGTAAAGTTCATCCTTTTAAACCTTGATGTGTCTTTTTATAAACAATAGGTTAATATCAACTTTAATCATCCATAAAACCCTTCTCAATACATTAATCATCTCAAAATTAGGGTTTCTTAATCATTAATGCATTAAAGTTGATAACTCCCACTACTTTTCGAATTGTAAGAGGAATTATGTTCTAAAACTATTTTTAATGGATTTGTTGCATTTTTCTGAGCAAGATTCATATCTTATACGCATCCATCTGAGCTACCAATAAAAAGATATGAATTTTGCAATATAAACTTACTTGGACCAATAGTAGGATGCCACATCATCTCTTTCCCATGCAACACAGCCGCTTATAAACATAACACAATTACGAGTTTACCCATGCATAAGTGGTTGGATCTTCACACCCCAGAGGGGTAAAAGCATCCAATGACTCCTATGTTGTCTTCAACCTTCAGCGGCCGACCTGGCAGCCGACTGCTGCCTTCCCGCGGTCCGCCCCTCCTTCCTGGGACCTCGAGGACCGCCGCTAATTGGAGCCCTATCTCCGTTGCACTCTGGTGCATGTGGGGCACCTCCAGATCATGGCCAAGTTGGCCATTCCCAAGCGAGACCAGCCTCTGACTGCTACCGCGATCACAACAGGTTTGCAGACCTCCAGTAGGAGCTGCGTGAAGACGAGAGTGTGGGTATGGTAGCTGATCTATCTAGGGTTGTCGTGGAAGATTCCTACCCCAAATAAGACCACATACAACCCCTCATTTCTCCAGGGATATAATTATACCCTCTTGGTTAGGGTTTGCACAAAAATAGAGAAGAAGAAAGCACGAGATCCTCATAGGATCGAGTCTAGGGTGCAACCCTTATATAGGGGAGGGTATCAACGCCCTAAGATGTTCATCCACGAGGAAACAAGTCCATCTCCCAAAAGGAAACCTATTCTTTCATTGAGAAGCAATCTTCTCTCTCCTAATTATCTTCTTAATAAACTATATTCTTTGGATATTTAGGAATTCGAAAATCCTTTCTCTTATTCTCTTTATGCTTGATTTTTAACGAAATTATACTTTCTTTTAGTAGAAAATACCTCTTTTTAACAATACCACAAAATTCATTAATTATGTATCACATTATCCTCTTATTTTGTATTTTTTGTATTTTCTCTTTCTTTTTCTCCATTGGGGCTCCTTGGACCCCAAGAAACTCTAATATTTCGAAATTTCTTTTTAAGGATACTTATCATCCTTCTAGATGCATCTACATTCTTCATTTTTCATTATCTTACTTATTTCTTTATTAAGACATTCTTTTGCAAGGATTTCTCATTATCTTTCATCTCCTTTTTCCTCTTTTCATATTTCTTTTATTAGAAATCATATGTAAATGAACTTTACTCAATTGTGGCCATTAATGCCACTTTCTAGATATTTCTAAGTATTTCTCATAAATACTTTGCATTATCTTATATCTTTTCCTATTATTTGGACTTTTCTTCTTTTCTTCTCTTTTATATCCATTATTGGATTAATATAATAATAGGAACCACAAAATTCCTAATGTAAGGGATATTTGCAAAGAAGTCCATTCTTTGAAGCAAAGCGTACACCCTTTTCAATTAAGTACAAATTCACAAAATAATTATATTTCAATTATGAAAACACATGCAAAATTGGGGTTGTAACATCCTTCCCCTCTTATAAGAATTGTGTCCTGAAAATTCCATCAAGCAAATAAATAATTCAGGAGAAGACTTTTCCATGTCCATCATTGACCCCTATGTGGATTTACCCTATCCATGTCGCTTCCAAAGAACCTTTTTCATTACATATTCTTCCATCTGAGTTCTCTCTCACCTTGGTATATTGTACCCTCATAGGTGACTCAGAACATTTCAGCCTCTCATAAAGCTGAATAGGTTCATGGCATCAACACATGGCTTGGGTATCTCACATAGTGCTCTAGATCAGACTCATGGAACACATTATACATCATGTTATCCTAAGGGGTAGACTAAACATAACCATCTCCACCAATCCATCTCAAATGGACCCATATATCAGGAACTCAGCTTTCTCAATTGTATCTTAGAGGGGTCAAATTTTCACATCACATACTCTCCCACAGTGAACTGCATGTCAGACTGCTTTGCATCAACTCACGACTCATGTCGCCCCTGGGCTCTCTTTCAGCCATTGCACGATCAAAGCGACTTCTTATGAACACACTGTGGTCCTTTTTTTACCTTCGCGAGGTCCCTTCACCAACATCATCTTAATGAAGTGGTGACCGACACAACCTCCCTTACAGAGCTTCTTTACATTCTGATATTGGCAATGGTGGTTATCATCACATCTTATAGAGGACAAGAACTGTGTATATGCATCACCCTGAACAAGCAC
The DNA here is from genome assembly GCA_963693085.1 of Alisma plantago-aquatica. Classification (NCBI taxonomy): domain Eukaryota; kingdom Viridiplantae; phylum Streptophyta; class Magnoliopsida; order Alismatales; family Alismataceae; genus Alisma; species Alisma plantago-aquatica. The sequence continues at coordinate 1,474,307,553 of OY856411.1, forward strand.
ACATGCTCTTATCAGACCCTCTAGTCTGGGTTATACTAATCATTAGTTAGGGTGATAAACTGTACTAATATCGAGTTCTTCATGTATCTACTTCCACCGCATGGAAGAAAATTTTTTAGGTTATACTCAAGAACTTTTGAACACGCATCATGGTGTAGTTGAACCATCTCTCTCATATGTAGTTCAACTGGATTCGTCCCTTGACAACATTCTTTCTTCCTCATGTCATCTAGGTAAGGCGATCTACCATAACCCATATTGCATCTTGACCTTCCTTGGTCTAGGGGAGACTTACCACAATATCCAAAGTGATGAACTCCCATTCCCACTCAGGGACTCTTTATCCTTCTCTATGAATACACCGGGTTACTGGTGTTTGTCCTTCACCTCCTTCCTTGCATGGAGACAAGCCACGTGCAACTTCATCTTAAGCATCTAAAGTACTATTGTCACTTACTATCTTCGTAGTACCATGGTGTATGGTGATCTTAAAACCATGATCCCTTGTATGTCATGATTCCTTAAGATTGATTCCCCGGAAACCCTAAACCACTCTAGTCGGGTTTCATCACCTTCTTTACCAGAGAAGTGCATCTAGGGTTCTACAACCACCCTTTTTTTGCATCAAGGCCTAGGATGGATAACTAAGCAACCACTAACTTGATCATCGATCTTGTTACATCTTAGTGTTATCCAAAACATATCTCACAAACTTAGGGTTAACCTAACAACCTTTTCTAGCCTCTAGCTAAACTAGGCAGTTGCATCTCAACCAGAGCATCCATTACTACCTCATATCCTTATGTGTAAGGTAGTGTTGAAGACATACACCTCCATGTATTCCACTTATCATCTCATCTAGGATTGTAGGTCTATCTTGAACAAGAAAACTTATAGGTCATCTCCTTGGTTATTGAACTCAACCTTGTATATCTCATTTATTCCACATAGCTTATGATAAAAACATCCTCACAAGATGACTACCTTAGTGCTCTTAGTGTTTGTAAACCATCCACATATCGTTCACTCCACAAGGGTATGTTATCATCTCTGTCCTCATACTTCATAGCAACATTCCAACTCACATCATTTTTACCCTTGGTGTATGGCATGCGTATTGTCCTATCTCTCACTCCCATAACAAGAGGAAATAAGCATTTGGCTGCAGTCCAAATATATAGTTCTTCCCATTCTAACAGTAGAGATGGTACATCCCACCTTGCTAGTACACCTTCAAATCTAAGTTGAAACATGAAACATATGTCTCTACATCACGATCCTCTCGATATCAAAGTTACTTCCATGGAAAACTAATCTCAAATCTACTTGGGCCCACACACAATCCTTTATCATCTCCTGTAGGTCTGTAGGGTGCCGACACTTTTAGGGTCATCCCTCTTCCCTTATGCATACAGAGAGTACCCTCCTCATCTTCCTTTTGTGTCCCATGAGTTCTTGAAGGTGATCAATCTCCTAACCCATGGCCCTCAGACAATGATAGTTGTTACCTACCGATCCTATGGTCATGTGCAACTAGGGAATTAGGTAACTCCTACTTCCATCGATCATATCCCTACCTGACCCTAGGATAGACTTAGGATTCTAACATAGTACATGTCCAAGTTAGAACATTACCCACGTTTCCATCATCTCTCTTTGCATTCGAGGTCTGACTTTCATCCTTTCATAAGGGTCATGGTGACCTGCCTACTTGGGTCAGACCCCATACCGGTTACCTCCATGGTAACACATACACATTCACTTAGAGATGGTTATCTATGGGTCTACAGATTCATTCTCTTATCATGTACCCTTCACTTAGCTTCTCAATATTCTATCAGACCTCTTTAGGTTACCTCAAAACCAACAAAAACTGGTATACACCCTAAAAAGGGTTCCTCTCCCAGGATGGGAGGAAACTACATCTTTATAACAATGGTCACAAACACCCTTTTGTCTAGGGTTTACATCCACATGAGCATGCTTAGCCCTAGAAAGCTACTAAGGCACAAGCAAACCACCTACTAAACCATGCTAGGTCATACTTGTTCTCATTCCTCAACATCGGACCAAGAACATACCTTCCCATGTCACCAACTTAGCTGTGAGGGGTTCATCAAACATACCTTAGCCTTAAGGGGTTTCCCTTTCCTCTAAACATGAGGAGTGCCATGCTCGAATCTATAGAAACTCAAGTCTCATCATGAGCATCAGGTACACCACTTCCCCTCTTAGGCCTAGGAACCCTAGGTTCACTTTTTAGATGTCCCTCTGCATGCTCAACCCTTTAACCACGAACCAAACATGTACAAGTTATGACATGCACTTCCCATGATCCTTCTACTTGAACAACACTTTAGAGTGGCGTCCTCCTCAAGGACAACCAACTAAGTGTAAGGCCTTACAACTTGTTACTAAACCTCTTCAGGGTCTAAGGAACTCTTCTTCCTAACTCATAAGGTAAACACCTATACCATAGGCACATCGGTGCCAATAATCTCATCCTCTCTCTAGGGTTTGGTTCCTCTAAAGGAAACCAAGATACCATCCACCTCGAGGGATCATGCATGAGGCAACCACAACCATCCACTTAGGTCGCATCATCCTCAACTCCCCATTGTTCCTCATATCTCAAAGTCTAAGCTTCCAACCTTCTTGTTTGGGTCCTGGTCTCTCTCTCTAGAGCTAACCCTACAAACATCCTTAATACTAGAGGTCCTCTCTCCATGAAGGTGGATCAAGCTCATAGGGATACCCCTACATGGGTAAAGCCTATGTTCAAACTTATGTTTGCTCAAGATTATCCATAACTCTTTATGCTTATCTCATAAGCTATCCATCATACTCTCCTGGCCAGGGTTTCAACCTACTGCCCACACTACTGATATACCTTGGGTGCATACTATGCATTACTCACATAAGCCCATAGGGTTTCTAACCTCATCAATGAAGGAGCTATCCTTCCCTCTAACAGGCACGACCCTTCCCAGGTTTGGATCGCCAAAGAAACTAGGTCATCCAACCTAACATGGCTCATATCGTCTAAAAACATGTCCACTCACACACATGGTCGACCATGGCATCTGACTCATCATGCCATCTCTCTCTCTAACCACCACATAGGGTTAGGGTTAGCATCATCCTCTGAGGATGTGCCAGGTCTCTACTTATAATGGAGGTCTCTACCTCCAAGACTAACTTTCTCCACACATCCTCCTGACAAGGAGGGCTAGCCTTAGTTCTCTCCTGAGGGCATGACAACATATGTCATATGACCTAAGCATGTATCTATTCTTTAGTTTATGATTAAACTATTAAGCTTATGTCCATGACATCTTATTTACATGTTTTTCATTAATTTGGTGGAGGATTCCTTAAACCTTATCAACTTTACCCATACCTCAAGAGGGTGAGGAAAAGAGAGAAGACCCTAATCCTTAACAACATTTGAGTTGAGAAGGGATGAACAAGATGAGAGCATACTAAAGGTATCTTATTTCTAGTCAAATCCTAAGACATTGTCCAGGAAGTCACACAAATCCAAGAGTCCTCGTAATTCGACTAGCGGTGCGGAGGAAAATATTGGCAGCCCCCAGACGTGATCCTTTTCTAGAAACCTCTGTCTTTTGGAAAATCCTTTAATAACTCCCTTGGGTTCTACAAAGTTTGTAAAATTTAATAATGACGAAAGATTAGATGAGGAACATATACTCTGATACGAAATGTAACGACCCCGCCTTCCGGTAACCCCCAATTAAGGGAGACCAAGAGGTCAGAGTTGTTATCCCAATTTCCGGATCAAAGGTTTGACAAATAATCAATAATAATTATCAAATTCTACCATACTATACTGAAAAGTTGTACTAAAATATAATTTTTCATACCTTTTTCAAAAACTTGGATTTCTAACTTCTAACCACATCTGGACTTTATTCTAACTAATCCTCCTTGCACTTTATTTCTTAATTTCACAATATGCCACTTTACTTTTTGTCCTTTTCAATTTGTACCTAAAACGCCGACAAACAAAATGTCGGTCAGCATAAATGAATATGCTGGTATGTGGGGGAAACAAAAATTGTGCAACTAGGGTAACAACGTAATCAAGCAACTATCATTTATCAACCAAGGTTACGTCTTAAGAAATACTACTCGATCATTACCTATCCCCTATCTCTGTGTTGTCCCTGTAGGGGACATGGATACTACCTCTCTCATATGGTTGATCCTTACCCCCATGGCCCTACCTCACAGGTAGCCAATACTTAGGGTTGCGGAGTCGCATGGCCCTACCCAAAGGTAGTCCAAACCCTGACTCATGGTAACTTGAAGGACCTACCCCATTGGTAGTCGTGTACTAAGTCACCCAATGACCCGATGGACCTACCCCATAGGTAGCCATGTACTAGGTCAATCTATCAAGCTACAGTGGGGACTAGGATCTGAGCTTGTAGGCATGTATCTTAGGTGATAGTCATATGCACATTATAGTTTGCATGAATTAAATTCATCCAACAGTTTAATTCAAGTCACCAATGAAAACTTCAGAAATCCTCAGAAAACAAATTCAGGATATTCATATGTGTAACCACATACCTATCAGGCTGACTTGAGTGCAGAAATAATCCAACTAAGCAAGAAATCCAATAAATAAGCAAGCACACAAGATGATCCTAAAATATGCATTCAATTTTCCTGTCATTTATCAGGCCATCAAGGTCTATTAAACCTAGCTCACTTCCTAGGGTTTCTAGTCCACTTTTAGGGTTTCCATTGCAATTAGGGTTTCACTTCATTTTTATCATTTTAAACCCTAATTTTATACAATTACTCACAAACCCTAATTATCTCATCTACTCCTCATGAAAGATATTAAGGTTACCTTTTAACAACATATAACCTTAATTTCATATTTAAGGCACAATAAAAAGTCCATTAAGTCTATTATGCCTCTTTTACATTAAAACTACCATTTTTATCCTTTTAAGTCATGATGTGATCATTAGGCCCAATTATCATCTTTGGTTTCTTTCAAATTAGCAACTTATCTTTCATGAACTTTATTTATCACTAATTCCACATTTATCCACTAGAAAATCCTAATTACCATATTATGGGTATTTATCCACCATTAGGAACTTTTATACTCAAAATAGCTTAGAACTATCATATCTCAGCTTTATTCATGAATTTGAACAATTAAAGCCATTAAGAGTCATAATTACTAACATTAGGGTTTCAAGGCCCATTAAAGCTCATTTATGTATATGGAACTCTAAATTAATCCAGTTACATGTAAAGTTCATCCTTTTAGATCATGATGTGTCTTTTTATAAACAATAGGTCAATATCAACTTTAATCATCCATAAAACCCTTCTCAATACATTAATCATCTCAAATTAGGGTTTCTTAATCATTAATGCATTAAAGTTGATAACTTCCACTACTTTTCGAATTTTAAGAGGAATTAGGTTCTAAAATTATTTTCAATGGATTCCTCACACTCTTTTGATTAAGATTCATATTTTATACGCATCCATCTGAACTACCAATAAAAAGATATGAATTTTGAAATATAAACTTACTTAGACCAATAGCAGGCTGCCACACCATCTCTTTCCCATGCAACGTAGCCGCTTATAAACATAACACAATTATGAGTTTACCCATGTGTAAGTGGTTGGCTCTTCACTCCTCGGAGTGTTAAAAGTCTCCAACGACTCCTAGGTTGTCTTCAACCTTCGGCGCTCGACCTGGCCACTGACTGCTGCAGTTACAACCCCAATTTTTGGGCTCATTTGGTGAGAAATGTAATTTCTCATCTTAAAGATATTTGAACAAATAATGATATAATTTGTTTGAAATAAATGGATTTCGTTTACAATAGCCTTGATGATTATGTTGTGGGCTTTATTGGCTATTGGGCCCAAATAATAAGGAAATTCAATTAGTTAATAAATAATTGAGTTTTTGAGAAAAGAAAGATGTGGAATCCTCTAGAAGACAAAAGAATATAATCCAAAGGTGGATTTCGTGCCTCTTGGGTACCTTGGGTCCCAAGGAATCCAAAGTTTCATAGAAAATTCAATAAGAAAAGAAAAGATCAATTAAGTATTTCTTTGTTAAGAAAGAAATTGAAAATATTGATAAAATGTGGAAAATAAGTGGAAAGAGGTATAATTGAGTTAGCCTTGGTGGAACTTTCGTATCCAAAGGATTCCTAATATTAAATGGAATGCCAATGAGGAAAATAAAACGAAAGATAAAAAGAAATCCACAAAAAGAGATGTTTTAATAAGAAATAAATAAGATAATGAGAGGATTTCTAGGATAATCCAAGATAATAGGTGGACTAGATAATTAATTAAAAGATTATCCACCTTTTTCATGGAAGTCAAATAAATGAACAATATGTTAGTTTCCTAAAGGAAATAGGAAACATGGTTTAAAAAGAAAAGTAAGAGAAAATTGAGAGAAATATAGATATGCTTTGGCTTCTCCCTATTCGTGTAATTGGAGATAATTGTGAATAGAAGAGGACATCTTTTAATGCTTAAAAGAAAGATAAAGGAAAAGAGGGGTTGTGTAAAGGTGTATGTTTGATGGTTAGTACCTTTCCATTAGTAAGTCATGAACCTAGACAGACTCTTGTTAGGAAAGGAGTCCATCTACCTTTGGGAAGTAATTGAGAGAGTATAAGGAAAGAATCCTCGAAGAGGCAAGATCAAGGAAGGGTTCGGTAAGCAAGAGAATATATATAGGTATATGCCTACGAGGCATGAGGGCGGTGACTCTCCTCGTAGAAGACCTCCCTTCCTAGTCTATCATCTCTTCTTGCATTCTTCTTCATCCTCCTTATATTAGTGTTCTCTCCATGGCATAATGTCGGTTGATCTATGGAAGGTGACCTTCAGAGCGTGGTCATCTATCGGCTAACACGAAATCAAGATGGGGGAGACTTGCTGCACTCAGACATACTGCACAGACTACCGCCAGCAGCTGTTGAGGCCAGCAAAACAAGGATGGATGGTGGAGGTCAGGGACCCCAGACGTCGAGCCCTGGGAGTGGTACCCTCAACTGAGAAGAAGGGAACCGAGAATCACAACAATGATGTCCATGACTGAAGAAGAGTGTCGTCAGGAACCTGTTGCAATCGGCCAAACCGGTTCACGTAGGATAGTGAGGGAGGGCACAGGTGGTAGATGGTGGAGGCACCTGGTGGCCACTATGGTGGTGGCAAGGGCTGACGGAACTGAAGAGTAGTGGTCTCATTGCTCTGGAAGTGACGCCCCACAACACTGTCATGTGCAGGGAGGCCCGGTCACAACAACGCACGAGGGAGGGAGGGCATCGCCAGGAACCTCCGACAGTGCTGGCGCGGAGCCACCTTTGCAAAACTGATGACCAGGGCCACGGGCGGCACAGAAGCGATGTTCCCTTGGTCGCTGGATGCTTGACCGATAGTTGGAGGCGACGACACAGGCGTCCCAAGCCCAGGCGTCGGGCGGATCAGCGGCATCCCGAGAAAGGAGATGATCCCGCACCAAAAGATGAAATCAGCCCTTGTGAGTTTGCAGATTGTGATTAACAAGGAAGGGTAAAAAGGTCTTTGAAGGTTTTCTGAAGATGCCAGTCAACATGGCACAAGCACTGGACCAAAGGAATAAGGTAATGTTTTGTCGACGTGTCATGCTAGGATCGGTCCAGTTAGATTTAATCTTGCAAATATCAAAGTAATAGCTAGGATGATTGGATTTAGACAAGTAATATATGAAACTTGCTCAGAAAAACGAGAGCAATCCAAATAAAACATTATCATAATCTGAATAAGCTTCCTGTTCTAAAAGTATAGGCAATGCATATTCTAATGGGTTTAATGAAAAGGAAAACCTAGTTTTGTGTAATATGATGCTTAATTGAATATGTTCGTTCATACCTAATCTAGACATATTTAATGAAGAAATCCTTGATAATGATGATTCTAGATTAATAATCTTATACATGTTGTTTTAGGGTTTTAAAACCAATGTTGACATCTTGCTATGATCTAAAGCTAATAATGTAATTTGGATGTCACGTGTAATCTTATATGCTTAAGATGCTAATCAGGGTTTAACCCAACATGCATAACTGGGTTTGTAATCTCAGAAACCATAACGTGAGGAGTTAGGGTTCGTAACCCTAATCCCTAGTCCAAACACGAGGTAACCCTAAATCCCTAGTTTAGGATAGGATTTAGATATGATTAATGTAATATGAATACATGGTGACACATATGCAGTATGCTTTGTTTCAGATACTTGTTGATTATCTTCTTGGTTTCTTGGATGTTTGGATACACTAGTAAAGTATATGATGTTCTACATGGTTTCTGTGATGCCATAAGGTATGTGGTTACGCTTATGAATATTCACTTTAGTTTCACGGTGATTTCTGAATGTTTTTATCAGTTGCTTGAAAAATAACTGTTGGATGTCTATTTATTTCATGCAACTATAAAGTGACTATGATTATCACCATAAATATATATATAACTAGCTAGATCCGGGTCCACCTCTTTTGCTTTGAAAAGACTAAAAAAGGGGTAATCCTAGAGCAAGGTCTAGGTTACAATGAGTTAGAAACTGGGCTACCTATGTGTAGTGCCATGAGACTCTTTAGCATGCCATGAGTTAAGGAGTGGTCTACCTATGGGTAGTGCCATGTGATTCAACCCTAGAAACGGGTTCACCTGTTAGGTGGATCATGAGGGGTTTAATGGGGATCTACCATAAGTAAGGTAGTATCCAAGTCCACTGCAGGGACAACATAGAGGATAGGGTACTCGTGGATCATGGATTTATATTTAAAACATAATCTTGGTTGTTAAATTATTAATTGAATGATTACATTGTTAACATATTTACATGATTATTGTTTCCCCCACATACCAGCTTTATGTTGACCGACATTTTGTTTGTCGGCATTTTAGGTACAAAGCCAAAAGGACAAATAGTAAATTGTCATATTGTGAAATACATGAATTAAAATACAAGGAGGATTAGTTAGAGTAGAATTCATATGTGGATAGAAGTTTAGAGATCCAAGTTTTCAAAAAGGTATGCAAAAATTTTATTTATTACAACTTTTCAGTATAGATTTTTGAAATTTAATAATTGTTCTTGATTAAATGCCGAACCTTTGATCCGGAAGTTGTGGGTGCGGCTTCGACCTCTCGGTCTCCCTTAATTGGGGTTACCGGAAGGTGGGGTCGTAACATTTGGTATCAGAGCGTAGGTTCCTCACTTAACCATTAATAATTATTAAATTTTACAAACTCCATAGAACCCAAGGGATTTATTAGAGGATTATCCGAAAGATGGAGGTGTCTAGAAAAGGATCACGACCAGGGGCTGGAAATATTTTCCTCCACACCGCTAGTTGGAATATGAGGACTCCCAGATCTGTGTGACTGCCTGGCCAAAGTCTTAGGGTATGATTCGAAATAAGATACCTTTAGGACTTTCTCATCTTATTCATCCCTTCTCATCACGAATTCTATTAAGGACCTTAAGGATTAGGGTTTTCTCTCATCTCCTCACCCTCTTGAGATATGGGTAAGGTTGATAAGGTTTAAGGAATCCTCCACCAAATTAAATGAAAAGCATGTAAATAAGATGTCATGGACATAAGCTTAATAGACTAAGCGTAAACTAAATAATAGATACATGCTTAGGTCGTATAACATAAGTTGTCATGCCCTCAGGAGAGACCTGAGGATAGACCTTCTTGTCAGGAGGATAAGTAAAGAGAATTAGTCATGGAGGCAAAGATCTCCATTATAGGTAGAGACCTGGAACATCCTCTGGATGATGTTAACCCTAACCCTAAGTAAATGTTAGAGAGAGAGAGAAAGAGACGACATGATGAGTTAGATGTCACGATAGACCAGGTGTTTGGATGGACATGCCTTTGGTATGACATATGAGCCACGAGAGGTTGAATGACCTAGTACCATTAGCCACCCAACCCTGGGAAGGGTCGTGCATGTTAGAGTGAAGGATAGCTCCTTCATTGATGAGGTTAGAGAAGAACCTATGGAAACCCCATGAGCTTATATGAGCATAATATGCACCCAGAATGTATCAGTAGTGCGAGCAATTGGTTGAAACCCTGGCTGGGAGAGTTTGATGGATAGCTTATGTGATAAGCATAAGGGGCTATGGATAACTGTGACTGAACATAAGTTGAACATAGGCTTCATCCAGGTAGGGGCATGCTTTTGAGGTTGATCCTTCATGAAGAGAGGACCTCTAATGGTGAGGTTGGTTGTAGGGTTAGCTCTAGAGAGATAGCAGGAAACCAAGCTAGAAGGTTGGAATCCTAGACTCTGAGATATGAGGAAAAGTAGGGAGTTGAGGATGATGCGATCTAAGTGGATGATAGTGGTTACCTCATGCAAGATCCCTGGAGGCTGATGATATCTTGGTTGGCTTTGGAGGAACCAAACCCTAAAGAGAGGATGGGGCTTCTAGAACCTATGTGCCTACGGTATAAGAGATTACCTACCGAGATGAGATAAAGTGTGCCTTAGACCCTGAGGAGGTTTAAGTAGCAAGTTGTGAGGCCTTATACCTTGTTGGTTGTCCTTGAGGAGGACTCAACCCTGATGTGTTGCTCAAGTAGAAGGATGACAGAGAGTGCATGTCATGCCTTATACATGTTTGAGAGAGTGAGCATGCAGTTGGACACCCAAAAGTGAATCTAGAGTTCCTAGGCCTAAGAGGGGAAGTGGTGTACCCGATGCTCATGATGAGATTTGAGTTTCTACAGACTCAAGAATGGTACTCTGCATGGTTAGAGGAAAGGGAAAACCCTTAAGTTTAAGGTGTGTTTGACAAACCCCTCACATCTAAGTTGATGATAGGGGAAGGTATGATCTTGATCTAGTGTTGAGGAATGAGAACAAGTAGACCTAGCATGGTTAGTAGGCAGTCCACTTGTGCCTTAGTAGCTGTTGGGTTAAGCATGCTCATATGGATGTAAACCCTAAGGATGTTTGTGACCTTGTGGTCAAGAGATGTAGTTTCCTCCCATCCTGGGAGAGGGACCCTTTGGTAGGGTGTATACCAGTTTTGTGGGTTTTGAGGAAACCTAAAGAGGTCTCATAGGATCTTGAGAAGCTAAGTGAAAAGTACATGGTATGAGAATGAGCTTGTAGAGACCAAGGTAGGTAGGTTGCCATAATCCCTATGAAAGGATGAAAGTCAGCCCATGAACGCAAAGAGAGAGATGATGAAGGCTTGGGTAAGGTTCTAAGTTGAACATGTACTAAAAGAGAATTCTAAGTCTATCCTAGGGTCAGGAAAGGATAAGACTGATGGAAGTAGGAGTTGCCTAATTCCCTAGTTGCACATGACCATAGGGTAACAACTATCATTGTCTGAGCACCATGGGTTAGGAGATTGATCACCTTCATGAACTCATGGGACCCAAAGGGCAGATGGGTAGGGCACTCTCTGGATGCATAAGGGAAGAGGGATGACCCTAAAAGTGTCGGAACACTATAGACCTAGAGGAGATGACCAAGGATTGGGTGATGACCCAAGTAGGTTCGAAACCATGGAGGTAGCTTCGATATCAAGGTGGATGTAATGTTAAGACATAAGATGCACGTTTCAACTTAAAGGTGTACCTCGTAAGGTGGGATGTACCATCTCTACTCTTGGAATAGGAAGAACTCTATATTTAGACTGCAGCCAAATGCTTATTTCCTCTTGTTATGGGAGAGAGAGATAGGACAGTACACATGCCATACACCAAGGATAAAAGATGATGTGAGTTGTAACGTTGCTACGAGGTATGAGGATAGAGATGATAACATACCCTAGTGGAGTGAACGATACACATATGGTTTACCACACTAAGAGGAATGAGGAGTCATATTTTGAGAATGTTTTATCATGAGCTATGTGGAACTTACAAGTTATACCAGGTTGAGTTTGATCACCATGATGATGAAATCAGAGAGGGTTCTTGATGAATATAGACCTAGAGCTGAGATGAGATAATAAGTGGAATGCATGAAGGTGTATGTCATCAACACTACCTAATACCTAAGGATGTGAAGTGGTAATGGATGCTCTGGTTGAGATATAGTTTCCTACTTTGGCTAGAGAGTAGAAGAGGTTGTTAGGCTAACCCTAAGTTTGGAAAGAAGATATGTTTGGAGAACACTCAGATGTAACAAGATCTATTGAACAAGTTAGTGGTTGTTTGGTTAGCCAACCTAGTCCTTAATATAATGAAAGGATAGTGATTGAACCTCAAATACACCTCTTTGGATAGGAAGGTGATGAAACCCTGATGAGAGTGGTTTAGGGTTTCTGAGGAATCAATCTTGAGGAATCATGACAAATAGGAAATACTGATTTTAAGATCACCATAAACCATGGTACTATTGAGATAAGGAGTGGTCTACCTATGGGTAGTGCCATGTGACTCAACCATAGAAATTGGTTCACCTGTTAGGTGGATCATGACGGTTTTAATGGGGATCTACCATAAGGAAGGTAGTATCCAGGTCTACTACACGGACAACATAGAGGATAGGGTACTCATGGATCGCGGAGTTATATTTAAAATGTAATCTTTGTTGTTAAATGATTAATTGAATGATTACATTGTTAACATATTTACATGATTATTGTTTCCCCCACATACCAACTTTATGCTGACTGACATTTTGTTTGTCAGCATTTTAGGTACAAAGCCAAAAGGACAAACAGTAAATCGTCATATTGTGAAATACATGAATTAAAATACAAGGAGGATTAGTTAAAGTAGAATTCATATGTGGATAGAAGTTTAGAGAACCAAGTTTTCAAAAAGGTATGCAAATTATTTTATTTATTAAAACTTTTCTAGTATAGATTGTTGAAATTTAATAATTGTTCTTGGTTAAATGCCGAACCTTTGATCCGGAAGTTATGGGTGCGGCTTCGACCTCTCGGTCTCCCTTAGTTGGGGGTTACCGGAAGGTGGGGTAGCAGTACAATGGTTACTGGAGATGAAGTTGCATGGGGTATGTTGCCATGCAAGCCAGGAGGTGAAGGACGAACACCAATAACCCAATGTATTGATATAAAGGATAAAGTGTCCCCGAGAGGGAAGGGGAGTTCATCACTATGGGTGTTGAGGTCTTCCCTAGACTAAGGAAGGTCGAGTTGCAATGCCGGTTATGGTAGATCGCCTTACCTAAATGACATAAGAAAGAAAGAGTTTCTATCAAGGGACAAATTTGGTTGAACTACCCATGAGAGAGATGGTTCAACTACACCAGGATGCTAGTTCAAAGGTTCTTGAGTTTAACCTAAAGGTTCACTTCCAAGAGGTGGAAGTAGATACATGAAGAATTCGATGTTAGTACAGTTTATCACCCCTATCTAATGGTTAGTATAATCCATATTAAAGGGTCTGATGAGAGCATCTATGCTCGTTCGGGGTGATATCTAGAGACGGTTCTTGTCCTATGAAAGATGTGATGATAACCACCGTAGCCAGTATCGGGATTGAAAGAAGCTCTGAAAGGGAGGTTGTGTCGGTCACCACTTTAGTAAGGTGATGTTGGTGAAAGGACCACGTGATGGTTAGAAAAGAACCATAGTGTGTGTAGATGAAGTCGCTTTGATCGTGCAATGGCTGAAAGGAGCCTAGAGACGACGAGAGTCATGAGCGGATGCAAAGTAGACTGACATGTAGTTCATTGTGGGAGAATATTTGACATGAAAATCCGACCCCTCTGAGCTATAGCTAAGAAAGGGGAGTCCCCGGTACATGGGTCCATTGAGATGGATTGGTGGAGAAGGTTAACCTTACCCCCCCAGGATAAAGAAATGTGTGATGAGTTCCAAGGGTCCAATTTAGAGAACTATGTGAGGTACCCCGACCATGGGCTGAGCAATGAACCTAGTGAGCCCCAAGGGAGGATGAAATGACCTGAGTCACCTGTGCAGTTTATAGACGCCAGAGTGAAAGAACTCAGAGAAAAGAACATGTGATGATAAAGGTTCTTTGGAAGAGCCATGGGTAAGGTAAAGCCACATAGGGGCCAATGATGGACATGGAAAAGTCTTATCCTAAATTGTTTGTTTTCTTGATAAAATTTTGAGGGCAAAATTCCTATAAGAGGGGAAGGATGTTACAACCCCAATTTTTGGGTTCATTTGGTGAGAAATGTAATTTCTCATCTTAAATATATTTGAACAAATAATGATATAATTTGTTTGGAATAAATGGATTTCGTTTACAATAGCCTTGATGATTGTGTTGTGGGCTTTATTGGCTATTGGGCCCAAATAATAAGGAATTTCAATTAGTTAATAAATAATTGAGTTTTTGAGAAAAGAAAGATGTGGAATCCTCTAGAAGGAAAAATAATATAATCTAAAGGTGGATTTCGTGCCTCTTGGGTTCCTTGGGTCCCAAGGAATCCAAAGTTGCATAGAAAATGCAATAAGAAAAGAAAAGATCAATTAAATATTTCTTTGTTAAGAAAGAAATTGACAATAATGATAAAATGTGGAAAATAATTGGAAAGAGGTATAATTGAGTTAGCCTTGGTGGAATTTTCGTATCCAAAGGATTCCTAATATTAAATGGAATGCCAATGAGGAAAATAAAAAGAAAGATAAAAATAAATCCTCAAAAAGAGATGTTTTAATAAGAAATAAATAAGATAGTGAGAGGATTTCTAGGATAATTTAAGATAATAGGTAGACTAGATAATTAATTAAAAGATTATCCACCTTTTTCATGAAAGTCAAATAAATGAACAATATGTTAGTTTCCTAAAGGAAATAGGAAACATGATTTAAAAAGAAACGTAAGAGAAAATTGAGAGAAATATAGATATGCCTTGGATTCTCCCTATTCGTGTAATTGGAGATAATTGTGAATAGAAGAGGACATCTTTTAATGCTTAAAAGAAAGATAAAGGAAAAGTGGGGTTGTGCAAAGGTTTATGTTTAATGGTTAGTACCTTTCCATTAGTAAGTCATGAACCCACACAAACTCTCATTAGGAAAGGAGTCCATCTACCTTTGGGAAGTAATTGAGAGAGTATAAGGAAACAATCCTCGAAGAGGCAAGATCAAGGAAGGATTCGGTAAGCAAGAGAATATATATATAGGTATATGCCTATGAGGCATGAGGTCGGTGACTCTCTTCGTAGCAGACTTCCCTTCCTAATATGTCGTCTCTTCTTGCATTCTTCTTTATTCTCCTTAGATTAGTGTTCTCTCCACGGCATCAAGGTGACCTTCAGAGCATGGTCATCTATCAACTAACATGGAATCAAGATGGGGGAGACTTGCTGCACTCAGACCTACTGCACGGACCGCCGCCAGTAGATGTCGAGGCCAGAAGACCAAGGATGGATGGCAGAGGTCAGGGACCCCACACGTCGAGCCCTGGGAGCGGTACCCTCAACTGAGAAGTAGGGCACCGAGAATCACAACAACGATGTCCATGACTGAAGAAGAGCATCATCAGGAACCCGTTGCAATCGGCTAAACTGGTTCATGTAGGACAGCGAGGGCGGGCACAGATGGTAGATGGTGGAGGGTCCAAGCAACCATTATGGTGGTGGCAAGGACCGACGAAGCTAAAGAGTAGTGGTCTCGTTGCTCCGGAAGTGACGCCCCACAGAACCGTCGTGTGTAGGGAGGCCCGGTCACAACAACGCGTGAGAGAGGGAGGGCGCCGCCAGGCACCTCCGATAGTGCTGGCGTAGAGCTGCCTCTGTAAAACTGATGACCAGGGCCACGGGCGGCGCAGAAGAGACATTCCCTTGGTCGCTGGATGCTTGACCAATAGTTGGAGGCGATGACATAGGCGTCACAAGCCTAGGCGTCGTGCAGATCAGCGACATCTCGAGAAAGGAGATGAGCCCACGCCAAAAGAAGAAATCAACCCTTATGAGTTTGCATATCATGATTAAAAAGGAATGGTAAAAAGGTCTTTGAAGGTTTTATCAAGATGCCAGTCAACATGGCACGAGCTCTGGACCAAAGGAATAAGGTAATGTTTTGTCGACGTGTCATGCTAGGATTGGTCTGATTAGATTTAATCTTGCAAATATCATAGTAATAGCTAGGATGATTCGATTTTTAGACAAGTAATATATGAAACTTGCTCAAAAAAATGAGAGGAATCCAAATAAAATATTATCATAATCTTATTAAGCTTCCTATTCTAAAAGTATAGGCAATACATGTTCTAATGGGTTTAATGAAAAGGAAAACCTAGTTTTGTGTAATATGATACTTAATTGAATATGTTCGTTCATACCTGATCTAGACATATTTAATGAAGAAATCCTTGATAATGATGATTCTAGATTAATAATCTTATACATGTTGTTTTAGGGTTTTAAAACCAATGTTGACATCTTGCTATGATCTAAGGCTAATAATGTAATTTGGATGTCACATGTAATCTAATATGCTTACGATGCTAATCAGGGTTTAACCCAACATGCATAACTGGGTTTGTAATCTTAGAAACCAGAACGTGAGGAGTTAGGGTTCATAGCCCTACTCCCCAGTCCAAACACGAGATAACCCTAAATGCCTAGTTTAGGATAGGATTTAGATCGAATTAATGTAATATGAATACATGGTGACACATATGCAGTATGCTTTGTTTCAAATACTTGTTGATTATGTTCTTGGTTTCTTGGATGTTTGGATACACTAGTAAAGTATATGATGTTCTACATGGTTTCTGTGATGGCATAAGGTATGTGGTTATGCTTATGAATAATCACTTTAGTTTCACGGTGATTTCTGAATGTTTTTATCGATTACTTGAAAAATAACTGTTGGATGTCTATTTATTTCATGCAACTATAAAGTGACTATGATTATCACCATATATATATATATATATATATATATATATATATATATATATATATATATATATATATATATATATATATATATATATATATATATATATATATATATATATATATATATAACTGGCTAGATCTGGGTCCACCTCTGTTTCTTTGAAAAGGCTAAAAAAGGGGTAATCCAAAAGCAAGGTCTAGGTTACCGTGAGTTAGAAACTGGGCTACCTACGTGTAGTTCCATGAGACTCTTTAGCATGTCATGAGTTAAGGAGTGCTCTACCTATGGGTAGTGCCATGTGACTCAACCCTAGAAACTGGTTCACCTTTTAGGTGGATCATGAGGGGTTTAATGGGGATCTACCATAAGGAAGGTAGTATCCAGGTCCACTGTAGGGACAACATAGAGGATAGGGTACTCATGGATTGCGGAGTTATATTTTAAACATAATCTTGGTTGTTAAATGATTAATTGAATGATTATGTTGTTAACATATTTACATGATTATTGTTTCCCCCACATAGAAGCTTTATGCTGACTGACGTTTTGTTTGTCGGCATTTTAGGTACAAAGCCAAAAGGACAAACAATAAATCATCATATTGTGAAATACATGAATTAAAATACATGGAGGATTATTTAGAGTAGAATTCATATGTGGATAGAAGTTTAAAGATCCAAGTTTTCAAAAAGGTATGCAAATTTTTTTATTTATTATAGCTTTTCAGTATAGATTGTTGAAATTTAATAATTGTTCTTGGTTAAATGTTGAACCTTTGATCCAGAAGTTATGGGTGTGGCTTCGACCACTCGGTCTCCCTTAATTGGGGGTTCCAGAAGGTGGGGTCGTAACAACTGCCTTCCCGCGGTCCACCCCTTCTTTCTGGGACCTCGAGGACTGCTGCTAGTTGCTGCCCTAGCTCCGCTACACCCTGGTGCATGCAGGGCACCTCCAGGTCATGGCCAAGTTGGCCGTTCCCAAGCGAGACCAGCCCACGACCGCTGGCACGATCATAGCAGGCTTGTAGACCTCTAGTAGGAGTTGCGTGAAGACGAGAGCTTGGGTATGGTAGTCGATCTGTCTAGGGTTGTCGTGGAAGCCTCCTGCCTCCAACAAGACCACATATAATCCCTCGTTGCTCCAAGGATAGAATTATACCCTCTTGGTTAGGGTTTTCATGAAAACTAGGAAGAAGAAAGCATGAGATCCTCCTAGGCTTGAGGCTAAGGGTCAAACCCTTATATAGGGGAGGGTATCAACACCCTAAGATGTTCATCCATGAGGAAACAAGCCCATCTCCCAAAAGGAAACCTATTCCTTCATTGTGAAGCACCCTTCTCTCTCCTAATTATGTTCTTAATAAACTATATTCTTTGGATATTTAGGAATTCGAAAATCCTTTCTCTTATTCTCTTTATGCTTTACTTGTAACGAAATTATACTTTCTTTTAGTAGAAAATACCACTTTTTAACAGTACCACAAAATTCATTAATTATGTATTACATTATCCTCTTATTTTGTATTATTTGTATTTTCTATTTCTTTTTCTCCATTGGGGCTCCTTGGACCCCAAGAAACTCTAATATTTTGAAATTTGTTTTTAAGGATACTTGTTATCCTTCTAGATGCATCTACATTCTTCATTTTTCATTATCTTACTTATTTCTTTATTAAGATATTCTTTTGCAAGGATTTCTCATTATCTTTCATCTCCTTTTTCCTCTTTTCATATTTCTTTTATTAGAAATCATATGTAAACGAATTTTACTCAATTTTTGCCATTAATGCCACTTTCTAGATATTTCCAAGTATTTCTCATAAACACTTTGCATTATCTTATATCTTTTCCTATTATTTGGACTTTTCCTCTTTTTTTCTCTTTTATATCCATTATTGGATTAATATAATAATAGGAACCACGAAATTCCTAATGTAAGGGAGATTTGCAAAGAAATCCCTTCTTTGAAGCAAAGCGTACACCCTTTTCAATTAAGTCCAAATTCACAAAATCATTATATTTCAATTATGAAAACACATGCAAAATTGGGGTTGTAACAGATACCTTTGGATAAAAATGTACCTGGATCTTGATAGAAGGAATGAATGAATGTCTAATATGACTGTTTGCAAAACATGTCAGGAACATATACAAATTGAGAAGGTTTTACCTAGTTGTGGTTGGTTTGATTGGTGAAACCCAATCCAAGTTTTTCCTTTTTACCGTTACACAATTTTATTTAATTCTTTTGATCTTTCATAACTTAGATTTACACCTTAATATGATTAATTCATTCCTTGACCGAAAAACCAAAATTAACCTCTTTAATTTAACTAAGCTAAGCCATGACCTCTCATTCTTGTTATGTTGTTCTCCTGGTCATTTTGTTCGACCCCAAACTACTACAAAGGCTTCATATTGTGTTGTAGATGTCTCTTATAGTCGGGCATAAATTTAAAGTCTAATATCTTTGACTGGACAAACATGATTACACTTTTGACTCATGAAAAAGGGTGTTCAACTTTGGGTGCTATTGTCAGGGACAAGGCTAAGGACAACCACTATGAACTTCGAATCTACTTAGATTTATTGTGTGTTATTAATTTTATCATTATACTTGATTACAAAATTTCTTTCATTCATTTATTTCTTTATTTTGATAAAAAGAAATATTATTTTTCTCATTAGACTTGTTATTTATTTTTCATCAAAAAAATCAATTTTTTTCCAGTAATGTACTCTTGTCACTACTACATAAATAGCTTATAACGTCACATTTAGAGGCGTCGATTATTAATGAAAATCGACGCCTAAACCCTACAATGTTGGCTAATTACAGAGACCAACATCTATATTTGAAGACCGGCCAGACACGGGTATCGCTTTTTATTTAGCGTTGGTTCCTTATAATGAACCGATGCCTAAAATATCCCGCCAAATCTAATTTTTCGAGCCAAAAAAAATTACCCCCAAAGTTTCACATACGGCGTCGATTTTTTAACCTAATAATCGATGCCTAACGGCGAAAGAATTACTCCAAAGGTCGTCGATTTTTTTGGAAAAACCGACGCTGATAAGGTTTCGTGCGCTGTCCCCACAAAAATTTTTAGGGTTATGATTATCCAATGGACATCGGTTTTTTCTAGTAACCGACGCCTATAGTTTTAGGTTCAGTTGGTTTTAATAACCGCCGCCTATTATTAACTTAACAACACCCACACGAGCCAGACTCTTCCCCTTCTGTTTCATTCATTCCGCGATTGATCAGGGTTTTAGGTTCCAGCGATTCCTCTGCTCACCGCTGCTCGCTGCTCCTCTGCCCCAGCCTCCGCCGCCACTTGCTGGTCCGCTGCTCGCCACCACCACTCGCTGCTAACTCCAGCCGCTGCTCTTGCTCCAGCTCGATCGCTGCTCCGGCCGGCCTCTCTCTTGCTACGCGACTCTCTTTCCTCCATGCCATTGACAGGTAAGTTGCTTCCCTTCTTCTTCCTCTACCTCTTCTTCTTCCTCCACCTCTTCTTCTTCCTGCTCCCTCCTTATACCAAATGTATAAAGCAAGGAACAACCTACATGTGGGCTGGACACAACGGCCATGGTTGTGTTGGCCGACCACGGACGTGCTGGCCAGCACGGCTGTAGTCGGCCAACACATCCATAGCCACCGTGTCCAGACCACATGCAGGACATGCCTTGCTTTTATCCATTTGGTAAGGAGGGAGAAGGAAGAAGAAGATATATTTACAATTGAATACTAATGCTTAACCTAATTCTATAAATTTTGATGCATGTTGAATTAAGATATTAAAATCTTAATACACATTTCATCATATTTAATCTTGAATTAACTATATTGATGAAATCTTGTGTTCAATCTATGTAAGATATTAAAACCCTAATGTTAAATCTCTGATTTTGTAGTAATGTTTCGCCCTAACATCTACATGAATCCCTATTATATGATGTAGATTGATGATAACACATGAGCTAATTTGAAATTTTGAAATCAATTATGAATTATCTCTCCATCCCTAGGCCATACTAATTTCTGTGTAATCTTTATCTTGATGATGAACATGCATGGACACTCGAAATGTTGAAATCAATGTTATAGAATGACAACACATGTATTTTTTGGCCTAGAAACCTATCCAAGATTTACTCATTAGGAGTAAATCTTGGATAGTCTCTGGTTTGGGACTGTTCTTGAACACCTAATCTCACTTAGGATGTAAGTGTATAATGTGTATTGGGTTTTCAAGAAAATTTTAGTAGCATTTCCCCATTTGTTCTCTAAGTACATATGTACTTAGAGAACAATGAGGAAATGCTTCCAGAATTTTCTTAAAAACCCAATACACATTATACACTTACTAGTGAGATTAGGTGTTTAAGAATGGGATAGGTTGTACACATTTATTATGTATAAGAATGATAGCACATGTATGTGTTGGCCTAGAAACCCATCCAAGATATACTCATTAGGAGTAAATTTTAGATAGTCACCAATATGGGACTGTTCTTGAACACCTAATCTCACTTAGGATGTTTTGAATGTGAACTTTCAATTAGTGTTACTTTACAATGTGAAATTTATAATTTGAATGTGAACTTTCAGATGGCTGAGAATTCCCATGATGACCATGTTAATGATCACCGTGAGGGTGAGGATGTGCTTGCACCGCCTGACAATGTAAGTTTTAAGAATATATCCCTGAGGTTTCTATCTATATGTTCATTTATAATTATATCAAGTAAGTGTGTTTTTTATCAAATTTTGGGATGCTGATGTACCCCCTGAAGCAATTAGAACACTTGATGAGCACCAAAAGAAAATTGAGAAAGTGAGGGGCATCACAATGATGAACAAGTTAATACAACAAAGGGGCAATGGACCCAAATTGGTTGTGGATTTCGATCATGCAGGAAATCCATATCGAGTGAACCGCAACTCTTTTGTTTCATATCTTGGGGTTCTTACTCACAGTCATTGCAGTCCTATCCTACAATCTTGGCATAAAGTTCCTAAGGGGAAGAAAGACCACATATGGAAGGAACTATGCATGAGTTATTATTATTTGTAATTCTATTTGTGTAGATTACTAATTTTAAGGATACTAGTTAATAGCAATTCTATTTAATTTGTAGAGCATATTTGATCTGGATGAAAAGTTGCATCGTAAATGTGTGATGCAACGTTATGGGAGGGTCCTAAGGAACTATAGGACCAATCTCACCTGAGATTACATACGCAATGCTGATAAGAGGTTCTTGATTGATTTCAAATTCTAGACATTGATCACTATTTCACTAACTCTACACTAATATTTTTTTTGTATTCTCTTTAAAAAATAAATTTAGGCAGAAGGAAGCCACAAAGCAATGGAACTACCTGGACCCCAAAGACTGGGAGGTGTTTTTTACCCAAAGAAAAACATATGAATTCAAGGTATTAAGCGCCACTCCCAATTTAATTAATATATATTTTTATGTATTCACCTATTCAAGATTAACCTTTAGTGTTACTAACCAAATCAATGTGCTAACTAACTAGGACCTCAGTCAGGTGCAAAGAGAAAGGCGTGCACTGAATGTACACGACCACACAATGGGTCTAAGAGGATATGCAGGCATTCACCAAAGACTATAGGCTGAGTCTACTCAGCCTACTGCTACTCAGGAGACTGTAGAGTCCTCTACTACTGCTCCCGCACCTTTGCCTCGCCATGCTATGTGGATAGATGGGAGGCAAAATAAGAAGGGAGACAGACTGAAGCTCACAACTGCTGAGGCGGCTGCAAAAATGGTAAAAATCAACTCTTAGAGCAATCGATCAATATTGATTATTATTACGTTTACTTACTAATTTTTGTTGATGGTGATTAGTGGGAGCTGCACGAGTAGAGGAAGGAAGGCAACTTCATCCCTTAGGGAACAAGGGATGAACTGACAGTTGCTCTGGGTAATATAGAGCATCCTAGATGTGTTTGGGGTGCAAGCGCTGGTGTGGGCATCAAAGCGTTCTTTGGGCCATCCCAGCGCAAACCTATCCCAAAAGTGGGACTTTCACAAGCTGACCTATTCTTATTTTAGAATGTTATTGCAAAAGGGAATTCAATAATCAGAGGCTAGCATTTCTTTTATCCATGTATAGGTAGATTTTTTGATTGAGAAGAGAATCCAAGAAGCAATGGTGAAGTGCCAGGTGTCTTAGCCTACCACTCAGACAGTACCTGTGGTGGGCGACTCTTCTCCTACTGTAGAAGTAGTTGGGAGTAATATTGTAGACCCACCACCTAGCACGTCCTCTGTAAGTATTTTTATGACATAATGAATAGTCTGTTCAAGATGATATATTTGTGTATATATGCATATAACATTCTTTACGTAAATTTGTAGGGGTTGAAGCCATGCCGACTAAAAAGTCAAGAACATATCTGTTATAACCTCAATTTTCCAAACTATGTAATGACTTTTGTAAATATCATTTAAAGATAAATGAATTTGCTTGATTGATGTGATGTGGTTTGGTATGGATTCCATGATTGATTGAAATGTATTTCATGGATGATTGGTTGCATGTTTCTTAATGGGCCTTGCTTTATTTGAAGCCCAAATTGAAATTAATAAAGAATACATAAAGAATCCCCTAAAATAAGGAAAAGGATATGGCATATTTCCCTAAAAATAAGAATTCGAGTTAATGGATACCTTGGAGATCAAAGAACTCAAAATCAGGGAATAATAATGAAAGAATTAATGAAAAGATGGAAAAATGTGAATAATATAATGATAACTTGAATTACAAGAAAAGGAATCGAATTAGTATCATTATGAAACCAAATTTGGAGGAGTGGAGGGTAATACAATATCCGAGTTTCCCTCAAAATTTGGGAAAGAAATGTCAATCCAATTGGGAGTTATTAAATTTCTAAGTTTCCCTTGGATATAAGCTTTATTGGATAAATTAAGAAAGATTTTCCTATTTAGTTTGGAACGCAGTTAACCCGGATCATTGGATCTAGATCCAACGATGAGCGATCATCGTCCTGAGTCCCAGAGAGACTCGGACTGTAGCGCACCACAGAGCGACCTTCTCCTCAATTTCCTGATCAACTCAGTGTACGAGCACTCTGGATTAGAGTCTCATTGAGTTCGGGAATCCAAACCGTAAAGGATGGACCCTGGTTTGTTAGGGTTTCATCAAGAATCCCAGAAACGCCCAAATTGCTAAAGGTACAGTTCGAGTTGGATCGGGAAACCTCACGAGAGGTCTTCGCACCCTATATATATGGGACCTTCCAGTCGAGGGAGCCTTCACGACCACGAACGGCCTCTTTTGAGAGTTCGAAGCCCTTTGCATCCATCAATTGCCTTAGCTCCGGTGAGCTTCGACGCGGCGCCACCGTACCTGGAAGACAGGTTGACGAACAGCAGGCTTCGTCGGATCAAGATCGAACGGCTCAGTCAAGATAAGGCGGCAGCCTTTAGATCGTGAACCACCATGGTCCACGGGGATCCAACGGGCCCGGAGAGTCATGCCCGCGCGCGCTCAAGTGAGTGGAGGCGTGCGACGCTGGTCGTCAGATCCTAGGGTGGAACACGGGTCTAGTGATCGAGCGGCTAGAGAATTTCCGGTAATTCCCTATCCCTGACAAATAATCAGAAAATACCTTTTTCTTGCAAAATTTGTAGTAATAGCTATGATCATCAGATGAGAAAACTTAATATATGAAAGTTGCATAGAAAAATGCAATGAATTCAATAAAAATAATTACAGAACCTAATTCCGCCTGGTTTTACAAAAGTACTTTATTTGGCTAATAAAGTTTATTAAAATTGGATAAGAAACCCTAATTGGATGTTGAAAGAGTAATTTGGTAATCTAGCAAGTCAAATCGTTAAGATTGACCTTGATAATGTTTATGGCAGTTTATTTTACTATTTAATTGCAAAAATGCTTAACTTTGAATTATAATGATCAAAAGAAGGTTATTTTGTATGGAAACCCTAATTTGAGATAAAGAAAGATAAAAACCATACTTCTATGAAATAAGGAAATCAATTGTCTAATAACCTGGTAAAAAGAATAGTCACCTTATGAGGATGTGTTTATCCTGAGCTAAGTGGAACTTACAAGTTATACCAGGTTGAGTTTGATCACCCTGATGAGGAAATCAGAGAGTGTTCTTAATAAAGATGGACATAGAGTTGGAGGTGAGATGATAAGTGAAATAAGGAGAAGTGTATGTCTTTAATGGATATGAAGTGATGCTCTGGTTGAGTTATAGCTACCTCGTTTAGCTAGAAGAGGTTGTTTGGCTAACCCTAAGTTTGAAAAGGAGTGGTGTTTGGATAACAGTCAAATAAGATAAGATGTGTTGAAAAGTTAAGGGTTGGTTGGTTAGCCAGTCTACTCCTTGATGCAATAAAAGGATGGTGGTGGAAACTCAGATGCACTTCTTTGGAAAAGAAGGTGATGAAACCCCGACATGAGAGGTTTGATGAGTAAACCACAGACTCGTCTTTCTTTGGGAGTGGATGGAGGAATCAGGTTTGAGAATCGTATATGGGTTCCTGAAGACTCACCACTGAAAGAACGTATCTTGCAAGAGGCTCATGGTTCCAAGTATACAGTACACCCAGGAACTACGAAGATGTTTAAGGACATGCAGAGGTTTTTCTGGTGGCCAGGAATGAAAAGAGACATTGCAGCTTATGTGGCCAGTTGTCTTACGTGCCAAATGGTGAAGGCTGAACATCAACGACCCGGTGGACTTTTACAGTCTATAGAGATTCCAGAATGGAAATGGGAACAGATCACCATGGATTTTGTGGTAGGTTTACCTCGGACCAAGAAGGGTCATGATGCAATATGGGTTGTAGTAGATCGCCTTACCAAGTCAGCACACTTTCTTGCACTGAAAACCACTGCCAAGGTGTCAGATTTAGCTGAGTTGTACATCCGAGAGATAGTACGTTTGCATGGAGTACCTAGTTCCATCATTTCTGATAGAGATCCAAAGTTCACTTCCAAACTGTGGAAGCAGGTTCAAGAGGAACTTGGTACAAGGTTAAAGTTCAGTACAGCTTATCACCCCCAGACAGATGGACAGTCAGAAAGGACAATCCAGACCTTAGAGGATCTTTTGAGAGCTTGTGTGCTCGATTGGGGTGGATCATGGGAGCAGTACTTGCCTTTAGCAGAGTTTGCTTACAATAACAGTTACCAAGCCAGTATCGGGATGCCTCCATATGAAGCTCTATATGGGAGACTGTGTCGGTCACCACTTCACTGGGATGATGTTGGTGAGAGGACCTTGTTGAGGTCAGATGAGCTCCAAGTGTATGCTGATAAAGTCGCTTTGATCAAGCAAAGGCTAAAGAGAGCCCAGGATCGACAAAAGTCGTATGCTGATGCAAAGAGGACTGATGTGCATTTCACTTTGGGAGAACATGTTTTTCTGAAAATCCGACCACTCCAAGCTATAGCCAAGAATAGAGGAAAGTTGAGTCCCTGATATGTGGGTCTGTTTGAGGTGTTAGAACGGATTGGTGAGGTGGCTTATCGTTTGGCGTTACCCCCACAATATAGTATGATGCATGATGTTTTTCACGTGTCCAATCTGAAGCGATATGTGCAAGATCCCAGCCATGTGTTGAGCATTGAACCTATTGAGCTTCAAGGGAAGCTGTCTTATCCCGAGTTACCTGTGCGTATTATAGATACTAAGGTAAAAGAGCTCAGAAATAAGAATATAGAGATGGTAAAGGTTCTTTGGAAACACCATGGAGAGGATGAGGCCACATGGGAGCTGAAGACGGACATGGAAAAAGCATATCCTGACTTGTTTGTTTGATTGTGAATTTTGAGGACAAAATTCCTATAAGGAGGGGAGGATGTTATAACCTCAATTTTCCAAACTATGTAATGACTTTTGTAAATATCATTTAAAGATAAATGAATTTGCTTGATTGATGTGATGTGGTTTGGTATGGATTCCATGATTGATTGAAATGTATTTCATGGATGATTGGTTGCATGTTTCTTAATGGGCCTTGCTTTATTTGAAGCCCAAATTGAAATTAACAAAGAATACATAAAGAATCCCCTAAAATAAGGAAAAGGATATGGCATATTTCCCTAAAAATAAGACTTCGAGTTAATGGATACCTTGGAGATCAAAGAACTCAAAATCAGGGAATAATAATGAAAGAATTAATGAAAAGATGGAAAAATGTGAATAATATAATGATAACTTGCATTACAAGAAAAGGAATCGAATTAGTATCATTATGAAACCAAATTTCGAGGAGTGGAGGGTAATACAATATCCGAGTTTCCCTCAAAATTTGGGAAAGAAATGTCAATCCAATTGGGAGTTATTAAATTTCTAAGTTTCCCTTGGATATAAGCTTTATTGGATAAATTAAGAAAGATTTTTCTATTTAGTTTGGAACGCAGTTAACCCGGATCGTTGGATCTAGATCCAACGATGAGCGATCATCGTCCTGAGTTCCAGAGAGACTCAGACTGTAGCGCACCACAGAGCGACCTTCTCCTCGATTTCCTGATCAACTCAGTGTACGAGCACTCTAGATTAGAGTCTCATTGAGTTCGGGAATCCAAACCGTAAAGGATGGACCCTGGTTTGTTAGGGTTTCATCGAGAATCCCAGAAACGCCCAAATTGGGCTAAAGGTACAGTTCGAGTTGGATCGGGAAACCTCACGAGAGGTCTTCGCACCCTATATATATGGGACCTTCCAGTCGAGGGAGCCTTCACGACCACGAACGACCGCTTTTGAGAGTTCGAAGCCCTTTGCATCCATCAATTGCCTTAGCTCCGGCGAGCTTCGACGCGGCGCCACCGTACCTGGAAGATAGGTTGACGAACAGCAGGCTTCGTCGGATCAAGATCGAACGGCTCAGTCAAGATAAGGCGGCAACCTTTAGATCGTGAACCACCGTGGTCCAGCGGGATCCAACGGGCCCGGAGAGTCATGCCCGCGCGCGCTCAAGTGAGTGGAGGCGCGCGACGCTGGTCGTCAAATCCTAGGGTGGAACATGGGTCTAGTGATCGAGCGGCTAGAGAATTTCCGGTAATTCCCTAACCCTGACAAATAATCAGAAAAATACCTTTTTCTTGCAAAATTCGTAGTAATAGCTATGATCATCAGATGAGAAAACTTAATATATGAAAGTTGCATAGAAAAATGCAATGAATTCAATAAAAATAATTATAGAACCTAATTCCGCCTGGTTTTACAAAAGTACTTTATTTGGCTAATAAAGTTTATTAAAATTGGATAAGAAACCCTAATTGGATGTTGAAAGAGTAATTTGGTAATCTAGCAAGTCAAATCGTTAAGATTGGCCTTGATAATGTTTATGGCAGTTTATTTTACTATTTAATTGCAAAAATGCTTAACTTGGAATTATAATGATCAAAAGAAGGTTATTTTGTATGGAAACCCTAATTTGAGATAAAGAAAGATAAAAACCATACTTCTATGAAATAAGGAAATCAATTGTCTAATAAAGAAAATTCAATGAGAAATTAGGAGTTTCATGATAATTGATAAATTAAGAATGTTAATGATGAAAGAAGAAGAAAAACCCTAATTTCTAAAAGAAACCCTAATTATGGAATTGGAATCCTAATTGGAATAATGGAAGTGGATAAATATTAATAAAAGGAAACTGTCCTCTTATTTCAGGTTTTGCTTGTTGATTGGGTTTCTCTTTCTATCTTGAAAAGTGCAATTGAAAGGTATGTGGTTACGCTTATGAATAATCGCTTTAGTTTCTCGGTGATTTCCGAAGGATTTATCGGTTGCTTGAAATAACTGTTGAATGTCTATTTATTTCATGCAACTGTAAAGTGAATATGACTATCACATAATGTATATGCCATCTATCTCAATTCCTTGATCCTCTCTGTGTCGTAATGGCGGACCTGGTACATAGGCTACCTAGAGGGTAGATCCACCAGGTCGAGAAAGACTTTGGCTGCCTAGAGGGTAAGTCCAACAAGTCACCTTAGAGAGGTTTCCATATAAGTCCTTATAGGGACAACACAGAGTTGTGGATAAGTATGGATTGAGTAGTTTGGCTTAAAATGTAATCTTGATTGTTAAAAAGATTAATTGCTTGATTACATTGTTAGCATAATTGCTTGATTATTGTTTCCTCCACATACCGACTGACCGTTGCTTTGTTTGTCGGTGTTTTAGGTACATATTCCAAAGCACAAAACAGTAAAGTGACACATTGTGAATTCAAGAACTAAAGAACAAGGAGGAGTTAGTTAGAGTAGTTCTTTTGTGGTTATAAGTCTAGTACTTCCAACTTTTCAAAGGTATGATAAAGAAAAAATTTATTACCTTTTTCAGTATAGTATGTTAGAATTTAATAATTGTTATTGGTTATATGTCGAACCTTTGATCCGGAATTTTATTGGTGCGGCTTCAACCTCTCGGTCTCCCTTAATTGGGTGTTATCGGAAGGTGGGGTCGTAACATTTGGTATCAGAGCCTGGGTTCCTCATTTAACCATTAATAATTATTAAATTTTACAAACTCCATAGAACCCAAGGGAGTTATTAGAGGAGTATCCGAAAGACGGAGGTGTCTAGAAAGGGATCACGACCGGGGGCTGGCAAGATTTTCCTCTGCACTGCTAGTCGGAATACGAGGACTCCCGGATCCGTGTGACCGCCTGGCCAAAGTCTTAGGGTATGAATCGAAATAAGATACCTTTAGGACTTCTCATCTTATTCATCCCTTCTCATCACAAAATTCTGATAAGGACATAAAGGATTAGGGGTTCCTTTCTTCTCCTCACCCTCTTGAGGTATGGGTAAGATT
This sequence comes from Alisma plantago-aquatica, assembly GCA_963693085.1. NCBI lineage: Eukaryota > Viridiplantae > Streptophyta > Magnoliopsida > Alismatales > Alismataceae > Alisma > Alisma plantago-aquatica. Next base: position 1,474,337,315 of record OY856411.1, read on the forward strand.
AATAAGGTTTAAGGAATCCTCCACTAAATTAATGAAAGGCATGTAAATAAGATGTCATGGACATAAGCTTAATAGATTAAGCGCAAAATAAATAATAGATACATGCTTAGGTCGTATGACATAAGATGTCATGTCCTCAGGAGAGACCTGAGGCTAGACCTTCTTGTCAGGAGGATAAGTCAGTCTTGGAGATAGAGATCTCCATTTCTAGTAGAGACCTGGCACATCCTATGAGGATGATGCTAACCCTAACCCTAAGTGATGGTTAGAGAGAGATGAGTTGGACCAGGTGTTTGAAGGGACATGCCTTTGGGATGCCATATGATCCATGGATGACCTAAACCCTGGGAAGGATCGTGCATGTCAGGGTAAAGGATAACTCCTTAGATGATGAGGTTAGTGAAGGACCTTAGAAACCCTATGGGCTTGTGCAAGTAGGGTATAGCTGGCACCTAGGGCACGTCATAGTGCTGACGGTAGGATGAAACCCGGGATAAGGAATCATGAAAGAGCATAAAGGGTTATGGATGATCTTGAGCAACCATAAGTTCAAACCTAGGCTTCACCCATGTAGAGCATGCCTTTGAGGTTGAACCTTCATAAAGAGAGGACCTCTAATGGTGAGGTTGGATGTAGGGTTAGCTATAGAGAGAGATGGAAACCCAACAAGAAGGTTGGAAGCCTAAAACCATGAACAATGGATGATAGTGGTTGCCTCATGATCGGTCCCTAAAAGTTGATGATACCTTGGTTGTCTTTAGAGGGACCGAACCCTTGAGAAAAGATGAAGCTTCTGGTACCTACGTGCCTATGGTAGAGATGTTTACCTTCCGAGGTAGGAAGAAGATGTTTTGTATACCCTGAAGTGGATTAGTAATAGGTTATGAGGCCTTGTACCTTATGGCTTGTCCTTGAGGAAAGAGGACAAGTATGACCTAGCATGGTATAGTAAGTGACCTTCTCATGCCTTAATGGCTTGCTAGGGTTAAGTAGGCTCGTGTGGATGTAAACCCTAGACCTAAGAGCTTTTGTGACCTCGTGGTCAAGGGATAGTTTTCCTCCCATCCTGGGAGAGGGACCCCTTTGGTGAGGTGTATATCAGTTTTGTTAGTTTAAAAGAGGTCTCATAGAATATTGAGAAGTTAAGTGAAGAGTACATGGTATGAGAATGAACATGTAGACCCATAGATAGTCATGTCTAAGTGCATGTAGATGTGTTACCATGGAAGTAACCGGTATGGGGTTGGCCAAGGTAGGCAGGCTGCCATGATCCCTATGAAAGGATGAAGGACAGCCCATGAATGCAGAAGACTTGGGTAAGGTTCTAAGTGAACATGTACTATAATGGATAATCCTAAGTCTATCATAGGGTCAGATAGGGATAAGACCGATGAAAGTAGGAGTTGCCTAATTCCCCAGTTGCACATGACCATAGGGTCGGGAGGTAACAGCTATCATTGTCTGAGGGCCATGGGTTAGGAGATTGATCACCTTCATGAACTCATGGGACCCAAAGGGCAGATGAGTAGGGCACTCGCTTGATGCACGAGGGAAGAGGGATGACCCCAAAAGAGTCGGTATCCTATAGACCTAGAGGAGATGACCAAGGATATAAACCTCAGAAGGTTCAAGATTAGTTTGTTATCATAATATATGTGATGTAGAGACAGATGTGGCACATTTCAACTTAGATTTAAAAGGTGTATTGGCAAGGTGGGATGTACCACCTCTACTCTTGGAACAGGAAGAACTCTGTATTTGGACTGCAGCCAAATGCTTATTTCCTCTTGTTATGGGAGTGAGAAATAGTACATTACGCATGTCATACACTAAGGATAAGAGATGATGTAGGTTGGAACGTTGCCACGAGAAATGGGGATAGAGAGGATAACCTAACCTGGTAAAAAGAATAGTCACCTTATGAGGATGTGTTTATCCTGAGCTAAGTGGAACTTACAAGTTATACCAGGTTGAGTTTGATCACCCTGATGAGGAAATCAGAGAGTGTTCTTAATAAAGATGGACATAGAGTTGGAGGTGAGATGATAAGTGAAATAAGGAGAAGTGTATGTCTTTAATGGATATGAAGTGATGCTCTGGTTGAGTTATAGCTACCTCGTTTAGCTAGAAGAGGTTGTTTGGCTAACCCTAAGTTTGAAAAGGAGTGGTGTTTGGATAACAGTCAAATAAGATAAGATGTGTTGAAAAGTTAAGGGTTGGTTGGTTAGCCAGTCTACTCCTTGATGCAATAAAAGGATGGTGGTGGAAACTCAGATGCACTTCTTTGGAAAAGAAGGTGATGAAACCCCGACATGAGAGGTTTGATGAGTAAACCACAGACTCGTCTTTCTTTGGGAGTGGATGGAGGAATCAGGTTTGAGAATCGTATATGGGTTCCTGAAGACTCACCACTGAAAGAACGTATCTTGCAAGAGGCTCATGGTTCCAAGTATACAGTACACCCAGGAACTACGAAGATGTTTAAGGACATGCAAAGGTTTTTCTGGTGGCCAGGAATGAAAAGAGACATTGCAGCTTATGTGGCCAGTTGTCTTACGTGCCAAATGGTGAAGGCTGAACATCAACGACCCGGTGGACTTTTACAGTCTATAGAGATTCCAGAATGGAAATGGGAACAGATCACCATGGATTTTGTGGTAGGTTTACCTCGGACCAAGAAGGGTCATGATGCAATATGGGTTGTAGTAGATCGCCTTACCAAGTCAGCACACTTTCTTGCACTGAAAACCACTGCCAAGGTGTCAGATTTAGCTGAGTTGTACATCCGAGAGATAGTACGTTTGCATGGAGTACCTAGTTCCATCATTTCTGATAGAGATCCAAAGTTCACTTCCAAACTGTGGAAGCAGGTTCAAGAGGAACTTGGTACAAGGTTAAAGTTCAGTACAGCTTATCACCCCCAGACAGATGGACAGTCAGAAAGGACAATCCAGACCTTAGAGGATCTTTTGAGAGCTTGTGTGCTCGATTGGGGTGGATCATGGGAGCAGTACTTGCCTTTAGCAGAGTTTGCTTACAATAACAGTTACCAAGCCAGTATCGGGATGCCTCCATATGAAGCTCTATATGGGAGACTGTGTCGGTCACCACTTCACTGGGATGATGTTGGTGAGAGGACCTTGTTGAGGTCAGATGAGCTCCAAGTGTATGCTGATAAAGTCGCTTTGATCAAGCAAAGGCTAAAGAGAGCCCAGGATCGACAAAAGTCGTATGCTGATGCAAAGAGGACTGATGTGCATTTCACTTTGGGAGAACATGTTTTTCTGAAAATCCGACCACTCCAAGCTATAGCCAAGAATAGAGGAAAGTTGAGTCCCTGATATGTGGGTCTGTTTGAGGTGTTAGAACGGATTGGTGAGGTGGCTTATCGTTTGGCGTTACCCCCACAATATAGTATGATGCATGATGTTTTTCACGTGTCCAATCTGAAGCGATATGTGCAAGATCCCAGCCATGTGTTGAGCATTGAACCTATTGAGCTTCAAGGGAAGCTGTCTTATCCCGAGTTACCTGTGCGTATTATAGATACTAAGGTAAAAGAGCTCAGAAATAAGAATATAGAGATGGTAAAGGTTCTTTGGAAACACCATGGAGAGGATGAGGCCACATGGGAGCTGAAGACGGACATGGAAAAAGCATATCCTGACTTGTTTGTTTGATTGTGAATTTTGAGGACAAAATTCCTATAAGGAGGGGAGGATGTTATAACCTCAATTTTCCAAACTATGTAATGACTTTTGTAAATATCATTTAAAGATAAATGAATTTGCTTGATTGATGTGATGTGGTTTGGTATGGATTCCATGATTGATTGAAATGTATTTCATGGATGATTGGTTGCATGTTTCTTAATGGGCCTTGCTTTATTTGAAGCCCAAATTGAAATTAACAAAGAATACATAAAGAATCCCCTAAAATAAGGAAAAGGATATGGCATATTTCCCTAAAAATAAGACTTCGAGTTAATGGATACCTTGGAGATCAAAGAACTCAAAATCAGGGAATAATAATGAAAGAATTAATGAAAAGATGGAAAAATGTGAATAATATAATGATAACTTGCATTACAAGAAAAGGAATCGAATTAGTATCATTATGAAACCAAATTTCGAGGAGTGGAGGGTAATACAATATCCGAGTTTCCCTCAAAATTTGGGAAAGAAATGTCAATCCAATTGGGAGTTATTAAATTTCTAAGTTTCCCTTGGATATAAGCTTTATTGGATAAATTAAGAAAGATTTTTCTATTTAGTTTGGAACGCAGTTAACCCGGATCGTTGGATCTAGATCCAACGATGAGCGATCATCGTCCTGAGTTCCAGAGAGACTCAGACTGTAGCGCACCACAGAGCGACCTTCTCCTCGATTTCCTGATCAACTCAGTGTACGAGCACTCTAGATTAGAGTCTCATTGAGTTCGGGAATCCAAACCGTAAAGGATGGACCCTGGTTTGTTAGGGTTTCATCGAGAATCCCAGAAACGCCCAAATTGGGCTAAAGGTACAGTTCGAGTTGGATCGGGAAACCTCACGAGAGGTCTTCGCACCCTATATATATGGGACCTTCCAGTCGAGGGAGCCTTCACGACCACGAACGACCGCTTTTGAGAGTTCGAAGCCCTTTGCATCCATCAATTGCCTTAGCTCCGGCGAGCTTCGACGCGGCGCCACCGTACCTGGAAGATAGGTTGACGAACAGCAGGCTTCGTCGGATCAAGATCGAACGGCTCAGTCAAGATAAGGCGGCAACCTTTAGATCGTGAACCACCGTGGTCCAGCGGGATCCAACGGGCCCGGAGAGTCATGCCCGCGCGCGCTCAAGTGAGTGGAGGCGCGCGACGCTGGTCGTCAAATCCTAGGGTGGAACATGGGTCTAGTGATCGAGCGGCTAGAGAATTTCCGGTAATTCCCTAACCCTGACAAATAATCAGAAAAATACCTTTTTCTTGCAAAATTCGTAGTAATAGCTATGATCATCAGATGAGAAAACTTAATATATGAAAGTTGCATAGAAAAATGCAATGAATTCAATAAAAATAATTATAGAACCTAATTCCGCCTGGTTTTACAAAAGTACTTTATTTGGCTAATAAAGTTTATTAAAATTGGATAAGAAACCCTAATTGGATGTTGAAAGAGTAATTTGGTAATCTAGCAAGTCAAATCGTTAAGATTGGCCTTGATAATGTTTATGGCAGTTTATTTTACTATTTAATTGCAAAAATGCTTAACTTGGAATTATAATGATCAAAAGAAGGTTATTTTGTATGGAAACCCTAATTTGAGATAAAGAAAGATAAAAACCATACTTCTATGAAATAAGGAAATCAATTGTCTAATAAAGGAAATTCAATGAGAAATTAGGAGTTTCATGATAATTGATAAATTAAGAATGTTAATGATGAAAGAAGAAGAAAAACCCTAATTTCTAAAAGAAACCCTAATTATGGAATTGGAATCCTAATTGGAATAATGGAAGTGGATAAATATTAATAAAAGGAAACTGTCCTCTTATTTCAGGTTTTGCTTGTTGATTGGGTTTCTCTTTCTATCTTGAAAAGTGCAATTAAAAGGTATGTGGTTACGCTTATGAATAATCATTTTAGTTTCTCGGTGATTTCCGAAGGATGTATCGGTTGCTTGAAATAACTGTTGAATGTCTATTTATTTCATGCAACTGTAAAGTGAATATGACTATCACATAATGTATATGCCATCTAGCTCAATTCCTTGATCCTCTCTGTGTCGTAATGGCGGACCTGGTACATAGGCTACCTAGAGGGTAGATCCACTAGGTCGAGAAAGACTTTGGCTGTCTAGAGGGTAAGTCCAACAAGTCACCTTAGAGAGGTTTCCATATAAGTCCTTATAGGGACAACACAGAGTTGTGGATAAGTATGGATTGAGTAGTTTGGCTTAAAATGTAATCTTGATTGTTAAAAAGATTAATTGCTTGATTACATTGTTAGCATAATTGCTTGATTATTGTTTCCTCCACATACCGACTGACCGTTGCTTTGTTTGTTGGCGTTTTAGGTACATATTCCAAAGCACAAAACAGTAAAGTGACACATTGTGAATTCAAGAACTAAAGAACAAGGAGGAGTTAGTTAGAGTAGTTCTTTTGTTGTTAGAAGTCTAGTACTTCCAACTTTTCAAAGGTATGATAAAGAAAAATTTTATTACCTTTTTCAGTATAGTATGTTAGAATTTAATAATTGTTATTGGTTATATGTCAAACCTTTGATCCGGAATTTTATTGGTGCGGCTTCAACGTCTCGGTCTCCCTTAATTGGGGGTTATCGGAAGGTGGGGTCGTAATAATATCGTTGTAGAGACGTCGGCTTACCCACCCCTTAAAGGGTGCATGTTTCATGGGTATCCAGTACCAGATGGTGTGGTACGTGTGAGCCCGATACATATATTCCCCGATTGGACGGATCTTGAACTTCCACATGCACACCCAAATGCTGAAACACTTGGTGAGACAGTAGGCGGAGTGACACTGTGGCCCGAAGCAGATGTCCTCTATACTGATATTGTATGATAAATTTCCATTACTTTAATTTTTTAGTGTGTATATATGAGTTAATTGATCTGAAATTATAGATACAAGTAAAAAATACGAGACCCACTACATCTCGACCTCCACCTCCTCGACTACCAAGTTGGCTTCCAAGGGACCTACACGCCTCGATAGGTCCTAATTGTAGGGGTGTGGCAGTATGGATCGGTGAACATGATACAAATTTCCCTATAATTGTTACTATTCCGTAGGATTGTTTAGGTAAATCATATGATGACAATCTATTTATACAAGTTTAGCATACGTATTAATGCATACGTAATACAAGTTCTGCATACGTACGTATTAATGCATAGGTACTAATGTAGGTCAATCATATGAAAACAAAATATTTATACAAGATATTTTGGAGTTGTTTAGTTATCAATGGCTGAACACATCTATGATAGAGCTGTGGATATGGTGAGATCTTGTTTATATATCCATATACCTTGTTTTATATACGGTGATCTGGTTTCTTATATATTAATGCATACATAATACATGTTTTGCATCCACTTACACAAGATATGTAGAGATTTTGGGTTTTCCCATGTGAGATTTTTAGTTCCATCTTTGATTAGTCTTGTAGATACAAACCCTTGTTCAGTTACTTCATACTGTTGTGATGCTTTTGAATATTTTGGTAAAAATAAGAAGACGGTGATAATAGCTCCATTCAATGCCGAGTAAGTTTACTTTGCTTATAATTTAGACTTAAGAAAATTACATTTTTATTGTGGATTTTGAGTTGTTAATTTTTAACTTTCTTACCTGTAGTGGTAGGCATTGGGAGTTACTAGTTATTTCCCCAAGACGTTCACTGTCTATTATCTAGATCTTGTGGGGAATGAGTTGGAATTATATGGACATGCAATTAAAAGGTCATTATTCTCGTGAGAAATATTACATGTTTTTATATCTGTTAACATTTGTTACTACATTACTATTTAATTATGCAATTTAATGGGTTACATTAACATATGTAGGGCTTTACAAGAGTACAAAAAAGCTGGAGGAAAGGTCCCCCAAAAAAAGGATATGTCACTAATTTGGAAGAATGTGAAAGTAATTTCCTGACTCCAATGTATACATTATTTATGTGAATTGTGCATATTTGTATTTTTGAATATTTTGTATGTTTCAATTTATAGTGTGCTACACAAGAAAACAAATGGGCATGTGCCTACTATGTGATTCTATTTATGGACCTAATCATCAAACATGTCGTAACAGAAATCGATAAGATACAACATGTATTATACATAGTCTCATTAGATAATATGAAATATATCAATCTTATTATATATTATTATTTATATATATGTCATTCTCTTTGCAGGTCTTTAAAACTACTGACTTCAGCACAGGTGGAAAGTGTTTCGACGTACATGCTCCCTATACGAGAGATGAATTAGATGCTGTAAGAGAAGAATGGGCAAAAGCACTACAAAGAGTGGGAATTTTTAGATATAATTTTATTGACAATGATGACAATGATGAATATAGAATAACTTTGTTATCATAATTATTTTTGTGTGAATGTGAATGATTTTTTATGAATTGTTATATGTGTGTGAAGATGATCAATACATATATGTTTCTATGTATGTTTAAATGTGAAAAGAGATGAAATGAATGGAATTGTAGGTTGCTACTGGTTTCTACATGTGTGTGATGAAAAAATAATATGAATGAAATGTGCTTATAAATGTGTGTGAATCACATATATATAATATTGTCCATCTTGTTAATTTTGTTGTTGGCTAATATCAATAGATATCGTAAACCTGTAGTTCAGAACTGAATTGTAAGTTCTCATCCTGCTGACCAGCCATATAGTAAGCCTGCAAACTGTTAAGAAAAAAATCTTAACACAGGCGTCGATTATTTGATCAAAACTGACACTAAAGACATACGGCAGAAGTTTTTGATAAAAAAACTGACGTCTATGTGGCCAGGAACCACGGTCGTGCTAGGAAGCACTATCGTAGTGGCAGGCAGGGGATATGGCATCGGTTATTTGCACAAAATCGACGTCAGTTTAGCTGATATGGCCAGGAACCACGGCCGTGCTAGTAAGCACAGCCGTGGTGGTAGGGGAGATGGCATTGGTTATCTTACAAAACCGACGCCTATAGGCCCTTTACTGACGCATTTTTGGTTGCGGGAAGCGTTGTGACGCCAGTGTTTTTAATAACCGACGTATGTAACAATTCTATAGTGTCAATATTCTTTAAAAACTGACGCCTATTGTCCCTTTGCTGGTGCATTTTCAGTGGCGGGAAGCTTTTTGACGTCGGTTGGGAACCGACACTGAAGGGGTCCACCTTTAGCAGCGCCCACTTGGGTGTCGCTTGAAAACCAATACTAAAACCCTTAATTAACTGACGCTAAAGGCATGTTCTGTAGTAGTGTCTTTCTACTGAGTTTTCATTCTGGTAGTACTATTTTTCCTTATTTTGTTATTTTAGTTTTGTTTTTCTATTTTGTTTTCTTTCATAGTTTTTGTTTTCTTTCTTAGATTTTTTTCATAAACTTGCAAAAAAAAACTCTCTCTTTTCTTTGTTTTTATTACAACCATGGATCTTGCCACAACAATGTATACCATCTTATCCACTTGCACCCCTACCTTTTTCGACACTCCAGATTATTGGCAAATCATAGAGAATCGTGCATTTTAATTGTTGTCCTTGCATCAACCACTTCAATTGGCATCCTTACACCAACCCCCACCAACTTCTATTGCTTTGTTGTTTTCCACTCTTGACTCTATTGCTCTGATTTCCCATGTTGGGTTTTGGATCCAAGATATTACGAGAGAAACTGTCAAGGCAGGAGAAGATATTGACGCGCTCAAGTCACCCATGTCTTCCTACTTCGAAGATCATGTAGATCTATATTAAGCTGCGTTTGAGAGGCGAAACCTCATGAACCAAGAATTGATAGAGCTTAATTCTCATGATAGAAACCTCTTATATGCTTTCAAACAGAGCTTTGCTAATACACCCTTAGCGTGGATCCACAGTCAGTTTGTATGTATGAATACTTCAACCATCACATCCAATACACTAGTCTCAATAAGGAATTCAATTCACCTTCCTACTCAAATCCTCTATTGAATTCAACTGGATTTTTTAGTAAATATTCCCCTATCTAGGAGAGTCTTTCATTCTACCAATTGATACAATACAAATGGTAGCAGAATAATTAAAATATCCTTACATGGAAGTTAATGATGGAGATTTTTATATACTTGTGGATGACCAAGAAGCCATGTATAACCCTATAGATCAGTTTGATGAATCGCTTGATTGGTCCACTTTGGTTTCTATCCCAATCTTGAGCAACATTCTACATGTTGAGGATTGTTGTTTTGTTACTAACAAACCATCTACTTGGGGTTGGAACAATTTATATGATGATGTGGATGATGATTACTATACATTTTGGGAAGGTAATGACCACTCATTTTATACTTTCACTTCACCCCCATTGGAGGGTGATGGAAATATGGGGGATGCGGTTTTGAGAGACTTTGAGAACACGGTTGCAACTCATGAAAACATACTACCCCCTTTTCTTAGTGACAAGCATGGGGTGAAGGATTCACAACTTGATTCTACAAAGATTTCCCCACCTATAGAAGATGATCAGATGTCCCAAATTCAACTTGGCTGTACAAAAGATGATCCAATCTCAGATTTTGAGAAGGAGTGTGACGAACATAATTATTTTCCAGACACAAAACCTCTTACTTTCATCATTTCATGTGCTAACATAATGGGGCCTGACTATGAAGATCCTTTAAAGAATATCTTGAGGATGTTATGCTAAGGAATTCATTTCTTGGTCAATACGAAGATGAAGTCACAAAGTCCTTCAATTTTATTGTCATATTTAAGACTTGACAAAGTCCACCACTATTTACATTCTACTCATACATGGTTGATCTTATTTGCAAGACAATGCTGACCTTTCTCCCAAAACATAGGAATTGGGATCCAAATTTCCTATAGTTGGGAGACCTCTTTTTCTTTGCGGATAGATGAATGCAGAGCATACAATCCCTACTATTCTAACTTTAGAATTTTCTCAAAGATGAGCAAAGTTTTAAGAATGGAGTGGTAGGGAAGTACGCCCTTCTAACTCTTCTATCTTTGTTTTTCATTCCATATTTGTAGGAATTTGTTATGTAATTTTTAGTTTCTGGAATTGTGGCTCTGTTGGTATGAATGCTGGATTTAATACTCATCTTGTGTTACATTACCCAATTGTCATAATATTTGCTTGACTCTTCTGCTTCATTCATCTCATTGATTCCTGGCAAAGCATCTAAGATTACACATTGCTACCGATAGTTTAAAATTACATGTTCGTTTGTTTTATATTATTAATGATGGACCTAAAGTTTGTACCTAATTGTTGGAGCTAGTGTAAGATCAAAACTCCTTGCGGTGTTTTCACAGAATTGACAATATTCTAAGGATTTTTTGTACCATATAAAAATTTTCACTACGGTTTTGAGTTAAATTAAGCTGTAGTGTTTACTATGATGGTCCTCATACTTGTCTACATTAGATTGAGTCAAAAAAAATATTAAAAATAAAAAAAGAGGCTTGACCGTCTTAAAATCCCCAAAATAGCTAGCACCCATGCCCATTAATTAGAATACAATATTAAAAGCTTGAGAACAAATAAAAGGATGAGTGATTTGTTTTCCTTTTTTTAAGAGAGTTAAGGTTGATGCTTATCAGGTGTATGACTCCGCTCACAAACACGGGTATGTCATGTCTGGTAGTATCATCCAAAACTCATTACAAAGTCTTTTAGGAACCCCCTAGGAGACTCATGAGATTCTTTTCAATAGCAGGGTTGGTTCCGACATTGTTTGAGGATATCATCTCACTATTTTGAGTCAACTGATTTGGACTGTAGGGGTCATTGTTCGTTATATGGACTAACCTGACGCAGATCGGGAACCTCAAAAGTCATTAGAATCTTTCCAATTTAAATTTTAAATTTTACATTAGGAAATGAATAAGTGGGAAGTGTATTCTACTCGATTGGTTTACATAAAATCTCAATGACAACACATTACCCACATTAATCAATTTTTTTCTCAATTTCCTAAGTTATTGTGCTTTAATACTTATGTATATTATTTACATCCCCAAGAATCTTGTTGGACTATAGTGAATTCACTTAAATATGTCTGGTTGTTCTCTGATCTTACAATACCAGTTTTGTTTGTATGGTGGAGGTTCATACTGAAATAACATGTCATGGACAACTTGGGTTTTGAAAGTATTTTATCTAATCTTAATTTTTATCATTTTAGGATTTTTAAGTTTGAGTATTGCTTGAGGACAACAAGTTATAAACTTGAAGTGCTTGATAACACTCAAACTCATGCAATATTAAATATGTATGTTACCTTAGATTTTATACCTTTATTAGCTATGATATGTATTTAATTGTTTAATTTTTATTTAGTTTGTAATTTGTCCATTCTTTAGTCTAATTGTTTAATTAATGTATTTCTGACTTGCATACGAACAAAATAAGCCAACAATTATATATTGTTCGGAAGAATTGAAAGATCATTAATAATATTTACCGGAATGAAATGTTGCAAACTTTGACCAAGTCTTTTTCACCAAATTTAAGAATGTGCATGAGCGGAATACATGAAAAAAAATTAATATGACAACGTTTTATTTATTTCCAAAACACATGGTACACGAAAGATTGTCTTGTTGCCAAGTATTTAATAGAGAATTTGATTTATTTCTGTTTGTCAAGAACGGCATGTGATGCACGATTGACGAATACGGAATCATAAATACAAGGTTAACTATCGGGGCCATATAATTAAATTTGATGATGCATCCATTGTCTCGATTGCCAGAGAAAAGGACATGTGGATGAAGGAGTTGAAAAAGAACCTGATTCACAATAACAGACGACAGAATATGGTTGAGTAGGTAATTGGCAGGACATGCTGCATCAGGCCAAAAAATTAGGGACATGACGATTGGCCTATCAATCTTATTGCTATCGGGGTCATTATTTATTTCCTTCCAATATGCACGACCAAAGGGGCCCCTCTCCTCAATATCGACCTTTCACAATTCACTCCACTCCATCAACAAACGATGATGACTAGTTCTCCTTCAATTTGTGTGATCGAGCAAATACGAGGGTCTGTTATTGGAAACTCCACCACGTCCGCTGCTCGATAGCCCCTAAAGCTGTCGACCACGTTCTCAAGAAATTATCGATCTCTCACATGATCGACCTTACCGTGATTATCCAACAATAAAATGGCAAGTTAGTGCTCGATATCAGCTGAGGATCATAATGCCCACAGCAGCGTCAGTCCACATTCCGTCAATAAAGCCATTGAGCTAGAGAAAACAAATCAGGCAGTCAGACCCTGCTGCCCGATCAGTCAAATATGGGCCGGGTCTCATCTGTATTAATTTTATGGCTTTACAACTTTGTGTGTATTTATTTAAAAACTTTTCAAATTCTAAAACCAACTATAAGGCGTTCCGTCATTCGTATAAATGCCAAACGGCCGCCACCGGATAAAGACATCTTAGATTTCAGAGAGAAAGAAGTTGAAAGGTTGCCGTCAAGATCAAAATCTAAGTCTAGACCTTCGACCTTTAGACTTGGCAATGAGACACCTTTTCTTTTTTCTCTTCTTACCATGACCGGTTCAAATTGTAATCTATTTCATTTTATGCGATGAGTGCCTAGAATCCATAACATGGATTGGGAATAACTGTCAGGCTTTTCCGACCATGTAATTGTTCTTATTTCTATTTATTACATATGTTATTACACTTCTGTTTCTAAACTCTTATTTAAATACACCATAGGATGAGTAACTACCATCTTGTGATAATTAATATTGATTTATTTGAGAGAATGAGTTCAATAAAATCTGAAGTATAGGTTAATAACAAGATACAAGACTGAGGAGTTACTATACTAAAAGTGATACAGTTATGATTGTCTCTTTTGTTATCATCTCGAGAGAGATAACTTTGGATAGAAATCTATCTGGATCTTGAGAGAAGGAAGGGGTGGATGTCATTTAGGATTGTTTGCAAAACCTATCAGAAATATATATAAATTAGAAGAGAAGGTTTTCCATAGTGGCGACTAGTTTGATTAGTGAAACCCAATCCAAAATTTCCCTTTTTATCGTTTCATAATTTTTTTATTTCTTTTGATCTTTCATAACTCAGATTTACAGCTTAATTCAATTAATTTATTCCTTGGCTAGAATACCAAAATTTACCTCTTTGATTGGACTAAACTAAGCCAAGATCTCTCGTTCTTATTCTATTGTTCTCCTTGTCCCTTTGTTCGATCTCCCACTACTACAAAGACTCTGTATTGAGTTGTAGACGTCTCTTATAGTCGAATATTAAATTAATGTTTGATATCTTTGATTTGACATAAGTTTTTATAATTTTGGCCCACGAAAAAGAGCTATCAGTAGCCATCAATTATATTTGAATTCTCACCGGTCGGCCGAAATGTCTCACCCGTCAAAGGACTCAGGTATAGTGTTGTGCTCAAGAAGAGAGCCTAGTAATCCGACACACTTCACATGTCCGCCGATTGGAATTTGATCCACATTGGCACTCAATGTTAGTAACAATCAAATTTTTTGATATCCCTCCAGTAGGCTGACTCACCTCACCAGTTTTTTGACCCAACTTATCTCTAAAGACTCACTAGAGGTGATTCAGTTGACTCAAAGTCCAACACACACCTCTTAAAGGCCAATTGGCCGACTGGTCTTACTAGTAGGGTGACTAGCATTGTAGACTAGGCACAAGAATCACATTCGCCAGCCCATACTTCAGTTTGGGGTTATCCATACAAAACAATAATTTGACCTAACATTAAGTGTTTCATCCACATTCAGTTCAAGTCTTGTTTTTGGGTAGAAGAGCTAGAGAAAATAGAGGGAATATCATCCACTTCTGGGAGTTAGTTGCACCTATTATTGATGAAGTAGAGATTTGCAGTCAAAGACCAATGGCTATCTTCTTCCCTATTGTATTTATGCTTACTCTATGGATATGAGAAAGTAGACTTCATCAATGGGGTATGGGGAGTAATCCCATCACACATTTTTTCTAACTATTACCAAACTCAATATTCTAAATAACTATATTATTCTTCATTCTATTTATTGTGTGCTCTTCAATGTAATCATTTGATTTGTATGTTAGATATAATATTAAGCATAGAGATCCTAAAACATGAGATTAGATCCTTGAATCAATACATAGAACTATGAATGAGATCACGAAGGGAGTTCAACAGTTGGGTGATAATCACGAAAAATTATAACATTCTAGAGACCTCTCGTGCAAACTAAATCCCAGTATGTTGGAAGTGGTCCATCTACAAGTCATAAAGCTACTCAAAGTTAAGATTATCTATCATGTTTTAAATTCTCCTTGAGTATGTCCAGTACATGTATTTCTAGCGAAAGGTGGGACCATAGTTGTGACGAATGATGAGAACAAGATCATCCTACTTGCATGGTTGTAGGGTGGAGGATGTGAATTGAATATAGAAAGTTTAACAAGGCTATAGGGAATGATCACTTCCCCCATCCCTTCATTCATCAAGTTTTAGAGTGTCTAGACCATCAAGATTTTTTTTATCTCGATGAATACTCCACTTTCTATAAAATTCTAATTCATCTAGGCGGTTAGGAGAAGACTACTTTTATATGTCCTTTTGGAACTTATGCTTTCAGATGGATGCCCATTAGGCAGTGCAATACTCCTTCCACATTTCTGCACTAAATAACAACCATATTTATACTATTTACACATATTGTGATGGATGTTTTTATGGAAAACTTCTGTATGTACGGTCAATCCATTGACTCTTGTTTTCTCACCTCTATCTTGTGTTAGAAAAGTGTGCGGAAGAACATCTATTACAAAATTTGGAGAAGTGTCACTTCATGGTGAAGGACAACATTGTTCTCAGCCACAGAGTGAGCAACATGGGAATAGAGGTAGACAAGGAGAGGATTCACATCATTTATAAGCTTGATCCACCAGGAGAGGATTGACATCATTTATAAGCTTGCTCCACCACCTACAGTGAAAGAAGATTGTGATACCTTGGGTCATGCTTGTTTCTATAGTAGGTTTATCAAATATTTCATGAAGATTGCAAAGCCACTTAAAAATATTCTTTAGAGGTATGCTACTTTCATGTTTGACTATAAATGTATGGAAAGCTTAACTAATTTGAAAACTGGTCTTGCTACCACAACTATCAGTAGGGCACCAGACTGGTCCCAACCCTTTGAATCATGTGTCGTTCCAACGACTATGTTGTAGGAGTTATTCTAGGTCAGTGAATTGACAAGACACACATATTATGCCTCAAAGACATTAGACAAAGCACTATTGAACTATGCCACAACCAAGGAGTCGCTTGCTACTGTGTATGTCTTTAACAATTTCAGATCGTATCGTATCAGGTCAATGGTGATCATCTAAACCTATAATATTGCCATCCTATATAAGATGATGAAAAACGATGCTAAGCCTGGGACTATTACATGGATTATATTTTTATAAGAATTCTAGCTTGAGATACATGATAAGAAAGGAAGTGAGAATATGATGGCTGATCTCCATAGACACATTCATCTTCTTGATAATGATACCATGCTAATTGATGATTCCCTCCCTTACGACTACTTGATGAAAATATGTATGAAATTCCTTGGTTTGTAGATTTTGTTTCTAGATGTTGGAGTTCTATACCTATAATACAAGGCAATTCTAGGAAGATGTTCATGAATTACATCAAGAACTACTATTGGATGAGTCGTATCTCTTTTGACTTGGAGAAGATATTTTGTATCAAAGGTGTGTGACGAAGGAAGAACAATGCTCTATTCTTGAGCAATGCAACTTTTCTCCAACGTATGGACTCATGAGTGTAAAGAAAAAGAAATTGAAGATCATCCACTATGGAATATACTAACCTAATATATTCAAGGATGCATTTGAATTGGTTCTTTCCTATGATCAACACCATAGGTATGGAAACATATCAAAGAGGAATGCAATGCCCCTGACATATTGATAGGAGATTGAGAACTTTGCCATTTGAGGGTGGAGTACATGGGTCCATTTACCCCATCTTGTGGCTATTGTTACATCTTGTTTAGTAGTGGACTACATATCTAAGTGCATAAAGGCAATCCCCAGACCTGGAGTGATTTCAAACCCATCACAAAACTTTCCAATGACATCATTTAAGAATGTTTGGGGAACCATGCATGGTTATTTTTTATGGTGGATCTCCTTATATAGATAATAATTTTGAGCACTTTTTGAATAAATATGGCATTGAACATTGAGTAGCTTCATTGTAACACCCTCAAACTAGTGTCTAAGTAAAAGTTTCAAAGAGACAACTCAAAAACATCCTTTGTAAAGATTGCGGGACACACAAGAAAATATTGGGTGTTGAAGCTTATCGATGCTCTTTGGGCATACTAGACATCATTCAAAGCACCATTGGGCACTATGTTGTTCCAGTTAATCTTTAGAAAATCAGTTCATCTCCATGTTTACATGGAACATAAATCTAGATAGGAAATTTGATTTCTAAAGTTTGACTTGTATCTCATTGGAGATAAATGATTCCTTCAATTGCAAGAGTTGGAGGAGTTGTCATGTCTTCTTATGAGAAATACACATCTACAATGGACCAATATGTGGCATGGAAATCACATGAAAAGGAAGGACATCAATGTGTGAGATCATATCCTACCCTGCAACTCCTAGTTGAGGTTTCTAATAGGGAAGTTGATGCCCTGATGGCATGGTTCGTATCTAGTGAAGAAAAGATCTACCCAAATGGAGCTTTTGTGTTGTGGGAAAAAGTAAAAGGAGAAATTGTGATGAACGACCACAAACTGAAGCAATATCTTACTTTTGAAGATATTGAGTTTAGGTGTTGAGCCATGATGTGAATTAAGTCTCTTATCAAGAGGAAATCCAATAGTCATCTATTTAGATGCAAAGTTTTGCATTAGTAATATATAGGTTAAACTATATACACATTGGAATCTTTCTAACCCCTAATCAGGTGACTCGATCATCCATCAGTGGTCTAGGAGGGTTGACATTCAAAAAGTAAGGGACATCCAATTAGAAAAACTAGTCAGTCGTCCCACTTATAGTATGGACAATTCCATCATATCCATTCAGTCAACATCGAAATCTAACCACCCGACTAGTATGGGTTCTAAAACATGCAATACTTATAGGATACACAATCATAATTTCAATCAGCTAATTCATGCATCATTTGGTGGATTGTTAGTACATTGCAATTCCATTAGCTAGTGGATCCTTGCTATGCATTTCCAATTGGTAGACTCATGTTACAAGTTGACTTATGGTCCCTAGGATCCCATCACATATGGAGCAACCAATTCGGGTGACTAAAGTTAAACAAGCCACTTGACTGCCTTCGATCCTTCCTCACATTACAACTTCCTTATCAGCTAACTCAGCCCAACCAACCTGAGTGACTGACGACATACTTCGACCGAGACATGGGTATTAGTTGAGTGACTCAAACCTTTCCATTCATCCTACTGGTTTCCCATTGTCCATATAAGTCACCCAGAGGGGTAAGGGAGTCGACACTCAACACACTCCTTCCTTTCCCTAGAGCACGATGACACTACCTCTTCTCTTTCACTAAATATCCAGACTATGAGTCACCACTACCCCTTATCCATTCTGATGACTAAAAAACCAACAACAACTGATACACACCCCACAAGTTTCCCTAACATCCAATTCACTCTCCCACACATTTTGTTTTTCCCTTTTTATGCCTATCATTTTGTCTCCTTGCCAACTTCCTGATTAGACACCTCTTTTAGAAGTGCCCCTCTTCTTGATATCCTGGTGGGTGACACTCTAGCTAGGTGATGATAGACACTTCATCTCTACCAGATCAATCCCCCTTCCATGCATGCTTCTCTATCTAGTCGGCCACTTGTGTCATGTAAACCGGGTGACTCACCCCCAAAGCCAACATCATACAAGTGATGCCATTCGTTTGACTCTGCACCCTCAATTCCATCAACTTGACCTGCCTCTAGTATTAAACTATCTCATTTTCAATCATCTTACTCGCCCAATGAGTCACCTGGTTTGATTGTGTTAGAGTTTCTAGATAGTTAGTCAACTCACTCTATGAGTTTCCCATCTCATCTTCTTAAGGGTCGCAACCTCCATTTCAAATCGTATGACTCATTTACCCATTGGAGGACTGATCATATTTACCAACTCATGATGTCGCACACTGGAGGAGGAAAGTTAGACCAATAATTTGGTGGTAAGGTACGCATCTAAATGAAGAGACTTAACCCCTTGACCTCCAATAAGAATAAATGCAAGGGTAAGGAAAAATTCAATGATCCATCCATATCCCACTCTTAATCCACATACTCCACTCCCACAATAGTCATTCATTTTTTAGAGATGCATGTTAAAGATGATCTAGATTTTTTGAATTTGATGGAGGGTGATGACTCCTACAATGAGGAGGCAGTTGTAGGGGACACAACAGTTGTTGAGTAGCTCATTATGACACTGATGCCCAATACAGAGACATCATTCTTCACATTATGTTGCATCATCTTCTCCACCAATGCAATCATTGTCGATAGACAATGCCCCTCATGCCTACTCATGGCCTCCCCACCCGCTTCACCCCTCTTCATGACAAGTGTAAATTCCTAGTTTAAAATGAGCACAAGAAGAGGTACAAGACCATGTTTTCCCTTGGAGTACAACTCTCCCAATGTCCATGTTGAGCCATACTCATTTATCTTGGCATTCAGGAGGCAATAGAGTCCCTAATCCACCACTCTTACATCTCTCTCTCTCTCTTTCCATTATGAGTGTGGATGGTATTCAAGGAGCTCATGATTGAGTTCTTGTCCATCTTTGAGAAGAACCACAATAGAGACTACCAGTTAAACTGCTCTTTTTGTATTTTGGTGGGGATAACTCCCTCAAGGAACTGACCTCACAACCCCCGTCCTAGATGTTGACAAGGAATGGATAAAAAAGTACAATGAAGGTAATCAAAATCAGTATGATAAGGAGTTTGTTTCCAATACATTCTTGATCGAGATCACTCACCAACTTTTGATCTTCCCGACTGGATATAATGTCTTCTATATTCACAAGTCCAGGAAGTAATGAGCAAGTGGTAGGCATCTCAGGCTACCACTCATGCAGTACCTGTGTCATGCCAATCTTCCCATATGGTAGAGGTGGTTGGGAGTAATCATGTAGACCCACCACCTAGCACGTCTGTTGTAAGTATTTTTATGACATAGTATCTAGTCTTTTCAAGATGATATGTTTATGTATATATGTATATAACATACTCTATGTAAATATGTAGGGGTTGAGGTCATGTCATCTAACAATCAAAGAATTTGTCATTGTAGAGGTTGAGTCTTACCCATGCCTTCCAGGGCACATGATTCATGGCATTCTTGTACCCGATGGTTATGTTCGTGTGAGCCCGAGGCTAGTGTTCCCTCATTGGAGGTAGCATCCATTACCATATGGCCACCCAGATCCTGACATGCTTGGTGAAGCAGAAGATAGAATGATATTGTGGCCCAAAACAGATGTCATCTACACTGATCTTGTAAGGTAAATTTACATTACATTAATTTGTTAGTGTGTATATACAAGTCAATTGATATGAAATTATGTATACAAGAGAAAAGGAAGAAACCCGCTACAGCTCTGCCTCCACCTCCACCTCCTCCTACAGTACGTAGTTGGCTTCTAAAGGACCTATATGACTCAATAGGTCCTAATTGTAGGGTATGGCAATATGGATAGATGAACATAACAAATAGTGTCCTCTAAATGTTTATATTCTGGAGGATGTTGCAGGCCAATCATACGATAACACTATATTTATACAAGATATTTTGGAGTTGTTTAGGTATGATTGGCTGAATACATCTATGATAGAGCTATGGATATGGTGAAATCTTGCTTATATATCTATATACCTTATTTTATATACGGTGATCTGGTTTCTTATATATTAATGCATACATAATATATGTTTTGCAACCACTTGCACAAGATATGTATATAATTTTCATTTACCCATGTGGGATTTCTAGTTCCATCTTTGATCAGTCTTTGTAGATAAAGACCCTTCATCAGTTACCTTATACTTCTCTTTCACTTCTAAATATTTTGGTAAAAAAAATAAGAGCGTGATAATAGCTCCATTCAATGTTAAGTAAGTTTACTTTTCTTATAATTTGGACTTAAGAAAATTACATTTTATTGTGGATTTTGAGTTATATATTTTTAACTTTCTTATATGTAGTGGTAAGCATTGGGAGTTACTGGTTATTATCCCCAAGACGTTCACTATTTATTATCTAGATCCTGAGGGGAAGCAATTAGATATGCGTGGACACATAATGAAAAGGCCATTATTCACATGAGAAATTTTTCATATTTATATCCATTAACATCTATTATTACATTACTATTTAGTAATGCACTTTAATGTATTACATTAACATGTAGGGCTTTAAAAGATTTCAAAAAAGCTATAGGAAACATGTGCAAGACAAAGAATAAACCATTAGTTTGAGAGAATGTGAATATAGTTTCCTGACTCCAATGTATATAATTTATGTGAAGCATGCTTGTTTTTATTTATTAACATTTTGTATGTTGAAATTTATAGTGTGGTAAACAAGACAATGGCTGGGCATGTACATACTACATGATCCTATATATGGACCTAATTGTTATATACATTGCACTGAAAATTAATACCATACAACATGTATTATATAGTCTCATTAGATAATATGAAATATATCAATATTATTAATTATATATATACATCATTCTCTTTGTAGGTGTTTAAAACTAGTGACTTCACTACAGGTGAAAAGTTATTAGATGTACATAGTCCCTATACGATGGAACAATTAGATGGCATAAGAGAACAATGGGCAAAAGATTTAGAAGTGTTGGGAATTTTTTATTATCATTGGAACACTGATGATGATGGTGATAAAGAATGACATTTCTAAACCTAGATGTCAGAATATTATTTCTATATTTGATGACATGTTAAACTTTAAAAGACACACTTATATATACATGTCTGAATGATTTTTTTTAATTGTCTTATCTATATACATGTGTGTGAATGTGAAGATGAATGAATGAATGTGATTTTACATGTGTGTGAATGTGAAAAGAGATGAATGAATGGAACTGCAAGTTGCTACATGTCTGTGAATATGAAATTTAGGAATGAATGAAACTACATGTGTGTGAATCATATGAATGAATTAAATGTTCTTATCCATGTGTGTGAATTACATGATCTATATATAATACTGTCCATCTTGTTAATATTACAGATTTGTGGCCTGTTCTTGGCTTAAATCAGAGGATGTTGTAAACCTATAGTTCAGAACTATAGGTTCTACATCCCACTGACCAGACGGACAGCAGGCCTGAAAGCTGATAAGAAAAACAAAACAAATCATAGTCGTCCGTTAAAGGTAAAAAACGGATAATAAATGTCCACCTCGTCGGTTATTTAGAGAAAACCGACAACTATGGTCTAACCGGAGGCCAATTGTTTCTATTCTGGATGGATAATGGCATCGGTTTTGAATCAAGAACCGATGCTTATGGTCACACTACTGGTGGTTATTTATAGAAAACTGACAGCTATGGTCTAACTGGGGGCCAATTTCTTTTGTTCTGGATGGATAATGGCATTGATTTTATACCAATAACCGACACCTATGGTCCCATGACTGTCGGTTCTTTATAGAAAAATGACAATTGTTTTTGTTTGGGATGAATAATGGCGTCAGTTTTGAGTGACTAATTGACGCCTATGGTCACACTGTTGGCGGTTCCTTTTTTGGTTGCAATCGGGGATGACTCTATGTCATCAGTTTTGTAACCGACGCTGAAGGAATCTACATTTAGTGTCACTGATGGAGCTGGGACTTACACTAAAAGATCACTCTTCCAATGGGAGTCCCAAAGATGCACCAAAAACCCTAGGGAGTTGATGTTCTCTCTAGGTTTACCTAGAACTGGTGCTTAGATAAACACTCCAACCCCATAAGAGTATGGAAGCCTTATCATAGTACAGATTTAGGATCGAACCCAAAAGACAACGGTCTTGTTGCAAGCAACAAGATGAAAAATGTATAGTACTTCACTTATCTACTTACTAGTTGGCACTTATATCGAAAGTTGGATTTTGATGATTTTAAACTAAGAACATGGAAAGTAAAGAAAGCAAGTAAATCTAAGAGTTAAACTATGATAAAGATCACTAGGGTGTGATCGGTTTTTCACCGCCACTACACATCGATCAACACATGCAAAGCAAAACTTAACCTGCAAAAAGAGTTCGGTCAGTTAGTATCCTTGTAGACCTAGTCTCCTTTCAGATAACCTAGCTACGAGAAGCGCGAGAATGTTACAACGCCAGCCATTCCCGATCAAATGGTCACATTACTTTACATCATTCCCCTCGCAAAGTGTGTTCCTCGACTTACCAAGGTTTCACTTCCATACGTCAACCGATTCCATTTCATAGTATGAAAGTGCAACGGATGATAGTGAGTTTACTCCACTTCTTGAGATACACCTCTAGATACCGAAACAGATACATGGTGGATACATGCATCAAGAACCAACATGCAAACGAGTTTTGAATCTAATAGTACACACGTAGACAATTCATACTAAAAGATAAAAGATAACACAAGTTGGAGATCAAGCAACAAGTATTCATTAATCGTTTGATGTTGAACTGACAAAGATAAGAACTCTACATTACAACCTAAGGATTACATTTTACATGATATGAAAGTATGGGTAGCGGGGCTACTCCCCGCACCCTAGTGAAGAAGACTACTCCCTCATGACTAAAACCAAGAAGGAGGCGAGAAGAGAGAGAGAGAGCATCATCCCCACAAAGGATGGAAGAAGGTCAACCCCTTGGAGAGAGAGCAACGATCCACCAGTCTTTGTAGGTTGCACGATGAGGAGGTCTCTCCTTCCCACCTTCTTGACGAAGAAGGAGAAAGCAGCTTCAGGATGGAGTATGGACCTCAGACCGACAGCCCCAGGGCGGAGGATGGAAGTGGCAGGAGCTCTGGAACGATTGGGGCAACCTTTGGACGTCTGAGATGTCTCTCTCCCGGAGGACCCTTGGGGTCTTATTTATAGGCCTTGAGTGAAGTCCAAACGATGTGGAGACCGTTTGGACCTGAAGACCGTTTGGGGCCTCAAGACCGTTTGGACCGTGAGACCGTTTGACTCCATGCGGTCTCGGGACCGGTTGGCTTCATGCGGTCTTGGGACCGTTTGACTCCATGCGGTCTCAGGACCGGTTGGCTTCATGCAGTCTTGAGACCGTTTGAACTCCATGCGGTCTCGGGACCGGTTGGCTTCATGCGGTCTTGAGATTGTTTGAACTCCATGCAGTCTCGGGACCGGTTGGCTTCATGCGGTCTTGAGACCGTTTGAACTCCATGCGGTCTCGGGACCGGTTGGCTTCATGCGGTCTTGGGACCGTTTGAACTCCATGCGGTCTCGGGACCGGTTGGCTTCATGCGGTCTTGAGACCGTTTGAACTCCATGCGGTCTCGGGACTGGTTGGCTTCATGCGGTCTTGCGACCGTTTGAACTCCATGCGGTCTTGGGACCGTTTGAACTCCATGCGGTCTCGGGACCGGTTGGCTTCATGCGGTCTTGGGACCGTTTGACTTCATGCGGTCTTGGGACCGTTTGGCTTCATGCGGTCTTGGGACCGTTTGGCTTCATGCGGTCTTGGGACCGTTTGACTCCATGCGGTCTCAGGACCGGTTGGCTTCATGCGGTCTTGGGACCGTTTGAATCCACTCGGTCTTGAGGCTGAGTTATTCTTTTATGATTTTTTTTCTTTTTCTGCATATATAAAAGGAAAAGGTTAGTCTGATGGTGTATTTACAAAAAGAGGGTAAAATTGGGATTATGTGTAGTTTAAACGTAAAAAAGAGTATGGAAAACTAAAGAAAAAGACTAAGATAATCGACTAAAATAGGAGGTTATCACCCCCCTAACTTAGAGTCTAGCTTGTCCTCAAGTTAGATAGAGCTGAGACATGTAATGGCGAGGCGATCTTATTTAGGATTTCCATACTCTTGCTTCAATTCTTGACCTGAGTTCCCCTGGGTTCATATGAAGTCTTATTGCATGCCTTGACTCTTTCGGATTTCGAGAGTTGCTTGGATCTCAGGTTCCTTTTCGTATCTCAAAGTTTGCATTGGGACCACCTTTATTCTGTGCATGTTGTTGACTCTAATCAGCTTTATACCTCTCTGAAAAACCTACTGGAAGCTAGAGAGGGTATGAGGGTTGGCTAAAGGCTTTGAAGTGTAGCTCCCCCTTTAAGTGGGGGAGGGGCTGTCTATGCTTTTTAGAATCTCACTACCGGGCACGACACATCTGCCTTTATTAGGGCAGCTGAATGTACCGGTCGGGCGAGCCCTTTATGAGCCTTTCATATACTTAGAAGCTTTAGGGTTTCACTACCGGGCATGACACATCTGCCTTTGTGAGGGCAGCGGAATGTGCCGGCCGGGTGAGACCTTCGTCTGTTCTTTATATAGATCCTTATGCGTGGAACAACTCTCATAATTTTATTCGTCTCTCTGGCTTTTATTCAATAACTCACAAGCTTGGGTTTTGGGATTTTTGAGGATTTATTTTGGGCGGCCAAGCCTCTTTTATTTTGAAGAGAGGAAATCTGTTCTTAGAGTTTTTCAACGTGCACTTATTTGGTTTGTGGTCCTCTTGCAGAACTTTCTTGATTTGGAAGTTGCTTGATTTCCCTCTCATCCTCGAGATCTTGGCTTATATCTGCCTTGATTTTGACCTGTGGAGAGTCAGATAAAGAATCGAAGCAAAAAACATGGAATCAATAGTGGATGGAAATTGATAAATCGTCATTCGATGTCTAAGTGCTATTTACTTGTAGGGATTAACATGATTCTAGAGTTAGTTGATGTGACTTTATCCAAAAAGGGAAGAAAGAAAGAGGGTTTTTAGAAAAAGAGGATACCTTGCCCTTGTCTAATGTACCCCCCCCTAACTTATCACTCACTCTGTCCTTAGAGTGTCAAAGTGATAGAGTGAGAGGTAATTAGGATAAGGGCAGTGACTAAACTAATTTGTGGAGTCATGGGTTGCCTCCCAAGTAGCACCTTGGTTTAACGTCGCTGGCTCGATGAAGCTGTAAGGTTGTTATGTTGTTGGCGTAGCATCTCTGATGTCGATGGTTTGTCGATGCATTTTGTCTTCCTGAGTGTAATATCTTTTTAAACGGTGCCCGTTGACCGTCCGTTCTCCTCCGTTGTTGTCGATAATAATGGCGGCTCCAGTTGGGTAGATATGTTTTATAGTGAAGGGTCTGGACCATTTTGTTCTAAGTTTTTCGGGGAATAATTTGAGCTTGGAGTTGAATAGGAGCACTTTGTCGCCAACGACGATATCTTTTCTCTTAAGATGTCCATCGTGCCACATTTTTGTTTGCTCTTTATATATTCTGGCACTGTGATATGCTATCATTCGGAGCTCTTCTAACTCCTATAGCTGGAGTTGTCTGTTCTCCCCTGCACTTTTAAGATCGAAGTTTAGTTGCTTGATGGCCCACCAGGCTTTATGTTCCAGCTTGACTGGAAGATGACATGACTTCCCGTACACCAAACGGAACGGAGTTGTTCCAATTGGTGTTTTGTAAGCAGTTCGGTATGCCCAGAGAGCATCAGGAAGTTTGGTGGACCAATCAGTGCGGTTTTTATTCACCGTTTTTCAAGAATCGCCTTTAACTGTCTATTCGATACTTCTACCTGGCCGCTAGTTTGTGGGTGGTAAGGCGTGGCGACTTTGTGATGGACTCCGTATTTTTTCAGTAACGCTTTGAAACTTCATTCCAGGAAATGGATCCCGCCATCCGATATGACTGTTCTTGGAACTCCAAACCTTGGAAAAATAGTATCTTTGAACAATTCGATAACAGGTTTGGAGTCGCTGGATATGGTGGGTACAACTTCGACCCACTTTGAGACGTAATCTACTGCGACAAGAATGTAAGAGAAACCATATGATGAAGGGAAAGGTCCCATGTAGTCTACCCCCCACAATCAAACAGCTCAATTTCCTGCCACATAGTGAGGGGCATTTCATCCCTTTTTGATATGTTGCCCGAAAACTGGCATTTGTCGCAGGCTTTCACGAAATCATGAGTCTTTTGATATGGTGGGCCAGAAGAAACCAGATTGTAAAACTTTTATGGCGGTTTTCTTGGCGCTCATATGCCCCCCCGTGGGTCCGGAATGGCAATGTTCTAAGACTGGGGTTATTTCTTCTTCTGGCAGGCACCGACAAAAAAGTCAGTCGGCATAGAGGTGGAATAAGTAGGGTTCGTCCCAATGATAACGTTTTATGTCGTGAAGGAACTTCCTTTTATCATGATATGAAGCAGATGGGTGGATGATCCTTGTGGCCAGATAATTAACGATATCAACATACCAAGGAAAACTATGAGTGGCCTTCATAAGCTGATCATCAGGAAGAGAATCCCTGATAGGGATTTTATCTTTTTCTTCAACCTCGATCCTGCTGAGATGATCAGCCACAACATTCTCCACACCACTTTTATCTTTGATCTCCAGGTCGAATTCCTGAAGAATTAATACCCAGCGAATAAGCCTGGGTTTGGCATCCTGTTTCTGGATCAGGTATCGGATAGCAGAATGGTCAGTGTAGACGATGACTTTAGAGCCAATCAGGTAGGAGCGGAATTTTTCAAACGCGTAGATGATAGCCAGAAACTCCTTTTCCGTGGTGGTGTAGTTTTTCTGTGCTTCGTCTAGTGTTTTGGATGCGTAGTAGATGACATAGGGTTTCTTATCGATCTGTTGTCCTAAAACAACCCCTATGGCATAATCACTTGCGTCGCACATAATTTCGAAGGGTTGCGACCAGTCTGGAGCCCTTAGAATAGGTGCAGAGATTAATGCCTCTTTGAGGGTGGAGAAGCTTTGCATACATTCTTGGTCGAAGATGAACTCGACATCTTTGGTCAGGAGTTGGGTCATGGGTTTAGCTATTTTCGAGAAGTCTTTGATGAATCTTCTGTAAAACCCTGCATGACCCAGGAAAGCTCGAACTCCCCTTATGTCCTTCGGAGGTGACAACTTTGAGATAACATCGATCTTTGCTTTGTCAACCTCGATCCCCGTATCACTTACCCTTTGTCCGAGGACGACACCTTCTGTTACCATGAAATGGCATTTTTCCCAGTTCAAGATAAGGTTTGTTTCCTCGCAGCATTGCAGAACTCGTTCAAGATTGATTAGACAGTTGTCGAAGGAGTCTCCGTAAACAGAGAAATCATCCATAAAGACTTCCATAATAGATTCAGTTAACCCGGCGAAGATAGCAGACATGCAGCGTTGGAAAGTGGCAGGAGCGTTACATAGCCCGAACGACATTCTTCTGAATGCATATGTCCCAAAGGGACAAGTGAAGGTGGTTTTTTCTTGGTCCTCTGGGTGTATGGGTATTTGGTAAAACCCGAAGTAACCATCAAGATAACAGAAATACTTTTGATGGGCCAGGCGTTCCAGGACTTCATCAAGGAAAGGCAGAGGGTAGTGGTCTTTCCTTGTAGCTTTATTCAACTTCCTATAATCAATGCACATTCGCCACCCCGTTACAGTCCAGGTAGGCACTAGCTCATTTTTATCGTGGATTACTACAGTAGTGCCCCCTTTCTTTGGAACAACCTGAACCGGACTGACCCACTGAGAGTTAGAGATAGGATAGATCATGCCTGCTTTGAGTAGTTTAAGGACTTCCAGACGAACTACCTCTTTCAAGTTTGGGTTCAGTTTTCTTTGATATTCACGAGAGGGTTTAAATTCTTCAACCATAGGAAGCTTGTGTATACACAGAGCCAGGTTTATGCCTGTGAGGTCAGTTATTATATATCCAATGATCTTTTTATGCTTCCTCAGTTTATCCAGAAGTCTGACTTCTTGGTCTTCGGTAAGGGTGGAGTTGATAATGACCGGGCATAGCTCTTCCTCATCTAGGAAAACATATTTACGCCCTGTGGGTAAAGTCTTTAATTCAGGGGTTTTTGGTGGTTCTGCTGCTTCTATGATAGTGATGGCTTTATGTTTTTCAAAAGTAGCTTTTGGCACTTCTTCTATCTTTTCTAGGTATTGGAGGCATTGCTGGACTAGTTCATTTGCAGAAAATTCAACTTCCGGATTGATAAGAGCATTCTCAAGTTCGTCAATTGGCTCGGAGATTTCTAATTGCGACATTTGTTGAATTGCGTCCAAAAGAAAGACTTCTTCTTGGATGTTAGGGCCTTTCATACTATCAAGGACGCGGAATTGAATTCCTTCTCTCCCGAGCCTAAGAATGATGGTTCCAGCTTCGACGTCGATTAGCGCTCTGGCGGTAGCTAGGAAAGGCCTGCCGAAAATGATCAGATACCTCAAGTCTTCTTTAATATCCATGATAACAAAATCACACGGAACGTAGGCATCCTTTCCTATCCTTACTGGGATATCTTCAATGATTCCCAACGGTGCGGTTATTGTGGAGTCGGCTAGTTGAATAGTCATTGTTGTAGGCAGCAAGTCGGTGAAACCGAGGCGTTGGCACATAGAGTAGGGCATAATTGATATACTGGCCCCAAGGTCAGCTAATCCTTTCTTTGCAGACGCTTTTCCAATGCAACATTGGATTCCGAAGGAACCTGGGTCCTTCTTCTTTTTGGGTAGTTTTTTCAAGATGATGTCAGAAGTGGTTTGAGCAAGCTTGATAGTCTCCTGCTCCTTGGTGATATACTTTCATGATAGTAAAGCTTTGAGATACTTCGCCCATGCTGGTACTTCGGACAAAGCGTCAAGGAGTGGGATGTCGATGTATAGTTTCTTCATTACTTCTTTGAATTTCTGAAATATGGCGTCCATTTTTGTTTCTTGCAGTCTACCTGGATATGGAATCCTTGGTTTAAATTGCGGGACCTCGCGTTCTGCGGACACCTGTTCTTTGTTTTTGTCCTTTGAGCCTTCGGGGGATTTCTCAATCCCTTGTTGCGAGATCTCTTTTGTCATAAGAGTGGGCATTTCATCATCATCCAGGGTGATCTTGGTAGGCTCAGGAAGAATGAGTCCTGACCTTGTGGTGACGGCATTCAGTTGTTCGTATTTGTTTTTCCCATGCTTAGAATTTGGTTCAGGCTGCCCGGCAAGCATACCTACTGGGGGCTTTAATTGTGCAGCAACCTGAGCAAGCTGGGCTTCAACTGCCTTCTGTTGGGCATGTTGGTTAGCCAGCATGGTTTGTTGCGATTGTAGCAGCTGCCTTATCAAAGATATCTCATCTTCCGGCTGTGCAGTAGCATTTTTCTGAAGATTTTGTTGTTGAGATTGTTGAGTATGCAACTGCGGATGAAGCGGGGGATGAGCGTACTGATAGTAGGCTAATTGGTTCCTAGGGTAGTTAACCCTAGGGAAAGTGTTTCTTGAGTTCCCTTGATTTTGGTTAAAATTGTTCGAGAACCCAAGTGGTAGCCTATTATCAGATCCTCCCTGTGTCTGATGTTGCGGATTCGCAGTTCCGGAAGGATTCCCGTATTGGAACCCAGGATGATTCCTAGTTTGACTGGGATTGTAGTAAACTTGTCCGGGAATAGTGTGGATGGAGTTAACTTGTTCCAGACTCTGATCTCCAGATTGATCAGTAATAGGTTCATAAGGTTGCGGTGGTGGATGTAAATCCATCATCACATTATATAGCATACCGCAGGACAAGGTTGGGTGGTCGGAAGAATGACAAGCTTCACATGACCCTGTGACAGCCTTAACTTGTTGTACAAAAGGGGCTTTTTTGTCGATTTCTCCGAGAGAAGCCTCGAGAGTTTGTTGTTTATGAACAATAGTTTGCAAGGCCTCAGCTATAGCTTTCATTTCTACAGATTCTTCAGCTTTGAAAACTTTAAGAACGCCTTTTCCAGCTGACCGTCCCCAGTTGGACTGGTTTTCAGCTCCTAAAGTAACAATCTTCCAGGCATCTTCATAGTTTTTCCTCATAAAGTTTCCTCCAGATGAGGAATCCAGAAACTATTTAATATCGTCACTTACTCCCCAGTAAAAAGTTTCTATCAGTTGATTCTGTGAAATTCCATGATGGGGGCATTTGCGCAGAAGTTCCTTAAATCTTTCCCATGCCTCAGCGAGGGTTTCTCCAGGTAGCTGGGAGAAATGATTGATTTGCCCTCTGATTTCATAGGTCAGCGAGGGTGGAAAGAACTTCTCCAAGAATTTTTCCTCTAGAGGGGCCCAAGTGGTTATTATGGTTTCTCTGTCCAATGAGTTGTACCAACTCAAGGCCCTTCCAGATAAGGTGAAATGGAACATGTGGAGCATTATCGCATCGAAAGCGATACCAGCTTGCGGGACCAGGTGGCATAATGCCTTAAACCTTTTCAAATGGTCCATGCAATCATCTCCTGAACCTCCAGAGAAGGAGATTCCTTGCATAATCTGGATCCACTGGGTCCGGATCTCAAAGTTTGGGATGTTGATGATCGGAGGCCGGACTGGGTGGTTATCCTCATCGTTCTTTGGGACAGCATAGTCCCTTAGTTGCTTGTTTTGTAACTCAAGCTGAGCAGCTTGGGTTGCTGCCTCGGTTTCTACTCTTATGCGGGCTTGCTCTTCTGCTCGTATTTCCGCTTGTATTTGGGCACGGGTGTCTGCGATAAGTTGTGCCCGTTGTGCGGCGATGGCAGCATTTACTCTCTCCATCTCCAAAGCAGCTTGATGCTATTCATCAGCCATTTGTCTAGCGCGTTGGCGATTGAGACGGATTCGGCGATGGAAACTTCTCTCTACCTCGGAGTCGAACTCCGGATTAGGGGAGAATCCGCGACTATGCAGTGATTGCATGCACGTGTTCTACCTGAGTAGAGAAAAGAGAACTCCTTTAGATAATAGTGAAAATATGAAAGTTTCAAGAAGATATAGAGTTATGATTCAAAAAGAAAGTGTAAAAACCTAACCAACTAGAAAGGTACTAAGTGAAATAACAACGTTCCGTTGTCCCCAACAACGGCGCCATTTTTTGATGGAGCTGGGACTTACACTAAAAGATCACTCTTCCAATGGGAGTCCCAAAGATGCACCAAAAACCCTAGGGAGTTGATGTTCTCTCTAGGTTTACCTAGAACTGTTGCTTAGATAAACACTCCAACCCCATAAGAGTATGGAAGCCTTATCATAGTACAGATTTAGGATCGAACCCAAAAGACAACGGTCTTGTTGCAACCAACAAGATGAAAAATGTATAGAACTTCACTTAGCTACTTACTAGTTGGCACTTATATCGAAAGTTGGATTTTGATGATTTTAAACTAAGAACATGGAAAGTAAAGAAAGCAAGTAAATCTAAGAGTTAAACTATGATAAAGATCACTAGGGTGTGATCGGTTTTTCACCACCTCTACACATCGATCAACACATGCAAAGCAAAACTTAACCTGCAAAAAGAGTTCGGTCAGTTAGTATCCTTGTATACCTAGTCTCCTTTCGGATAACCTAGCTACGAGAAGCGCGGGAATGTTGCAACGCCAGCCATTCCCGATCAAATGGTCACATTACTTTACATCATTCCCCTCGCAAAGTGTGTTCCTCGATTTACCAAGGTTGCACTTCCATACATCAACTGATTCCATTTCATAGTATGAAAGTGCAACGGATGATAGTGTGTTTACTCCACTTCTTGAGATACACCTCTAGATACCGAAACAGATACATGGTGGATACATGCATCAAGAACCAACATGCAAACGAGTTTTGAATCTAATAGTACAAACGTAGACAATTCATACTAAAAGATAAAAGATAACACAAGTTGGAGATCAAGCAACAAGTATTCATTAATCGTTTGATGTTGAACCGACACAGATAAGAACTCTACATTACAACCTAAGGATTACATTTTACATGATATAAAAGTATGGGTAGCGGGGCTACTCCCCGCACCCTAGTGAAAAAGACTACTCCCTCATGACTAAAACCAAGAAGAAGGCGAGAAGAGAGAGAGAGAGCATCATCCCCACAAAGGATGGAAGAAGGTCAACCCCTTGGAGAGAGAGAGCAACGATCCACCATTCTTCAAAGGTTGCACGATGAGGAGGTCTCCCCTTCCCACCTTCTTGACGAAGAAGGAGAAAGCAACTTTAGGATGGAGTATGGACCTCAGACCGACAGCGCCCCAGGGCGGAGGATGGAAGTGGCAGGAGCTCTGGA
Source organism: Alisma plantago-aquatica (assembly GCA_963693085.1). Lineage (NCBI taxonomy): Eukaryota > Viridiplantae > Streptophyta > Magnoliopsida > Alismatales > Alismataceae > Alisma > Alisma plantago-aquatica. The sequence goes on from OY856411.1 coordinate 1,474,370,415, forward strand.
ACGATTGGGGCAGCCTTTGGATGTCTGAGATGTCTCTCTCCCGGAGGACCCTTGGGGTCTTATTTATAGGCCTTGAGTGAAGGCCAAACGGTTTGGAGACCGTTTGGACCTCAAGACCGTTTGGGGCCTCAAGACCGTTTGGACCGTGAGACTGTTTGACTCCATGCGGTCTCGGGACCGGTTGGCTTCATGCGGTCTTGTGACCGTTTGACTCCATGCGGTCTCGGGACTGGTTGGCTTTATGCGGTCTTGAGACCGTTTGAACTCCATGCGGTCTCGGGACCGGTTGGCTTCATGCGGTCTTGAGACCGTTTGAACTCCATGCGGTCTCGGGACCAGTTGGCTTCATGCGGTCTTGAGACTGTTTGAACTCCATGCGGTCTCGGGACCGATTGGCTTCATGCGATCTTGGGACCGTTTGAACTCCATGCGGTCTCGTGACCGGTTGGCTTCATGCGGTCTTGAGACCGTTTGAACTCCATGCGGTCTCGGGACCGGTTGGCTTCATGCGGTCTTGGGACCGTTTGAACTCCATGCGGTCTCGGGACCGGTTGGCTTCATGCGGTCTTGGGACCGTTTGAACTCCATGCAGTCTCGGGACTGGTTGGCTTCATGCGGTCTTGGGACCGTTTGACTTCATGCGGTCTTGGGACCGTTTGGCTTCATGCGGTCTTGGGACCGTTTGGCTTCATGCGGTCTTGGGACCGTTTGACTCCATGCGGTCTCAGGACCGGTTGGCTTCATGCGGTCTTGGGACCGTTTGAATCCACTCGGTCTTGAGGCTGAGTTATTCTTTTATGATTTTTTTGTGCTTTTTCTGCATATATAAAAGGAAAAGGTTAGTCTGATGGCGTATTTACAAAAAGAGGGTAAAATTGGGATTATGTGTAGTTTAAACGTAAAAAAGAGTATGGAAAACTAAAGAAAAAGACTAAGATAATCGACTAAAATAGGAGGTTATCAGTCACCCACTTGGGTGTCGCTTGGAAACCAACGTCAAAATGCTTATTTAACCAACATTAAAGGTGATATTTGTACTAGTGTCATCTTATGATTGAGACAAACATAATAGATGGAATTACCTATATCTTTATCAAATAAAGTACATGATTCCCCATTACAATCATCACATGATTGTCTCTATGCGCATACATACCAACATACTCCCACTTGCATATGGAGCCAGTCACTTATAAATCTTATTCCAAGTAATCTTAACATGTCCATCATGTTTCTGTTGTGTTGGTGCTTTTATAATGGGTTAGCAACACTTGCTTCTAGTTGGTATTTTGCAAGTTTTAACATCTTCTTGATGTACAACCTCTCGTATGAGATCGAAGTGTTGTAGTATGCTATATGAGATTCCCAACCTATCTAGTAGCTCCGTTATTGTCACAATATCTCTAATGTGTCATCATTTGTTTGGAATCTCATACAAGTTCATCTATATGAACTTTTATATCCATATATTATTTGTTGGTGTGTTCATAACACCAAGTTACTCGACTTATGTTGTAAAATTAGGAACTATCTCTTTCTTGGAACTCTTCCATCTTACATTTCTATATTAAAGTCAAACACACATTTAAACTATGATCATTAATTTCTTTGGCATTTTGGAAGCTTGCATTGGTGTAACCCTTTACACAAAACTCTTCCTTATTACCATAAGCAAGGAATCAATCCTTTTATTTCTTCTCAAGTACTTAATGATGTACTTTATTGCAGTCCAATGACTTTAACTGGGATTTGACAGATGTCCTCTTCCCATGTCAAATACATATGAAATAACACGATAAGTACATATCCTCTCACCATGTCAAATACATACCAGATTATAGGATGAGTTAACATTACATACATGATAGATCAAATTGTGAATGCATATAGTATCTTACTCATGTTCTTCCCATTCTTCACAAGAAATGGGACACTAAGCTCTTGAGAGACTAATCTCATGGAACATGTACATATTTTCTCTCATTGAGTTATCCATGTTTAATCCCTTCAACATCTTTCCAACGTATGTGCTCTTTATAAGGTCAAGAATATTTCTAGATCTATCTCTATAGATCTCAATTCCTATCACATGGGATGCTTTGCCTAAACTCCTAATAGAGATGGTACTTCCTTTCCAAGTTTTAGTAATTGCAGTATAAGGATGTTATTCCATGTGATCATGTGGAATATAAATATGTTCCCACTAAATTCTTGTAATCACAATTTTCATTCTAACTAAAGTCAATCTCTTTGGATGTCTTCTCAAATCGAAGATTCCACCTCTGAGATACTAGCTTCGATTCATATATTGTCCTTTGTAGCTTATAAATTTTATTTGCATTAATGGACTTATAGAACCTTCAGTCTTTGTCACACATAAATCCACATAATTATTCCTATTAAGGAATGCAATTTAACATCCATATGCCAAATCTCATTGTCATAATATGTTGCAATAGAAAGAATGATCCTGATGGATTTAACCATGGCAACTGGTGAAGTGATTTCATCATTATCAACATCTTGAACTAGATTGAAACCCTTTGCAACCAATCTTCTCCTATAGATGTGTACACTACCATCCATGTTGATCTTCTTATTGAATTACACCTTACGGGATTTATCCCTTTAGGTGGATCCACTAAGGTCATACTCTAGGGAAATACTACATCACATAGGCAACAGAAACAAAAATTTTATTAACATTTTTCCCATAACTAGCAGATCGTGTTAATAACTATGCAATGGGAAGGATGGTTTCACAAAGATTTACACGTACCTGAAGCAAGTCCAGCGACAATTCTCATTTATGTATATGTGCACTCTTTATTGGACAATGTTTGTGTAGATCGTAGTTTCTTTGGGACTCATCTAACTGCTCCTCCACAGACAGCAGACTTGGACAACTGATGTAGTGGCACCTCTGATCTCGCCACAGATTGTGAGTCGACGTTGCCCTCCTAGTAGCATCCAAAGGACTCCTGCCTCTCGAGTAGTCGACACAGACAAACTAGAACTCCTTTCATCCTACTAGAACATACATGAAGGAATTGTCCCTCCCATTGGTCATCCTATAAGAACATATAGGACACAATTGTCCCTCCCATTAGTGTACAAGTCACAAACCTGCTCTCCCACAATAATGATCCTCAATTGTTTCTCTCATGTGGCTATCCCTCCCTAGCCGAGTAGGACTTCTCTGGGCTTTCATGGTTACGACAGCTATAGAGGGCAAAATTTGTTAGAGTAACTGATTCTCAATTGTCTGTGTTGTATTTGTGTTCTAGGAAGTCACCAGTACCCCTCTATATATAGGAGGGGCTAGAGTCAGGTTTCCCAGTCCCTTGCCAATACAGGACTAAAGCAGAAATGGAAAGGACCGGAAGATCTAGAATTTTCATAACAATTTTGGAAGTTTCAAACCTACATGCGCAGAAACGGACGTCACACCCAGCATGAAAATCATCTTGCATGTGAGAGGATCATTTTACTAAGAGAAACAGTTGTTTTGCACTTTCAAGTTTTGCACATATGTCGGCAATTTAATTCCAATTAGTACTTAACTTGACGTTAGCTCCCATCCTTGATGCAATCAAATTATAGTCCCGATACGGTTGTTTGGTGCATGTGATACATGCATCTCACATCACCTGAGATGGTCATATGGCCAATCGAAACAGGCATCTCGCATGCCATTTTAGGCTGAATTCCACCCAATGCACAATAAAATCAACTAGACACTCTAAATGGCTGTCTCAACTCTTGAACCAATCCTTTGGTTGTCTAGTTAGCTGATCTATTGTGTGAATTGAAATACCTAAACGCTTTAGTAATCAATTCAATTAACATTCAAGATCAAACTCCTCTTCTAGATGACTTCATATGTGTGTGACCCTATAGGTCCCATATCATGTTGGTAGTGAATGTCCATAACTAGCTTATGACATCACAAGCAATGAGTGGTGCCAAGTCACACATCATTGCTACCTAAGTGAATGGAAAGTTGGGGAGAAACTTCAACCTACAATCTATGTATGGTGTTATAGTGTTTGTATATTTCCTTTGTCACTAATATCTAGATTGAACTAGAGGCATGGAGTAGTCATCCTCATTTTTATTTAATCTTGTTCCTTGAACCAGAGCAGTCTGCATGAGATATATGTAAGTTCAATATCACTTATTGACTCACATGTATATGGCCATACTTTTCTCAGTCTCTTTAGTCAAGAGGCCTTGGATATCATACTACTTTAGGAGGGAAAAATCCCATATCTATCACTCACAGTTAGTCGCCAGGTGTCAAAGTCACCCAATCATCACCGTTATAACAACCCATGTTTCAGGACTGCATTTGATAATGCCAAAGTGTACCCAATGTCATGTGATGAGTGTAGTAATTTTAGTCTAAGACCCACAACCACAACCATAACTATGAGAGATGACTATGATTTCCATGATGATGGATTCCATGTCTCAGTCTCACAATGGGTCTGTCTGATACTCTATTCTCTAACATGTATTTGTGTGCTTGTTTTGATATTTTCATATCATGACTAATGATATTTGATCATCAACCAACTCACTCTCTGATATTATGTGTTATTTTTGTCTATCAACCTTCCACAATAACAACCGACCAGGGATATACTAAGAATATGTATATGTACTCTTAACATCCATATGATCTCATCCACAAGGATAGTAAGTTGAATACATACATAATTTAGTAATATAATTCTCTAGACATTTATTATGTTATTCTTTATCTCATAACTTAGTATACAAAATAAATTGGAAGCATGCCTTTGTTATTAATCAAATAATTTATATATCATGTCATTACAATATTCACATGATTGACTATCTGGGAATACATACCAATAGACTCTCACTTGCACTTAGAGCCAATCACCCACGGATCTCATCTCAAGTGACCTAACATGACCATCATGCTTCTACAGAGCATGTGCTTTTATAGAAGGTTTAGCAGCATTTTCTTTAAGTCAGTATTTTGCAATTTTCATATCTTTTTGTTGTAAGACTAGATGGAGTTCCATAGTATTCTATCTGAGATTCCCAGCCTAACTAGTAGCTCCATTGTTGTCATCAATATTTCTATAATGTCATCAATGGTTCGAACCTCACATAAGTTTATTTGTATGAACTTCTTGATCCATACAATATCCTATGTTGTTCTTATAACACAGAGATACTCATCTTTTTTGTATATTTGAACAACAATCATTATCTCAAAACCCTTTTTATCTTACAATTCTTGTTTGTCGTCAAACATTAATTTAGATTGCGATTTTTTATTTTGCAGTATGGAAGCTTGAATCGATGTAACTCATTAAACCCAACTCTACCTCATCACCATAACCAAGGAAGCAATCCTTCAAATGATTCACAAACACCTAAGGAAGTTCTCTATGGATGTCCAATGACTCTCACTAGTATTTGACATATACCTTCTTGTCATGTCAAATAAATATACAATTTCTAGGTAGGTATATATATCTCTTCACATCATGTCCAATACATATGAGATGACAAGATATTCTCTCGTCATGTCCAATACATATGAGATTAAATTATATCTTCTCATCATGTCCAATACATGTGAGATAATGAGATAAGTACATAACATTGCATTCAAGACAGATCCAATTACGAATGCATATGACATCTATCCATGTGTTCCTATTCTTCATAAGAATTGGGACACTAGGCTCCTGAGAGACTAACTCCATGGATCATGGACACATTTTCTCTCATTGAGTCTTGCATATTGAACTCTTTTGCATCTTACCAATGTATGTGCTCTTAATTAGGTCAAGAAGCTTTCCAGATCTATCTCTATAGACCTCAATCCCTATCACATAGGATGTTTCACCTAAACCCTTAAGAGAAAGTAAATTCCTTGCCATGTTTTAACATATGCAAGATAAGGACATTATTCCCCATCATTATGTGGAATACAATCCCACTAAATATTTTGTAATCACATATTCCATCTTCATTCTCACTCAAGTCAATTTTTTTGACTGTCTTGTCAAATAGAAGATTCCATCTCTAAGATGCAAGCTTCAATCCAAAGATTGACTGTTTTAGCTTTTAGACTTTATTTGCATAAATGGATTTTTAAAAACCTTTAGTTTGTGTCACATACACATCCTTTTAATTTTTACAATTAAGGAATGTAGTTTTAACATACATATGCTAAATCTTATAGTCATACTAAGATGTAATAGAAAACATGATCCTGATGGACTTAACCATGGTAACTGGTGAAAGACTTCATCATGTTCAACACTATGACCTAGTTTGAAAATATTTTGCAACCAATCTACCCTTCCATGTTGATCTCCTTTCAAATAACTAAATGAACTCTATGGGTTTCACCCCTTCAATTGGATCCACCAATGTCATACCTTGTTGGTTTACATGGAGTCCATCTTTGATCCTATGGCCTCAAGATATTTCTTAGATTCTGATTCCTCAATAGTTTCTAGGTAGGTTTTTGACTCATCTCTATGATTAACTCACTGCATTTTTAGTTATAAGATATCATAATGTTTCAAACCCAAGATGTGTTCTTCTAGAACTACAAGTTTTGTGTGTTACATAAGGAACTTGAGATTCCACAAGAACTTGTGATTCTCCTTATTCCTATTGTACCTCCTTAGGTTCTATGTTTTCTCATTTGTCTCGAACATTTCTAGTTCTACTTTTACTCCTACTGATTTCTTTGGAGCTAATTTCCATTTAGGAATTCAACCATCCTAGAAACAAACACTTTGTTGTTGGGCTGGAATATAAGTAGTATTCAACAAGATAATATTTATGTAATTTTTGGATAAAGACTTTTAAGAAACTAAATTCATTTACAAGATTTCAATCCTAATCACTATAAAAGATATATCGGGACACTTCCCATGCCATATCTCATATGGCATCTTTTGAACCAATTTGCATGGTACTTTGTTTTAGTGTAAAGCATGTGCATAAAATAATTTGTAAGATCAGCAAGATTTTATTGATAATCTCACCATGAATTAACAAGGTGTGATTCCTTCTTTCTGACACATCAATATGTTTCACGTGGAGTTTATTGTGATACACTATCACAGTCTCTCCAGAAGGTTCTCAAAATCTTGGTTAAAATATTTAAACATCGATCACATCAATGTATCTTAATACTTTACCACGTGAGTTACAAACTTCATTGACAATCTTTTTGAACATTTTAAGAGATATGTACTTGTATTTCATTAAATACAAATTTGTATATCTACTGATCACATCAGTAATATAATTAGGTACTTGTAACTACCTTTAGCGTTTATTCTAAAAGGTCTATGTACATCAATATGTACTAGTCCAAGTGGAATAGTCGATCTCCCACTACATCTAGTGAAGATGCTTTTGTCATATTTCACAAAAATAAGACGTGCATGTCTCTATTAGTTCAATAACCAAAAAGAATCTAGAGAGCCATCATATGGATTCTAAAAATACATTTATCAATTATGTACTCTAGATGACATTGCTATAGGTATTCAGTTTGTTTGAGTTATCAAGTCATTTAGCATATGTGTCATCCACGTTTGTCTTTTCAACTATGAAGTATAGTTTGTGAGACATAGGGAATTTCCATAAAATATCATATATTTTAAAATGAAACATAATGTTCTTATCATACAAGAATGTCAAGTATATAATACCAAATTTCTAACTCTATTATGTTCCCATGAATGACAACTCCCAACTGTAAAGGCAGCAACCCTTTCTCCGCATAGTTCTAACTTACTTCTTCTCAGATCCTAAAGTGGAGATCTCTATCTCCATCTTCTTCTTGAGATCCTTTTTGAAGAGGATAATTCCTTTCCAATGTCTTAACAAGTGACAATGGTGGCAGTTTATCCTTTAAGTGAAAAGGATAGATTCCTTTTACACTTACCCTTCTCCATATTTTGAGTGTAGAAGACTTGGGCTTCATCTTAGCCTCAGAACACTTCTTCACCTTGCTTTTTCCCTAGTTCTTACTTCTATTGATCATCGTCTTGGATTTATTCTTCTTCTTCCTTGCTTTGGCATCAACTTGCCAAGCATGTGATAAACTTACTATATGATGCATGCAATGCTTGCATAATCATATTCATGGAACTCTTGACCTAAGAGAAATTCTAGTCATTCTACATGTCCAATCATATTGAACACACGGGGTTCTACAGGACCTGCCTTTGTCAATTTGCACTCAAATTATACATTGTTTTCTTTACATGATTCTTAAGATGTCTTACCATCTCAAGAATGTCTATGTATTCCTATTGTTCATGCAATTCATAGTTCATACAACATAGCATTAGGTATTCAAATGTCTATGGAATCATTGGCATGCTTCCTATAAGCATCCATTTCACCATGGGTGCATTTGGAGTGGGTTCCTCTGACATTGGTCTATGTAGGACATAGAGCTTTCGCTCATTGTTGAGAACATTTATCAAAGTCCTTAACCAATTGTAGAAATTTATCCCATTTTGTCCTTATAAAGGACTGATCAAAATAAGAATGTGTTTGTGTTTGACATTTGATTCTACAAAGAAATATTGCAACCTTTTTCAAAACATTTTTTAGTTCGTTTGATTTGAAAATTTGGATGATATTAGTTAGGTCTTTAATTATTATTTCTCCACTATTTTATTCAAATTGACAACCCTGAATGTCAATTTGGAATATTGCAACGTACAATATTCTAGTCGGCCAACATCTACATTTCATCAAGTCATGACTCAACTTTGGTTGATCACCAACAAATTTATTATTAAGGTAGTCCAACTTGCCAATTGCATCATATGTCACTCTTGGATAGATGATATGTGCAACTCCTTGCCATAATCATCTACATGCCTCTGGGCTTGGGCTCTCCAAGTCTCAAGTTAAGCATGAACCAATAGCAAATATGATATATATGCACCATGCCTTGTGCAAATCTATAATTATACCATCATACTTCCATGAGATAGATGGCACCCCATTATTTGTTCAAATCTACGCTTGGTCGATCAATTTTTTCATGTGTATTGCTAATGGAAGGCATGTTAGACTTAATATTTAAGTTGAAGGAGTTTGGGTATATATATAAATACATATACTTTATCCAATCACCACATACTTATATTACATATCATATACATGCTATAACTACAAGCGAGAACATGCAATAAATAAAACGCACAAGCAATGGTTATGGTCATACTAATTTAAATCCTCGGAGACACAATGAATTACTACCACCTATGGTCCACATCACATGCAATGTGTTGTTGGTAAACATTTATGCTTGAACCAATCATGGTTGATCGGTTCAACTCTTGAATCGGTCTGCTCGCCTCCTTATTGCTTGGTTGGGCTCTTTTAAAGTGGTTGTCTAGTTCTCAGGTCTAAGAAGCGTCTGGACACCTCTAGTTGGTCGGTTGGGCCACCGGTCAATCGGTCCATCCTCTTTTTGTCTGGCCTCCTCAGTCCTCCATTAGATGAGGCTGTCTCACGAGCCTGACGTTTCTCCTTTGTGCAGATCATCATCTCACGTTGAAACATAAATTAAAACTATCATATTTCTATTACATTGTATATGGGGAAAACCTCAAGTTACATTTGAGGGTAAATAGGAAGAAGAGGATTAATTTACATTTGGAAATAAGAGAGAGGTTTGGTGGGCAGACCGATTAACAATAGGAATAATAACCACAACCATGCACACACAGATCTGGGGTTTTGGCCCTAACCATGCTTTACATCCATGGACAAAACTGATTTTATGGAGATGCGTGTAAATTGCATATATATATATATATATTTATGTATGTATATATATATATGTGTATATATATGTATATATATATGTATATATATATGTATGTATATATATGTATATATATATATATATACCTATATATATGTATATATATGCATATATAGGTATATATATGTATATATATGTGTATATATATGTATATATATATATATATATATATATATGTTAGATTGAGTTCTTTATGTGGTGATAAGACATACGTGCACATCAACCAATGTAAAAATTCACATCATTCGAAATAAATAAACATGGTACAACCAAAATATGATCATATCGATTATCCAAAAACATAATTAATTCATATGGGTGTAATACCACTGTAAGGAATTACAACATCAGATAGGGAGTGGAAACAAAAAATTTACTGACATACTTCCCATAACAATCAGATCACACCAATCAATATGCAATGGGAAGGACTGTTTCACGAAGATATATCAGGTCCTGGAGAAAGTCCAGTGACAATCCTCATCGATGTAGATGCACACTCTATCTTAGACGGTCTCTGTGCAGCTCCTAGTTACACTAGGACTCATTTTCTTTCACTTCCACAGATAGCAGACTCATACAACTATTGCAATAGTTCCTCTTATCTCGTCACAGATTGTGAGTTGACGTTGCCCTCATAGAAGTATCCAAAGGACTCCAGCCTCTAGAGTAGTCCACACAGACCAACTAGAACTCATGTCATCCTGCTTGAACAAATAGGAAGGAGTTGTCCCTCCCGTTGGTGTACTGGTCACCAACATGTTCTCCCACAATAACGATCCTTAGTTGTTTCTCTCTTGTGGCTATCCCTTCCTAGTTGGGTAGGACTTGTTTGGGCTCTCGTGGTTACCCCAACTAGAGAGGACAACAATTTTCAAAGCAATTGATTCTCAAGAAGGTGGTGAGTAGGTCATAGATTACGATCCAACGACCTACCTAGAAGCTATTGAGGGACCAGAGTCTGAGATAGTGACTTGATTGAAAGGAGAGGTCAGAGTGACTTGAGAGATAGTGATGATATGCTCTCTTGAGCAAAAGTTGTGGGAAAAGACGGAAGGAGCTTAGCCTCATAACTCTTATTGGCCTTGCCTTTGTCAGTGGAACTCACTCTATTGATCATCATCATAGGTTTGTTCTTCTTCATTCTTTCTTTGGCATTTATCAAAATACCAAATAATTCTAGCAGAGATTTTCCCAAAGTAGTAACACTTGATAAACTGGCTATATGATTCAGGCAACGATTGCAGAATCATATATGAGGCCAACTCTTGACCTAAGGGAATTTCCAATTTCTCTAGATGTTCCACATGACCAATCATATTTAGCACATAGTACTCTACTAGGTCTTCCTCAATCTATTTGCACTCAAAAAACACTTTCGAGAAAGTATACATTTCTGTCTTTACATGATTCTTAAGATGTGTTACCATCTTGAGAATGGCCATGTTAGCATCCTATATATGCAACTCATAGTGCATACAACATATAAATAGGTTCTTAATGTCTAAGTCATCATTGGAATGCTCCTAATAAGTATCTACCTTAGCCTTAGGCACATCAAGAACATGTTTCTCTAGCACCCATGCATCCAATGCATAGATATTAGGCTCATCATTGAGAACTCTAATCAAAATATAGAACCAGTCATGGATGTTTTTCCTGTTTAGATTGTCCTTCTTATGAACTAATTGCAATGATGATTTCTTTTCCATTTGTTTCTACAATATAAATTTGCAACTTTAGTAAAAACATTTATATTTGATTTGATAAATTTGAATACATTAATAAGGATTTTAATTAATTATTTCTCCCACTATTTTGTACAAATTGATAGCCCTCACTACTAATTCGGAAGACAACAGTGTACACCCTTCAAGTGAACCAATGTCCAAAATAATTAACTTAATACCCAACCAACATTGGTGCTCATAACCAATTATTAAGGTAGGAAACTTGTTCTAATTGCATCTCATACAATTATTGGATAGATGGTATGCACAACTCCTTGGCACAGTCTAACTATATGCTTCTAGAAACTTAATCCTATCATGGTCATTAGTTTAAGCCTAACCCATATGCCAATAAGATAGAATATGCACCCTGCTAGGGCAGCCCCACATTTTTACCATCACACTTCCACGAGATAAACGGTGCACCATGCTAGGGCATGCCCATGGTTGGTCGATCAAGATTTTCATGTGTGCTACTTATGGAAAGCATCTTAGAGTTAATATTTATTGAGGTATTTTTGATGAATGCATATTCATCATGATTTTCTGTCGCCTTTTTTGGACCAATTCGATTCAAAACTTTCGATTTCATCTCCTTAATCTCATAAAACACAAGATTTCTTAACTAATTCAATTATGAAGATTATTAACCAGAATTATATTGATTTTATGCAGGTCTTGACTAGGTTCAACCATCAAAATGGAATTATCTTGAGATCCTCTAAACTTTGGTCTTGACCAAACAATTTTCCCTAATAGTCTACCCATGAAATTTTCACCTATCGGACTCAGACATTCACCTACACGGTCCTCCACTCACTACTCTACCTAAATGATCTCAAGATCATTTGAGCCCACACAGTCTCAAGACCGCTTGAGCCCAAATAGTCTCAAGACCGTATGACACCTAATAGGTTCAGAACCCGTTTGGACCCTGGACCGATTGGATGTTGAAGATTGTTTGGAGGCCATCAGTCCTCAAGACCATTTGGATGACGAAGACCATGGACACCATACAGTTTCAAGACTGTTTGGTGCCATACGGTCTCAAGACCGATGGGCCAGTCACCTGTAAGACCGTTCAGACACCAAGACCATTTGATCAGAGAGACTGTGCAAGCCCCATCGGTCCTCAAGACCATTTGGGCCAAGGACCGTTTGGATCCAAGACCATTTCAATGAAGACCGTTTGGCCCCAATACCGTTTGGAGGCCATCAGTCCTCAAGACCATTTGGAGACAGAGACCGTTCGGTCTCAAGACCAATTGGAACCCATCGATTTCAAGACCGTTTTCATCTCCAAACCGTTTGGAAGCAAGACCGGTTGGGGCACAAAACTGATCAGAGGCAGAGACTAATTAAAGCCAAGACCATTTGGATGTCAAACGGTCTCCAAGACCATTTGCTCGAAACCTTTCAAGCAAACCGTTTGCTCCAAATCGTTTGAAGGGAACTCACAGCAAAAATGTGAGGACCCCATCCAAGCCTATAAATAGGACCACAAGGGTCCTCATTTGGGCATTGATCCCAGGATGCCGAGAGGTTGCTTGAGCAAAGGATCGGTTTCCCTTCCACACCACTACCACTCCACCATCTTCACACTATTGTCCAGTCGCCCACACCTCCTCTTGCTGCGAGCAAGGAGGCCAAGAAGAGAAAGAAGGTGGAGAAGAAGGTCTACCCAACCTGCCTTGGTGGTTCTTCCTCGTCGTCCAGATCTGCCCCGATGCGACGTACAAGACTGCATCATCTTCACTGAGCTACCACTACCTTCTGCATCATGCTCATGGAAGAATCTTCCTTCTCTCTTGTTCTTCTTGTGTCTCGCATCATGACTGAGTAGTCACTTTTTGCTGGGGTGCGGGGACTAGCTTCGCTGCCCATGCTTTCATTTCTTTTCATTTAAACATTCCAAGGCAATGTATATAACTTTCCATTTTGTTGTTAATTGATAATGTTTGTAGCTTGATTAACTGCTTTCTTTCATCTTGTTCTTCCCTATGTTATGAGAACTTCTGTATGTACGGTAGAACGTCAATTAATGAGGTAGACTCTCAAACTAGAAATAGAATGAGATTCCATGAGGTCGTAAGTGTATGATTTGCGAGGGGACAAGCCATCTAGCCTACGGTGACGCTTCTGTGACCTAAGCATCCCTTAGGGAGGGCCACTACCTTAGTTGGATTTTATATCTTCTTTGCTAATCGTCGATGTTTGTTTATAGATTAATAACCTACTCGCTTGTCGATTAGTGTGGTTGACTCCCTGACTAGAAATAGAATGCGATTCCTTGAGGTTGTAAGTGTATAATCCGTGAGGGGACAAGCCATCTAGCCTGCGGTGATGCTTCTGTGGTCTAAACATCCCTTAGGGAGGACCTCAGCCTCAGTTGGATGTTATATCTTCGGAACCGTGAGTGCATGATTTGGATGGCAACGAGAAATCCAATTCCCAAGGGGATGCTTACACAGGCCTAAACATCCCTTAGGGAGGGTTCACAGCAGTTCCATTTGGATAGTTAGATTCTTGCATGAATGTTTGACGTTTGGATGTGTTTGCATGTGTAGTGGTGGTGAAACCCCGAGTGAGTTTGTAGTGCGATAATATTCCACATCAAATTTTGGTGCCATTGTCGGGGACAACGAAATCAGTTAGTCAAATCTAGTTCTTTTAAGGCTAATCTGGGATTTTGTTTTTATATTGATACAATCGATCATCTACTTGAATTCCACTCCACTTCATCAATCTTACTTTAGATCTTTTCATTTTAGGTACCCCCAAGACTGGTGTATGCACCATTTGAACAGTTCCAGACTCACTGCCAGCTTTGATCCAGAAATTGACAGGACTTTTCATCGTCAAAACAGAGAGAACCAAGTAAAGAATGGCTCAAGAAGAGGAGATAGCCTGAAGGGTGGCTCAAGCCATCAATGCACAAAGAGAAAGACTCATGCAAGAAGCTAGGGCTACAATTTAAGAAGAAATTCTAGCAGTGCAAGCAGCAACACAAGCAGTCGAACTACAAAAGGATCTTAGGGAGTTCTCAATCCCAAAAGCTACTGATGTTCATCACCCAGTTCAACCTCCTCCCATCCATGCTCCCAATTTTGAGATAAGGGCACATTGGATTACCTTGCTTCAAAACAACCCATTATGTGGTAAATAAGGTGAAGATAGTCAAGAACACCTTCTAAGGTTTATTGATCTATGTGCCATGACAAAGAAAAATGGTGTATCTGACGATGCCATTAGAATTCATCTTTTCAAGTATTCTCTTGCTGATAGAGCTATGAGTTGGTACAACTCCTTGCAATGTGAACCCGTCACCACTTGGGAACAACTTCAAAATGTTTTTATGGAAAAATTCTACCCTCGTCTCACCTAAAAAATTAGGGGATGAATAACAATATTCACTCAAGCCCCTGGAGAAACTCTTGTTGAAGCATGGGAAAGATATAAGGAACTTCTACGCAAGTGTCCACACCATCAAATCCCTAATAATCAACTCATCGAGATCTTCTATAGAGGTGTGGATGATGATATCAAGAGATTCTTAGATTCCTCATCAGGAGGAAACTTCATGCGTAAGAGTTATGACATCGCATGGAGAGTTGTCACCCTGGGAGCTGAAAATCAAGCTAATTGGGGTAGGTCTGTAGGTAAGGGAGTATTGAAGGTAGCTATGGCTGAAGTTATTGTAGAATACAAGTCTATCGCTGAGACCCTCAAACTCTTAGTCGCCAAGCAAGACCATATCGCATCATCCTTTATTGCATTTGGAAGAGGAGGTACACCACCTCAACAACAGGAACAAATTAAGTCAGATTCGCTATTCTGTGAAGCATGTAAAGGTAGTGATCATTCCACTTTAGCATGCAATGTTCTCTACGATGTTGTTCTAACCAACACATGTGGCCAAGGAGATAATAGTCAAAGGGAAAATATTAATGCTGTCAACACCATCCCTGGTCAAGGATATTACAATCCAAATCAGAATAGGAACCATCCTGGTTTTCAATATGGAAATCCTTCAGGAGTAGAAAACTCACAACAACTTGGTTCAAACAATCAACAATGAGGCCCACCCATATTCCATTATAACCAGCAACAAAACTTTGGAAATCATGGGAACTTTAGGGGAAACTTTCAGAATAGGAACTTCAACAATTATCAGAACAATTCTCAATTTCAAAACCCCAACCAAGTCCCTTACATGAACCAACAACAAGGGCAACAAGCTAGCCCCAACTCTCCTAATGACAAGCTATCGACCATTGAAAAGATGTTACAATCACAACAAACATTGATAGCTATCCATCAAACTATGATAGCTAACTAGCAAGCCCATCAGAAAGCTATTGAATCTCAACTAGCTCAACTTGCAGCTAGCATGAAGCTAAGCCACCTGCTGGAGCCTTTGTTGGCCAGCCAAAAAATAATCCTAAACACCCACAACAACTGAAGGTTGTCACCACCGGGTTTGGTAAAGACTATTTTAATCCTCCTGTCAAGACACGTGTGGTTATTACAGACAAGGATGAACCGATGATTGTTCAAGACTCTAAAACACTTGAGTCTCAACAAAAAGAACCAATGACTACTGATAAGACAGATGAGGAAAGTGCTGAAAATCCTACCACAAAAGAAGAAGAAGTAACACCATAACTTGATATCCCTATATACAAGCCTTGTATACCTTTCCCAGATCGTTTGAGGCAGACCAAGCTTGACACTCGATTCAACAAGTTCAAGGAAGCCATGAAAAATCTTCATGTTGATATACCTTTTCTAGATGCACTGGCTGAGATACCATCTTGGACAAAGTACTTGAAGTCTCTCCTCACCATAAAATATATAACTGAGGAATACGAAACAATCAAGCTAGCAACAACCACTTCATATATTATCCAAAGCAAGATGCCCAAGAAGCAGAAAGATCTAGGATCTTTTGGGATTTTTTTTCCATATCGGTGATTCTTCATGTAAGAAAGGATTGGCCGATCTTGATGCTAGCATTTCCATCATGCCACTTAGCCTTTGCAAGAGGCTAGGGTTTGCTGAACTTCTCCCAACTGGCATGACCGTACAACTTGCATATAACACTGTGACTCTACCTTTAGGAATCATTGAGGATATCCCTGTCAAGGTAGGAAAAGATACCTATGTTCCGTCTGACTTTGTCATCATGGACATAAAGGAAGATACCAGATACCCTCTCATATTTGGAAGTCCATTCCTCGCCACCACAAGAGCTCTGATCGACGTTGAATCAGGAACTTTCTTACTCTGATTAGGTAAAGAAACTCTCAAATTCAAGGTTTTTGAAAGCACGTGAAGGCCAAGCATGGAAGAGGAAGTCTACTTGATTGAGTGCGTAGAGCATATGTCACTCCTAACATAGGAGGATTATGAATAAGAAGATCCTTTAGGAATGACCCTCACCAATCCGAATGTAGAAAGTTCAGATGACCAACAAGTGAAAAGTTGTGTTTTCCACCTTGGGACTGCTGAAAAAGATCCTGAAGCCAAGATTGAGGAACTAAAACCAGTGGATGTTTCTGAAGAAGCATGTGAAAAGCCACAAGCTCCTGAAATGAAGCCCCTACCAAAAGGAATGAAATACGTGTTTCTAGATGAACTCAAGATCTGCCCAGTCATCATAAATTTAGATTTAACGGTGGAACAAGAAGACAAACTTTTGAAGGAATTCAAGGAAAGAAGAAAAGCAATCAGCTACAAGATGAGTGACCACACTAGGGCTAGTCAAGCATTGTTGATGTGGCTTTTGAATGCACTAACAAATTCACTCGGGGTTTATATCCCCGAGCTTTTACCAAAACCAAGTGCAACAATACCACCCGCAAGCGGACGGATCTTATCGCAGTATAGTTTAGGATCGAACCCAAAGGACAACGTTTTTAAGAATCCTTGTCAGTTAGATCTAACTCAAGTAAAACTAATATTTAGAACAATAGGTTGATTTTGGTTTGATTAAACTAATTGCAAGAAAGTAAACGTGGAATAAAAGATGGGTTTAGATTAATGATACGAAATCGCTGGGATGGTATCGGGTTTGACCACCGCTACACACACAATCATACTCTCTCGCGAACAATCCAGGCACGAAATAACACTCCAAGTAGAGCTGCTGCAGAACCCCCCTTACGGGCGTCAGGTCCGCGTAAGCGTCACCATAGGCAGCCGATTTCTCATCGCCATCCGGATCATACGTCTTACGGCTCTGAAGATACAGAAATCCACGGAAGCTGTGAACCCCCCTTTCGGGCGTTAGGCGCACAGAAGTGTCACCGAAGGTTAGGCGGACCGTCCCCTCGCGGATCATACACTTACGACCTCGATGAAATCCCATCCTATTTCTAATCCGGGAGTCAACCGCGCAAACCGCAAAGCAAACAAGCGACTATTGTACGTGTAAACATCGACGAAAAGCACGAAGATACAAAATCCAACTAAGGCTGTGAACCCCCCTAACGGGCGTCAGGCGCACACAAGTGTCACCGAAGGTTAGGCGGACCGTCCCCTCGCGGATCCTACACATACTACCTCAAGGAATCCTATCGGAAGTTCTCGTCAAGGAGTCTAACATGCTAAATGACATTCATACCTATGCATTGAAGTTCTCGCAACATAGGGAGCACAAAGATGGAAACACGCACATAACCAACTCACAAGCTTAACGATAAACGACAAAATGAAGAGTTATATACATTGCCAAGGAAAGTTTAACAAGAGAACATGGTTTGCATGGGCAGCGGGGCTAGTCCCCGCACCCCAGCGAAAGAGGACTACTCGCTCATGATGCGAGGTACAAGAAAGATAGAAGAAGAAGATAGATCCGCCATGAGATCGGTGCAGAAGGTGGACGCAGCCCGGTGAAGAAGATGCGCTCTTTGCTCCGTCTTCTTCTCCTTCTTAGCCTCCTTGGACGCAACACCAGCTGTAGGTGGAGTGGAACTTGATCGGGATGGTGCTCTGGCAGCCTTTCGGCGTCCGGAACTGATGCCTCAAATGGGGACCCTGGGGGTCTATTTATAGTTTTAGATCTGACGCCAAACGGTCTGGGGACCGTTTGGGCGCCAAACGGTCTTGAGACCGTTTGGGCATCAAACGGTTTGGAGGTCGTTTGAGCGCCAAACGGTTTTGCTTTGATCAGTCTGGCTTTGGTGTGGTCGCGCGGCTTTAGTTCTTCAAACGATCCTTGTGCTTGCATCGAACGGTCTTGGGACCGCGCGAGACCAAACGGTCTTGGGACCGCATGGGACCAAACGGTCTTGGGACCGCATGGGACCAAACGGTCTTGAGACCGCATGGGACCAAACGGTCTTGAGACCGCATGGGACCAAACGGTCTTGGGACCGCATGGGACCAAACGGTCTTGGGACCGCATGGGACCAAACGGTCTTGAGACCGCATGGGACCAAACGGTCTTGGGACCGCATGGGACCAAACGGTCTTGGGACCGCATGGGACCAAACGGTCTTGGGACCGCATGGGACCAAACGGTCTTGGGACCGCATGGGACCAAACGGTCTTGGGACCGCATGGGACCAAACGGTCTTGGGACCGTATGGGACCAAACGGTCTTGGGACCGCATGGGACCAAACGGTCTTGGGACCGTATGGGACCAAACGGTCTTGAGACCAAATGGGACCAAACGGTCTTGGGACCGCATGGGACCAAACGGTCTTGAGACCGCATGGGACCAAACGGTCTTGGGACCGCATGGGACCAAACGGTCTTAGGACCGCGTGGGACCAAACGGTCTTGGGACCGCATGGGACCAAACCGTCTTGAGACCGCATGGACTTCTTGGGCAACTGGTTTCGTCTTGTTTCTTTGTGTATTCCAGCAAACGATCTTGAGACCGCATGGATCCAAACGATCTTGAGACCGTTTGCATGGAGTTGCCTGCTGTACCTGCATAAAATGAAAGATATTTAGTTAAAACCTTGATTATTGAATTACTTAGTAGTTTTGTGCATTATGATTCATATTAGGGTGAAAAGATGTGGAAAAGATATTAAATTGTTCCAAAAAGGTAATTGAAAATTATGATGAGTATGCACTCATCAAAACACCCCGAACTTAAATCGTTGCTCGTCCTCGAGTAACATAAAATTTGAAACTGTTGCCTAATGAAATACTTTCGATCCATGTGATTTCTTCATCTTCACATCACAAGTGTTTTCTTTCTGCTCAGTATGAATGAGTACCTCAACTTCCTGGGACCACTAAACACGTCTTTCCATAGCTTCGTTCCTGAGTTCGTTTCCCAATAACGCTTCCTCCCCGCCTTTTCTAACACCAGGCATGTCAAAGAGTGTCGTAGGAGTTCTGAGATACCCGCAGAATCAACAAGTATGCATTTGATCTGACACTGGTATTGTTAAGGATGGTAGGGCATGTATTGTGCCCTTAGGTAGAAAAATGAGTGAAAGGTGGTATGAAAGGAAGAAGAAAATCTCTCCTCTATTCGACTCGAGATTTTTATTTGTTTTGCAATTTCATTTATTGCAAATATTTTTTTTTGTGTGCGCTATGGCATCTTTTGTCGCAGATCTCTCCTCTATTCGACTCGAGATTGCATTTATTTTGTGTGCACTTTGGCATCTTTTTATTGCAGATCTCTCCTCTATTCGACTCGAGATTGCATTTTTGGTGGTACGCCCCTACTTATTGGAAGGGGTATGGAAGAAGCGGATATGGGGAAAGTGGCGTGCCACCCCGAACTTAGGGATTTGGCACAAGTTTGGCTATTTTGGTGGTATTTATGGATGGAGGGATACGAAGATGATAGAAGAAGTGTAGAAGAGAGTTCAGATCAGGATGCAACTTGATTTACAATTCAAAACCGGGTTATTCTCTTTGTCATACTCTGCTCAAATAATGACTTGGTGCGGATCCGGTGGGGTTTCTGAGCCATTGTTCCATTAGTCAGTTAGGAAGCGCAACGTGTTTGATCCCTATCAGTTTGACAAATACTTGTCATTATGTAAAAAGGATTATGATGTTAGGAATCATAAGTTTCACAGGATGATTTCAGGCAAGTTTCAAAAGTCAGTCCTCTTGGGGATTTGTTTCGAATAAGGAGGATGTTATGATAGAAGATGCATAGCAAACAGTTAGTTACATTTTTATCAATAAAAGACAAAATTCCATCAGGTATCTGTTCACAATTTTGAAAAATTTTATGATAGAGACATATTGAGTATAAAAGAGGGTGTGTATGTGGAAGTGGAATACGTACCACCCACCCTCCACCCCGAACTTAGAGATTTGCTCGTCCTCGAGCAAACCCTAAATTCAAGATGGAGGGGAAAGGAAACACCAGGTATGACTGCCGAGAATGAATTCGTTGTGATCAGCACCAATCCGATCTCGTATCCTGAAAGAAAACTATCCATAAGGCAAATTTTATTTAAGGAAAATTAACTATAAAACAAAATTGGGAAAAGAAAGGTAAAACAGATTTATTGGTCGGGTTGCCTCCCGACAAGCGCCTTTGTTTTATGTCGATGGCTCGACAGAGTCCTTCGTCGTCATGTGGGATCCTTAGGATCGGTGAGTTCCAGCGTTGATTTGGTGCCTATGTCTGTTGTGGTGAAATATCTCTTCAGGCGGTGGCCATTGGTTATGAATTCACCCGACTCTGCACTCCATAAAGAGAAAGTGCCCTGAGGAGAGATGCTTTTGACAATGTATGGTCCAGACCAGCGTGAGCGAAGTTTTCCTGGGAATATCCTTAATCTTGAGTTAAAAACCAGAACTTGATCTCCCGCTTGAATGTCTTTTCTTTTCAGATGTCCATCGTGCCAAAGTTTTGTATGTTCCTTGTAGATTCGAGCATTTTCATAGGCCGTCATTCTAAGTTCATCCAGCTCGTTGAGTTGCAGAATCCTGGCTTGCCCTGCTTCCTTTATATCGAAATTTAATTGTTTAATTGCCCACCATGCCTTATGTTCTAATTCGACCGGAAGGTGACAAGCTTTTCCATATATCAAACGAAAAGGAGTAGTACCAAGGGGAGTTTTATAAGCAGTGCGATAAGCCCATAGGGCATCGTTGATTTTTGTCGCCCAATCTTTTCGATTACGCCCAACGGTTTTCTCAAGGATAGCCTTTAGTTGTCGATTAGAGACTTCTACCTGTCCACTGGTCTGTGGATGGTAAGGAGAAGCTACCTTGTGTGAGACGCCATATTTTTTTAATAGAGCTTCGAAGCTTCTTTCGATGAAATGGGAGCCTCCATCAGAAATCACGGTTCTCGGCACTCCGAACCGTGGGAAGATAATATCTTTGAATAGTTTGATGACTGGTTTCGAATCACAAGTGACAGTTGGTATAGCTTCAACCCATTTGGAGACGTAGTCCACCGCCACAAGGATGTAAGAGAATCCATTAGAAGATGGGAATGGCCCCATATAGTCTACTCCCCAGACGTCAAATATCTCTACTTCTTGCCATAGATTCAGTGGCATTTCATCTCTCTTGGTTATATTGCCAGCTCTTTGACACTTATCACATGATATGACAAAATCATAACAGTCCTTGGATAAAGTTGGCCAGAAAAATCCACATTGCAAAACTTTTAAGGCAGTCTTTTTAGAGCTCATATGCCCACCCACGGGTCCTGAGTGGCATTGTTCCAAAATGGAATGGGCTTCTTCTTTGGCGACGCAACGTCTATACAATCCATCCGCGTAGAGTTTGAAGAGATATGGTTCATCCCAATAGTAATGCTTCACATCATGCATAAATTTCTTCAGACCGTTCCCTGTGTATTGAGGATGGATGACTCCGGCGGCAAGGTAGTTTACTAAGTCTGAATACCATGGTTCAGATTCTGAGAGTCTCATAAGTTGATCGTCTGGTAGAGAGTTGTTTATCGGAATTCCTTCAGCATCCAGAGTGTGGATGCGACTCAGGTGATCTGCTACGACATTCTCCGTTCCTTTCTTATCTCGTATTTCTAGGTCAAATTCTTGTAGAAGGAGTATCCATCTGATCAGCCTTGGCTTAGCATCCTTCTTTGCCATAAGGTAACGGATGGCAGCATGGTCTGTGTAAACGATTACCTTTGAACCAGTAAGGTAGGATCTGAATTTATCGAAGGCATAGATGACTGCCAAAAGTTCCTTTTCAGTAGTGGCATAGTTCCTTTGAGCTTCGTCGAGGGTTTTCGATGCATAATAGATAACATAATGTTTCTTCTCAATGCATTGTCCTAAGACTGCACCCACTGCGTAGTCACTGGCATCACACATAATTTCAAAGGGGTGCTCCCAATTTGGAGCTCTAATAATGGGGGTAGTCGTAAGGGCTTTCTTCAGCGTATCGAAACTTTTGATGCATTCCTTATTAAAATTGAAATTAGCATCTTTGAGAAGTAAATTGGTCATCGGCTTTGTTATCTTAGAAAAATCATGTATAAACCTTCTATAGAATCCAGCGTGACCGAGAAAAGCACGAACTTCTTTCACATTTGTGGGTATTGCCAATTTAGATATGACTTCTATCTTGGCTTTATCAACTTCAATTCCTTTGTTGCTAACCTTGTGGCCCAAAACTATGCCTTCCTTTACCATAAAGTGGCATTTCTCCCAATTTAGCACCAGATGTGCTTCTTCACAGCGTTTGAGTACCATGGAGAGGTGCTTAAGACAAGAATCAAAGGAGTCACCATATACAGAAAAGTCGTCCATGAAAACCTCCATAACTGTTTCAGTAAGCCCTGCAAAAATGGCAGTCATGCAACGTTGAAAAGTTGCAGGGGCATTACACAAGCCAAATGGCATCCTTTTAAAAGCATATGTCCCGAAGGGACAGGTGAAAGTTGTTTTCTCTTGATCATCTGGATGTATGGGGATCTGATAGAATCCAGAGTAACCGTCCAGGTAACAGAAGTATTCTTGGTGAGCCAATCTTTCCAAAACCTGATCGAGGAAGGGCATAGGAAAATGATCCTTCCGAGTGGCCTTGTTTAATTTTCTATAATCAATACACATCCTCCACCCAGTCACTGTTCGGGTGGGGATGAGCTCATTGTTTTCATTTCTTGTGACAGTGGTACCTCCTTTCTTGGGTACAACATGAACTGGGCTCACCCATGGTGAGTCCGATATCGGGTATATTATTCCAGCTGTAAGGAGTTTGATGATCTCATGACGGACCACTTCCTTCATATTCGGGTTTAATTTTCGTTGATGCTCGATTGTTGGCTTATGGTCTTCCATCATGGGAATTCTGTGCATGCACAAAGCTTGACTGACCCCTGTGAGGTCACTCATTCTGTAGCCTATGGCTTTCTTGCTCTCCTTTAAAACTTCCAGAAGTTGCTCTTCTTGTTTGGTTGTTAAGCCAGAGTTTAAAATGACGGGACAAACTTTGAGATCATCTAAGAACATATACTTCAGTCCTTCAGGTAGGGGCTTCATTTCAGGAGGTTCTGGTTTTTCACTGATTTCTTCTGGGGTTTCGGTAACCTTCAATTCCTCATCGGTAGCTTCAGGATTTCCCTTTGCAGAGTCGGGAGGTTCGGCGCAATCCTTATCTTGTTGGTCGGTATGTTCATCATTAAAAGGGTCATATAGAGAAGTTTCCAAAGGATCACATGACTCGTGATACTCTTGAGTAAGTTGTGACATCTGCTCAACACAATCTATCAGATAGACTTCCTCCTGTATACTCGGTCTCCTCATGCTTTCAAAGACTTTGAACTCCAGAGTTTCTTTTCCTAACCTGAGCAGTAAGGTTCCGGCTTCAACATCGATAAGAGCTCTAGCAGTAGCGAGAAAAGGGCGACCGAAGATAATAGGGTATTTGGTGTCTTCTTTTATGTCCATGATGACAAAATCACATGGGACATATGCGTCCTTGCCTACTTTGACCGGGATGTCTTCGAGAATTCCTAATGGTCTTTTTACTGAATTGTCCGCAAGTTGAATTGTCATGGCAGTTGGAAGCAATTCTTCGAACCCTAGTCTCTTACATAGACTGAGCGGCATAATAGAAATACTTGCGCCAAGATCCGCCAATCCTTTCTTACATGATGAATCGCCAATGTGACATGAGATTCCGAAAGATCCTGGATCTTTTTGTTTCTTTGGCATCTTGCTTAGTATGATATCAGATGTAGTTGCAGCCAATTTCACAGTTTCACATTCTTCAGTGATGTACTTCTTGGTGAGAAGCGACTTTAGATATTTGGTCCAGGCTGGTATCTCATTAAGAGCATCTAAGAATGGTATATCAACATGGAGCTTCTTCATAGCTTCTTTGAATTTGATGAATCTAGTATCAAGCTTGGTTTCCCTTAGACGGGATGGGAAAGGAACACGAGGCTTATATACAGGAATATCCGACTCTGGTATCTCTACTTCTTCATCGGTAGATTTCTCAAAATTCCCCTTATCATTATTTCTCTCCTTCAGTTGCGGTTCTGATGTTGTTGAGTTTTGGTTAGTCAAGGGTTCATTCTCCTCAGGGATATCTATAGTTGTCTTTGCTAGTGGATCCGAATAGCTTTTCCCTGATCTTGTGGCGATAACCTTCAGCTGCTCCGGATGTTTCGGATTGTTCTCAGGTTGTCCAGCGAAGATCCCAGCTTGTGGCTTAATACTAGCAGCAAGTTGAGCTAGTTGAGTTTCAATAGCCTTCTGCTGGGCTTGTTGATTGGCTATCATCGTTTGTTGTGCTTGCAATAACTTTTCAATGGTAGATAGCTTGTCATAAGAAGGGATGGGTCCTGTTTGACCCTGTTGTTGGTTCAAGCTTTGATACTGAGAGTTGTTCTGATAATTGTTATAGTTTCTATTCTGAAAGTTTCCCTTGAAGTTTCCTTGATTCCCAAAGTTCTGTTGCTGGTTAAACTGATACCCAGATGGGCCTCTTGGTTGATTATTTGGAACAAATTGATGTGAGTTCATAGCTCCTGAAGGATTTCCGTACTGGAAGCCTGGGTGATTCCTATTTTGATTCGGAATGTAAAAGTTCTGCCCAGGGTTGGTGTTAATAGCATTAAGATTTTCAATCTGGCAATTATCTCCTTGTCCACAGGCATTGCATGATAGTGTTGAATGGTCGGTGCCTTTGCACGCTTCACA
The DNA here is from genome assembly GCA_963693085.1 of Alisma plantago-aquatica. Classification (NCBI taxonomy): domain Eukaryota; kingdom Viridiplantae; phylum Streptophyta; class Magnoliopsida; order Alismatales; family Alismataceae; genus Alisma; species Alisma plantago-aquatica. Next base: position 1,474,396,134 of record OY856411.1, read on the forward strand.
AAACAAAGAAGTGGACTTGACTTGTTCTGGTTGCCTAGTTGGAGAATGTCCTCTTCCAATCGCAGCAAGGGATGATTCTATGTGATCTTGCTTTGCAACCAAGACTTTCAAAGTTTCAGCTATAGATTTGTATTCTGGGATAGCGTCAGCCATTGCTACCTTTAAAACTCCTTTACCAACTGATCTGCCCCAGTTGGCTTGATTTTCTGCTCCCAGAGTTACTACTCTCCATGCGCTGTCGTAATTTTGCCGCATGAAGTTCCCTCCAGACGAGGAGTCAAGGAACATCTTGACATCATCTTCCACACCTCTATAGAATATCTCGATCAGCTGATTCTTAGGAATTCCATGGTGTGGGCATTTTCGTAGGAGCTCCTTGTACCTATCCCAAGCTTCGGAAAGAGTTTCTCCTGGGACTTGAGTGAAATTTGTGATTCGTCCCCTGATTTCATATGTAAGGGACGGGGGGTAGAACTTTTCCAGAAAGGCGTTTTGAAGCTGCTCCCAGGTGGTGATGGGTACATCACTCTGTAGTGAGTTGTACCAACTAATGGCTTTGTCAGCCAGAGAGTACTTGAAGAGACGGAGTCGAATAGCATCATCAGAGACTCCATTTTGCTTCGTCATGGCACACAGGTCAATGAATCTGAGAAGATGACCTTGGCTGTCTTCAGCTTGTTTACCGTAGAATGGGTTGTTCTGAAGCAAGGTTATCCAATGTGCTCTAATCTCAAAGTTGGCAGCTTCGATGGGAGGAGGCTGCACCGGATGATATACATTTGCGGCCTTTGGGATAGAGAACTCTCTAAGATCCTTCTGAAGTTCCGCTGCCTGCGCTGCTGCTTGTGCTGCTAAGATCTCCTGTTGAACCGCAGCTCTAGCTTCTTGCATGAATCTTTCTCTCTGCGCATTGATGGCTTGAGCCACCCTACGGGCTACTTCTTCTTCTTGTGCCATTCTTGCTTGATTCTCTCGGATCTGACGATGGAAGGTTCTATCTATTTCGGGATCAAAGCTCGCAGTCAGTCCGAGACTATCCGAACGGTGCATGCACTAATCGTCTAAGAGCACCTGAAACTTGAAAAAGTTTGAAAGTGAGATCCTTGAAGTAGAATAAAGATCAAGTAGATGAGCGATAGTTTCAAAAAGAAAACAAAATCCTAGATTAGTCTTAAAAGAACTAGATTTGACTGACTGATTCCGTTGTCCCCGGCAACGGCGCCAGAATTTGATGTGGCTTTTGAATGCACTAACAAATTCACTCGGGGTTTATATCCCCGAGCTTTTACCAAAACCAAGTGCAACAATACCACCCGCAAGCGGACGGATCTTATCGCAGTATAGTTTAGGATCGAACCCAAAGGACAACGTTTTTAAGAATCCTTGTCAGTTAGATCTAACTCAAGTAAAACTAATATTTAGAACAATAGGTTGATTTTGGTTTGATTAAACTAATTGCAAGAAAGTAAACGTGGAATAAAAGATGGGTTTAGATTAATGATACGAAATCGCTGGGATGGTACCGGGTTTGACCACCGCTACACACACAATCATACTCTCTTGCGAACAATCCAGGCACGAAATAACACTCCAAGTAGAGCTGCTGCAGAACCCCCCTTACGGGCGTCAGGTCCACGTAAGCGTCACCATAGGCAGCCGATTTCTCATCGCCATCCGGATCATACGTCTTACGGCTCTGAAGATACAGAAATCCACGGAAGCTGTGAACCCCCCTTTCGGGCGTTAGGCGCACAAAAGTGTCACCGAAGGTTAGGCGGACCGTCCCCTCGCGGATCATACACTTACGACCTCGATGAAATCCCATCCTATTTCTTATCCGGGAGTCAACCGCGCAAACCGCAAAGCAAACAAGCGACTATTGTACGTGTAAACATCGACGAAAAGAACGAAGATACAAAATCCAACTAAGGCTGTGAACCCCCCTTACGGGCGTCAGGCGCACACAAGTGTCACCGAAGGTTAGGCGGACCGTCCCCTCGCGGATCCTACACCTACTACCTCAAGGAATCCTATCGGAAGTTCTCGTCAAGGAGTCTAACATGCTAAACGACATTCATACCTATGCATTGAAGTTCTCACAACATAGGGAGCACAAAGATGGAAACACGCACATAACCAACTCACAAGCTTAACGATAAACGACAAAATGAAGAGTTATATACATTGCCAAGGAAAGTTTAACAAGAGAACATGGTTTGCATGGGCAGCGGGGCTAGTCCCCGCACCCCAGCGAAAGAGGACTACTCGCTCATGATGCGAGGTACAAGAAAGATAGAAGAAGAAGATAGATCCGCCATGAGATCGGTGCAGAAGGTGGACGCAGCCCGGTGAAGAAGATGCGCTCTTTGCTCCGTCTTCTTCTCCTTCTTAGCCTCCTTGGACGCAACACCAGCTGTAGGTGGAGTGGAACTTGATCGGGATGGTGCTCTGGCAGCCTTTCGGCGTCCGGAACCGATGCCTCAAATGGGGACCCTGGGGGTCTATTTATAGTTTTAGATCTGACGCCAAACGGTCTGGGGACCGTTTGGGCGCCAAATGGTCTTGAGACCGTTTGGGCGCCAAACGGTCTCGAGACCGTTTGGGCACCAAACGGTCTCGAGACCGTTTGGGCATCAAACGGTTTGGAGGTCGTTTGAGCGCCAAACGGTTTTGCTTTGATCAGTCTGGCTTTGGTGTGGTCGCGCGGCTTTAGTTCTTCAAACGATCCTTGTGCTTGCATCGAACGGTCTTGGGACCGCGCGAGACCAAACGGTCTTGGTACCGCATGGGACCAAACGGTCTTGAGACCGCATGGGACCAAACGGTCTTGAGACCGCATGGGACCAAACGGTCTTGGGACCGCATGGGACCAAACGGTCTTGGGACCGCATGGGACCAAACGGTCTTGAGACCGCATGGGACCAAACGGTCTTGGGACCGCATGGGACCAAACGGTCTTGGGACCGCATGGGACCAAACGGTCTTGGGACCGCATGGGACCAAACGGTCTTGGGACCGTATGGGACCAAACGGTCTTGGGACCGCATGGGACCAAACGGTCTTGGGACCGTATGGGACCAAACGGTCTTGAGACCGCATGGGACCAAACGGTCTTGGGACCGCATGGGACCAAACGGTCTTGAGACCGCATGGGACCAAACGGTCTTAGGACCGCGTGGGACCAAACGGTCTTGGGACCGCATGGGACCAAACGGTCTTGAGACCGCATGGACTTCTTGGGCAACTGGTTTCGTCTTGTTTCTTTGTGTATTCCAGCAAACGATCTTGAGACCGCATGGATCCAAACGATCTTGAGACCGTTTGCATGGAGTTGCCTGCTATACCTGCATAAAATGAAAGATATTTAGTTAAAACCTTGATTATTGAATTACTTAGTAGTTTTGTGCATTATGATTCATATTAGGGTGAAAAGATGTGGAAAAGATATTAAATTGTTCCAAAAAGGTAATTGAAAATTATGATGAGTATGCACTCATCAATTGTGCATGCACAAAATACCCATGATGGAAGATCACAAGCCAACTATTGAACAACAACACATATTGAATCCAAATATGAAGGAAGTAGTCTGTCTTGAAGTCATTAAACTACTCACTGCTGGGATAATCTATTTGATATTAGATTCACCATGGGTGAGTCCCGTGCATGTGGTCCCAAAGAAAGGTGGAACTACTGTGATACAAAATGAAAATGATGAACTCATCTCCACTTGAATGATTATAGGATGGAGGATTTGCATTGATTACAGAAAGTTAAACAAGGCAACTCAAAAAGATCATTTCCCAATGCCTTTTCTTGATCAAGTATTAGAACAGTTGGCTCATCAAGAATATTTCTATTATCTCGATGGTTACTCTGGATTCAATCAAATACCCATACATCTGGATGACCAAGAGAAAACTACTTTCACTTGCCCATTCAGAACATACGCATTTAGAAGAATGTCGTTCGGCCTCTATAATGCACCTGCAACCTTCTAGCGTTGCATGGCTGCCATATTCGCAGGTCTCACTGAAATAATTATGGAAGTTTTTATGGATGATTTTTCTGTATACAGAGATTCATTCGACTCATTCCTAAAACACCTCTCCCTTTTCCTCAAATGGTGTGAAGAAGCACATCTTGTGTTAAACTGGGAGAAGTGTCACTTTATGGTAAAGGAAGGCGTTGTCCTAGGCCATAGGGTCAGTAGTCGAGGAATTGAAGTAGACAAGGCCAAGATTGAAGCAATTTCTAAGGTCTCTATCCCTATCAATGTAAGGGAGGTTTGCGCATTCCTAGGTCATGTAGGCTTTTATTGACGGTTTATAAAGGATTTCTCAAACATAACCAAGCCGATGAAAAATTTGCTACTAAAGGATGTTGAATTCAATTTTGATGAAGAATGTGTTAAAAGTTTCAACCATCTAAAGAATGCTCTAACAACAACACCCATCATCAGAGCCCCTGATTGGGATCACCCTTTTGAAATTATGTGTGATGCCAGTGATTATGTTGTGGGTGTTGTCTTGTTCCAATGTATAGAAAAGAAACATTATGTGATCTACTATGCATCAAAAACCCTCGATGAGGCTCAGAGGAATTATGCAACTACCAAAAAAGAATTTCTTTGCGGTCGCATATGCCTTTGACAAGTTCAGATCCTACCTCATTGGTTCAAAAGTCATTGTTTACATGGATCATGCCGCTATCCGTTACCTCCTGGCTAAGAAAGATGCTAAACCTAGCTTAATTATATGGATTCTCCTCTTACAAGAGTTTGATTTGGAGATAAGAGACAAGAAAGGTACAGAGAATGTCGTGGAAGACCACCTCATTTGTATCCATGCCCTGGAATCTGAGTAGATTCCCATCAACGATTCTCTTCCATACGACCATCTTATGAAAGTTTTCGAAGCTATCCCTTGACACGCAGTCTTTGTGAACTACCTGGCTATGGGTGTCATTCACCCCGAATGCACCGGAAATGCAGTGAAGAAATTCTTGCATGATGTGAAGCAATATCACTGGGATGAGCCGTACCTATTCAATCTTTGTGTTGATGGCCTATACAGATGATGTATCACAAAAGAAGAAGCCAAACTCATTTTAGAACAATGCCACTCAGGCCCAGTTGGATGCCATATCAGACCTAAGAAAACTACTTTGAAAGGTTTACAATGTGGATTCTTTTGGCCAACTATATCCAAAGATTCCTACAACTTTGTTTTATCATCTGACAAGTGCCAGAGAATGGGTAACATAACCAAAGGAGATGAGATGCCACTAAACTTGTGGCAAGAAGTCGAGATATTTGATGTTTTGGGGGTGGATTACATGGGTCCATTCCCATCTTCTCATGGATTTTCCTACATCCTAGTGGCGGTGGATTACATCTCAAAACGGGTCGAAGCCATACCAACCATCACTAGTGATTCCAAACATATCATCAAAATGTTCAAAGATATCATTTTCCCCCAATTTGGAGTCCCACACACTCTGATTTCCGACGGAGGTTCTCATTTTCTAGAAAGAAGCTTTGAAGCATTGTTGAGGAAATATGGTGTAACTCACAAGGTAGACTCACCTTACCATCCAAAAACTAGTGGATAGGTAGAGGTTTCTAACCGTCAACTCAAGGCTATTTTGGAAAAGACTGTAGGCCGCAATCGGAAAGATTGGTCAGTAAAAATCAATGACGCCTTATGGGCCTACTGAACTGCTTTTAAAACTCCCCTTGGGACTACATCTTTTCAACTAATCTATGGAAAGTCATGCCACCTGCCGGTAGAATTGGAACACAAGGCATGGTGGGAAATAAAACAACTGAATTTTGATATGAAAGAAGCCGGCCAAGCTAAGATTCTACAACTCCAGGAGCTGGAAGAACTCTGAATGACATCTTATGAGAATGCTAGAATCTATAAAGAAAGCACAAAGTTGTGGCACGATGGTCATCTCAAGAGGAAGCACATTCAAGTGGGAGACCAAGTTCTTCTGTTAAACTCAAGAATAAGGTTATTCCCAGGCAAACTCCATTCCCGCTGGTTAGGACCTTACATCATCAAGAGCATCTCCCCACATGGTGCTTCTTCTATATGGAGTGAAAAGTCAGACGAATTTGTGGCAAATGGTCAACGACTGAAGAGATATTTCACCTCAGCTGACACAAGAACCGAAGCTATACTGGAACTCACCAATTCAACGTATCCACCATGAAAGTTGAAGAAACCAAGTCGAGCCATCGACATAAAAAATAGGCGCTTGTCGGGAGGCAACCCGATCAATAAATTTGTATTTAGTTTCAATTATGAATTAGAAATTTTTCTTAATTTTGTTTTTATTTTTTTAGATAATTTTGCACCAAATAAAAATTGCATCGTGTGATCCTATCTTGAGTTATGATTAGTCTTTATTTTCAAGATTTTCAGATGGAGGATACACACTAATTAGAACGCAACCACATTGGGTGGTCCAAATGCCATGGACTTTCCCCTCCATCTCAGATTTAGAGTCTGCTCGGGACGAGCAAATTTCTAAGTTCGGGGTGGAGGTTGGGTGGTACGTATCTTACTTTCCACCTTCACCCATCTATTTCAGACTTCAGATTTTATCGTTGCATTTTTGACCAAAATTTACCAAAATTTTCACCTGACCAATATTTTCAAAATTTTCAAAAATTTTAAAAAGTTTTCCAAAGAAATTTGAACAGATACTGGATGAAGTTTTGACACTTTTTATTTCAATCTCTATGCATTTTATATCATTATACCCGCCTTATTCAAAACAGATCCTCAAAAGGACCTTCTTATGAAAACTAGCCTTTTGATTGAAATCATCTTGTGAAGCTTATGAATCCTAACATCATTATCTTTATCTAAAAATGGCAAGTGTCTGTCAAACTGATAGTGATAAAACACATCATGCTTCCTAACTGACTAGTGAAACAACAACATGGAATCCCCACCGGATCCTGATCAAGCCATTATTTGAGCAGAGTACGATAAAGAGAACAACCCGGTGCACAAAATTGTCAATCAAGTTGCATTCTGATATGAACTCTCTTCTACACTTCTTCTATCATCTTTGTACCCTTCCATCCATCAAAAAGAAACAAAAATAGCCAAAATAGTGCCAAACCCTAAGTTCAGGGTGGCACGCCACTCCCCTCTATATCTACTTCTTCCATACCCCTCGCAAATTAATAGGGGAATACCAACAAGAAAAGATGCCAAAGTACACACACAAAAAATGCAATCTCGAGTCGAAAAGAGGAGAGATTTGCAAAAAAAATGCAATAAATGAAATTGCAAATAATATAATAAAAATCTTTAGTCGAATAGAGGAGAGATTTCTTACTTCCTTCCATACCACCCTTCACCCCCTTTTCTACCTAATGGCACAATAAATGCCTCCACTACCCAGAAATACACCAGTGTTAGATCAAATGCACACTTGTTGTTCTGCGGGTATCTCTGGACTCTTACGAAACTCTTTGACATGCTTGTTGTTGGAAAAAGTGAGGAGGAAATGAAGTTGGAAAGAAAACTTAGGAACAAAGATATGATAAGATGTGTTCAGCGGTCGTAGGAGGTTGAGATGCTTAGTCATACTAAGAAGAAAGGAAACAATCGTGATGTGAAGAGAAGGCAATCACATGATCAGAAAGTATTCATTTGGTGACTGTTTAAGATTTTGTGTTACTCGAGGATGAGCAACATTTAAGTTCGGGGTGTTTTGATGAATGCATATTCATCATGATTTTCTATCACCTTTTTTGGACCAATTTGATTCAATACTTTCGATTTCATCTCCTTAATCTCACAAATTGCAAGATTTCTTAACTAATTCAATTATCAAGATTATTAACCAGATTTATATTGATTTTTTGTAGGTATTGACTAGGTTCAACCATCGAAATGGAATTCAGTCGAGATCCTCTCAACATTGGTCTTGACCAATCAGTCTTGACCAAACAGTTTTCCCTAACATTCTACCCATGTGGTTTTGACCTCTCAGTCTCAGACATTCACCTACACGGTCCTCCACTCACTACTCTACCTAAACGGTCTGAAGATCGTTTGAGCCCATACGGTCTCAAGACTGCTTGAGCCCAAATGGTCTCAAGACCATATGACACCTAACAGTTTCAAAACCGTTTGGACCCAGGACCGATTGGATGTTGAAGACTGTTTGGAGGCCATCGGTCCACAAGACCGTTTAGATGACAAAGACCGTTTGACGCCATATGGTTTCAAGACCGTTTGGCACCATACAGTCTCAAGACTGATGGGCCAGTCATCCGTAATACCGTTTGGGCTCCAAGACCGTTTGATCAGTGAGACTGTACAAGCCCCATCGGTCCTCAAGACCCTTTGGACCAAGGATCGTTTGGATCCAAGACCATTTGGATGAAGACCATTTGTCCCCAAGACCGTTTGGAGGCCATCAATCCTCAAGACTGTTTGGAGATAGAGACCGTTCGGTCTCAACACCGATTGGAACCCATCGATCTTCAAGACCATTTGCATCTCCAAACCATTTGGAAGCAAGATCGGTTGGGGTGCAAAACTGATCAGAGGCATAGACCGATTAAAGCCAAGATCATTTAGACCGAAACTTGTAAGATTAAGTTAGTCAAACGGTCTCTGTAAGGCACCGAAACTTGTTTAATGAGTTGAACAAGCTTAATTACCATAATTTAATGCTTAGTGCATCATGAAGTTGATTAAGTTGAATTAAGTACTCACTGATGCAATTAGTGCTTTGATCGAGTGTTACAGTCTAATTAGCATGATTTCAAGCCTTGAGGTTGTAGAGGATCTCGTGCTTGAAAAGTTGCAAAATAAATCGTTCGATTTGGACCTATGGAGAGAAAGTTATGAGGGTTTCAATTTCTAGGATTGAATATGCAATTTTCCCATTCATTAGCTTTATAACCCTTATTCTCCTTTCTCCCTTGTCCCCTCACTCGATCATTTTCCAGAACAACAAAATGAGAGATGCCCAGAACCGACAGAGCAACGCCCGATAGTCCAGCAACAGAGGGGGGCAACACATCGACGATTTAGGGCTTGGTAGCAACAGAGGGGGGCAACGCCCTCTCTTTCTTCTTCATCTAGCTCGCCCTAGCGGCGCCCAACAGCAGCCTGACCTGCCAGGGCAGCTGACCTCTTGCAGGTGCGGTGCCCAGCAATGTTGTGTCAACCAAGCAGCAACGACGACGGATGACTAGGGCCTTGGGAGGGCCGTTTTGGTGGTGCCCAGCTGCGCATCCTCCTCCTTCCTAGCTCCTCTACGGCGCCCCCAAGCAGGGCGTCCGGTCTGCAGCAGAAGCTGCATGGAGCAGTGCCCAGGGGGCTCACTTGGCTAACCAAAACAGCAGCAGTTGCTGCCCGATCAACAGTAGAAAGGCATTTGTTTAAGGCATCACATCGAGCAACGACTTCTCCCAAGGGGCCATGACACAAATCCGCAGCACCCCACCTCCTTTTTTGCCACTTGCACCATGAAGCAGTAGGGGCGGCATCCCCTTTTTGCAACTGCGGCCAGCAGCACCGGCCAGCAGCAAGGTGGCCGGCCACAGGCCATTTTGGTGCAGCAAACACCATGAACCAACAACTATGAGTTCATCTTTGAGGTCTAATCTTGAATCCGCAGCCCTAGCTGCGTTCCTAGATTGTTTCCTCCACCTGTGCATGAGAAGCTTATGTTCGGTTGCAACAAGTCCGAAGATTGGGAAAATCCAAGGTTGAAGATGACTTGCGAATGCCCGAAAATAGGCGTCTGGACGCAATTCCAGTCGAATCCGAACGTTTCAAACTGCGGTGAGTAGAATCTCACTCCCATTCACACGATTTAACTCGAATAGTTGGATGTTTCGGTTAAAAGCAGTGTTATTCGCAGATGTCAGTGTTTACCCGAGTGCCGAGCAGTGCTGACACCGCTCGACTCCTAATTTGCACGTTTAAATTATCAACGCCTGCTAAACACTAATTAGTTGACTGATATGTGTGATGGGACTTAGTGAAATTATATGAGCCATCAAACCTAGTTTACTCTGTTAAATGTTAAAATCAGTATTGCACAACCATAAAAATGTTCCATGGTAGAATTTGCTCTAAAGCTCTAAAACCCTACCTTTCTTACTCTTTATGTTTAGGATTTGCTTATTTGATGAAGAAAGGTGCTACATGGACAAATTCCTAGCTTACTCTTGGACTTTCCACCCTACCTGCTCAAGATTTCTTCTGTGCGGGGTTTCATCTTCTCATTAGAGGCAAGTTTTATAACTTGCTCCACGTTTATTGCTTACCATAAACTTTCTAGATCATGTTCTTGCTTGAAAATGATGATTTATGCACTAAAAAGCTATGCTTGACTTAGATTTTGATTTTCATAATGTTCCATGTTCTGATTTCAGTTATATATGAACATGTGATCATGTGTGTGTTAGCACTAAGGTATAATATGACTTGGATTAGGTTGTTTTGACAACCTACGTTCACCCCCTTAGGTCAGGTTTTGGACCAATTAGAAGTTTAATGATCAACCATTAAATACCCTATTGATGTTATCAATCAATGTTGACATTAGCTTGATATTTGATGCTGATTATGGAATATAGTGTTGATCTAACAACCCATAGTGATTTAATGATCACTAATGATGGTGGATTAGGTCTCTACAATTTATGGTGAGTTAATCATATAGTTTAGCATCAATTAATCCTTAGACCAATGGTTTCTTAGGTCTTGATGCAATGGTCGAACATATACCGTAATTGTTGGTTTTAATATATGAACTTGACCCAATGGTCAAGATATAATGTTTATTCCTCCAATAAAATGGAATTATGGATAATTTAATATGTTGGTCCTAATAATGGGATTTTGATGATTTCCTTTGTATGATCAACTTAAGGATTTTACTTGTTGGCAATGGATGGCTGGTTTGAAATGAACAATTGATTGTGGGTTTTACCCTACTTTCAATAGAACTTTTTGTGTTGTTAATCAAGGGATGTCTAGGGTTAGATGGTGACTCTTTCTAGAGAACAAATGAAGGACTTCATAGGTGGTTTATCCAAGATGTTTACTTATGTAAACAACCAATAGTCTTGCCTTTTAATCATCCATTGGTTCTGGATGGCATTGTGGTATAGTGATATGGGTTGAATGATGATGGAACAAATGGAGGGTTACCCTTAATAAATTAGTCTTACCTATTCATTCATATGAATAGAAGGGATGATAACCATATTATGTTGATGTGTAACCCTAATTAAGTATAGCTTGTTATACCTAGCTTTAATATAACTAAATGATGGTAATTGGGTATCAATAGTCCTTGAATAACTAATACAACCATGGAGTACTCTATTATTGTTGAAACCCTAGTATGTTATAACCTGATGGTTACACCTTGATTTAGGTGTAGGCTCATACTTGATAATAGTATGAAATGTAATGGTGATGTTTCACCTTATGCATCCATGATCCAATGGGGATGATGTGAGTTAGGGTTTGGGTATAAGTGATGATTAGTAACATTGATATAATTTATCATGCTGAACCTAAATCTAATGTAATCAGATAAAGATGGGCATTCATGTTGAACATTCTTATACAATGGAATGATTGTAGAATAACCTCCTTACTATGATCATAACCTTGACATGTTAATTAGTGGTTATCATAGCCACATGGTTGATACTTTCATATGCTAAACATGTGCATTATGAATATGATGAGTGTTAATCATATCTAGATTCCTTGCATGTTGATGTAATAAAGGAATGTTCTTAATGTTAATATAACCCTGTTATGATTGTTTATGAATATCTCCTAGCTCATTAATGTAATATTGTGTTGATCTGGTGTACTAAATGTAAGTAATGTTGTTGAGCCTTGTTATAAGGAATGCAAAGATAATGACGATCTTGTAGGGAATAGTATGATGGTCTTAATGACCCTTTGGGCATGGTTAAGCCCTGAATGAGGTGTGATCCTATTATGTTGATAAGGGTTGATACCCTATGATATTGTGAAAAGGATTTATATCTTGTGATAATATGATGACTAGTGTATTCCTGGGAATGGTAAGTGAATAGTACCATGTGATGATGAGATGAGAAATTATGTTTCATACATTTTATATCTTTTCAAGTTTTGATATTTATATGCTTGCTAGAAGTGAATTAAGGTTTGTATGTCCACTTGTTTGATGCACCCTTAATTCACCAAATTGGCATAACTAATTAAGTGCAACTTTAATCATGTAGTACCCTGTGACGTAGAACCATCTTCAGTGTCAGAACTTGCTGGATGGTGAAACGAGTATTCCTAAGGGAAACTCAGAGCGCATATTGTTGAATATGTGGGGGTGGCAGGTTGAGGATATATCCTTGTCATCCACAATGTAGATTGTGGAGGTTGGCTATGGTCATGCCTCATACATCTGATGTGATTGAGAACGGTTGCGGTCGTGTCTCTGTGGTTATAACATGATGTGACCTGCGGTTGTACCTCAGTGTTTGGGTTTGAATACCCTGGTTTCTAGTGATGTAACCTGTACCAAGGTTGGACTAGTGGTTTTCAGCTTGACTATATGTCGTTGTGGTGGCAACTTTGACTGATATGTCACTGCCTTTTTACTCATACTAACCAGGGGGAAGAGATCTTAGGATACCGACATTCCTAGATCTTGTACGGAACCGAATAGCCCTTCATAGGGGTCGGTTGGACTTTGAATGGTACGATTCCAATTCCCCAAGGAATAATAAAAGATGTAATACATCCGTATAGCATATCTGTTTAGGGTTATACATGACGTTTCACATAGGATGATAACCCTTGTTTGTTCTCTTTACATAAAGATGATGCTTAGTGCAATTAAGAGATAGTAATTATACTTATGTTATGGATATGCATAAGACTGTAAATGTGTACATACAGTAGTCATGCTTATGTTGATATCCATACTGCTAATCATGCTTATGCAAATACTCATGCTTATGTTGATAGCTTTGCTTATGATATTGATCCGTTCAAACTGTTAGACATGCTAATGTTGTTAGATATGCTTATGATGCTGGACTTATTCATGTTAATAGAGATAACATGGTACTAGACTTGCTTGTGCTAGTTATGCATATGCTATTGAATCTCTTATACGGTTAATAAGGAAAATGATGATGGTCAGCTTGATGATGATAATTGTTATCTGCTCCTTTATGTATTTTGTTAATCATCAATATTGTTGATCTTATTTGTTATATCTGATTAAACTGTTTAACTGCTTAATTACTTTAAAATGTTGTAATCAATAAACGTTGTTGATGGTTATATCACTTGCTGGGACTGGGTCTCACCCTTGTGGTTCGCCACATTTTTTTAGGTAATCAGAAGTGACAAAAACAAACATGTGGCAGCTAAGAGGAGCTATGGTAATGAATATTTGATAAAGTTGATTAGATGTCTAGTTTGTTCTAGAGTCATCCCTGTACTCTCAGGTCTGGGCGAGATAAAGTTTGTATATAATGTTTCAAATGAATCAGACTTTTGTTAGCATATTAATGCTTGTTTGTGTGGCATAGCATGGATTCAAGAAAGATGTCAGGATCCTTCAAACGTTTCTGAGCGGGTGTTGATGTTGAAATCGGTTTTAATTTACCCATATTTTTGGGTATGTGATTAATTAGTGATTGATTGTGTTTTACGTTTTGAGTAATCTCATTTCACGTGACGGGTCGCGATAGTCTCCAAGACCATTTGCTCCAAACCGTTCAAGTAAACCATTTGCTCCAAACCATTTGAAGAGAACTCACATCAAAAATGTGAGGACCCCATCCAAGCCTATAAATATAACCACAAGGGTCCTCATTTCCACATTGCTGCCACTCCACCATCTTCACACCATTGTCCATCCGCCCACACCTCCTCTTGCTGCGAGAAAGGAGGCTGAGAAGAGAAAGAAGGTGGAGAAGAAGGTCTGCCCAGCCTCCCTTGGTGGTTCTTCCTCCTCGTTCAGATCTGCCCCGAAGCAATGTAGAAGACCGCATCATCTTCACCGAGTCGTGAATACCTTCTGCATCATGCTCATGCTATAATCTTCCTTCTCTCCTATTCTTCTTGTTTCTCGCATCATGAGTGAGTAGCCCCACTGCCCATGCTTTCATATCTTTTCATTTAAACATTCCAAGGCAATGTATATAACTTTCCATTTCATTATTAATTAATAATGTTTGTAGATTGATTACGTTCTTGCTTTCATCTTGTTCTTCCATATGTTATGAGAACTTCAGTATGTAGGGTAGAACGTCAATTAATGAGGTAGACTCTCAAACTAGAAATAGAATGAGATTCCTTGAGGTCATAAGTGTATGATCTGTTAGGGGACGAGCCATCTAGTCTATGGTGACGCTTATGTGGCCTAAACACCCCTTAGGAAGGGCCACAGCCTTAGTTGGATTTTGTATCTTCTTTGTTAATCGTCGATGTTTGCTTGTAGATTAATCACCTGCTCTCTTGTTGATTAGCACGGTTGACTCCCTGACTAGAAATAGAATGGGATTCCTTAAGGTCGTAAGTGTATGATCAGTGAGGGGACGAGCCATCTAGCCCACGGTGATGCTTCTGTGGTCTAAACATCCCTTAGGGAGGACCTCACCCTTAGTTGGATGTTGTATCTTCATAACCATGAGTGCATTATCTAGATGGGGATGAGAAATCTGATGCCTAAGGGGATGCTTACGAGGGCCTAAACATCCCTTAGGGAGGGTTCGCAGTAATTCCATTTAGATAGTTAGATTCTTGCCTGAATGTTTGATTTTTGGATGTGTTTTCATGTGTAGTGGTGGTGAAACCCAATACCATCCCAGTAATTCCATATCATTAATCTAGAGAAAACTTTAATTCTGCTCTTTTACTTTCTTGCAATTAGTTTAATCAACCAAAACGCAATCAATCATCCTAAATATTAGTCTTACTTGTGCTAGATTCGACTAACAAAGATTCTTAAAAATGTTGTCCTTTGGGATTCAATCCATAACTATAATGTGATAAGACCGGTCCGCTTGCAGGTGGTATTATTGCATGAGGTTTTGGTAAAACCTCGGGGATTTCAACCCTGAGTGAGTTTGTAGTGCAATAATATTCCATGTCAATTTTATATAAGTACATATACATATCTAATCACCACATACTTATGTATCATATATAATCTATAACCACTACTAAAAGCACGTAATCAAAAATATATGAGCAATGGTTATGAACAGTCTAATGAAATTCCTCACAACCACAAGGAATTGCTACCACCTAAGGTCTACATCATATGGACTGTAACATACCAGAAATAGAATTCTACCCTCTCCACTATTTTTCGCTAATGCCAATTATCTGCCCTTTCTTCCCGCGCGGCTACCCAGAAGCTATTCTTGACCCTTCTCGGCTTCTCCTCTGGTCTCAATTGGACCAAACTTTTCATGTGGTAGTCGGCCCTGTTTAGTTTCTTCTCTGACAATCTCAACGGAACTCCAGCCTTCCTTACATCCTTCGACCCAATTGACCCCCATGTTAGCATCCTTGGACCTCCCTCCACCTTTTTCTTTTTACACTTTCGCCCGGGGATTCCTCTACCTCTCGGTCGACAAGCAGCGTTCACAATTCTTTATTGGTTGCTTCCGGTGAGGACTCGGCTCGCCCTCCTCACTCGTTTGGCCTCGCTTTGGTTTGAGTATGTTCGGGTGAGTACTTTCTTCTTTTCCCACGCTTCATATCGCCGCCAGCTTCTCTGGTTTAGCTTTTGTGTTTTCAAGCTCTGCTGGTCATGGCAGAGAACTTCCTACCTCCTTTCTTGGGCCACCTTCCAAACCCTAGCCAGGGTCAACGACTTCATTTTGGCCTTACAATTTCAACAACGTGGTTGTTTGCTCAAAATCATCTTCTTTTTTGGAGTCTTGTTCGAAGGATCTGACCTATGGATTGCTGAACTCAGCTTGTTCAGTGAAGAACAAAGCATGAGGTTAATGGTCTTGGTTGCCCTCGTGTTTCCTGCTTTGCTTCATTTTTCATCTAGGGGTAAAATGGTCTTTTTATGATTGTTAGATGTTAAGTTGGATGAGTGCTCAACTGACTTGCATGGCTTTTATTGGCCGGACCAAGCCAGCTAGGCCTCTCCCTCTCTCTCTCTTCTCTCTCAGCTATGTTTATCTGATTTGTAAATTTGTGATTGGTTGAGCATTAAATATTAAAAACTAATTAATGGATCATCCGAAAAATATGGAAAAATATTCATTGAAATAAAAAAACAAGCTCTAACTAATGGTATATGTTTTAATAATTTAGTCTAAAGAATAATAAGAAGTGTTTTCAATAGATCTATTTAATGATGAATTAACTTGTAAAAATCATACCTAATTATTTATAAGTCAGAAAAATATAATAAAATATGTTTTGAACTCCTAATAACATAACCTAAAATATGGAATATTTTTCATAACCTAATTCACATATATACAAAAAGATGGTTTTTAGCGTTTGGTTAATGTGATGAAATTGACACAAAAATCAGTATATGTGTTTATTAGGCCTTTGGTGACCTAGACTTGGATTTAGGAGTGCTTTGCAGTTTGGAATCTAATTTGAGGTATGTTGTATCCCCTATTCATCCATATTGAGTAATGCACCTACTTTATCATTGTTTTGACTTTTGCCTACACAAAATGTCTTATCTCTTGTTATCATGGTTCGTGTGAACTATCTTACTTGTTATGTACTTGGATATTCTCTTGAAATCTTATCATGCGCCTTGGTGCATGTTGGTCTCTTATGTTAATATGTGCCACTTTGAAGTGGTGGTTATATGTTTGTGTTGCCCATTGTGTGATGGCAACCTTTGTTTCATCTTCTGACTAAACTATTTACTTACCTCTATATTTACATGCAATGTGATTCAGTAGGACTAGAGTAGTGTAAATTACCTTGGTTTTGGGGCAGTAATCCCCTATTGTTTATGAAGGAGGGTGGCAGTATACCACTTCTCTATACCTGAGTGTGGCAGTAATCCATACTCAATTTTATATATTTAGGAGATTGGCAATATTCCTTTCTCTATCAGGTTTCAACTTTATGAGGGTTGGCTGCCATTGTGTTTATATTGTTCTAGGGCTATGTTTATCTCACATGCATGCAGGTTGAAGATGTCGTGGGGTGTGTTCCCTACTACCTTCTTATGTGCCAGTATTGCACAATCTTATTTGTTTTGTTTATGGCAAGTATCCTCTTTTATCAAGTTATGATGTTTCTTCTCTTTTATGCCCATGTGGGTAGTCCTTATCTCTTGTATGGGAAGCATTTTATTTTGATGTCCTTATTGCTAAAATTTCTCAAAGTTTCCTTATGCATACACATACCTGCTTTTTGCTGATGTCTTTCTTTTCTCTTCTTCTTTTGTGGGGTATGCTTCCAACCCCAGGTTAGATCGAGGAGAGTGAACTTCAACATCAACCTTGTAGCTGATCTTTGGGAGGCTTGAAGAGGTGGTTAGATGACCCTCGGCTTGGTATTTGGCTTTTATGTTTAGTTTTCCTTTTGGGACACCCATATGTGATGAAGTGTTGTATCATGTTAATAAACTTTGTGAATTGCTAGATAATGATAGTTTCCGCTGCTACTCATTGTGTAATGATACATACATGTTGAATGAATTGGTATCCATCCCTTTGGCGAAAAATTTTACGTGGTGTTTGGTTCATGGAATGTGGTCTTTTCTTTCTAGTAGAGAAGTGGTTTCACTTCTTTACAACATGGTATCAGAGCCACTAGTAGTCAGTTATCTAACAATTTCAAACTCGTCTCCCTTAGGATGTTTACCATTATGTTAGGTTTCTTACACCTAGTATCCTTGCTTTGAAGGAAACATTATGACTTTTGGATGATCATGTAGGGTTGATAGGTTAGAGACATGAGGACCTAAAACTCATCCCTAGATGGTATGACTTCTAGCTGGATACATGAGAAATATAAAACTCAAAAACTTTCATAACTAAAATATATGGGGGTACTCTTGATACCTTGATGATGATTAGCTTGACTTATTAAGATAAACCCTTTTAAGGGGTGGTGAATAAGTTTTCTTATGGATGTTATGATTTCGAGGATGAAATCCCTTTAAGGGGTGGTGTGTTGTAACATACCAGAAATATAATTCTACCCTCTCCACAGTTTTTCATTGATGCCAGTTCTCTGCCCTTTCTTCCCGCGTGGCTGCCCAGGAGCTATTCTTGACCCTTCTCCGCTTCTCCTCTGGTCTCAATTGGACCAGACTTTTCATATGGTAACCAGCCCTATTTAGTTTCTTCTCCGGAAATCTCGACAGAACTCCAGCCTTCCCTGCGTCCTTCGACCCAATTGACCCCCAAGTTATCATCCCTGGACCTCCCTCCACCTTTTTCTTTTTACACTTTCGCCTGCAGATTCCTCTAACTCTCGATCGACAAGCAGCATTTGCGTTGCTTTATTGGTTACTTCCGGCAAGGACTCTGCTCGCCCTCCTCGCTCGTTTGGCCTCACTTTGGTTTGAGTATGTTCGGGTGAGTACTTTCCTCTTTTACTATGCTTCATATCGCCACCAGCTTCTCTGGTTTTGGCTTCCGTATTTTCGAGCTCTGCTGGTCATGGTAGAGAACTGCCTACCTCCTTTCTCCGGCCACCTTCCGAACCCTGGCCAGGGTCAACAACTTCGTTTTGGCCCTGTGATTTCAATAGAGTGGTTGTTTGTTCAAAATCATCTTCTTTTTTGGAGTCTTATTCGAAGGATCAGACCTCCGGATTGCTGAACTCAGCTTGTTCAACGAAGAACAAAGCATGAGGTTAATGCTCTTGGTTGCCCTCATGTTTCCTGATTTGCTTCATTTTTCATCTAGGGGTAAAATGGTCTTTTTACGATTGTTAGATGTTAAGTTGGATGAGTGCTCAGCTGACTTGCATGGCTTTGATTGGACGAACCAAGCCAGCTAGGCCTCTCCCTCTTTCTCTCTTCTCTCTCAGCTCTGTTTATCTGATTTGTAAATTTGTGATTGGACGAGCCTTAAAAATTAATAACTAATTAATGGATCATCAAAAAAATATGGGAAAATGTTCGTTGGAATCAGAAAAACAAGATCTAACTAATGGTTTATGTTTTAATAATTTAGTCTAAAGAATAATAACAAGTGTTTCCAATAGATCTATTTAATGATGAATTAACTTGTAAAAATAATACCTAATTATTTATAAGTCAAAAAAATATAATACAATATGTTTTGAACTCCTAATAACATAACCTAAAATATGGAATAGTTTTCATAACCTAATTCACATATATATATATAAAGATGGTTTTTAGGGTTTGGTTAATGTGATGAAATTGACAGAAAAATATGTATATGTGTTTATTAGGCCTTTGGTGACATAGACTTAGATTTAGGAGTGCTTTGCAGTTTGGAATCTAATTTGAGGTATGTTGTATCCCCTATTCATCTATATTGAGCAATGCACCTACTTTATCATTCTTTTGACTTTTTCCGACACAAAATGTCTTATCTCTTGTTATCATGGTTCGTGTGAACTATCTTACTTGTTATGTACTTGGATATTCTCTTGAAATCTTATCTTGTGCCTTGGTGCATGTTGGTCTCTTATGTTAATATGTGCCACTTTGAAGTGGTGGTTATATGTTTGTGTTGTCCATTGTGTGTTGGCAACCTTTGTTTCATCTTCTGACTAAACTATTTACTTGCCTCTATATTTACATGCAATGTGATTCAGTAGCACTAGATTAGTGTAAATTACCTTGGTTTTGGGGCAATAATCCCCTATTGTTTATTAAGGAGGGTGGCAGTATACCACTACTCTATACCTGAGTGTGGCAGTAATCCATACTCAATTTTATATATTTGGGAGATTGGCAGTATTCCTTTCTCTATCAGGTTTCAACTTTATGAGGGTTGGCCTCCATTGTGTTTATATTCTTCTAGGGCTATGTTTATCTCACATGCATGTAGTTTGATGATGTCGTGGGGTGTGTGCCCTACTACCTTCTTATGTGCCAATATTGCACAATCTTATTTGTTTTGTTTTTGGCAAGTATCCTCTTTTATCAAGTTATGATGTTTCTTCTCTTTTATGCTCATGTGGGTAGTCCTTATCTCTTGTATGGGAAGCATTTTACTTTTGATGTCCTTATTTCTTAAATTGCTCAATGTTTCCTTTAGCATACACATACCAGTGTTTTGCTGATGTATTTCTTTTCTCTTCTTCTTTTGTGGGGTATGCTTCCAACCCCAGGTTAGATCGAGGAGAGTGAACTTCAACATCAACCTTGTAGCTGATCTTTGGGAGGCTTGAAGAGGTGGTTAGATGACCTTCGGCTTGGTCCTTGGCTTTTATGTTTAGTTTTCCTTTTGGGACACCCATATGTGATGAAGTGTTGTATCATGTTAATAAACATTGTAAATTGTTAGATAATGATAGTTTCCACTGGTACTCATTGTTTAATGATACATACATGTTGAATGAATTGGTCTCCATCCCTTTGGCGAAAAATTTTACATGTTGTTTGGTTAATGGGATGTGGTCTTTTCTTTCTAGTAGATAAGTGGTTTCACTTCTTTACATGGACAACATGTTCTTGTAGAATGTTGTGGTAAAACCAATCTGAGTCGATCGATTCAACTGTTGAGCCAATCGGGTGGCCTCTTAGTCAGTCAGTTGATATCCTTAAATGGTCGTCTGGTCTCTGGTTCAACCGATGTCTTGACTCCTCTAGCATATTAGTTGGGCCACACTTTGATCAGTTTGTTAAGTCATTTATCCCTTCTTAGTCCTTGAGTTGATCAAATTGACATTTGAGTTGTTCGGTTCGTCTGGTGTAAAACGTCTTCTCACAAAAAACAATAAATTAAAACTATCCTATTTCATATACATTATAAAAGGGGAAAACCTTGAGTTATATCCATAGGGGTTTTGGGCCATCACCATGCTAACATCCACAATAAAAATACTTTTAGGGAGACATGTATTGATTGCTTATATATTTATTTATTTATTTGTGGGATCATATGTGGTATTTAGTCAGATATGCACAATATTCATTCTAGTATTCACATTTCAGGTGATAAAATAAAACATATCATGTCGATTTAAATACAGATACATTGTAAATTAATGTGGCATTGATACCACTATTCGGAAATCGGGGAAACATATTAGGCAACGAAAACAAAAATTTTCATGCATGATTCCTGAATTAGTAGAGATATACCTACTCATGAAGCAAGACTAGTGACTACTATTGCAGTTGAGACGTGGACGCTTTCCAAACTACACACAGACATCTGGCTATGATGACCTCCTAGTGAGCCCCACAGAAAGTGGTGGTATTTGTCCTCCTAGCAACTGACAACAACCTCTACACCTCTATGTAGTCCACACAGACCTTCAAGAACTCCACATTATGCTACCAGAGACAACATGTTCAAGTTGTCCCATCGAATGCCAGTGTGCTAGCATTGACGTGCTCTCCAAATTGTCTCTCCCTTGTTATCCCTCCCCTTTACAGGTAGGACTTGCTCGGGTTCTCTAGTTACCACAACCAGAGAGGACAAAAATTGTGAGAGCCTATTTTTGCGTCTCTGATATCCTCGAGTGTCCCCCATTATATAGGATGTCTAGGGTCAGGGTTTTTAGTTCATTTGGGAGTCAATGTGACAAAATATCTTGAATTTTCTGGAAGCTACAAATGATGAACCCGTTGGTTCACCAGATTTCCTTTTTTCAATCACATTATCATTCACTATTTGATTAATTTACAACATGATGTCGGTATCAATCCTTGATCCAACCAAATTGATTTTTGAGCTGGGTGGTTCAACATTTGAACCGATCATTTTAGACCTTCAGCCCATTGGTTCACTAAATGAACCGGATGATTCATGCCTTGGTCCCACCAATATTCAGCCAATGACGTTTCTAATTTACCTGACACTTGAATCAATTGATTCAATACTTGAACCGGTCCGTTCGTATTCCATTCAAGTAATTTTCAACTACTGTTGTTTAAATTGAATACCTAATAACTAAGTATTCAATTAAATGTCATTCATGAATAAACTCCTATTCCAAGTGCATCCTATGTGTGTGACCCTATAGGTCCCAAGTTACATTGGAAGTGAATGTCAAAAACCAATTTATGACATCAGAAGGAATGAACAATATATAGAAACACATCATTGCTACCCAAGTAATTGAAAAGATGGATAACAACTTCAACATACACTATTTGATCAGTTTTATAGTGATTGTATAGTTCTTTTGTCTCTGATAGCTGGATTGAATTTGACACATGGAATCTTCATCCTCTCAATGTTCAATCCATATTCCTTAAACTAGACTAGATTGTCTGAGAGTCATGTGAGATCACATATCATATATTGAGTCCATTGAGTATGTGCATATGTTTCTCAGTCTTGCTTATCAATGGATTGGATATCGATCTTCTGTAGGAGGCATAGATCCCATCTACATCATTCATACTCTATCCCCATGTGTCACAATCTACCCGAGCATCACTTTATGGAAGCCCTTGTTCAAGGTCACATTTGATGATGTCAAAATACATCGAACAACATGTGATGAGTGTAGTGCCTTTAGGTCTACGAACCACAATAACTATTATCATTATGAGAGTTGATTCTGACTACCATTCCATGCTATCTATGTATCACTCTCAAGTTGGGTTTGTCCTATAAATTGTTCTCTAACATGCATCTATTTGTTTGACTTGATATCACATATCATGACTAATTATGCTTTATCATCAATCAACACACACTCTAGTCATATGTACTACCATTGTCTATTTTTCTTCCATTGTAATATCTGACTAGGGACATAACAAGAATGCATGTACTCTTATCATGCATATGATCTCATTCTTTAGGTCCTCAACTGGAAGACATATGTCATCGAGTAACATCATTCTTTAGACATCTATTATACATATGTCATCATCTCATGATCGATACAAACATAATAGATGAAATTACCTTTTTATCATTATCAAATACAATATAGGATGCCTCATTGCAATCATCACATGATTGGATCTATGGACATACATACCAAGCAGTACCCTCCTTCTGAGAGGGGATAGGGACAAAAGTCGCCAAGCCGTTACCCTCCACAGAATTGCCCCAACCCTAGATAGGTATTAGAGTTCATCTTAGAGAGAGATATATCAATGTATTTAAAATTTTGATCTTTAGTTGAGCGGTATATGTGATGAAATATAGGTCTTTCCCTTATTGTATTAAGTGGTATCTATGCTTAAAGTAAAATGGATATTTATAGTAAAATACATCATGTCATGTAAGCAACTTATTTATTACATGTTTTTTATTTACTTTCTATATCATTCCAAACAAGATTTATAACACCACATAAATATTTTATCAATTTTTATATATTACAGTTCTATTTAAAATAAGGAATTATATTTTGATGATTTCAGGTAATAACATGTGATTAATGAATAATTTTGTGAACTTGGCTTCTACTTTTGATGACTCTACTAGATGAGGGAATGTTGAAGAAACCTCATCACATCATAACTGCATGAGAGTGCTTTCTAATGACAAAAGATGTTATAGTTTTATGTGAAATTTCACTTTATTCTCTCAATGTATTTAATGTCATATTGCCTTTGAGCCTACTATAATGAAACCTTTTGGTTCAATTAAAGTAAAGTAGGCTTTATGTCATAACATCATATGTTGTGTGTATAACCCAAGCTACTTAATCACTGCCAACCAAAGTTGTGGTGTTCACATTTGATGTATAACTCACTCTTTGATAGAAAACATCCTAGTCCTAAGTAACTTTTATATCTCTGAGCCAAACCTAAGATCAGATACCAAAAATGAGGTGATCTAAACTTACTTTCTAGGGAATAGGCACATCATGAGAGATATTAAGCTAATTGTTCTTTGGATATCCAACAAAAATAATATTCCTAATGCTTTTGGTGATTAATAACTTTAGACTCATTGAATAAGCATATGACATTTCATTTGTCGACATGAACTATCAACAACTTTATCTAGTTATTACAACATACATAGCAACATCATCAAACTAGTTCTTGAATTAATTTACATCATATAAGATGTTCAGACAAAATTTATCTCATCCTCGCTCTCACATGTCAAGTTCTGGATAAAAAATAAGAGACTATATATGATCTAGATATCCTCTCTTTGTAACCTATGTCCATTTAATCTTGTAGAATACTTGATTTGTATCTCCTTATTAATATGTAGTGGTACATGCTGCAAATTATTATATTATGAGATTCTTGCTCTATTTATGCAAACTCACCAACTAGCCATGATAATTCATTGTAATTACTATAGTAAAATGTATGCATGAAGAATAAAAACATGGATATCACATACTATAAATAATACATTATGTAGATTTTAGGAAAATAAATATAGGAAAATAATAGTAAATAATACAAAGTGCTTAACCTTTGTTCTTTTTATTATGTACAAGCCCACATGAGGTTTTGGAAAATATGTGCAATTATATTGGGTACCTAACTGTATAAGGTTATTGTCATTGCTTATCTTAATCCCCTATAGCCCACCAATATTTATAGGCTACGTTATCCTAGATGTTTCTTGTTCATATGCATATGTAGTTTTTCATATTGCATGTCTATGTGATGAATTTTGTTGTGTTCAATACATCTAGAGTCATATTTCTTCTTTAATTTCATTTATCAATCATATATGATAAATTTCTTAGATTAACATTTTAGTTCAATCATTCAATGTCTATCATGATTATGTAATTTTATTAGCTAAATATTTGTATCAAATACTAGATGGAAACAAACTAAGCATGTTTAGAAATATTAGCAATATTCTAAAATTTATCAACTTGGATTCATAGTTAAAATCAACCAATAAGATTATTCATATTTCTGGGACTTATTCTAATAAATTGAGGGCAATTCAGGTATGTTAGTCTATCTGACATTACTAAGTAAACATTTAACCAATTTTTTAATAATTCCAATAGGAATTCATTCACAAATATTATTATTCAACTTTTTTGTTCAATTATAGAACTATAAATCTGAATTTAAACTTGCCTGTTCTATAGAAAGAAAGAGCAAACCCTATATATTATTTAACTCTAAACTTATAGCTTAGTTTTCTATAAAATCCTTGTCATGTAATGATTTTCCACACACAAAATTTCTTACATACTTGATATTTTGTTGGAATCCAAGATATGTCAGCTTATATTTAGGAAAAAAACCAACCAAACTTATATAAAATATTCATTTGTTCTGTTATTCATAGGTCATTCTATACTAACAATTAGGAAGAAGGGAAAGAAGAAGATATTTTGATAACTTCTTTCACTTATTATTCCATTAACATCTATAGAGGAAATAAAAATAATGGTAAAAAGAATTTATTAATGTTGGTTCATTCTAGGTTTTGAGTTGTTGGTATGTTCTTTCATGGTTTTATGTTTCTCCCCAAAAAAAGCATCTTAGATTGCAAAACTCAAATGAAGTTTTTACGGGTTATTGATATTGGTTTAAGGAGTTGGGTTTTAAATTTTGTTCATTTAAATTTACTATATATCAACATAAATGAATTTTCATGATCGATCATACCGACGACACTGACCAACAAGTAGCAACATCCATACTAGTTGAAGAATAGGTCAAAGCACCCAAAACATTGAGTTATGTCTTCTATCAATGTAGCACTTGGAAGTCTTCTAACAACAGTCAAAATGGAACTATGTTGGAAGATGCGGCCCAATCAAAGCTACTTACATCAGTTGATGTGTCTAGTTGAAGTGGCTTGAATGGATTGATGCAGATTATCAAATAGGCTTGACATCAGTAGATGTGGCTGATTGAAGATGCCTAACATCATTCCTTGTAGATGATCAAAGTAGTAAATTAATGTAACTTCAATAAACATTTTATAATTCTCAATAATATATTCCAACATGAATGTGAAAATTTTTGATGGATCATTCAAATCATTTTAAATATTAACTTCAATATATAAACAAAACATATTTTTTACTAAATCGAGCAATTTTCAATCATTATTCACACAATTATTGTAGTTAACTAGTAAGAGTACAATTTAACAATAGGATTACCATAACCATGTGATTAGTAGTTTAGCTAAAACCGGTTTGTAACATTGCCAATACCCTAAGATGAGCATAATATGCAATAAACATATAAAAACACATTCGCGATGATATATGGAAGAGACTTGAATTTAAATTATAGTATTGAACTTTTTACATGAAGTAACATGGGAGACAAAAATATGTTTTGATTATGCAAGAATATGAAACAACTATCTATTTTCATCATGATATTGTACAAAAAAGAGGCAAATTTTAGACCCGTGTCAAAAGTTCCTCCTTTGAGATACTTGAGGTATCATTAAAACATGTACTCCCGCATCATTTCCAATTTTGTTCTTTCACATGTTTGTCACAAGTTCAACCTTAGTAAGTTTATAAAGATATTATACTTATTAAGCAAAGAACATATTGAAAATATTATTTATAATTAAGATAAGAAAGTATAATATAATTAGATAAATATAGTAGAAAACATAATAAGTTGATATATATAGGTAAAATCCCAAAATTAATGGTTCCTACAAGTTATAACTGGGTTTTAGCGGTGGTGTTCCAATTCATATGGTCACAATCAGTTAGTGTTCTACTATTAAAAATAAAATAAAATAATTTATTTTCTCATTCTCAAAACTTTAACCATGCTAATTTTTTATTTTATTAATTGTCAAACATTGATGATAAAAGGGCACTAGAAACTCAATAAAGCCTAAATGTTCTAAGATGGAAACTATGTCATGGCATAAGTGGAAACAATAAATATACAAACATTATGGTGTAGAAACATGATTGGTTATTTCTAAGAACCAAAGGCATCACATAAAAATTATTTTTCACCAAGTTCATATTTGATATAGTTTCATCAATATTTCCACCATAAAAATACTAGTCTACCTCATAACGAGATGTATATGGTCTTGCTTATACTAAATGAGATTTTCAATTTGATAACATTTTGTTTGATTTATCTTAGTTTTAGAAGCTTTCGTATTTCTAGTCTAGATTATACTCTGACATGATATTTTATAAACATTTATTAAATTATTTGTAATAATAAAATATAATTATATGATACTCAAGAAAAATTTGATATGTAATTGATGGTAAATCTTGTAAATAGACTATATGACTGAAACTTGTCTATGTTTCCCTAATAAACCAACCTAGGATTCTTCACGTAACATGAATCTGATACCCAATCATACTAATATGAATATTTTTAGTTAAATTATATAGTTCTAAGATAACAAAAAGATCAAGTGCATGATACAATATTCTTATCTAGGATATGAAATACGATAGTTATGAGAAGCCCCAAGCATAATGTAATACAAATTAAATTGAATAAAATACAAGATTAAGAGAATAATTAAAGTATAAATCCAAAATTAATTGTACACCTTTCTTCTTTTTCATCCTCAAATGCTTCTAGCATAATAAGTTGAGTATGCTTCATAGTTCACTAAGATATTGATGGTAAATAGCGACTTCCTTCTCAATGATTAAAAAGTGTCCTAAGATGATAACCATGTGGTGACATAAGTGGGATGAAATGGCACAATAATTGTGTTTTAATAAAGATTATATCAACCTTCACTTTTGTCAATAGAACATTGTTAACAATTTCTAACCTCATAAGATAGTACTTCCCACCAAACTCTTCATTGATAAAGGTTTATTAAAAATATATGAGTGTTTATGTCATAAAACTATCGATTTGTCATATATGACATCATGGATGACCTACTTGATGTCAATTTCAATTTCCATCTGAATGAGATATTTCACATGAAATTGTACCACATAGGGTCTAAAGTGTATATACATTTAAATTTTACAATCAGACCGCAGATTAGTGTGGTATCATTACAAAGAGAGGTGAATGTTTAGTCTTGTAATTAATGTATTTTAAATGTGGAACTAAATCCTTTCCCCTAATTTTTCCTAGTTATAGTAATATTTGAGCTTGTTTGGGATAAATTACCTTCAAAAAAGATTATTTTTTTCAATAAATTGCAAGATGATTTCTTAACAATAAAATGTGGTTTATTTTCTTCATAAGATGTAAATTTAATAATGATAAATGAAAAATGTGACCTACAAGGAAAAAGTTAAATTTGTGACATCTGACAACCCATTTTAGAGTTTTTCACATATTATAAATTTATCATCTGACTCTTTGCTATGATTCATATTCAATGGTATCTACTATTCTAAGATAATAAACGCACGAATGACATTATTTCCAATGAAAAATACTTCTTTGATATGATATAAAATATTTTAATAATAAGAATCCCCTAGACTTTAGTAATACATGCTGAAATGAATAGAAATAAAGATCAAGAGAAGAATGATTGTACATTTGATTGATCTTTTATTAAACTAAACCATCAATGTCATTCACAGTCATTATTTGTAGTTAGGTTTACCATTTGGAACAACTACCAACTAAGAATACATAAATAAAATATGGATTGAACATAACATGATATTAGTCATTTACAAGCACTATATGCCTAAATGAATATTTGTTTAGCAAAATACACTCAAGATGGGCGTTCATACTTGAGATGTGTAAGAATGGACTCTTTCCTTTGGGTGCTTTGGAATGGGAGTGAGTTTCTAAAAACAAGATGGGTTTAATACTCAAGGTAGGATGACGTGGTTATCAATTTTCATGCTCCTCCTCTAAATATTCCCTTGACCATGGTACTTGAAATTGTAGTATTAAACCCAAACAACACCTCATCTTCCACGCCCATGCATTGTATTCCTCATACATAGAAAAATAGTAACAATTTTCAAATATTCTCCATTAAGTAAGGTGCTTAGCGATAATAATGTGACATTATAGATAATTAATGATATATATTGGTGATTGATGAAATATTGATGAAGTTGGAATCATGTTTTGATGGAGTTGGGTGGATGGGAATAATAATAGTCAAAGGGGACGGGTATTTTTGTAGAGACCTCCTTTAGATCAGAATTTATAGAAATATTAGAGATAATCTGTAAACGAAACCCTCATTAATAGATAAGTAATAATTTCTCAGCAAATATAATTAAGATAGTAGACAAGAAACATAGGTTCCATAAAACCACATGATGAAAACTCCACATAAAAAAAAGAATCCACTTCACATAAAATAAGTATCCAAAAATTCTTTCACGAAACCAATCAAATTGGATTTAGTTCAATGAAAATCAAATCTTACTACTCATATGTAGTTCATTTTACATTACATTACATGTTCATAGAATAGATAGTCTTTATTTACACCCACAACCAAGAAAACAATACTACAAAGACATTCTAATGTGATCTATAACATTAACATATATTGAATGATGATCTCTATGATGGATGCCATTATACCTCAAAACATTTCAAAAACCATATGTGAGACTCATATTTAGCCCCAATGGGTGGAAAAATCTCACTCATCTAAGAAACATGTACAAAAATTAGATTATTCATATCATAGTGCAAATGAATTGAGTATATTATTTTTCAAGTCCAACAAAATTTCTAGCATTAAGTACTTGTAATTTATGTCAATGAATTAATTAGTTAGCAAATTTTTCAATAACATTAGATTCCAACTTCTAACCTATCTTTTGGAGCATTTTTTATGAATAGATTAACAAATATGAATACTAAAGAATTATACTCCTATTATGAATTTGGTATCAAAAGTATATAAAACTAATTAATCATTAAAAATTGTAGTGTAATACAATATATTTGTGACACCCCACTAGCTGGGCTGAAACCATATAATGCAACCTAATATTATAGTCTACAGAAGTTATGTCTACCAAATATAACTATTCATATTAAAACTAATGATTTTTCATCAAAAAGAGTAGATATTAACCCACCATTAACTAGATGTTAGAGATTAATTGTTATTTAACATTTACTAATCAATAAATTTATTTGGTGTATAAAAATGAGAAAATAGTTTATATTATAGTATAAGAGTGATTGATCTTCACATAAAAGAAATATATTCAATAATAATATATTCATCAACTAGAAGTAAAACAAAATAACAATTATTATCTTACTTTTCACACATCTTATCATATTTCATATATTTTCTTTAAAACTACTTGGCTCGTACCTCACTAAGTAGAAGTTCCCACACCTAATTTGTGTCAATGAATCAGTGATATTATGATAGGGTTTATCCAATCACCCTAAGATAGCTACTATGAATTTGAGTACATCGCAAGGTTTCCAAATGTCAATAAAGTAGGACTCTCAAGCCTCTTTACCATCACATCAGCATAATAAGTACATGAGATTCATGAAATAGAATAGAATCTATCTATCACAACATTTCTCACATTTCACACTACACATTTATCCATAGTTGATTCCTTTTAAACATAGAATTTAACCATAGAGGATCAAGGGTCACGATCACTCTACATGTGATATATTATGAATCATTATTGTCTCACATTTAAATTTTAGATGCACACTTCTCAAAATCCTCTGATTACTATAAGGAAATCTACATTTCCCTACATATCAGGTAAAATACATTGTGTTTAAGGATCCTAATTAGATGAATTAATCATTTAAGTCCATATGTAATCCCCTTACTCATCATTAATATATTTCAACTTATTAATTTCATTTGTGTGTATCCTTAGATAACGATAATGGCATGAATCATGCCACAGTTAAAAAGAAAAAACATTGCAATCACTATGCAATCACCACAACTATCTACAATCTACAACTCATTAGCTTATTTCCTACTATCACATCATTGGATACGAATTATCAACACTAGAATATCATCCTAAGATATAGCCTCATTCAAATGTATACACCCTAATAAGTTGTTCTCACATTTATGAATTATCAAAACTAGACTATCATTACCTTCCATTGCATCACATTTGCATCATTTCATTTCATCTCACATTTTTTAGTAAATATTTATAGTGGCATTAGGATTGGACACATAAGTATCAACATATAAATATGCATTATTAGTCATTATACAATATCTGTATAAGATAAAACATAGCTCATCCCATGTAAATTACCTAAATTTTAAAGCATTTCAAGCACAAACATAACTATAACATTTATTCATCATATTTTTCCGTTAACCATGCTTTATTAGGTTTTTTATTCATAATTTGTCTCATCTCCTTTTAAATTCCATATATTTTAGTAAATAATACTATTCACTATTTTTTTAACTCCTAATATTAGGGATAGTGATAAGTAATTATCTCCACCTGGTTAATTCCTTGGTTTTCCAATAAATAAATAAACACTACCTTAACATCTTTCATTAATTATTCAATACTACTCTAGGAATCAGTTGTTCTCCATTCACTTAATACAAAATGTTTCTTTCTCATTGAAACTCTTCATATTCTAACTTTAGTGTATTTCTTTCCATCTTAGAAAAAGGTTAATCCACCTAACATAAAAAATAAACACTTGTTCATAATCATTTTATTGATATTTATCCATTACTTATCGTTCTAGTCCAGTTCACCATTTTACATTACCTTTCTTCCATTTGTATGTACACATTCCATGTTACATAACTCCCAATGGAACTTTGGTATTACAATCAACCTTCCATTTCCAGTTGAACTATAGAAAAAATAGAATAACATAATAAAGTTTATTTTATTAATTTGTTAGCAATAATAAATCATTTCAACTCATTTCTATGTGACATATGTAAGATACTATCATTCATACTGGAGTTGCTCCCTAATACTTAAATCACTCTAAAGTATATGCATTAGGGTCATTACATCTTTATATAACTTAATATATTCAATCAAAGTAATAATATGTAATATAGCATATCTCATCCCATTTAAAAGATCTCATTCAATGCTAGGGATTTATCTTCATTTTCATTCCAAAGGTAAAATTTAGGGTTTTCAATTAGTGAGATCGTATCTTACATCTTTATACATCATCATAAACATCTCATTTACCTCTAACCTCAGAATCTACTAGGAGTTTTTAAGGTTATTCCAAATACACTAAAACCCTTGTAATTTGTTACCATGCAATACATCCTTCATTACAGACATGCATCATGCCGTTGACTCACTTAAGTCACAGCCACAATACTAACCCTAAATATGGACATCTTTATTCAAAAACTGTATAGTATCCCTCATACAAAATCGGACTTAAAGTTGACCAAGATTCGATAACAAATACTCAGGAATCATAATTGATCCATTCTTATTCAATTCAAACTACATTCTAAACATGTCCAGTGTATTTCCTAGCATCATATCCAATAGGAAAGTAGGTGATATTAGCATAAAACCTTGATTTTTTTGGAATATGGTAAACATATAGCCAAAAAAAGGGTATAGCAAAGACAAACATACAAAGTAGGGAACCTAACCAAGATTAGGCCCAAGACAAAGAAAGTCATTCCTATAAAGGGTATCTAGGTACAAAAACCCAAGTGTGCATATGTGTTTGAGCTCAAGTTAACTAAGAGCTCATTCCTATGCTTTGCATGCCATTTGAGTTCAATGGTTAAAATTTCGAGCAATTTAAGGGCATCATGGTCCTTCAGGACGTCGGCCCTTTTGTGCCTTTCATTCCATAAAAGGTAACACTGTCTAGAGATGCAGAGGTTTGTAAACCCTCAAATCTCTCTATTGTGTTTGTTTCTATTGGAAATCTAGGGAAGAGCATCAAGCAAATATGAGGGTATCTAATTGCCCCATCCATTTCTAAGGAAGATAACCCTTCATAAGTTCTTAGAGGTCCTACAGTCAAAGAAGATGTATTTGAAAGTTTTTGACTCCTCCTTACAAAGGTTGCACGTCTCCTCCACCTAAAAGCCCCATCTCCTCATTCCATCTTTAGATAGTAGAATGTTAAGTAAAAGTTTTTAAGCAAAAGTACTCTATTTTTGGCAGTGAAATCTTCCCCACTTGGTATCTACCCACCAACCAATATTGCTAATACCTAAACTAATGTTGATCAATGATGACAAGTTACTAGTGACTCAGTTTCCATTCACATCATCATGGTATAAATGTTGGGAGGACTCAAAGAACTTGCACATGCTACTCCATGTACTTGAATGGTTGCACCCTATAGTCAGAAGGAGTTGGTTCCCATACCACCTTTTCATCCAATTCACAAGGAACCTATCAAATCTCTTTTTAATGTCTCTCTATAGCAACTTTGCTGCAATAGTGATTTGGAGGCCAGTGAGCTTAAATGTTTTTGCAATGGTTTCCCATGAGATGCCATGTTCCCTAACTTCCCATATGAAATTAGTACACAAGGAACAGATACAGAGAATGATTTGGCTAGGGATATCCCTCATAGAAGCCCAGAAACAAAATGTGGCTTGAACCACTATGACAACAAGCACCAGACGTCCAGCCATAGAGATTTTTAAACAACTCCACCCATCCACTTTCTTTCTAATATTGTCCAAGCACATCTAAACTCTTTAGTAATGACTTTCCTGACAAAAAGAGGCAAACCCATGTATTTAGTCAAACACGCCTCTACCCATGTCGGCAAAAACTTTTAATCTGCCAATCTTGTTATCACAAGATTTTGAGAAGAAAACTAATGACTTGATGAAGCTGATATAAAGTCTGGAGAGTTTCCCAAAGAGGATGAGCACTTTCTTGGCCTCTTTAAATCTTCTAGCATTCACAATTGAGAAAATTAGTATGTCATTAGTGAATATCAGAGGGGACCTGACTGTCACCCCTTTTACCTATTAAGGTCTGATCAAAACATCTAGTCTCTAATGCTTTGATCATGTCTATCAATCCCTACATGACTAGGGTAAATAAAAAATGTGATATAGGATTGCCTTGGTGTAGCCCATTAGATGACTTGAACATCCCTGCTATGTTCCATTAATAAGAATATAAAATAAGCAAGTTTCCATACATTGCATCAACAATTGGATCCATTGTTGATCTAAGTGTATATCATTCATGATATCACAATGAAATTCACAATTCATGTGATCAGACGCCTGACTAATATTAATTTTTATGGAGGTTTTGGAGTTTTTGTTCTTCCACTCATGAATTCATTGAGGAATTCAGTAGCTAGTAGTGAGTAGTTTGTCATCTTTCTTCCCTTGATGAATACATTATGTTCATCAGAGATAATGTGTGGTAGTACTTTCTTCCACCTCTTTGATAGAAGTTTAGAATGGATATTATATAGCACTAAGTAGCAAGAAATTAGTCTATAATAATTTATTCCTCTGACATCATTGGATTTAGGTACAAGTTTAATGAACACATGATTTTCTGCTCTCACCGTGGAACCCCGCTCGATAAACCACATAATTGCTTCACAAATATCTTTCTTGATTGTTTCCCACATAGCTTGGAAGAATTGTATGTTGAAGCTATCTAGGTCCAGTTGAGAAAACTGCATCTTTGATTTCCTCCTCTATTTCATCCTTGAATACATCGACATTCATGGCATATAATAGTCCTACAGATTGGTAGGTTGGTTTCTCTACCATCATAAGTATAGTTTTTTTATAGAGTTTGGTGAAGAAATCACTGGCCCAACCATCTATCTCCTTTCTTGTATCCATTAACATGTCGTGTTCATCTATGATCACATATATTGTATCCCTCATATGTTTTTTCTTTATAGGAGCATGGTAAATTTTAGAATTTTGATCTTTGTCAATAATCCATTTAACTTGATCCTCTACTACGAGGATTGTTCCTTAGCTTTCTCTAGATTTTTGACTCAATCCTCACATTTCTTCACTTCCTCAATCTCCTCCAAAGATAAGGGATTGTTCTCAGAAGTTGTGTGGACTCATTATATTTTGCTTTAGCTTTTTGATGGAGGTTGGGGATGTTGACTTTCTCTTTTGACCACTTCTTCAATTTATTCTTAGCTATTCGTAGCTTCCTGAGAACACAATAAAGAGGGTTTCTAGCCACCTGAGTGTTTCAATAGTCTTCGACCAATTTCTTAGAACCATTCAACGCATACCAGACATTTAGAAATATGAATGGTTGGGGGGTTGTGTTGAGTTATTGAGGTTAACCATCATCTATGCGTGATCTATGAAGTACTGTGAACCATGTATGACAACCACATTGGGCATTAGAGCCAACCAAGAACTTTTAACTAACCCCTATCAAGGAAGATCTCTATTTAATCCCATAGTTTCCTCTTATTAGACCTTGTAGTCAATCTTCCAACATTGTTGAGTTCATGCAGACCAACATCATCCCAACTATTGTTGAAACCATTCATAACTTTTTGAGGTATTTCCCTTCCACCTTGCTTCTCAGGTGCCTTCTTGATGGTGTTGAAATCACCCAATACGAGCCACATGATATCATGTTGGATAGTATCCTTTATGATATCTTGTTGGATAGTTACCTTTTTGACATGCCAAAATCTTTCTTAGTTATCTTCAATGTTCCCTCCATAGACGATAGAGAGAATGCATGAGAAGACATCCTAGTTGAAGAAAATAATTGTGACCATCTTCTCACCAACCACTATCATTTCAATCCACCACATTGTCAAATTCCATTTATTGACAATTTTCCATGATCCATCTAATCTAGGTTAGAGAGACTAAGCCAATGAGAGGGAAATATGGTACTTACCCAATCAATAGATCATCTCCTTATTCTGGTATCAAACCAACATATGATCTCTGCTTAGATCTCTCTCAAAATCTTAATCAACCTTCTCTATGTCATAGGCAAGGAATCTCCTCCCACATTCCATGTGAGGATCGACATCAGTTTGTTTCAGGTGGTCCTCCTCCACTTTTGGATTTGGATATGTTCTTACCTTTTGCAATAATGTTACTAGTCTGTCTTGGACTCTATCTATGACTTCCCTGAGTAGTAATTGGGTTCTCTTCAACAACTTTCTGGTTTAGAACCAAGAATTTTTTGGTGATGTTGATCTCTTCTAAATCAATCATGTCCATAACCGACTCATTATTTCTCTTCTCTACTTCAGTAGCCGCACTGGAACCACTAGATTTAACTTGAATTTCACCATCTTCAAAGACTATCGTTACTTACTCATCAGTGACAATGGCCTTCTTTTTATCAATAGCATTCAAGTTTGTCTTCTTGTGATCTTATTGAGCTTGATCTTGCAAAAGGGGTCTGGAATGATGCATCCTCCTCTTCATTGCACATCCTATCTCAGGAACCACTATGGGTAGATATAGCATAGGACAAGTGTCACCTCAATCAAGTAGTGCTTAATACATTAGCTTCACCTGCCATTCATCTCCTTTTGAAAGATCAACCATGATCTCTGGTAGTGGTTCATGCTGCACTGAAATATTCACATAGCATTGAGTACATCCTAGTATAGATCCATCCACCCATTGATGGATCGTATGTGGTTCTCCAATGGCATGGGTGATTACATTGATTGCCCTGAAGGACCAATGCTTCTCAACATCTGGTTGGGAATTCATAACAGTGTTGTCCTCAAGTCCATCTTTTGAGAAACACCAGCTGGACATCAAAAAACTAGGGTCCACAATTGAGGGAAACCTTGGTGGGAGCTTCATTAGCGATTGAGTGAGGATCAACCAATCTATGAAGGTGAACACCTCTAACTCACCTCTGGGCCTCCATGTCCTTATCATCCATCCTTACAACTAGATCACATTCACACATGTTCCCACAATCTGGACAATCACAAAGAACCTTTGAGATTCATCCATTGCCCCCATAATAGGCTATGTGAATCTTTTCCGGTGATTCTTGTCACCGTCTCTAAAGAAAGGCTTCTACTGGTCCTCAACTATGCTTCTTCGGATCTGCATGTGCGTACCTTCCATTTCCTTCGCCCATCGTAGGCAATGGTTACATCATCTCTAGGTTTTCTCCATTGCTCAGTCACCTTCTTGGAAATAGCCCTATTGGCCTAGGGGGAAGGTCCCTTCTGATTCTGAGCAGGGTCGGAGGCCGCCAGATCGTCCCCCTCCATGGTGTTGTTCCAACCCTAGTGAGGGAAGAAAGATCATGTAGAGAGGGAAATTAAGGTCTTTCCTTAAAACTTTAAATCTTGCAATTTATTTTTCATCAAATTAACATATAATTTTATTTGTAGATTAGATAATAAATAAATATAAATAAATAATAATGAACATTAATAGAAGTTAATCAAGTTTCTCAGAATTTTACCAATTAAATACCCAATATCTTGGAAATACAAGCAATAATAGTATTGATCTTTACTAGGATTGGGTATGCTTTCAAAATGTCTAAATATTTCAGTCAGAACAAACCACTCACCTCAAGTGTAATGAACCTAAAAATGTATCTTAATTACCGAGATTCTAGAAATTAATTCAAACATCAAGCAATCAACCCTCTTTGTGCTTCTCCCAACTTGAAGCCCCAGAAAAGATGAACAAGAGAGAAAGGATGAGAAAATAGGGTGTCATGACATCCTTTCAATGTGAACAAGAGGAAGGATAGAGTTTAGACATATGTTAGAAAAATCACCACACAAAATCCTAGTTGTGTTTGAGAAACATAGTTGATTTTGTAACCTATATCAAGCTGAAATTGTAACTCTACTCTCTTGGATTTAACTCCTTCAAAACCATAGAATATCCCTCTCGCTAAGGATTAGAAAATCTCTAGAATAATGAACGATGAACGCGGGAGGTGTTTGGCTCATGTTGGGTTCATTAAACCAATTCATGTCCTTACCATAACTAATTCTAAACATTTTCTATCATTTTTCATTTTATTTATGTTATCAGCTGGCCAAAAATATGTCTCAACCAAAGTTGAAATTTTTTGAATGCTTGAAAGGGTTCACCCATAATAAATTCTGATGACCATATATATTTTTTGCACAGATCATACTCGTTTAATGTGATTCTTCCCCTATAAGAAGTCTCCTTTAGATTGAGGATATTTATTAGTATGATTTTAAAGTCTATTAAAATAGTAAAAGAATTATAATTTTGTATAATGTTAGGTGTCTTTTTTTTACTTTTCTTATGCCAAAAAAACTTTATTTCCTCATTAAATTTTTCTAGGTTAAGGGTAAAGTATGCAAACAACTAAATTCGACATATCCCAAAACCTTAATGTTAGAAAACTAGGGTCCTAGAAAAAACAATGTATATTATGTTAAGTTGAAAATGGCGCATTACAACTTCTTTTGTCATCATTGGATATAAGGGACATGTTGTTTCTAGTGTTTTTATATGTTGGTGTTCTACCATTGTTGTCATTGGTAGCCCATTTGAGCACTTCTTTGGCAGAGAGAAGGATGTAGAGGAGGTGGTAGTGCCTACAAAATTCAGAGTGGTGACTTGTGGGTACTAACATCACTATAGTCTCTATATTCTTGGCTGGAGTTATGGTGGATAGAATGACTACTAAGTAATGGTTGTTGTGAATATAGGGATCCTTCTATTTCAATGTCATGGAAGCATCTTGATTAAGAAACATAAGTATAGGGAGGCCAAATAAGAGATAAATTCACATGGATTTAAGTGAGATAAGATTCAATAATTATGTGAGGCCCAAATGAGAAAACCCAAAACAAAGCACTTGATCAACAACTAGACAAACACATTACCAAAAAAATGGGTAAATTGTGAGGACCAAATGAGAAAACTCAAAACAAAGCGCTTGATCAACAACTAGACAAACACATTACCAAAAAAATGGGTAAATTAAAACGGATTTTATATAACCATTACTATGCAGAAAAATATAACATCAAGGTCCAAAAGTAACATATCACATATTGTATCAAGTGTTCTCATCTGTATAGTGGCCATCTTCCACACCTATTACAAAAGATATCTGACCACATGTACAATCCGCATATGCAAGCCATGGCATACTACCAAGAACACGTACTGAGATACACATCATATACAAAACACATCCCTTCCCAGACTTGAGAGTACATGGATGACACATAGGACTCTACTACACACACTAGAAGTTATCCAACCTTCAACAAATACTAATCCATGAGCTTCTCTTCCTCAACATCATGATCTCTACCACGTTCACGACCACCTACACAGATGTGGAAACCCAAAGGGTGAGACCAACATCCTAATGAGAGAAATAATTCTCACCAACTATTATTGCTATACAAAGATGTGTAGTTATAGCATATTAATCATTTATAAGTAGATTCCAACTAAATGAATAATTAAAACTGATCACACAAGTTAAGTAGGTTAAGCAACCTTAACATATAGGAATAATATCATGATAAGAAGAAATATGAAGGACATGTATATTCGTTAACTTATCTTACCACATTGTATAACA
The DNA here is from genome assembly GCA_963693085.1 of Alisma plantago-aquatica. NCBI lineage: Eukaryota > Viridiplantae > Streptophyta > Magnoliopsida > Alismatales > Alismataceae > Alisma > Alisma plantago-aquatica. The sequence goes on from OY856411.1 coordinate 1,474,435,703, forward strand.
ACTGAACAGTATAAGAAACAAGGTTAGAGTAAACATCCAATATGAGACTCGTTTAACCCTAAAGAGATATACTAAACTACTATATTACATCTTTTAATAAACTAAGATATGAAGATTGAGGTAAACCACTCACACTTCAACTGCTCCCTGCTAAGTCAAAAATAGTTCCATACAAGATCTAGGAGAGATGGACTCCTATCATCTCATCTGCCCTCAGTCAGTACCAGTCTAACGTAATGGCATATAGAGTCTAACTACAAAACAACCTAGCCCTCCTTGGTATATAGGTCACAAAATGAGTGAACAAGGTATACAAACCCAGACATCTAAGGTACAACTACAACAATCCTCTATCACATCATATACACTGAGATATGACCACATTCATTCTCTTACTATGACATGACTGCAACCATCCTCAAAATGACCGAGTCAAGATGTCAAGAAAACTTAGTCACTTGCATCTCACATACTCAACATTATGTTCTTTGAGTTTCCCTTAGGAATACTCATTTCACCATCCACCAAGTTGTAACACTGGAATAGATCTATGGCCAGGGAAACTACATGATTACGGTTCTACTTGATTAGTTAAAGACAATTGAGTGTCTTTGATTTCATCAATCAAGTTACAAGAAAACACTAAAAGGATTCTACAAGCATAGGTAGAGTGCAACTTCAAAAAATATAAAATGTAAAATTCATAAATCTTGTCACATCACCACATGGTATTGTTCCATTGCCACTCATACACTACTACAGAAATGGCCTTTGGCGTCGGTCGTTTAACCCCATTTGGCGTCGGTTTTCGACCGACGCCTATGCGGGCGCCGCTAAAGGTCGAACACTTCGGCGTCGGTTGTTTAACCGACGCCTATTTAAACTATCGGCGTCGGTCATTTAGTAGATCACCGACGCCAAAGGGGTTCACGCCACATAAAACGGCGTCAGCTAGGGCACTTTCTGCGGCGGTTATTTACTAACGGACCGACGCCTATACTACTTATAGCGTCGGTTTTTTAGTAGATAACCGACGCATAAAGTGTCCTAAATGACGCCATTTTTTTGGCGCGAACACTTTTGGCATCGGTTATATACCAAAAGACCGACGCCTCTAATTTAAATAGGCGTCGGTTTGATACGTATATCTGACACCATTTCGGGGACTGCTTTGGCCACATACGGCGTCGGTTATCTATAAATAACCGACGTTGTAGATCTTTGCTGACGGTTTTTATAAATAACCGACACCTATTTGTTTTTTTTTTCATATCAGTTTGCAGGCCTGCTGTGGCTGGTCAGCAGGATGAGAACCTGCAGTTCAGTAACTGAACTGCAGGTTTACGACATCCATTGATATCAGCCTACAAACAGGCCGCAAACCTGCAAAAGTCATAAGCAAAATTTCACACAAGTACATACATTCAGACATAAAGTCAATTCTCACATTCACACATATAGAAACATTCAAATACATGTATTAACATTCAGAAATATTCATTTACAAAGTATCATTCATTATCGCTATCAACATCCCAATTATATCTTACAGTTGCCACTGCTTGTATGGCTTTTGCCCATTCTTCTCTTACTTCATTTAATGCTTCCATCGTATATGGAGCATGTATATTTTTTAAGCGTTTACCTGTAGTGTTGTCAGTTTTAAACACCTGCAAAGAGAATGATGTATATATAAGTAATAATATAAAAATAAGATAAGATTGATATATTGCATACTAACTAATGAAAGTATATATAATACCTCATGTATGGTATCGATGTCCAATGCGGCATATTTGATAATCATCTGCATAAATCGCATCACATAGTATGTGCATGCCCAGCCATTGTCTTGTGTAGCACACTATAAATTGAAACATACAAAATAATACAACTAAGCATGTCGTAGGATCCCATCATTATTTTTCTTAACATCTGCATGCCACCTCAAATTCTTCGCATCTTTCGGATTTGCAAACAAGCGTTGAAACCGTGATATCATAGGTAGATACCACAACACCTTGGCAGGAGAACCAGTTTTGGACTCCCCCGAAGTCGTCAATTTATACCGTGACGCACCACATTTTGGACAATCTTTCAAATCTACATAGTCCTTTTGAAATAATACACAATCATTCGGGCATGCGTGTATCTTCTTGGCCTCCATTCCCATTGGGCACAACATTTTCTTTACCTGGTATGTTGAGATTGGAAGCTCGTTTCCTTCAGGAAGAATTTCTTTCAACAAAGTCAACAATGAAGTGAAGCTTTTGTCACTCCATCTATTGTTAGCTTTCAACTTATACAATCTCAACACAGCGCTAAGCTTCATAAACTTAGCACAGCCTGTGTATAACGGTATCTCAGCATCATGCACAATGTTTGTAAAGATAGGAGGTGGATCGGTGTGCTCTACCCTACAACTATCCAGCATCGCATCAACGATGTCTGCTGGAACTGGTTCGTTCACATTTACGTCATCGGAGGCAATTTCTTCTTCCACCCAAGCACTGCTATCGACATCTACTGGTTTCGATTTTGAAATCTCTCCATGCCAGTGCCATTCTGTATAGCCTTGTACAATCCCGTTGCACATGACATGACTTTTGATTTCCTCACTAGTGTTGACTTTCAACTTGTTACCGCAATGCCTACATGGACAGTAGAACCTATCTGTAGATTTTTTCCTATGTTCTTCGGCAAATCTAATAAACTGATCAAGAGCAGATATAAACTCTGGGGTGCAACGATTACGAATGGACATCCATGATCTATCCATTCTATGATCAGAGAAAACAAGTATATATTAGGAAAACAAGTGATTGTTCATTCTAATGATTGTTCACATTCTAGGCCTACAAACACATTTGATGTCATTCTTATATATAATAAATGTGTACCACCTATCCCATCCTTGAACACCTAATCTCACTAGTAAGTGTATAATGTGTATTGGGTTTTCAAGAAAATTTCGGCAGCATTTCCCCGCTGTTCTCTAAGTACATATGTACTTAGAGAACAAACGGGGAAATGCTACCAAAATTTTCTGGAAAACTCAATACACATTATACACTTACATCCTAAGTGAGATTAGGTGTTCAAGAACAGTCCCAAACCGGGGACTATCCAAGATTTACTCCTAATGAGTCAATCTTGGACGGGTTTCTAGGCCAACAAACACAATAATAGATATCTACAATGAAGCCGGACTCCATACAAACAGTACATAATTTAGTGATTGTTCATTCTAATTTATACCGATGTACAAGTAATATAAAAAACAATGATTGTTCACATTCTAGGCCAACAAACACATGTGATGTCATTCTTATATATAATAAATGTGTACCACCTATCCCATCCTTGAACACCTAATCTCACTAGTAAGTGTATAATGTGTATTGGGTTTTCAAGAAAATTTCGGCAGCATTTCCCCGCTGTTCTCTAAGTACATATGTACTTAGAGAACAAACGGGGAAATGCTACCAAAATTTTCTCGAAAACTCAATACACATTATACACTTACATCCTAAGTGAGATTAGGTATTCAAGAACAGTCCCAAACTGGGGACTATCCAAGATTTACTCCTAATGAGTCAATCTTGGACGGGTTTCTAGACCAACAAACACAATAATAGATATCTACAATGAAGTCAGACTCCATACAAACAGTACATAATTTAGTGATTGTTCATTCTAATTTATACCGATGTACAAGTAATATAAAAAACAATGATTGTTCACATTCTAGGCCAACAAACACATGTGATGTCATTCTTATATATAATAAATGTGTACCACCTATAACAAACACATTGTCCAACATTAGGTTCAACACTTGAAACATACATTCGTTTTCAACATAAAAAAATTGTATCATTAGGGTCCAACATGTGGATTATATGGGACATACACATCAAGGTGGTCATAAGGGAGGATATTTCCTTATTTATGAGTAAGCGATACAAGATTAAGATCCATATAAAAATTAGGGCAGAAGGAAGAAATAAATCTTCTTTAGGATACAATAGACCCTTATGGATGTATTTAGGGTCATAGATACCATCATAGAACAAAAGGGGTACACTCTAGGATTTAAGATCACACTACATCATGTATTTTATACAAAATTACATGTATGTGTATATAAAAAATATATTTATAAGGAACTTCTATACATATCTAATCAAAAAATCAGTAATTAACTAAGTATTCATCAATACTTACTATTAATCAGTATCTCTAATCATTAAAATCGGCAAGCAGATCAGTAATTGTAAATAACAAACTACGAATTGTTGAATTAAAGTAATCACTAAAGTAATACTAACAAGTAGTACCAATCATTAATCACTTAAAGCAGCAAGGAAATCAGTAAAACTAATCATGTATTACTAGTATAATAGAGCAATAGGATATTTACTTCGATGCATAACAGCAGTACCCAATTATTTCATTAATCACTGAAAGCAGCAAGGAAATCAGTAAAACTAATCATGCATTACTAGTATAATAGAGCAATAGAATATTTACTTCGGCGGCAAGGAGCAGCGACAAGGTCCAGGTGTCAGTAAGCAGGCAGGCGTCGGCGGGCGGCGGCAAGGACGTCAGGAAGGCAGGCAGGCGTCGGCGGGCGGCGGCAAGGAGGAAGGCGGCGCGGCGGCGAGCTCCAGGCATCCGGAGAAGGGGGCACGGTCCAGTGGCGGCGGAGAAGGGGGCAGCAGCAGTGGCGGCGGAGAAGGGGGCAGCAGCAGTGGTGGCGGAGAAGGGGGCGCCGAAGTAGCAGTGGAGGCACGACGGTGCTGTCGTGGAGAACAAGGAGCAGAGAAATCGACGGCGACAGCGTGGGAAATCGACGGAGAAGCAGAAAAAAGGGCTCGCAATGAAACAGAAGAAAGGGGAAGAGTCGGGCGATCGCGGGTTATAAGTTCCCAAATAGCGTCGGTTGTTTACGACAACCGACGCCTAAACATCTTTAGCGTCGGTTGTTTGAAAAAACCGACGTCCAATTGGACGATATTTTCATGAAATTGTTTGGCGGGAACCACCTTCAGCGTCGGTTATCCTTGAATAACCGACGCTGAAGGTGACACTTTTCGCGCAAATTTTCATCGCACATAGGCGTCGGTTTCTACCTTAATAACCGACGCTGAAAATGACACTATTTTTTTTGATCGAAATATGGATTTCGCGGGCGACTTTAAGCGTCGGTTTGTTATAAACAACCGACGCTGAAGACAAAGCGGTACCCGTGTCTGGCTGGTCTTCGAATATAGACGTCGGTTTTCGTAAACAACCGACGCCTAACATAGAAGGCGTCGGTTTTCCTTAATAACCGACGCCCAGTAAAGTGTCACTGAATGCTATTTCTGTAGTAGTGATAAGGCTGTCATACAATCACATCATCAGAGGATCTAAATCCCTCATCACATCACCATAGGATATCACCTCAATTAGGCACAAGACATTACTAAGGTCATAATACCATTAACATAGTTTCATTCAAGAACATCATTATCTTTCCATACCTCATAAAGGCTCATCATTACCACTATATACATGACTCACATAAGTTCCTCATAACCATGCATTCCAGAACCATAATGCTCATATGATAACAGAATAGGGTCACAATATTTTATGAGAGAGAAAACATTCTATCTACATGCTACTTACTCGAGAAAGCTATGAAACATTATTATGTACTTGCAATTAGGGTTAAGTTTCAACATTATAATCAAATGAGGAATTCAGAACAACAACTAACATTAAACCCTAATTAGCATGACCTCCCACATTCTTGGAAGCAACAGAGTCAAACACCATCATCACATGGTCAACCAATCAAGTAAACTTATGTCAAAAAAATCTCATTGACCGAAGAGGCATAGGTCACACCATCTTCATCTGTCGAAGAGGTGTATCACCATCATCATCCACATGTATCAAACCATAGTGACAAAAGAGAAACAAGACATGTCTTTGACTGAAGAGAACCACATCAGGTCATAGATCGAAGAAAAGAGTACCATCCAAGCACCCACTTGAGGCAAGTACATCATCTATCAAAGAACACTTAAACCATCATCGAATAAAGAACATAAGGGCATGGTGACCAAAGATCATGAGGTAAAAGCTCATTGACTGAAGAAAAACATGTCAACTTAGCAACCTCACAAGTAGTTCCATATTTAACAACCAAAAACCATCAAAAACTTGTCGACCACATAGACCACATAATGAAGAACATCAAGAGAGAGAAAACCATCTCCAACATATGATCAAAATAGGTTCATCGCCATCATGAAATCAAAACCACCAGGGAGTAAAACATAGGGCAAAGATCATCTCCAAAACCCTAAATTCAGCATCAACATGAGAGGAAAATTGAACCATGAAGGAAGAAAGAGAAACCAATGTTTCAACCATAACCCAAGGAATATAAACCAAACCATGATCCAAGTAAGGGAACAAAACCATGATCATGAGAATAAAACCAAATTTAAGCATGTGTATGTAAAATTCAACACCTCCATCATCAACAAAATCTTGGGTACAAGAATTAGGGTTTAGAAAAAGGAGTTAACCTACTCAAGACCATCATAAGAACATAGACCTAACTCAATATATCATCATCATCCTAATTAGTACCAAGTTTTACAGATGAATTATTACCATGCAAAGTTTAAGTGCAACAATAATCAAGGAGAGGGTTATATAAATTGCTTTATTTTGAAGAACAACTTCAAAAGCAAGATTGTAACATCCTTATTTTTTTTAGTACTTCCTTAGAATTTTCTAATGTCATATCATTTATAGTCACATATTATAAATATGTCAATTTCAAATATTTTTAGTCACTACCATGCACTGAAAATTTTACCACAGAGAAAATGTCTAAATAAGATGACATCAAAAATTTCAACATTTAATTCATTTTAAATAATTTTGATTTCTATTTTGAATTAAAAAATTTCCTAATCAATGATAATGCATAAATAAGAGTAAACTTAAAATTTTAGTATTTAATGATTTCTAAATAATTAGTTATGCATTATCAAAGCTTTATTGGCTATTAATTATATTGATTAATTTGATAACCCAACTTGGAAACTAAGTGTATGGGAATATTTAAGATGTTTTTGGGAAACTATTGGTTATAAATGAATGGAAATTCCTTAATATAGGCCTTTTTTCCCTTATCGCTTTTTCCTGGCCGTTAGATCTTGTCTTCTTGAACCAGATTAATCTCAGCCGTCAGACCATCTTCTCCTACCTTGTTATGAAAAGGAAACAAGACAGCCCGCTTTGATTGTGAAAATCTCACGATTCAGTCACTCATTTTGGAAATCGAAAGTTGCTATGTCTTTGGGAGATCGAACCGCACTCAACGATCCCTTGCACAAACCCTAGAAATCCCCCTATTAGAAACACCCTTCTCAGCCACCACCCCCTTCTCGCTACCAAGTTGCAACTCACCTCCTAACCTTCCGTTCCTCTTCCCAATCATTCTCAAAGCTTTAGGGCACTTCCCTGAACCATCCTCCACCATAAATTTCACCACACTAGGTTCAGCCACCCACATCCTAGAACATCTTCAACCTCCAGCCTCTCATCGTCATACCCGACCATCGCACCACCTCACTGCAATTCCTTGCTCCTGCACCACCTACAGTGCCCCAGGGACGCGCCATCGACCTTTCCTTGGGCCGCAAGTCACTGGGTTGGTGTACCATATAGCGCCCGCGACAACAGCAGGTTGGCACCCACCGCCGAAGGACCACCAGGCCCACACATCCCAACAACAGGCAACGAGGAAGCATCTATACTCTCGCAGAAGCCTCTTATTATGTTTCCAAGCCACCGCCGACGGTGTGTACCCCCTTCCCCGACTACTCTATCCTCGCTTGGTTACGTGCACTAGGGGTCGGCGCCACCGCCCTACTTCTCATAGTTAATTATTTTCTTCGGCTTTGGGATGGACAGGAGTTCTTGCTTAATGGGCGCAAGTCCTTGTTTGCCCCCTGTGTTTTCTTGCTTGTTTCCCTATGTGCAATCATGGCAGGGCAGCTTTGTTGCTCTGGCCTTTTCTTGGCCTGCGTAAGGACCATCGAGGGTGTCTCAACACCTCTTGTCTATTAAGCGTGGCCCTGTGTTACTCTAGAACTGAGTCTGTTTTCCATCTATAGGCTGAGAGTAGTCGTTTCTTGGAGTCATGTTTCTGTGTTGCTCTGTTATATTACCTTGCTCAGTGCTTCTAACTAACGACCAGTTTGAATGAACTAAACTAATACATATTATAAACTTATGATAGGATCATTCTTGTGGTACTACTAATAGAGTATGATTTGACTGGATTAGAATCACTCATCTAGAGACCAATATCTATATCAGTAGTTTCATTCAATTATTTTGAATGAATAACTAGTTTATTTAGTACCATGTTAGCCCTAAATGATGACTGCTTAATAAGACACTAAGGTATTATATTACAAACATATGCTGATCCACTAATGTGCTACGAAATAGTATTATAATCTTAGCTCACTATGCTAAATTCAGTTATTGTTCTATATTATTAATTATGATCATGATTTTTCCACCTTGTTTTAAAGTTTTACTAAGGCGTTATAATATTTCAACATGCATAATGCTAGCTATATCATAGTACATGGATATAAAAGACACAATAAACATACTCCTTGATGTATGTAAGGTGCATGTAGGAAGAATCTAAAGAGTACTCTAATGACCTAAATATGTCGATCAAAAGGGAATATGTGATTTGACAAAAACATTTGGTTTTTCAGGAGAGAGTTAGATCCAATTTTCAGAGAGGCCGTGTGGATAGGATTTTGGCTTACTATAGGTAAGTGGGCCATGTCCTTTGAATTCATGTTATCTAATTATCCTTCCCAGAACAATCCATTAGACGCATGGTCTAATGTTCATACATAGGCTACTATTTTTCAATATAGTAAAATATTTATCTCAAATGGCTTGTGCTTAGATCATATAAATTATCAGTTTCAAGTTATTATTCATGCATAATTGTTAGAAATCAGCATGTGAATTTTTAGAACTCAGAATACATGATAGAAATTTATTTCAGTACGTTAATTCCTTACAAACATTTAAAATTTAGAATCTCCTTCAGAATACCAGAATTAGATACAAAACATAGATTTTATTCAAACTTATTACAATCTTTTACTAATTGAGTTTAGAAAAATATTTATAACTTAGAATTCTAGAATAGATTTCATACTCCAGAATTTATCTCAAGTAGTTGAGATGTAGAATCAGAATAGAAATAGAAATAGAATCAGAATAATATATAGAACAAGAATAGAAAATGACACCAGAACATATTTTATATTATATAATAAGTCATCATAGAACAAAAGTACTATGGTATAGAGAATAGAAGGCAATTATGCCATAGAAGGTGCATTGCACCATAGAATGCACTTGGTGCCACAGAATCACAGAATAGAAGACACCTCGGTGTCACCAGAAGGCTTTCATGCCACAGAAGGTGTGTCGCACCATAGAAGGCACATAGTGCCACATAAGAGGACTTATTGTATAATAGTGGCCATAGAAAGATAAAATGTGTAAATAAAAGATGCACATAAATATGTTTAGTATAGTTGTAGATGGTAAGTTTTCATAATGCAATTATTTCTTTTACGTTATAGAATTCAATGCCACTTACTCTAACTAGAATTATTTTCATTGTGCATGGCTAGGGATGTGACGTCCGCAGATAGTGATGCGTAGCCTGTGTAGGAGTTCAGATTCAAAGGAGCAGGATATCTATCACTGGTGGGACTTTATCTTAGGCAATCCTTTGAGATTATGATTTTATCTATTCTATTTTAGTTCATGTAGGGAGATGTGACTCCTAGACTCACATTTTCATTTTGTTGGACAATACCTTTGTACTCAGTTACTATGGTTAGTTTACATTTTACTATATGCCAGATATGTGACGTCTTGCCCTAGAAATTTATATTATATGTGTGTTGATGCTTCCACATATTTTTTGTGGTTTATAAATGGGAAATCATTACAATTTGGTATCAGAGCATTTAAACAACCATTAGTGATTGATATTTGTATATAAACCCTCATAGATGTCTTTTGTATAGATGGCTCCAAAGAAGAAGTCTAATAAGGGTAAGGAGCCCGTCGATGGAGAGGAAAGCTCCTACAATGTGGGAGATGATCGTGAGGCATCTATGGGAGGCAACCCCAATAGAAACCCTAATCCTACTTTGGATGTGCTCGTCAAGGCCCTGACTGGCGCCCTAACTGGTCAACACATGAGACATCCACACCGAGAAACCAGGAGCTGACCCTGGTTGATTTCTTGAAGATCAAACCAGAGAATTTTTTTGGAGAAGATGAGACAGACGTAGTCACTAATGTTGAGGAGTGGTTACTGAGTGTGGAGCATTGCTTTCATGATCTGGGATGCCATGAGCATTTCAAGGTTCGTTTCGGGACCCATCTGCTGAAGAGTGCTACCCGCGTCTGGTGGGAGAACTTCACCAACGCTCGAGACCTAATGTTGCACCCCTGACGTGGGAGGAGTTCACTACCACCTTCCAGAACCGTTACAGTTTAGAAGCTATGATCGAGAAGAAGGAAATGGAGTTTCGGTGCCTCAAGCAATATGACTCCACCGTCAGCCAGTACACTATGAAGTTTCGTATGATGTAGAAGTATGGGACTGAAGATGAGGTGCACTTGGCCAAGAAGTTCATGCACGGCCTGAAGCCTGATCTTGGCTTTGCTTTGGTAGGACGTGGCATCAGGACAGTGCAAGAAGCCCTAGAAGCAGCCCTAGCATTAGAGGACCACCGAGGAGAAAATTGGAAGAACGAAGGATCTTCTAGAAACAACTACTATCATAAAGGTCAGAACGGTGCACACAACAATAAGAGGAAGGCCCCAGAAGGAGCACCAGCTCAGAAAGGAGTTCCAGGAGGAGGATCCTAGAAAGCACCTGGCCAAGTTTGCCCCAAGTGTCAGAAGCCCCATGGTGGTGAATGCAAGTTCGAGCAACTAGTATGCTACCTATGTGGTGATGGAGGTCACTAAACTATTGGTTATAAATGAATGGAAATTTCTTAATATAGACCTTTTTACTCTGGTCACTTTTTCCTGGCTGTTAGATCTTGTCTGCTTGAACCAAACTAATGTTAGTCATCGGACCATCTTCTCCTACCTTGGTCTGAAAAGGAAACAAGATAGGCCACTTTGATTATGAAAATCTCATGATTCGGTCGTTCATTTTGGAAATCGAAAGTTTCTATGTCTTCAGGAGATCGAACTGCAGTCAAGATCCCTTGTACGAACCCTAGAAACCCCCCTATATGAAACTCCCTTTTCAACTGCCACCGCCTTCTTGCAACCAAGTTGCAACTCACCTCCTAATCTTTTATTCGTCTTTCCAATCGTTCTCAAAGCATTAGGGCACTTCTATGTACCATCCTCCACCATCAATTTCACCGCACTACCTTCAGCCACCCGCACCCTAGTCCATCTTCAACCTCTAGCCTCCCGTCATCATACCCGACCCTCGCACCACCTCGCTGCAATTGCTTGCTCCTACACCATCTACGGTGCCCCAGGGACGCGCCCCCTACCTTCCCTTGGGTCTCAAGCTACTGGGTTGGTGTACCCTATAGAGCCCGTAGAAATAGTAGGTTGGCACCCACCGCCGGAGGACCACCAGGCCCGCAAAGCCCAACAATAGGTGACGAGGAAGCATCTATACTCCCATAGAATCCTCTTCTTCTATTTCCAAGCCACCGCTGGAGGTGTGCACCCCTTTCCCCGACTACTCTATCCTCACTTGGTTCCACGCACAAGGGGCCAGCGTTGCCGCCCTACTTCTCACAGTTGATTGTTTTCTTCGACTCTGGGATGGACTGGAGTGCTTGCTTAATGGGCGTGAGTCCCTATTTTCCGCCTGTGTTTTTGTAACCACCCCACCTCTCGATAACCCCCAATTAAGGGAGACCCGAAGGTCAGAGACGTTATCTCAATTAACAGGATCAAAGGTTCGACAATTACTCAATAATAATTATGAAATTCTACCAACTAAACTGAGATCCGGTATAAAATAAAACTTGGCATACCTTTTAAAAGCTATGGAAATCTATTTCTATCCACAACTTGAATCTCTTCTATCTAATCCTCCTTACACTTTATTTCTTATTTTCACAATGTGTCACTTTACTATTTGTGCTTTTCAGGGTTGTACCTAAAACGTCGACAAACAAAACATCAGTCAGCATATCGAAATATACCGGTATGTGGGGATAACCAAAATTTCACAAATATGACTAACAATCTAATTATCACAATCAAGGTAATTATCAAGCCAATTTACGTTTTCAATGTGTCATTCTCCACCGCTTTTTCCCTAACCTTGGAATATACCCTCTAGGGTTTCTCTTTTTCCATTGACTTAAGGCCACCTTCTCAATCCTGAGCTTGGTGCCTGGGATCACCTCTCAAGGTGCCCATTAGTCATGCAACATAGACCACCTTCTCATTCTTGAGCTTGGTGTCTGGGGTCACCTCTCATGGTGCCCATTGGTCTTCCCTCATGGGCTTGACCTTTTTGCATCATCCATCAGGGTGGCATGTAGGTGTGAGAATACACACTTATTTTACAATTGTGATAATCATAGTGACTTTATTATTTGCACGTATGAACATCCAAACATATAGGTTGCATTCAATGTGATTAATCATCTGGAAAAACTTCAGGTAACTAATGTGATTAACCATAATTAACCACATACCTCTCAAGATGACTTGATTGTAGAAATAATTCAACCAAGGAAGAAACCAAGCAAGCACACACACGTTGATCCTTAAATATGCATCTAATTTCCTATCATTGATCATGCCATCAAGATCTATTAAACCTAGCTTGCCTCCTACGGTTTCTAGTCCACTTTATACTATTTTAAACCCTAGTTTTATATAATTACTCACAAACCATAATTATCTCATCTATTCTTCATGAAAGATATTAAGGTTTCCTTTTAACATCATATTACCTTAATTTCGAATTAAGGGCACGATTATATGTCCATTAAGTCTATCATGCCTCTTTTACATTAAAACTACCAGTTTTGCCCTTTTAATTTATGACAAGATCATTAGGCCTAATTATCTTCCTTGGTTCCTTCTGGATTAACAAGTCATTGTTCATTATGATCTCCTTTTTATCATTAATTCCACATTTATCCATTAGAAAACCCTAATTACTATATTAAGGGTATTTATCTGCAATTAGGAACTTTTATACTCAAAATAGCTTAGAACCATCATATCTCAGCTTATTCATGAATTTGAACAATAAGAATCATTAAGAGTCATAACTACTAACATTAGGGTTTCAAGGCCCATTAAATCTCATTTATGTACATGAAACTCAATTACATGTAAAGTTCATCCTTTTCATTCTTAATGTACCTTTTTATGATTAACAGGTTAATATCAACTTTAATCATCCATAAAACCCTTCTAAATACATTAATCATCTCAAAATGGGGTTTCTTTATCATTAAAGCATTAAAGTTGATAACTCCCACTACTTTTCGAATCGCAATAGAAACTTGCTTCTAAAACTATTTTTAATGGATTCCTCTCATTCATCTGAGAATCTTTCATATTTTATACGTAGTCATCCGAGCTACAAGTAAAAAGATACGATTTTTGCATTATCTCACTTACTTGACCAATCGTGGAGCGCCACGTCACCCCGTCCATGCAAAGCGGCTCGTTGGTTTGGAAACATAATGGAAAGACAATTTTCCCCTTAGTTAAGTGATGACTCATTCAGCTCGCAGAGGGGCATTTCTTTCCAATGCAACCTCCGTCTTCTTCAACCTCTCACATCCCAGCTGCGTCGCCCTAGTCGTGACTTGTGCGGCTCCTTCTCCTCTTCCCTGGCCTCGACGGCCACCAGGAGGGGATCCCTTGCCTTCGACGCTCCTCCACGCACTCAGGGGCACCATTAACTTGCGGCCAAGGAGGATAGCTTGCGTTGGCTAGGTCTGCAACCTACGGCCGGTGTTGCAGCTGCCGTGTGGCTGCTATTGTGCCTGGTTTAGGGCATGGCCATGATGGCGAACCTACTTCCCGGTATCATGGAGCATCAGGCTTCCCTCGCAACTCCATCTTGCCGCCTTATGGATCAAAGATCATGATGCTTCTCTTTAGTTAGGGTTTTTGAGCGGGTGCATGGTTGGAGATGAGTGGAAGACAAGGCAACTTGGGGCAATTAGGTTCGTCCCTTATATAGGGATAGATAGCAATGCCCTAGGGTGCTTACCCATGAAGAAACAAGGCCCCCTCGCAAAAGGAAACCTACTTTCCTGAATCAAGTATAAGATTTCTATTTTTAAATAATTCCTTTATTATCTATGATCCTTGGCTATTAGAGAATTCGAAAATTATTTCTTTTATCTTCTTGTTCTTGGCTTTTAATTCATTGGCCATGAAAATTATATTTTCCTTTAATAGAAAATACCTCCTTTTTAACAATGCCACAAAATTCATTGATTATACATCACATTATCCTTTTATTTTGTATTATTGGTATTTTTTCTTTCTTTTTCTCCATTGGGGCTCCTTGGACCCCATGAAACTCTAATATTTTGAAATCCTTTTTAGCGGATACTCATTATCCTTCTAGATGCATCTAAATCCATTATTTCTCATTATCATTTTTATTTCTTTATTAAAATATCTCTTTTTAGGATTTCTCTTTATCTCTCATTCTATTTTCCTTATTGGAATTCCTTTTAATATTATAAACCTCATGGATACGAAAATCCACCAAGGACAACTCAACCTATTTCCACTTATTTTCCACATTATATGATTGTTTTCAATTTCTTTCATAATAAAGAAATATTTAATTGTTTTTTTCTTTTCTTGTGGCATTATCTTTGCAACTTTGGACTCCTTCGAACCCAAGGAACCCAAGAGGCACGAAATCCACCTTTAGATTATAGTCTTTTGCCTGTAGAGGTTTCTACATATTTCTTTTCTCCATTTCTTATTAATAATGGAGTTTCCTTTGTCTTTTCTTTGTTATTGGGCCCAGTAGCCAAGAAAGCCCAAAAAACAACCAACAAGGCTATTATAAATGCAATCCATTTATTCAAAACAAATTATATCATTATTTGTTCAAATATCTTTAATAGGAGAAATTACTTTTCTCACCAAAAGAACCCAAAAATTGGGGTTGTAACATCCTTCCCCTCTTATAGGAATTTTGCCCCCAAAATTCCACCAGGCACACAAACAAACAGGATAAGTCTTTCCTTTGTCCATCATGGCTCCCATGTGGCCTCACCCTTTCCATGGTTCTTCCCAAGAACCTTCATCATCTCATATTCTTCCATCTGAGTTCTTTCTTACCTTGGTATATCGTACCCTCATAGGTGACTCAGGACATTTCAGCCTATCATAAAGCTGAATAGATTCAGGGCTCAGCACATGGCTTGGGTACCTCACATAGTGCTCTAGATTGGACTCATGGAACACATTATCATGAGGGGTAAGGCTACACACAACCATCTCAACCAATCCATCTCAAATGGACCATGCAGTCGGGACTCATATCTCTCTTAGCTATAACTTAGAGGGGTCAGATTTCACATCACATATTCTCCCATAGTGAACTGCATGTTAGTCTACTTTGCATCATCTCATGACTCATGTCACCCCTGGGCCCTCTCTCAGCCATTGCATGATCAAAGAGACTTCATCTGCACACACTGTGGTTCTTTTCTGACCTTCGTGAGGTCCCTTCACCAACATCATCTTAATGAAGTGGAGACTGACACAACCTCCCCTACAGAGCTTCTTTACATCCTAACACTGGCTATGGTGGTTATCATCATATCTTACAGAGGACAAGAATGGTCTCTAGATATCACCATGAACAAGCACACATGCTCTCATCAGACCCTCTAACCTGGATCATACTAACCATTAGTTACGGGTGATAAACTATACTAACATCGAGTTCATCTACTTCCCCCTCATGTAAGTGAATCTTTAGGTGATAAAAAACTTTTGAACTCACATCATGGTGTAGTTTAACCATCTCTCTCTCATATGTAGTTCAACTGGTTCCATCCCTTGACAACATTCTTTCTTTCTCATGTCATCTAGGTAAGGTGATCTACCATAACCCATATTGCATCTTGACCTTCCTTGGTCTAGGGGAGACTTACCACAACATCCATAGTGATGAACTCCCATTCCCTCTTGGGGACTCTTTATCCTCTATATCAAAACACTGGGTTACTAGTGTTCGTCCTTCACCTCCTGGCTTGCATGGCGACAAGCCACATACAACTTTATCTTAAGCATCCAAAGTACTACTGTCACTTACTATCTTAGTAGTACCATGGTGTATGATGCACTTAAAAGCATGATCTCATGTATGTCATGATTCCTTAAGGTTGATTCCTCAAAACCCTAAAACACTCTAGTCGGGGTTGCATCACCTTCCTTTCTAGAGAAGTGCATATGAGGTTCTACAACTATCCTTTTACTGCATCAAGGCCTAGGATGGATAACCAAACAACTACTAATTTATTCTACAAACTTTGTTAGTATTAGCCAAACATATCTCACAAACTTATGGTTTACCTAACAACCTCTTCTAGCCCCCAACTAAACTAGGTAGCTACACCTCAACCAGAGCATCCATTAACACCTCACATCCTTTTGTGTAAGGTAATGTTGAAGACACACACCTCCACATATTCCACTTATCATCTCATCTCAGACTCTAAGTCTATCTTCAGCAAGAAACTCTAGGCTCATCCTCTTGGTTATCAAAGTCAACCTTGTATAACTCGCAAATTCCACATAGCTCATGATAAAATCATCCTCACAAGATTACTACCTTAATACTCTTGGTGTTTGTACAACATCCACACATCGTACACTCCACAAGAGCACATTATCATCTTTGTCCTCATACCTCATAGCAACATTCCAACTTATATCATATTTATTCTTAGTGTATGGCATGCGTACAGTCCTCTCTCGCACTCCCATAATAAGAGGAAAAAAGCATTTGGCTGCAGTCCAAATACAGAGTTCTTCCCATTCCAAGAGTAGAGATGGTACATCCCACCTTGCCATTACACCTTCAAATCTAAGTTGAAACATGCAACACATGTCTCTACATCACGATCATCTTGATATCAAGGTTACTTCCATGGAAAACTAGTCTCGAACCTACTTGGTCATGATAAAATCCTTGGTCATCTCCTCTAGGTCAGTAGGGTGCCGACACTTTTGATGTCATCCCTCTTCCCTTATGCATCCAGAGAGTGCCCTCCTCATCTTCCCTTTGGGTCCCATGAGTTCATGAAGGTGATCAATTTCATAACCCATGGCCCTCAGACAATGATAATTTTTACCTCTTGACTCTATGGTCATGTGCAACTAGGGAATTAGGCAACTCCTACTTCCATCGGTCTTATCCCTACCTGACCCTAGGATAGACTTAGGATTCTCCTGTAGTACATGTCCAACTTAGAACCTTACCCAAGTCTCCATCATCTCTCTCTGCATACATGGGTTGACTTTCATCTTTTCATAGGGTTCATGGCGACCTGCCTACCTTGGCCAGGCCCCATACTGATTACCTCCATATACACTTAGAGATGGTTATCTATGGGTCTACAGGTTCATTCTCATACTATGTACTTTTCACTTAGCTTCTCAAGATCCTATGAGACCTCTTTAGGTTACCTCAAAACCAACATAAATTGGTATACACCCTATAAAAGGGCCCCTCTCCCAAGATGGGAAGAAACTACATCTTGATAACAAAGGTCACAAACGTCCTTATGTCTAGGGTTTACATCCACATGAGCATGCTTAACCCTAGCAAGCTACTAAGGCACAAGCAGACCACCTACTATACCATGCTAGGTCATACTTGTTCTCATCCCTCAACATTGGACCAAGAACAAACCTTCCCATGTCACCAACTAAGTTGTGAGGGGTTCATCAAACATACCTTAAACTTAAGGGGTTTCCCTTTCCTCTCAACATGAGGAGTGCCATGTTCGAGTCTATAGAAACTCAAATCTCATCATGAGCATTAGGTACACCACTTCCCCTCTTAGGCCTAGGAACCTGATGTGATGATTTTGAGTCGCATTTATAGACCTGTTTTATATGTGGTTTATGCTTTGATTAGTCATTTCTATGGTTAATATTGCATAATTCATCCATTTTGGTCTTTGCCATCATTTTATGTCAAATACCCTAGTTTTATCATTTTGAGCATTCATTATCACATTATTATAATTCGTGTGGATTTATTTGATCTTGTCTCCGACTTTCAGGAAAAATAAGTATCTGCTTCCGTCGATACCATCAACGGAATTCGATACCATCGACAAGACCACAGGGTGCCATCCGAAAGGAGCAGAAAAGAGTCGATTCCATCGACACCCAAGTTGATGGTATCGAGACACCTTCAGGTTGCTGGCGACGAAGCTGTCGATACTATCGACCCCAAGTCGATACCATCGACGCATGGAGGCTACAGTGACATTAAACGACAAAACTGTCGCTACAGGGTAGTCGATACCATCGACCCAAGTCGATGGTATCGAGATGGCTTCAGGCACTCGGACGAAAAGACAAGAAGGATGTCGCTACTACACTGGGTCGATACCATCGACCCGCGTCGATGGTATCGACACCGTCAGATATGCGTTGGATTCAGAATGATTTCAATCGGACGGCTGGAGTTAATTAACGACCTAATTAGGAACTTATACCTAATGACGGCCGCCCAGACGAGGGGGATCTAATTTTTACCATTGCACAAGTGCCGAGGAGAGAGAGAAAGGAGGACGGAGGCCAGAAGTTCATACCTGTCGATCCGAACGCTGCCGAAGATGGATTTCACCACCGAGAGGCGGGAAAGCACGTGTTCTACGCAAAGGATCAATCGGTTCTTCTCCGTTCAGGGGTTTTCCCATTCAATTCACGTTTTTCATATGATTTCCTCTATTTCTACCATGTACTTGTGTGAGATGAACATGCAGGGCTAATCCCCTCCATCTTTAGGACCGGGAGTAGCCCGGGAATGCATTGTATGACAGTTTTATATTAATAATTCATATTTTCTCTCTTAAATTTGTGGTATAGTTTCATTTTCTCCATATATTGTTATGCTTGATCACCATAATAATAACCTAATGCCCTTAGTCACTTAGACAGAAGGATTAACGGTTGAAAATAGACGAAACATACATTAATCAATAAATCCCTTGACAAAGGTGGTGTAAAATTAATGGTGGAAACTGAGAGAACGTTTGTAATGCACTTAGTTTAGGGAATAGGTTACTACGACGGTGGAACCGACCTAAACCTAAGTAGTGAATTGCACCATGACAGTGGGTAATTCTGTTTTCAGGCCACTACCCGGATCGAGAGAGACGATTGAGGAATTATATGAAATCTAATACAATGATAACCCGTGGTGAAACCGCAATCCTAAAGATATCTTTTTGAATTGATTAAATTAACCTTTAATCGATTGTTTGCTTTATTTTATTTTTAATTTCTTTTAATTTTGACAACAAACCCCAATTTGTTATTCGGCTTAGCTGATCGCAAATAGTTAGTAGGAGTCTCTGACAATTCTGAGTATCCCTGTGTTCGACTCGGGCCTCACAAAGGCCTGTACTACTCGACGTGTATACTTGTGTTTTTAGCACGTAGTAAAATACTCGTCAAGTTTTTGGCGTCGTTTCCGGGGATACGGCGGAATTGTTGGCACTTCGAGTGCTACGAGCGGCCACTCTAGGCCACAAATTTCTTTTTAATTTTCATTCAAATTCAAATATTTTTACATTGCACTATAATTGTTTATACTCGTCTAAGCATAGTACTGAACTCGAATTTGCTTATTTCAGGTACTGTGTATGGTGCAGACATGTAGTACAGACTACACCAATCACACACCCGAGGTTCTGTTTCCGGGACCAGAGGACGAGGAGCATTCTGAGAACGAGTGCCAAGAAGAGATAGATTCTGAATCTGAACCAGAAGAGATGGCCGAGCCACAAACCATATGGGAGAAGATCAAACCTTCTTCCTCATCAGCTTCAAAGGGGCCTATAAAGAAGCAGGTGATCAACATACCGACATATAAGATCGATCCAACGTTGATTAATTTGGTAAAATCAAATGTGTTTCATGGGCTGACGAATGAGGATCCTGTTGCACGCATCAGTCAGTTCGTTGAAAACTATGACATGGTAAAGATAGACAGGTTTCCACAAGATGCTTTGTACCTCAAGTTGTTCCCAAGTTCCTTGGCAGGAGCAGCAAGAGAGTGGCTACATAATCTAGACGATGAGTTCATTGAGTCTTGGAACTATATGGTGGAGGTCTTCTTTGAGAGGTTCTTCCCTCCTGAGAAGACTAACGACATGATCCGGAAGATTCACAATTTCACCCAACAGGCGGGTGAAACATATTCTGAGACCTGGGAGCGATTTCAGGTTATGTTGAGGAGATGTCCGCATCACGGGTTGGACAAAGAGACACAGGTGAAAATCTTCTATTTTGCTCTCTCCGAGCATGATAGGAGTAATCTGGATTCAGCCGGGTCAGGATTTTTTCTACACAATACAGACACTAGATGCTGGGAAATACTCAAGAACATGGCTAGAAAGCAGTCTTGGGGAGAAAGAGAGAGAGGCCCAGTTGAGAAAGCACGAGTCGCCAGTGAATCAAAGGCAATGAGAGAGCTGAATGAGAAGATGGATCTTCTCGCAAAGAAGTTACTGCAAAAAGAAGAAAATGAGTCTGAGGATGAGGCTCAAGTCAAGTACATGAGACAACAACAAGGGTACATGAACAATGACTACTCATGGAGAAAGGACAAAAAGTTCTCATGGAAGGATCCAAACAATTTTCTGCAGGATCCGGAAGCCAAGCCCGCGCCAGCTGCAGAAGACAAGAGCACAGAGTTGCTCAATCAGGTCATCAAGCAAAATCAAGAGTTAATGAACACATTCGGGCAGCAAATCAAGCAACAAGGAGAATACATGAATCAATTTGGGCAGACATTGCAGAGCCATGGGGCTCAAATGAGGACCATAGAGACATCCATGGTGCAGATGGCAGTCGAAATAGCTAGTTTGAAGAAACCGGTACATCCGGGTTTTCCGGGGAATACCAATGTTCCCGGGGGAAACCAGCAAGCTAAGGCTATTCTGTTGAGAAGCGGTAAAAAAGTGTTGAATCCAAGAACTGATGAAACAAGCACACCGCGAGATGAAGTTGAAGGTGAAACCACTACGGAGCAGCCCACACCAGTCACAGGGCAAGTTAAAGACAAAGAGGTGGATGGTATTGAAGAACAAGTTGCTGAGGGGGAACCGTAGAAAATGACACCTTATGTGCCACCTCATCAAAGTGCACACGCCGTTTCGGTCCCTTATCTGAATAGTGCAAAGGCAAGGAAGGTAGACGCACAGTTCAAGAAATTCTTGGACAACTTTAGGAAGCTTTCGGTCAATATTCCATTATTGGAAGCTATTGAGCAAATCCCTTCATACGGGAAGTTTCTAAAAGATGTCATCACCAAGAAGAGGAAAATACCAGATACTGAGGTCGTTGTGCTAAAGGAGCAAGTGAGTGCCTTCATAATGGGCACCCTGCCGCCAAAGAGACAGGATCCCGGGTGTTTCAATATTGCTTGCTATATCGGGAAGTTTAAATTTGGAGAAGCATTGTGTGATTCAGGGGCAAGCATCAATTTGATGCCCCTTTCGACATTTAAAAAGTTGGGACTGAAGGAGTGACGGCCGAGCAATATGACTATTCAATTGGCCGAAAACTCTGTGGTGAAGCCTTATGGAATCTGTGAAGATGTCTTAGTAAAGGTGGATCGATTTGTCTTTCCGGCTGATTTTGTGGTTATGGAAATGCAGGATGAGCATGGCAATGAGCTGTTACTTGGACGCCCATTCCAAGCTACAGCTGACATGATCTTAGAGATGGGGAGAGGTCGCTTGACCTTAGCCATAGCAGATGACCGCTTTGAGATGGTCATGCCCTCTAGCACTGTGTCTTCTACAGCAAAAGAACAATGTAACATGGTGAAACATATGGATCACAACATCTCACTTTGCCTTGGAAAACCATTTCTGGACATGGCTCATGTGATGAGCAAGATGGATAATGGAACCTTAGCTGTGGATATTATGGAGCAAACTAAGGTTGTTTCTTTGTGTAAAGCTGTTGGATTTCCAAATGATGAGAATGAGGACATTCCGCCTTCTTGGGAGGATGATGTGATTGCTATTTCTGTTGTTGAGGCATATCCGGAATTACCGCTGGAGGCTTGGTTGTTGAATGTTACCTATGATTGGATGCGGAGTAAATCACTCAAGGAGTGCGCTAAAATGCTTCAGATGCTTCCATGCTTCTATACGAGGCACTATGAAGATTTAGGTGCACTTCCCCCACTGCTACAATCATCTCTTATCAGCTCGCCAGAGTTGGAATTGAAGTTGCTGCCCCCGCATCTCAAGTACGTCTTTCTAGCTGAGAAAGACAAGTTACCGGTGATCGTATCTGCTTATTTGAGTGTGGACGAGGAGGAGCAATTGCTGATAGTGTTGAATAACCACCGTGGAGGTTTTGGGTGGTCTGTTGCAGACATCAAGGGGATCTCCCCTACTCTTTGCCAGCACAAGATTCGGCTCGAAGAGGGAGCCAAGCCTGTTATTCAGCCTCAAAGACGTTTAAATCCGAGCATGATGGAGGTTGTGAAGAAGGAGGTCATCAAACTTCTTGCTGCAGGGATTATCTATGCTATATCAGACTCGACGTGGGTGAGTCCCACACAGGTAGTCCCTAAGAAGGGGGGAATTACTGTCACTAAAAATTTGTTGAATGAACATGTCACCACCCGATTGGTAACCAGGTGGAGAGTTTGTATTGACTACTGTCGTCTGAATGCTGCCACACTGAAGGATCATTTTCCTTTACCATTTATTTATCAAATTTTAGAACGTCTTGCCGGTCGGTCGCATTTTTGTTTTCTGGACGGGTATTCAGGGTACAACCAGATCTCGATTGATCCTTTGGATCAAGAGAAGTCTACATTCACCTGTCCCTATGGGACTTTTGCTTACCGTCGAATGCCATTTGGTTTATGTAATGCACCGGCGACATTTCAACGATGTATGCTTGCCATATTTTCTGACATGGTAGAGCACTGTCTTGAGGTTTTTATGGATGACTTCTCGGTTTATGGTACATCGTTTGATGAATGTCTCTATAACCTAGACAAAGTGTTGCAGCATTGTGAGGACACACACTTGGTTCTTAACTGGGAGAAATGTCACATGATGGTGACAGAGGGAATAGTGCTAGGACACAAGGTGTCTAGCAAAGGTCTTGAGGTAGACCCGGTAAAAATTGAGGTGATTTCCAAGCTGCCCCCACCAAATTCTGTAAAAGGGGTGAGAAGCTTTCTGGGACACGTCGGGTTCTATCGGCGATTCATTAAGGATTTTTCTAAAATTGCAAAACCTTTATTCGAACTCTTAGAGAAAGATGCGGTTTTCGATTTCAACGATAAGTGTCTTCATGCATTCAATGTTTTGAAAGAAAAGTTGATTTCTGCCCCGGTTGTTCAAACGCCGGATTGGACAAAACCTTTCGAATTAATGTGTGACGCTTCGGATTTTGCAGTAGGAGCCGTTTTGGGGGAACGAGTAGATAATAAGCCCACTCTGATTTTCTATGCTTCCAAAACTCTAAATGATGCTCAATTGAATTATACAACTACTGAAAAAGAATTACTTGCCGTCGTGTTTGCTTTTGAAAAATTTCGGCAGTATTTAGTTGGATCTAAAGTAGTTGTATGGACCAACCATGCTGCGATAAAATACTTGATGGAGAAAAAAGACGCAAAGCCTAGACTCATTAGGTGGATTTTGCTCTTACAAGAATTTGACATTGAAATCAAGGATAAGTCTGGAATTGAGAATGTAGTGGCTGATCATTTGTCTAGATTAGATAGGGTGGATGAAAAAGATTTGCACATACCCATAACCGAGACGTTTCCCGATGAACAACTTTTGAAAATAAATTCTAAAGAGCCGTGGTTCGCTGAAATTGTTAATTATTTGGCTTGCGGGATCATCCCGGAAGACTGGTCATATCAGGAGAAAAAGAGATTCTTTCATTCTTTAAGATACTATTTTTGGGATGATCCAATTCTTTTGAAGCAATGAAGGGACAGTATCTTACGCAGGTGTGTTCCTGAAGTGGAGTACGAGAGTGTTCTCCATCATTGCCATGCATCACCTACAGAAGGACACCATGCCAGTTCGCGAACAGCAGCTAAGGTGTTGGAAAGCGGCCTTTATTGGCCAACTTTGTTTCGGGATGCCTACGATTTTGTGAGGCAATGTGATCCTTGTCAGCGAGCAGGTAATATATCGAAGCGACAGGAGATGCCCCTGAATGTATTTCAGGAAGTTGAAGTATTTGATTTGTGGGGCATAGACTTCATGGGACCCTTTGTGTCCTCGAACTCCAATTTATATATTTTGTTAGCCGTTGATTATGTGTCGAAGTGGGTGGAAGCAATCCCCACAAGGACTAATGATTCTATTGTAGTGTGCAGGTTCGTGAAGGAAAATATTATCTGCAGGTTTGGGATACCCTGAATGATAATAAGCGATGGGGGTACACACTTCCGGAATCAAAAGTTCTCGACATTACTGAAGAAATATGGGGTCAAGCATAACATTGGTACCCCATATCATCCGCAGACTCAAGGCTAAGTGGAGGTCTCAAACCGTGAAATCAAGAAGATTCTAGAGCGAACGGTGGCATCCACAAGGAAGAATTGGAGTGCCCTATTACCGGACGCACTGTGGGCATATAGAACGGCTTACAAAACACCTATAGGAACTACACCTTTTAGGTTGGCGTATGGTCAGGCTTGTCACCTTCCGGTGGAGTTGGAGCACAAGGCCCATTGGGCGCTTAGAAGGCTAAATTTGAGTTATGATGAAGCTGGGAGAAAGAGAATGTTCGAGTTGAATGAGCTGGATGAGTTATGAATGACGGCATATGAGAATGCCCGAATATACAAGGAGCGCACAAAACTGATCCACGATCGTCACATCGAGTTGCGCACATTCAAGAAGGGAGATAGTGTTTTGCTGTTCAACTCCTGACTCATGGCGACTACATTATATACTTTATGCATGAAAATCATGAATGCGACTACATGGCATGCATGAAATTTCTTTTTTCTTCTTATGCAAAATCATGGAAAATACCAATGCAAATCCTATCTAAATGCTATGCAGACAAAAAGGAATTAAAACTGCACTTTACTTCCAATTCTTAGGTGGATTATGGAAAAATGAAGTGGAACGATCACAAGACTAGATGACTGATCCTTAGAAAGATATTATGTGTCCCTTCTTACTGACCTGTGTAGTAGTTTAGAGGGTTCTCTCTCTTAAATCCAATTAAAGTCTCATTACCATTTGATTAGGTTAGGCTCAAACAACCATTTCCGGCCACTTTCATGAATCATTAGGAGTACATGTATGAAATGTTGTTTTAAAGTTGACATAATCAATCATTTTCATAGGATGTGTTCCCAAGGTCAAAACAAAATAAGCTATC
Source organism: Alisma plantago-aquatica (assembly GCA_963693085.1). Classification (NCBI taxonomy): domain Eukaryota; kingdom Viridiplantae; phylum Streptophyta; class Magnoliopsida; order Alismatales; family Alismataceae; genus Alisma; species Alisma plantago-aquatica. The sequence continues at coordinate 1,474,461,464 of OY856411.1, forward strand.
CAAAGACACAATTTTTTCAAATTTCCCTTGAATTTCCCATGAACTCACAACAAGATGACACACTTCTACGACATCCACAATTACACTAGATAGCACGTGGATCCTACAAAAGCTAAAGATGCAAGAAACAAATAACAATGCTAAAAACTAAAAATAATAAAAGATAGAGCTGTTGGTTGTCGAGGAGGAGACGTTCATTCTCGAACATCGCCCTTTGGTTGTCAAGTATCCAGTTCGTAGTATCCTGAATACCAGTATACATCGCTAGATGCTGCTGCTGTGTCTGATGGATGTCCTGCAGCATCGTGTACATGCCTTGCATGGAGTAGGCATCCTCGCTCGGCTGCGAGGGCTGTGGTGATGGCGGCGGAGGCTGTGATGATGAAGACGCACCCGGATGCATCCGAGGATGCTTCCGGGGTGCTACTCGTGCTCGAAGAGGTGTAAAGGCCTCTTCTTCATCCTCAGCCTCGCCATCCTGTCCGTCGTCGCCGCCTTCCTCATCATCGGAGTCGATGGCTATGATCGGCCATCTGAAATGCTGTGCGCCCTCGATGTGGAAGACGGGATCCGGCAAAGCACACTCCTAGTAAGCGTGGTTGACGTGGTAGTGCGCGTACGCCAAACCATTCCGTAGAAGAATAAGGTTTGAACGGTGCAGATGTTGCACGTTCACCTTACTCCTCGTGGAAAGCGACGTCATGGTGGAGAAGTTGAGCCCAAGGTAGTGCGCCAACTTGGTGATGAGCCCGTTGAAATGAATCGGGGCCTTCCTCGTACTCCTCTTTACTGCCAGAACTCGCTGCAGGAAAAACGCACCCCAGTTGCATTGTTGTCGCTTCAGGAACATGTAGAGAAAGAAGAGATCGGTCTCCTGAAACTTGCTCAGCGCCAGATCGCTACGAGCAAAGAATGTGAAACTCAACATCCGGTGTAGGACCCGGATAAATGGGTGCTCGAAATCCGCTACCGCAGCATTGTGGTAGCTCACTGTCTTGCCCGCCGACACTGTCACTAGCTCGGCGAAGATTTTTTCATAATCGGTGCGGGCGTCCGGTCGCCGGTGATCGTGTTGCGAGTGGTTCCAGTTGAAGATGTTGTTGAACTGCCTAAGAGTGATGTTGTAGTCAATGTTGAATAGCCAGAACGACACCCGGCCCTTGATCCACTCACAATCAGTAGCAACTACGTCGTTGGGCACGACGCAAACATCAAGGGACGCCATGAATTCCGCCACCAACTCTTTGTAGGTGGACCACTCGCCAAAGAATGGTTGACCATCCGCATGGTACTCCAGCTCGTCTGGCCTTCTGCTGGTGTGGCGTGCTTGACCCTTCAGAACATTAAAAACTTGACGAGTATTTTACTACGTGCTAAAAACGCAAGTATACGCGTCGAGTAGTACAGGCCTTTGTGAGGCCCGAGTCGAACACAGGGATACTCGGAATTGTCAGAGACTCCTACTAACTATTTGCGATCAGCTAAGCCGAATAACAAATTGGGGTTTGTTGTCAAAATTAAATAAAATTAAAAATAAAACAAAGCAAACAATCGATTAAAGGTTAATTTAATCAATTCAAAAAGATATCTTTAGGATTGCGGTTTCACCGCGGGTTATCATTGTATTAGATTTCATATAATTCCTCAATCTTCTCTCTCTATCTGGGTAGTGGCCTGAAAACAGAATTACCCACTATCGTGGTGCAATTCACTACTTAGGTTTAGGTCGGTTCCACCGTCGTAGTAACCTATTCCCTAAACTAAGTGCATTACAAACGGTCTCTCAGTTTCCACCATTAATTGTACACCACCTTTTTCAAGGGATTTATCGATTAATGTATGTTTCATCTCTTTTCAACCGCTAATCCTTCTGTCGAAGTGATTAAGGGCATTAGGTTATTATTATGGTGATCAAGCATAACAATATATGGAGAAAACGAAACTATACCACGGATTTAAGAGAGAAAATGTGAATTATTAATATAAAACTGTCATACAATGCATTCCCGGGCTACTCCCGGTCCTAAAGATGGAGGGGATTAGCCCCGCATGTTCATCTCACACAAGTACATGGTAGAAATAGAGGAAATCATATGAAAATAGTGAATTGAATGGGAAAACCCCTGAACGGAGAAGAACCGATTGATCCTTTGCGTAGAACACGTGCTTTCCCACCTCTCGGTGGTGAAATCCGTCTTCGGCAGCGTCTGGATCGACAGGTATAAACTTCTGGCCTCCGTCCTCCTTTCTCTCTCTCCTCGGCACTTGTGCAATGGTAAAAATTAGATCCCCCTCGTCTGGGCGGCCGTCATTAGGTATAAGTTCCTAATTAGGTCGTTAATTAACTCCAGCCGTCCGATTGAAATCATTCTGAATCCAACGCATATCTGACGGTGTCGATACCATCAACGCGGGTCGATGGTATCGACCCAGTGTAGTAGCGACAACCTTCTTGTCTTTTCGTCCGAGTGCCTGAAGCCATCTCGATACCATCGACTTGGGTCGATGGTATCGACTACCCTGTAGCGACGGTTTTGTCGTTTAGTGTCGTTGTAGCCTCCATGCGTCGATGGTATCGACTTGGGGTCGATACTATCGACAGCTTCCTCGCCAGCAACCTGAAGGTGTCTCGATACCATCGACTTGGGTGTCGATGGAATCGACTCTTTACTGCTCCTTTCGGCTGGCACCCTGTGGTCTTGTCGATGGTATCGACTTCCGTCGATGGTATCGACGGAAGCAGATACTTGTTTTTCCTGGAATTCGGAGACAAGATCAAATAAATCCACACGAATTATAATAATGTGATAATGAATGCTCAAAATGATAAAACTAGGGGATTTGACATAAAATGATGGCAAAGACCAAAATGAATGAATTATGCAATATTAACCATAGAAATGACTAATCAAAGCATAAACCACATATAAAACATGTCTATAAATGCGACTCAAAATCATCGCATCAGAACCCTAGGTTCACTTTTCTGAGGTCCAATTGTCTACTCAACTTTTTAACCATGATCCAAGCATGTACAGGGTATGACATGCACTTCCCATCATCATTCCACTTGAGCAACACTTTATAGTGGAGTCCTCCTCAAGGACAAACAACAAGGTAAAAGGCCTCACAACTTGCTACTAAACCTCTCCATGGTCTAAGGAACTCTTTTCCTAGCTCAGAAGGTAAGCACCTATTTGCATATAGGTACTAGCAACCTCATCCTCCCTCTAGGGTTTGGTTCCTCTAAAGGCAACCATCAGCCTCTAGGAAACATGCATGAGGCAACCACAACCATCCACTTAGGTTGCATCATCCTCAACTCCCCATTGTTCCTCATATCTCAGAGTCTAAGCTTCCTACCTTCTTTCTTGGGTCATGCTCTCTTTCTCTAGAGCGAACTCCACAACCAGTCTTACTACCAGAGGTCCTCTCCCCATGAAGGATCAAACTCACAAGCATACCCCTACATGGGTGAAGCCTATTCTCAACTCATGTTCACTCAAGATTATCCATAGCCCTTTATTCTTATCTCATAAGATAATTATCATACTCTCCTAGCTAGGGTTTCAACCTACTACCGCACTACTGGCATACTCTGGGTGCATGTTATACCCTACTCACATAAACCCATAGGGTTTCCATAGGTTCTTCACTAACCTCATCGTTGAAGGAGCTATCCTTCACTCTAACATGCACGACCCTTGGTCGGGTCGCCAAGGAACTAGGTCATCCAACCTCACATGGCTCAAAATGTCATGGGCATCCAAAAGCATGTCCACACCCCTGGTCTATCATGAAATCTAACTCATCATGTCATCTCTCTCTAACCACCACTTAGGTTTAGGGTTAGCATCATCCTCAGAGGATGCGCTAGGTCTCTACTTATAATGGAGGTCTCTACCTCCAAGACTAACTTTCTCCACTCATCCTCCTAACAAGAAGGTCTAGCCTCAGGTCTCTCTTGAGGGCATGATAACACATGTCATATGACCTAAGCATGAATCTATTCTTTAGTTTATGCTTAAACTATTAAGCTTATGTCCATGACATCTTATTTACATGCTATTCATTAATTTGGTGGAGGATTCCTTAAACCTTGTCAACCTTACCTATCCCTTAAGAGGGTGAGGAAAAGAGAGAAAACCCTAATCCTTAAGGTCCTTAACAACATTTGAGTTGAGAAAGGATGAACAAGATGAGAGAGTCATAAAGGTGTCTTATTTCGAGTCAAATCCTGAGACATTGGCCAGGCAGTCACACTAATCTGGGAGTCATCTTATTCCGACTAGCGGTGTGGAGGAAAATCTTACCAGCCCCAGACGTGATCCTTTTCTAAACACCTCTGTCTTTTGGAAAATCCTCTAATAACTCCCTTGGGTTCTATAGAGTTTGTAAAATTTAATAATTATTAAAGATTATATGGGGAACTTATGCTCTGATACCAAATCTAACGACCCCACCTCCCGGTAACCCCCAATTAAGGGAGATCTGAAGATCAGAGCGGTTATCTCAATTAACAGGATCAAAGGTTTGATAATTAATCAATAATAATTATGAAATTCTACCAACTAAACTGAGATCTGGTATAAAATAAAACTTTGCATACCTTTTAAAAATTTTGGAAATCTATTTCTATCCACATCTTGAATCCCTTCTTTATAATCCTCCTTACACTTTATTTCTTATTTTCACAATGTGTCACTTTACTATTTGTGCTTTTCAGGGTTATACCTAAAATGCTGACAAAGAAAACTTCGGTCAGCATATCGAAATATGCCGGTATGTGGGGACAACCAAAATTTCACAAATATGGCTAAAAATCTAATTATCGCAATTAAGGTAACTAAAAAGCCAATTTACATTTTCAATGTGTCATTCTCCACCACTTTTTCCCTAACCCTGGAATACCCCCTCTAGGGTTTCTCTTTTGCCGTTGACTTAATGTCACCTTCGCAATCCCGAGCTTGGTGCCTGGGGTCACCTCTCACGGTGCTCATTAGTCATGCAACATAGACCACCTTCTCATTCCCGAGCTTAGTGTCTAGGGTAACCTCTCATGGTGTCCATTGGTCTTCCCTCCTGGGCTTGACCTTTTTGCATCATCCATCAAGGTGGCATGTAGGTGCCAGAATACATTCTTATTTTACAATTGTGATAATCATAGTGACTTTATAATTTGCAAGTATGAACATCCAAATTGATAGGTTGCATTCAATGCGATTAATCATCCGGGAAAACTTCAGGAAAATAATGTGATTAACCATAATTAACCACATACCTATCAGGATGACTTGAGTGTAGAAATAATTCAACCACGTAAGAAACCAAGCAAGCACACACAAGTTGATCTTGAAATATGCATCCAATTTCCTATCATTGATCATGCCATCAAGATCTATTAAACGTAGCTCGCTTCCTAGGGTTTCTAGTCCACTTTTAGGGTTTCCATTGCAATTAGGATTTCTCTTCATTTATACTATTTTAAACCCTAGTTTTATATAATTACTCACAAACCCTAGTTATGTCATCGATTCTTCACGAAAGATATTAAGGTTACCTTTTAACAACATATTACCTTAATTTCATATTAAGAGCACAATTAAATGTCCATTAAGTCAATCATGCCTCTTTTACATTAAAACAACCATTTTTCCCTTTTAATTTATGACAAGATCATTAGGCCTAATTATCTTCCTTTGTTCCTTCTGGATTAGCAAGTCATAGTTCATTATGATCTCCTTTTTATCATTAATTCCCCCTTTATCCATTATAAAACCCTAATTACTATATTAAGGGTATTTATCTGCAATTAGGAACTTTCATATTCGAAATAGCTTAGAACCATCATATCTCAGCTTATTCATGAATTTGAACAATAAGAATCATTAAGAGTCATAACTACCAACATTAGAGTTTCAAGGCCCATTAAATCTCATTCATGTACATGAAACTCAATTACATGAAAAGTTCATCATTTTCATTCTTAATGTACCTTTTTATGATTAACAGGTTAATATCAACTTTAATCATCCATAAAACCCTTCTAAATACATTAATCATCTCAAAATAGGGTTTCTTAATCATTAAAGCATTAAAGTTGATAACTCCCACTACTTTTCGAATTACAATAGGAATTATCTTCTAAAACTATATTTAGCGGATTGCTCTCGTTCTTCTAAGAAACTTTCATATTTTATATGTAGTCATCCGAGCTACGAGTAAAAAGATACGATTTTTGCATTATCTCACTTACTTGACCAATCGCTGAGCGCCATGTCACCCCGTCCATGCAAAGCGGCTTGTTGGTTTGGAAATATAACAGAAAGACGATTTTTCCCTTGGTTTCCCTTGGTTAAGTGATGACTCCATCAACCCGCAGAGGGGAATTTCTGTTCAACGCAACCTCTGTCTTCTTCAACCTCGCGTAGCCCTACTGCGTCGCCCTAGCCGCGACTTGCGCGACTCTTCTCCTCTTCCCTGGCCCCGACGGCCACCAGGAGGGGCTCCCTTTCCTTTGACGCTCCTCCGCGCACTCAGGGTCACCATTAACTTGCGGCCAAGGAGGTTGTCTTGCGCTGGCCAGGTCTGCAACCTACGGCCGGTGTTGCAGTCATGCAGCTGCTACTATGCCTGGGTTAGGGCATCACCATGATGGCGAACCTACTTCCTGGTATCATGGAGCATCAGGCTTCCCTCGCAACTCCATCTTGCCGCCTTGTGGCTCAAAGATCACGCTGCTTCCCTTTAGTTAGGGATTTTGAGCGGGTGCATGGTTGGATATGAGTGGAAGACAAGCCAACTTAAGGCTATTGGGTTCGTCCCTTATATAGGGATAGATAGCAACGCCCTAGGGTGTTTACCCACAAAGAAACAAGGCCCCTTCTCAAAAGGAAACCTACTTTCCTTAATCCAGTATAAGATTTCTCTTTTTAAATAATTCCTTGGTTATCTATGATCCTTGGCTATTAGGGAATTAGAAAATTATTTACTTTATCTTCTTGTTCTTGGCTTTTAATTCCTTAGCCACAAAAATTATATTTTCCTTTAATAGAAAATACCTCCTTTTTAACAATGCCACAAAATTCATTAATTATACATCACTTTATCCTCTTATTTTGTATTATTGGTATTTTCTCTTTCTTTTTCTCCATTGGGGCTCCTTGGACCCCAAGACACTCTAATATTTTGAAATCCTTTTTAGTGGATACTCATTATCCTTCTAGATGCATCTATATCCATTATTTCTCATTATCCTTTTTATTTCTTTATTAAAATATCTCTTTTGAGGATTTTTCTTTATCTCTCTTTTTATTTTCTTTATTGGAATTCCTTCTAATATTAGAAACCTCATGGATATGAAAATCCACCAAGGATAACTCAATTATACCTCTTTCCACTTATTTTCCACATTATATCATTATTTTCAATTTCTTTCTTAATAAAGAAATATTTATTTGCTCTTTTCTTTTCTTGTTGCATTATATTTGGAACTTTGGACTCCTTGGAACCCAAGGAACCTAGGAGGCACGAAATCCACCTTTGTATTATATTCTTTTGCCTTCTAGAGGTTTCTACATCTTTCTTTTCTCCATTTCTTATTAATAATGGAGTTTCCTTTGTCTTTTCCTTGTTATTGTGCCCAATAGCCAATAAAGCCCACAATATAGCCAACAAGGCTATTGTAAACGAAATCCATATATCATTGTTTGTTCAAATATCTTTAATAGGAGAAATTACTTTTCTCACCAAAAGAACCCAAAAATTGGGGTTGCAATAGTTTTCTTGCTTGTTTCCCTATGCACGATCGTGGCAGGGAAACTTTGTTGTGCTGGCCTTTGCTTGGCATGTGCAAGGACCATCGAGGGTGTCTCAACACCTCTGGTCTATTAAGCGTGGCCCTGTGTTACTCTGGAACTGAGTCAGTTTTCCATCTATAGGCTGAGAGTAGTCGTTTCTTGGAGTCATGTTTCTGTGTTGCTCTGTTATATTACCTTCCTCAATGCTTCTAACCAACGACCAGTCTGAATGAACTAAACTAATATATACTATAAACTTATGATAGGATCGTGCTTGTGGTACTGCTAATCGAGTATGATTTGACAGGATTAGAATCACCCATCCAAAGACCAATATCTATATCAGTAGTTTGAGTCAAGTATTTTGAACGAATAACTAGTTTAGTTAGTACCACGTTAGCCCTAAATGATGACTTCTTAATAAGACACTAAGGTATTATATTACAAACAAATGCTGATCCACTAATGTGCTATGAAATAGTATTATAATCTTGGCTCACTATGCTAAACTCAGTTATTGTTCTATATTGTTAGTTATGATCGTGATTTTTCCACATTATTTTAAAGTTTTACTAAGGCATTATAATATTTCAACATGCATAATGCTAGCTATATCATAGTACATGGATATAAAAGACACAATAAACATACTCCTCGATATATGTAATGTGCATGTAGAAATAATCTAAAGAGTACTCTAATGACCTAAATATGTCGATCACAAGGGAATATGTGATTTGAAAAAAACATTGGGTTTTTTCAGGAGAGAGTTAGATCCAGTTTTCAGAGAGGTCGTGTGGATAGGATTTTGGCTTACTATAGGTAAGTGGGCCATTCCCTTTGAATTCATGTTATATAATTATCTTTCCCAGAATAATCCATTAGACACATGGTATAATGTTCATACGTAGGCTACTCTTTTTCAGTATAGTAAAACTTCTATCTCAAATGGCTCGTGCTTAGATCATATAAATTATCAGTTTCAAGTTTGTATTCATGCATAATTGTTAGAAATCAGCATGTGAATTATTAGAACTTAGAATATATGATTGAAAATTATTTCAGTACGTTAATTCCTTACAAACATTTAAAATTTAGAATCTCCTTCAGAATACCAGAATTAGATACAGAATCTAGATTTTATTCAAACTTATCACAGTCTTTTACTAATTGAGTTTAGAACAATATTTATAACTTAGAATGCCAGAATAGATTTCATACTCCAGAATTTATCTCAAGTAGTTGAGATGTAGAATCAGAATAGAAATAGAAATAGAATCAGAATAATATATAGAACAATAATAGAAAATGACACCAGAACATAATTTATATCATATAATAAGTCCTCATAGAATACAAGTATTACGGTACATAGAATAGAAGGTAATTATGGCATAGAAGGTGCATTGCACCATAGAAGGCACTTGGTGTCATAGAATAGAAGACACCTTGGTGTCACCATAAGGCTTTCATGCCACAGAAGGTGTGTTGCACCATAGAAGGAACATAGTGCCATAGAAGAGGACTTATTGTATAATACTGGCCACATAAAGATAAAATGTGTAAATAAAAGATGCACATAAAGATGTTTAGTATAGTTGTAGATGGTAAGTTTTCATAATGTAATTATTTCTTTTATGTTGTAGAATTCAATGCCACTTACTCTAACTAGAATTATTTTCATTGTGCATGGCTGGGGATGTGACGTCCGCAGATAGTGATGAGTAGCCCGTGAAGGAGTTCAGATTCAAGGGAGTAGGATATCTATTACTGGTGGGACTTTATCTTAGGCAATCCTTCCAGATTATGATGTTATCTTTTCTCTTTTAGTTCATGTAGGGAGATGTGACTCCCAGACTCACAGCTTCATTTTGTTGGAGAATACCTTTGTAATCAGTTACTATGGTTAGTTTACATGCTACTGTATGCCAGATATGTGACATCTTGCCCTAGAAATTTATATTATATGTGTGTTGATGCTTCCGCATATGTTTTTTGTGGTATATAAATGGGTGAGTGTTACAAAGATGCTCCAAGGAAAGAGAGCAAGACCCAAGATTGATCAACACCTCACGACCAAGTAACATCAACGAACATCAAAGGATCACCAAAGGGGAGTTGCTTCAACCCTAGATCACACATGAAAGGGATTGGCCACCTTGCTCCAAGGTTTAGCTCTTTTCCACCACCAACAACACAAGGGAGGAGCACCAAAGAGAAGAGCAAAGATAGAGGATGCAAAAGTATGACTTTCGTGCTAAGAGAGGGGTATATACCCAAGGGTAGGAGGGAGGTAAAGTAGGTTAGGAGTCATACACATGTGTACCACTTGTCCCTCAAAACACATCCTTGAAAGCACTAAGACCATGCATGCAACTAGGATCTTTAAAACCAAATAAACTCATTGAAATTAATTGGTACAAGGAATCCCATCGGTTGAAGGAACACAAGGTCCAAAATTGAATCGATCTAAGAAGACATAGCGATCAAAGAAGATCCAAACCCTAAAGATCACATAGAACCCAAACCCTAGGGTATCTTGGCTCATCAACCACCAAGGTCATTAGGTGTGTTCCAAAAACTCATGAATTGAAGACACCATGGTTAAAGAAACATCAAGGTGGTCACTGAAAACCAAGGAAACCATCGGTCAACTTCCAAGGTCAACATCAATCTAGGGCATCTAAGCAATTTATGCTAGATCAACAAAACATGATTCCACCTCATAAACCAAGGTGAAACAAATCTATGGGGTGTCACATTCTCTCCAAAAAGATGCCTAAACATGTGAGGCACAATAAGCATGTGACAAATTCCAAGATACACCTTGATCATGGGAAAATTGTAACCAAGATCAAGGTTTTAAGCATATAATAAATCCATAGTATTAATTCCAAATGGATAACATAATCAAGGATGAATTTTTGTTCTCATTTATGCATGTACTATTTGTTCATATTTCACATTGTTGTTAATATTAATTCACATATTATATATAATGTGGAAGTTTAACAGTCAGTAAGGAATAATTCAATCTAAAAAATCCTTTGAGTTTCTGAGTAAAGCTTATAGGAAGACATCAATTGTAGTTGAACCATGAAGTATGAGTTTCTTTTCACGACTGAGGTGGGATGAGTGTGTATATTATATGTATATCACACTACATTTTAAGTCTATGGTTTCCGTTTTGAGAGGGTGTAGTTGTTTGAATTTTCATTTTGTTTTAGTCATATGGTATGTTCATGCCCATTAATTCATTTGAATTATCATTTCATCTTAGTCATATAGTATATTCATTCCATTAAGTAATATGAAAATGTGCAGTTTAATATAATTTTATGTTGCATTCTATTTTCTAATACATGTATAAAGAAAAAAGATAATGTGATTTTACTTTTTGTTAATGTTTTTATTTAAATTTGCAGGTTTAGTTTAGATGAATTTGATTACATTGGTATGGTTTGATTTAACCTAGATATTAAGAAAATGCATTGGGTCTCCTATATATAGGAGTTGGGGAGTACATGGGTTAAACAAAAACAAGGGGAAATATAATGGTCTTAAGCCCAACTAACTAGATATACCAATACACCCCATCAAGTTGGAGAGTAAACTTAGTGAAGTCCCTACTTGATGTCCATATACTTGAATAAAGAAGGAGGAAGAGGTTTGGTAAGAATGTCCGCGACTTCATCACCTATCCTAATGTGAGGAGTGATGATCTAATTAGATTTGACCAAGTCTTGCACAAAGGTGTACTCAACTTCACAATATTTTGTGTGCTCATGGAAGATGAGATTATTAGCTATGTGTATAGCCACCTAGTTGTCACAATTTAAAAACAAATTCCAAACTTAGTTAAGATGGATCAAACTCACTGTAGATAAAATAATGCATGAGCCATATCCCAATATTATTCTTTGGTGTTAGATCAAGCTATAGCCACCTATTTTTTACTCCTAGAGGAAACTAGGTGAGTGTCAGTCATGACACAATATCTAGAATTGGAGTGTTGATTTTCAAATTCACCAGCCCAATTTGCATCTACATATCAAAAGATAGATACTACCTTGGACTTAGGACATTTGTAGAGAAATCCTCATCCTGGAGTACTCTTGAGATAGTGAAGAATCCATTGAACGTAGGATCAGTGAGTTTAGATAGGTGTACTAATGAATTGGATGATTACCCCAACAACATAGGTAATATTTGGTTGAATGGTAGTCAAGTAAATCAGATTTCTGACTATACAATGATACTTCTCCAGATCAGCAAATAGTTCTCCTTCATGCATAGAATTTGTATGATAGTCCATAGAGGTAGAGATTGGTTTGGCTTCAGCCATGTTTTCCTATTGAAGCATGTCCAGGAAATAGCATCATTGTGACATGTTGATCCCCGAGGCTGAGCGGAGGGTGTTGATCCTAAGGAAGTACATTGGGTGCCTAAGTCTTCTATAAGATATCCCCACCATATCATTGTTGATGATGATGATGTCATCAACATAGACAACAATAACAAGATGAACTTTGGAGGATGTAGAGAAGAATAAGGAGTGGCATGTGGTAGATATCTGAAAGTTAAGCTATGTAAGGAAATCACTTAACTTATTAAACCATGTGTAGATACCCCATTAAAGCCAACAAGTAAGGCAGAAGCAGGTCATAGAGGAAGAGCAAGTAGCAGGGGCAAGTCCACCATCAGAGGTAGGGGGTACAATAGAAGAAGTAGGGTGATGGTTTGGGTAGAATTGATTATATTTACAGGAAGCATAGTCAGTAGTTGGGTAGGTTTGGTAGGTGGGTAACAATGGGTGCAGGACAAGTTCATGTTTGACGTTATTTGAACTAGATCCCAGTGTAGGTGCTCCTGGACCTACTGGTTGTATGCCTATTAGTGCATCATGTAGCCCATTAGGATTTCATTAGACACTGATAATGAGGAATAGTCAAGTCTAGGAGGAGGTGGAGGGGCTTGGGAGGAGGTTGAAGCATCGGGTGTGGAGGAGGAGGTGAGATGAAAAGACTTCTTCACAATGGTTTTACTAATGTAAACACCTTTCCTACTTTCTTTATAACCAATATCATAAAATGGGATTTCACAACATGATGAGAAAACAAACTACGAATCAAGTTGGGATAAGATGGGTGGGGTCCAGAAGTATTCTTCCCAGAGTTGAAATAGGTCATGTGATGGATAATGTAATAGACCCATTTGACTTTGACATCATGAAGGAGACAATACATTAGCACAACAATATTCTCTACAATATTCATTTGGTTTTTCTTTTGCTAGATATTACAATTGAGTACAAGTGTAATGAGCTGAGTCTTGATGTCAAGGGAGGAAGAGGGAAGGATCACTTGTTGGTATGTATGCCCAGAGATCCAATAATATGATGATTGTAATGGCATAATATATAAATAATTTTATTAATAAATAAGACAAACATCCAATTTATTCTATTTTATTCAATTATGAGATAATTAAGTAACATAATAAATGTATAAAGGATGATATTACTTAGTGACGTATGTCTTTGAGTTGAGTACCTAAACATTGAGATCATACGGATGTCAAGAGTATACATTCTTGTTATGTCCCTAGTCAGTTAGTATTGTGGAAGCATAGTAGACAACAATAATACTTAAGACTAGAGTCTATGTTGTTGGATGACAAATCATCATCAGTCATGATATGCGATATCAAACCAAGCACATAGATACATGTTCAAGAATAGTGTATCAGACATACCCACCATGAGAGTGACACATGGAAACCATTACCATGGCAGTCATAGTTAACTCTCATATTGTTGGTGGTGATTGTGGTTCTTAGACCTAAAGTTACAATAATCATCACATGTCATTTGATATATTTTGACATCATCAAATGTAATCCTAAATAAGGGTTTCCATTATAGGGAAGTATGGTACATAGTAGGCAACAAAATTTAATTTTTTTTCTACCATATTCCCCATAAGCAGTCTTGTAGCAAGTCCAACGACAATCCTCATCATTGTAGATGCACAACTCTGAATCCTAGTTGCACTGGGGCATGTCTGACAGTTGCACCTCCTGGTCTACACCATGGACTCCAGCCACAAACATCATCTTCTTCAGCAGTTCCTCTCGTCATGGACTGTAGGTTAACGTTGTCATCTGAGCGGAAAACAACGACATCCTACCTCTATGGTAGTCCACATGGACTGCCTAGAACTCCTATCTTTCTACTAGAATGATCAAGAAGGAGTAATCCCTCTCTGTCGGTGTACTAGTCACCGACTTGCTCTCCCATGACAACTCTCAGTTGTTCTCTCCCGTGACTATCCCTCCCTTGTCAAGTAGGACTTACCAGTGCTCTCGTGGTTACCACAACCAGAGAGGACAACAGTTGTTAGAGGAGCTGATTATTAGTTTTTTGTGTTGTACTCTGGAAAGTCTCCAATATCCCTCTATATATAGTAGAGGCCAGAGTCAAGGTTCCAAGTTTCTATCTGACATGGGATTAATGTGCGGGAGTGGTAAGGACAGAAAGAACTCAAATTTTTGCAACAATTTTGGAAATTGCACAACCTACGACAGCCGAAATGGCCATTTGGAAAAGCCATTCGAGATGGTCATCTAGTACTGTGAGACGGTCATTTTGCAGTTTCCCAATTGTACATGATATTTGGCAAATCAATTCCCATCAATGTTAGACATTCATTTCCATGTGAAACAAGTATTACTCAAGAAAAATGAATAGGGAAACATCTAGAACCTTCCCCGACTGAATTGGACCATATTGCCCATGCGAGATGGCCATTTTGGCTCACCCAGATGGTCGTATGGTGACTTGAGTCAAGCCTGTTTGGTAGGGTCGTTTTGTTCCTTTGACAAATTCAACTCACATTCGGTTTGATGCCCAGACGCCTATCTCAACTCTTGAGACAGCCGTTTGGCACTTCCAAATAGCCTTCTCATCACTTAAGATGGGCGATTGGCAGTGATTTCATCCTATTTGTTACTTGAATTAAATGCCTGAACACTTTTGTACTTAATTCAAATGTTATTTGAGATCTGAACTCCTCTTCTAGGTCAAGACATATGTGTGTGACCCTATAGGTCCCATATTACGTTGGTAGTGGATGTTCATAACAACTTATGACACTATAAGAAAAGAGTGGTGCCTAGTTGCACATCATTATTACCCAAGTAAATGGAAAAGTTAGTGAACAACTTCAACATACAATCTATGTATGGTGTTGTAGTGTTTGTATAGTTCCTTTTTCACTGATGTCCAGATTGAACTAGAGGCATGGAGAAGTCACCATCATTATTATTCAATCTTGTTTCTGGAATCAAGAGCAGACTGTATGAGATATATGTAAGCTCAATATCATATATGGACTCACACGTGCATGGCCATGCTTTTCTCATTCTCACTTATCAAGAGGCCTAGGACATCACAATCCAGTAGGAGGGACAAGTCCCATGTCTATCACTCACAGTCAATCCCCATGTGTCAAAGCCACCCAATCATTACTATTTTAACAACCCATGTTTCAACACTATGTTTGATGATGTCAAAGTTTACCCAACGACATGTGTTGAGTGCACTGATTTTAGGTCTAAGAACCACAACATCCACTATCACTGTGAGACCTGACTATGACTTCCATGAAGATGGCTTCCATGTGTCAGTCTCACGATGGGTCTGTCCGATGCAATGTTCACTAACATATATCTATGTGCTTGGTTTGATATCACCATATCATGATTAATGAGATTTAGTCATCAACCAACTCACACTCTGATCTTATGTGTTATTCTTGTCTATCAATCTTCCATAATAAAAACTGATCAAGACATAGTGAGAATATCTATATGTACTCTTAACATATGTATGATCTCATCCACAAGGTTAGTAACTTGAATACACATGTCATTGAGTAATATAATTCTCTAGACATTTATAATGTTACATCATTATCTCATAATTGAATTAAACAAAATAAATTGGAAAATTGCCCTTTTATTAATAGTCAAATAATTTTTACATTATATGCCATTACAATCATCACGTGATTGGCTCTCTGGGAATACATAACCAACATACTCCCACTTGTACTTAAAGCCAATCACCCATGAATATAATTCTGAGTAACCTTACATGACAATCATTCTTTTTCTGTTAGAGTGCCTTCGTCAAGGGATCAGCAACATTGCTTTCAATTAGTACATGCACGATCTCTCATATGAGATGGAACTGGCTTACTATATGTTTTGAGCACTGATGCAATCTAGGTTCCTTAGAATGTGCAACAACTCTATTGTTATCACAATATAGCGCGTCGTTGATGCTTGGAAAGACCCCAATTCTATGATGAACTCCTTGATCCATACAGCCTCCTTTATGGTACTTGATGTAGCAATATACTCAGTCTCTGTTGCAGAATCGACAACTATTTCTTACTTGGAATTCTTCCAGCTCAAAGCTCCATTGTTGAGACAAAACATGAATCTTGATTGTGATTTATAATCATCTTGATCACTTTGGAATCTTGCATTAGAGTAGCCTTTTACAACCAACTCTTCCTCTCTATCGTAGACCAAGAACTAATCCTTAGTCCTTCTCATACTTGAGGATGTTCTTCATAGCTATCCAGTGAGCATCACCTGGATCTGACTGATATCTCCTCATCATGCTCAAGGCATATGAGACATCTGGACAGGTACACAACATTGTGTACATGATTGATCCAATTATTGAGGCATATGGAATCTCACTCGTGCGTTCCCTTTCTTATAAGAACTGGGACATTAAACTCTAGATATGGGGACACCATGGTGTGTAGAAAGGTTCCCTCTCTTTGGGTTCTCCATGTTGATCCGCTTCAACACTTTGTTAATATAAGTGCTTTGACTTAGTCCGAGAAGAAGTCTGGATCTATCTCTATAGATCGTTATTCCCAAGATGTAGGATCCTTCTCCCAAGTCTGTCATATTGAATGTATTTGCAATCCATGTCTTTACCTTTTGTAAAGAAGGGATGTCATTTCCCATCAATAGTATGTCATCTACATACAATATGAGGAAAGTCACTATGCTCCCACTAACCCTTTTGTACAAACAAGGTTCATCTTCATTTTGATCAAAGGCAAACCCTTTGACTGTCTCATCAAAATGAAGATTCCAACTCTGAGATGCTTGCTTCAATCTATAAATTGACCTTTGTAACTTACAGACATTATTTGCAAATTTTAGATCTGTAAACCCCTCATGTTGTGTCATATACACATCCTCAACAAGGTTCCCATTAAGGAACACGATTTTAGCATCCATGTTCCAAATCTCATAGTCATAATAAGTTGTAATAGTAAGCATGATCATGATGGATTTAACCATGGCCACTGGAGAAAGGTTTCATTATAGTCAACACCTTGAACTTGTTTGAAACCCATTGAAACCAATCTACTGTTGTAGGTTTGGACCTTTCCATTGATGTCAGTCTTATTCTTGAAGACCCATTTGCACCCTATGGATTTTACCCCTTCAGGTGGATCCACCAAAGTCCATACTTTGTTGGTATACATGGATTCAATCTCAAATCCCATGGCCTCAAGCCATTTCTAAGACTTTGGTCCCTTTGTAGCATCTTTAAAGGTTATTGGCTCATCACCTATGACCAATTCACTACAATCCTGAGTTACAAGATATCTGAATCTTTTAGGCTCAAGGCATGTCCTATTAGATCTACAAGGTTCTTGTGTTACTGGAGGAATTTGAGATTCCAAAACACTTTGTGAATCTTTAGTTTCCTCTTGTACATCTAATGGTTCAATGTTTTCTTATTGGTCTCGAACCTCTTCGAGTTCTACTTGTCTCCCACCAACTCCTTTTGAAATGGAATCCATTTCAAGGAATATAGCATGTCTGGTAATAAACACTTTGTTGTCAGATGGATTATACAAGTAGTATCCCATGGTTTCCTTGGGATATCCAACAAAATAACATTTTTCAGATCTAGTGCCATGCTTTTCTAGAAACATTTTCTTGACATAAGCTTCGCAACCCCATATCCTCATAAAAGACACTTTGGGACGTTTCCTAGTCCATATCTCATATCGTGTCCTTTGAACCGACATAGACGGTACTCAGTTTAGTGTAAACATGGTGGTTTGTAGAGCATGCCCTCAGAAGGTTATCAGAAGCTCCGCTAAACTCATCAGTGATTGTACCATATCTAGTTATGTGGCATTCCTTCTTTTTGATACACCATTTGTTGGTATGTATGCCTTGAGAGCCAATCATAGGATGATTGGTGGGATACATTAAGATTGATTTGATAAACATTGAAGGCAAGATTCCAATTCTTTCTAGTTCAGTCATATGAGATAGTGATAGAACAAATTGAATGTCTAGAGAATGACAGTACTCAATGACGTATGCTTTTAGGTTAAGGACCTGAATGATGAGATCATACAGATGCTAAGAGTTTGTACATTCTTGTTATGTCCCTAGTCATATGTCATTATGGAAGGTAAATAGACAGCAATGACACACAAGACTAGATTGTGGTGTTGGTTGATGACAGAATCTCATTATTCATGATATAGAGATATCAAACCAAACACATAGGTACTTGTTAGAGAACAAGTGTATCGGACAGACCCACCGTGAGTTTGACACATGGAACCATGACATGGTAGTCACAGTCAGTACTCACAGTGATGGTGCTGAGTGTGATTCTTTGACCTGAAATCACTACACTTAACATATGTCGTTGGGCACACTTTGACATCATCGAACGCAGTCTTGAAACCTGGGTTGCTATAAAGGTGATGATTGGGTGGCTTTGACACATGGAGATTTTGAGGGGTGAGTGATAGATATGGGATTTGTCCCTCCTGAGGGAGTTTGATATCCATGGCCACTTGATGAGTAGGATTGAGAAAGGCATGCACGCATGTGTGAATCATTATGTGATATTGATGTCATACATATCTCTTCCAATCTACTCTGAGATCAAGAAAGTGAATGAACGTTGATAGGATGACTGTTCCTGTAACATCCCAGGATTTGAGGCCTAGGATAACATGATCTTAAAAGAAATGATTGGACTACCCATAACACCAAGGTGCACCTCCTTTTTCGGGAGCTCATCACTAAAAAACTCCATAGTTAAGCGTGCTCAGCTTGGAGTAGTACTAGGATGGGTGACCAGTCGGGAAGTTGATCCTGGCTTGCGCGTCAGTGAGGACAAAGTGCGCAATTAAGGCTAGTGGTGGTCTGTGGGGCCAGTCGTCATTCCTGAAACTCTACTAGAGCCTAGGGCAGTGGGCCCAGGCGTTATAAATGGTATCAGAGCCATAACCCCTCAACGGTCCAGGCATGTTGGAAAGGGCTATCCGTAGAGATGAGATGGAGCCACCCTTACGTTGGTAGCCGTGGACGGGAGCTGGGTGTCCATGGGCCATTGTGGGTCTGCACTGAAATGGGGTCATATTATGAGGCCATATAGTTGAACCTTGACGAGGACGTCAAGAGTCTAAGTGGGGGAGATTGTAACATCCCTGGATTTGAGGCCTAGGATAACATGATCTTAAAAGGAATGATTGGACTACCCATATCACCAAGGTGCACCTCCTTTTCTGAGAGCCCATCACTAAAAAACTCCATAGTTAAGCGTGCTCAGCTTGGAGTAGTACTAGGATGGGTGACCAGTCAGGAAGTTGATCCTGGCTTGCACATCAGTGAGGACAAAGTGCGCAGTTAAGGCTAGTGGTGGTTGGTGGGGCCAGTCGTCATTCCTGAAACTCTACTAGAGCCTTGGGCAGTGGGCTCGGGCATTACAGTTCCATGACTCGAGTTCATTCGGGATATCAGTGACAAAGGAATTATACATTCACTGTAACACCATTCATGGATTGTAGCACCGATGTGTAGCACTGATGTGTGACTAGGCACCGCTCTTTGCTTGTGAAGTCATAAGTGTTATGGACTTTCACTACCAACGTCAAATGGACCTGCAGGATCACACACATAGGATTTAACCTGGAAGAGGATTTTTGTCCACAAATAATGTTTAGATTGATTGCTAAAGGAGTTTAGTAGTTCAATTAAACACTCAATTAATTGATAGCTCAATATCATAATGTTCAAGGTGTTGGACTGATTGATTAGAGTATCAGATTGATTGAAACTGCAATTGACTTATTCTGCACAATCTGCACTCCCAACCGATCGGCTCATGTAATGAACTGATCGGTTGAGCTTGGTGAACATATCAGCTCAGGTGGTGAGTCGATCGGCTCATGGACAGGGTGAAACGATTGCTTCAAGTGTTGAAACGATCGGTTCAACTGGTGCAACCGAGCAAGTTGGAAAATTCAGGTTGGTGAGAAATTTCTTTTTGTTTCACTTGCCCAATTTGATTGGAACAAGGATTGGTATTTGATACCAATTAGAAATAAAAGAAGGAAAGTCAATCAGGAACTGATTAGGACCACGAACCGATCGGTTCAGAAATGAACCGACCGTTTCATGGGTCCCAACCGATCGATTGAGGTGTCAACCGACCGGCTCAGGTCCCCAACCGACCGTTTTAGAAATGAAATGATTGGTCCAGGTTGCGAGTTGGTTGTTTTTGTGGAAAATCTCGAATCCTACTACTCCTTCTTTAATCCGACATTGCCCAGGATAGAGAGCTTTGTCCCATGACCCTCCTATATATAGTTGTATTGGGGGCTTCTCAAAGAACAACACAGTGCAACCAGTTGCTCTATAAAGTTGTCATTCTCTCTGGTTTTTTTAACCGAGAGAGCCCGAGCAAGTGCTACCCAATAAGGGAGGCACAACAAGGGAAAGACAACTGCAAAAAGCAACTAGTGGTAGGAGAGTGTGTTAGTGACTAGTATGCTGACAGGAGGGTGCGACTCCTTCCAATTCCTTGTGAGACAAGGAGATTGGAGTTCAAGGTGGTCTAGGTGGACTACTTCAGAGGCGGGAGATTTCTGCCGCTCGGAGGACAGTTGTCAATCCCGACAGTCCCGATGAGACCAGGAGTCGTCAGTTGTGACGTCCCCGGATTTTGGCTTCTCCAAACACTATTGGGAATGAGAGTTCAAAATCTGAGAACATCATCCAATCATATCAAAGAGCGATGCGGAAGCATAATTCTCATACATGAACATACAAACATAACATACTCATTATTCAACATGTATTTTTATACAAAATGATTTACAATTACATATTGAATGAAAATTCTACAAGTCTATGAACATGTATGCTAACAGGATCTTAGACAATAGGTGCAACCTGGACAACTGCTCACTTCCTTTCTCTTATCCCAAGCTAGCTCTGAACCTAAAACATACGTGAAACAACGAATCAACACACAAGGTGTTGTGCACGTGGGTAGAAAGATACATACTAATATGCTTGCATAATTGAAATAACTTGAGAAATAAAGATTAAAGGAAAACATTGTTTAAAGCGATAATCAGGTAAACATTCCTTTTATTGCATTCACTTTGATGTGGTTGTACTACACATACTTGCACTTGACTTACATCTAGTGTGGGCAATATAGTATCATCATACATCTAACATGGGCCATGGAATCATACATCCACACCAGGCTATGTGCTCTAGTAGCTACAACCCATCATACTCATTTATGTTCTATTAGATTTGGCGAAGTATAACTCATACTAGTTCAACCAAGCAATCATATCCAAATACGAGCATTCAAGATATCACATATCATAGGCAACCAGAAAACTAGCCTTATACTTAATAAAACCCACATACCTGAGTTCAGAGATTTCTAATCATCTTGCTCATCTAGATATTTGGTCATCACCTGGTTAATAACAAAATCATATACTAGCATCAGATTCTGATCATCTTAACCCTAGTCGTGTTCATTAGGGTTTATATTATCTCATTAGGATATTCCAACATTTACTTGCGTTATTGTCTTATATTTATCTTACTGAAGTCATTTTCCAGATTATGGTTCATTATCTAAACATTAGGTTCCATATCCTTTTTGTGCACATATTAACCCTAGTTTATATACATTATTCAATTTCGGGTTACAACCCATGTATTAAGGGTCGTCTTCATATAACATGAATTATGTGCATCATCATGATGTCATAATTAAATCTGAGTTTCCAAAAACAGATATGAGCTTACTCTGTAAATTTCATCATTTATTGAGCATGCATGTATTTATTACATTTTCTTTAGGGTTAATATCCTTAGTTAGCCATATAAAGCAAATTACATGATTTTGTGTATCAACATCATGATTACTGACATCCCATAGATTACAGATATTATTTTTGATTTACTAGTATTTTCTCATAATTTTAGGTCGATGTTTGATATTTATTATCTATCAAACAAGTATTACATGTCTTATATGATTTTGCTAATATTCAAGCATAAAAAGTCTGATATTCAGCTTTCACCTTATTCTACGCATTTTTATGAACGTTTTGGTACCTTGTTTGTATTTTTTGGATGAACGAACTATTTTCTAGGATTTATTGAAGATAAATAGATTTTCTGGGATAATTACCTCTGTAGACCAATTAGATGGAGCCATGTGGCCTCTAAGAGGCGCTTCTCTGGTTCCACCTCACTCGGATCCGGGTGGGTCCTAGCTTTGCTAACCCGGTTCTTCTTCTCCCCCTCTCGTTTTCGTCTTCTCGCGGTAGCACGGCTTGACGCCTGCTCCGTGTGCGCCGCCGGCCCGAGGATAGCTCAGGACGCTGTTGCGCTCCTGGTCCTAGGCCGTCGCTTGACGCCAGACCATCCGAAGAGGCTCCATCTCACCAGAGTTCTCGAAACACGGCTGTCGCCCGCTGTCTTAGCTGTGAGGCTTCTAGTCCTCTGTTTGGAACCTCCGCAACCACGAGCATGCCTGACTTGGCCTCC
Organism: Alisma plantago-aquatica; assembly: GCA_963693085.1. Lineage (NCBI taxonomy): Eukaryota > Viridiplantae > Streptophyta > Magnoliopsida > Alismatales > Alismataceae > Alisma > Alisma plantago-aquatica. Next base: position 1,474,484,200 of record OY856411.1, read on the forward strand.
GTTGCTATTGAGTAGAGAAATAGTGAGAAATCACGAGGGGCCTGACCTCTATCCTTGATCTACTCAAGTCTAGGAGATCCGAGGTGGCTCCCTTCACACTGCTAGCATGGTGCCTTGACGTCGGAGCCTCTACCTGGCTGCCGTGATGAACTTGTTACCTCTTACAGAAGTAGCGACTGAGCAAGAAATAGGGGTATTAGATCTTGTCGTCCCCTCTACACAGGCCGCCGCACTGGGTCTCTAGTCTCTCTTTCTCTCTTCCTCTCCTACTCGATGTCGCCCGTCACCGATTGATTCCTGATGGGATACCGACGCCGCTCTGCTCACCTTGGATCTGCATCTACCGCCATCTCCTGATGATGGCAGTGCCACCACCAGGCCGGGCGGGGACGGAGCGGCCCTTCTCTAGCCAAAGTGAACGGCTAACAGGCACTGCTCTTCGTGCTCTTGCAGACTCTGCTCAGCAATGCTACGCTCGCAGCGTGGGTCACAGACCTCAGCACCGGCGCCGCTTGGTCCAGCTACACTGGCAAGGATTTGGTCTCCATCTCCACGGTTGGCTACTACTGGCAGCAATGGGGAAAGGAGAACGAAGAGGAAGTCGGGGGTGGGGGTGAGGAGAGATCTCACAAGCCAAAACGTAGGGGTTTTGGTTGGATGTTTATGGCACGATGGATCCAAAGATCTTGTTAGAGCTTCAAATAATCTCCCTGTTACTCCTCACGACTCGTTCTCCTAGATGCTAGTTTTTCCGCTAAGAATGGAGGTAGGTGACAAAGTCAAGACCTACGTATCCGCGTGACACAAGACAAACAATCTGCTATAGCTTAGGATCTTACATCTTGAATAGTATTTAATTGGAAGCTCTAAAGGAACCCAATTTTCAATTATATGTCCGTCATTACCTAATGAACCTTTCCTCCAACTTTGAGACCAAAAGTCTAATGTATGATCTGTCACATAATTTCTTCAAATAAGATCATACATAGGGAGAATGGTCACATGTTATTGTCATTTTATTTCTACTTGTAACCAAACAACTTCAAGAATGCTTAGATCATTATTCAAACATTGGAAATCACAAACACTACTAATAGATATTTTTACCACCTCAGTACTTAATTCAATTAAGATATGTTATGCATCATCATAAAGAAGCTTAATCAATTAGTAAGGGTATTTATTCACAATTGACTTCAATTAGGTATCATAGTCCTCTATCATATCTCAAATCATCTAATTTGGGTGAAGGAATCCATGATTGTATTATCCATTCCTCAATTTGGTATTTGTCCTCTACATAGAATGCTTGTCTCTCAAATATTGTATTAGTTATTAAAACTCAAAATCTAGGTTATCACATTCACCCCACCTTATTTGGAATTTCGTCCTCAAAATTCAACTAATCTCATCCTTAAGAGGCCATCTAGGTGTTCAACTTTATATACATCACCATTGCTTAGGTTCTAATACCACCATAGTTGCATGCACTCTATGTTGTTAGCTTTGGGTCTATAGATTCTTGGGTGTGTCCACCCCATCTTATATATGTGGAAGCATCACTTAATGTCTTAACCATAACATGACATCATGATATCTTAGGGTTACATCACCTCTAAGGGTGCATGTTTTGTTCATACTTTTAATGTTCAGGAGGAATTAGTTTATATGCCATAAAATTCAGATCGTTAAAATCTAACATCATTAACATCTTACAATGATTTCAGGATTAGATGAGATTTATCTTCATCCTTGATATTAGAATTTTTCTACTTAAGAAGGGCTTACGTAACATGTTTGACCATTAAGGTTTCACCCTATGGTGTGATATGCATACTCAACTTAGAAGCATATATTGAGAAGGATCAAAGTTACAAACTATATTTTTGATCATATATCCTATGATCCAAAAATATCTTTATATCAAGTTCACGAGTTTTTTTTTTCTCATGATTTCAAACTTATATCATTCATGCATGATATAGAGAGAGAAAGAGAATATACTAAGTCAAACTTATCATGATTTCAAACTTTGGTACTACATGTATTATTTAGGGGGGAATATAGAATAGGTCAAGCTTATACGAGTGACTCCTCATATATAAATCATCTATATAGCTCAAGTGAGGTTTCTATCATCATATATTAAGAAAGAGAAGAAGAAGGGAGAACATGTATTTTGAGTATCTTTTGCACAAATCATCATACTCCCATAACTAGAGTTCATATATTACCTCACTTGCAACTAATGATGAGATTCACAAAATATGTCACTCCAACTAGGACCTAACTCAGCCAAAGGATTGACTTTATCATATGGGTCATCTACCCATCCTTCTCTTTTACCCAATTCTCACATAGAGATTTGAATCATGCATAAAGACTCAACTCAACACTCAAGAGTAATCTAGTGTAGGACATTTTTTTAACACATATCTCATATATTGGAGGCTAGGTCCTATGACCTTCTCCCTGTGGGTCTTACTCTCTCGAGAGTTCGCCACATATCTCATCCTACCACTAGACGTCCTCCTTGTATATGAGCTTGAGGCTCATGCACACTCATCTCTATCTTAACTTATCTTATCTTAAGTAGAAAAAGGGAATGTAATTTCATTATCACAGCTCATATACAACTCAAATATTAATAAGGAAACTTATACCATCATAGATCAAAGTTTGATAAGATTCTATATGCTTATTTCCTTCGTCTTTCTTTTGTCTATCTATCTATCACATAATCTTATGAGGCTCTAGATGTCTAATCTAGATCTATTCTCTCTTCTAGACTGATGTCACTCCCTTTCACTTAGGTTGCATGAACACTAACTACTCTAAAGTGTGAGGGACACATTTTTATATTTACATATATAAATAATAAAATATTATATAGTTTTTCTCCGAGAAAGAAGACGTCAGAGAAAACTGTCCAGGCTCGATCTGATTGGAAAACAAAACCAAATCAGCAAAACTGAGTGTCCCACACACAGTAGATAGTCTAGTGTCATGTAACTTAGTGAAATGGTGAGAACGAGATGTAGACTAGTGTAGCTACCCAATACATATGAGCTCTATATGGAAAGGGTTTCTTACACTTGTCTAAACCTAGTTCTCGAACATCTAGGTTCTAACTTAGAGGCTAAGTCAAACCTTATTCCTATATAACAACTTACTAAGTTTCTAAGGTTTCCAGTTAAGGTTAAATTTATTTTTATGTTTTATGGTGAGCAATTGTTAGGTGTAGCTATTGTTCATGCTCTGATACCAACTGTGACGTCCCCGGATTTTGGCTTCTCCAAACCCTATTGGGAATGAGAGTTCAAAATCCGAGAACATCATCCAATCATATCAGAGAGCGATGCGGAAGCATAATTCACATACATGAACATACAAACATAACATACTCAACATTCAACATGTATTTTTATACAAAATGATTTACAATTACATATTGAATGAAAATTCTACAAGTCTATGAACATGTATGCTAACAGGATCTTAGACAATAGGTGCAACCTGGACAACTTCTCACTTCCTTTCTCTTATCCCAAGCTAGCTCTGAACCTAAAACATACGTCAAACAATGAATCAACACACAAGGTTTTGTGCACATGGGTATAAAGATACATACTAATATGCTTGCATAATTGAAATAACTTGAGAAAGAAAGATTAAAGGAAAACATTGTTTAAAGTGATAATCAAGTAAACATTCCTTTTATTGCATTCACTTTGATGTGGTTGTACTACACATACTTGCACTTGACTTACATCTAGTGTGGGCAATATAGTATCATCATACATCTAACATGGGCCATGGAATCATACAGCCATGTTAGGCAACATACATCCACACCAGGCTATGTGCTCTAGTAGCTACAACCCATCATACTCATTTATGTTCTATTAGATTTGGCGAAGTATAACTCATACTAGTTCAACAAAGCAATCATATCCAAATACGAGCATTCAAGATATCACATATCATAGGCAACCAGAAAACTAGCCTTATACTTAATAAAACCCACGTACCTGAGTTCAGAGATTTCTAATCATCTTGCTCATCTAGATATCTGGTCATCACCTAGTTAATAACAAAATCATATACTAGCATCAGATTCTGATCATCTTAACCCTAGTCGTGTTCATTAGGGTTTATATTATCTCATTAGGATATTCCAACATTTACTTGCATTATTGTCTTATATTTATCTTACTGAAGTCATTTTCCAGATTATGGTTCATTATCTAAACATTAGGTTCCATATCCTTTTTGTGCATATATTAACCCTAGTTTATATACATTATTCAATTTAGGGTTACAACCCATGTATTAAGGGTCATCTTCATATAACATGAATTTTGTGCATCATCATGATCTCATAATTAAATCTGAGTTTCCAAAAACAGATATGAGCTTTCTCTGTAAATTTCATCATTTATTGAGCATGCATGTATTTATTACATTTGCTTTAGGGTTAATAGCCCTATTTAGCCATATAAAGCAAATTACATGATTTTGTGTATCAACATCATGATTACTGACATCCCATAGATTACAGATATTATTTTTGATTTACTAGTATTTTCTCATAATTTTAGGTCGATGTTTGATATTTATTATCTATCAAACATGTATTACATGTCTTATATGATTTTGCTAATATTAAAGAATAAAAAGTCTGATATTAAGCTTTCATCTTATTCTACGCATTTTTATGAACGTTTTGGTACCTTGTTTGTATTTTTTGGATGAATGAACTATTTTCTAGGATTTATTGAAGATAAATAGATTTTCTGGGATAATTACCTCTCTAGACCAAGTAGATGGCGCCACGTGGCCTCTAAGAGGCGCTTCTCTGGTTCCACCTGACTCGGATCTGGGTGGGTCCCAGCTCTGCTAACCCGGTTCTTCTTCTCCCCCTCTCATTTTCATCTTCTCGCGATAGCACGGCTTGACGCCCGCTCCGTGTGCGCTGCCGGACCGAGGCCAGCTCAGGACGCTGTTGCGCTCCTGGGCCTAGGCCGTCGCTCGACGCCATCCCATCTGACGAGGCTCCATCTCACCAGAGTTCTCGAGACATGGCTGTCGCCCGCTGTCTTAGCTGTGAGGCTTCTAGTCCTCTGTTTGGAACCTCTGCAACCACGAGCACGCCTGACTTGGCCTCCGTTGCTATTGAGCAAAGAAATAGTGAGAAATTGTGAGGGGCCTGACCTCTATCCTTGATCTACTCAAGTCTAGGAGATCTGAGGTGGCTCCCTTCACACTGCTAGCATGGTGCCTTGACGTCGGAGCCTCTACCTAGCTATCGTGATGAACTTGTTACCTCTTACAGAAGTAGCGACTGAGCAAGAAAGAGCGGTATTAGATCTTGTCATCCCCTCTGCACAGGCCGCCGCACTGGGTCTCTAGTCTCTCTTTCTCTCTTCCTCTCCTACTCGATGTCGCCCATCACCGATTGATTCCTGATGGGATACCGACGCCACTTTGCTCGCCTAGGATCTGCATCTACCGCCATCTCCTGATGATGGCAGTGCCGCCGCCAGGCCGGGCGGGGGCGGAGCGGCCCTTCTCTAGCCGAAGTGAACAGATAACAGGCACTGCTCTCCGTGCCCTTGCATACTCCGCTCAGCAACGCTACGCTCGCAGCGTGGGTCACAGACCTCAGCATCGGCGCCGCTTGGTCCAGCTGCGCTGGCAAGGATTTGGTCTCCATCTCCAGGGTTGGCTACTACTGGCAGCAACGGGGAAAGGAGAACGAAGAGGAAGTCGGGGGTGGGGGTGAGGAGAGATCTCACAAGACAAAACGTAGGGTTTTTGGTTGGATGTTTATGGCATGATGGATCCAAAGATCTTGTTAGAGCTTCAAATAATCTCCTCGTTACTCCTCACGACTCGTTCTCCTAGACGCTAGTTTCTCCGCTAAGAACGGAGGTAGGTGACAAAGTCAAGACCTGCGTATCCACGTGACACAAGACAAATAATCAGCTATAGCTTAGGATCTTACATCTTGAATAGTATTTAATTGGAAGCTCTAAAGGAACCCAATTTTCAATTATATGCCCGTCATTACCTAATGAACCTTTCCTCCAACTTTGAGACCAAAAGTGTAATGTATGATCGGTCACATAATTTCTTTAAATAAGATCATACATCGGGAAAATGGTCACATGTTATTGTCGTTTTATTTCTACTTGTAACCAAACAACTTCAAGAATGCTTAGATCATTATTCAAACATTGGAAATCACAAACACTACTAATAGATATTTTTACCACCTCAATACTTAATTCAATTAAGATATGTTATTCATCATCATAAAGGAGCTTAATCAATTAGTAAGGGTATTTATTCAAAATTGACTTCAATTAGGTATCATAGTCCTCTATCATATCTCAAATCATCTAATTTGGGTGAAGGAATCCATGATTGTATTACCAATTCCTCAATTTGGTATTTGTCCTCTACATAGAATGCTTGTCTCTCAAATATTGTATTAGTTATTAAAACTCAAAATCTAGGTTATCACATCAGTCCTGGTGTGACCAGGAGCTGCACAGACACTGTCCAAGACCGGATGTGAAGACCGCGCAAGCCACGAGGTATTGTCGCCGATCAAGCCTTGGGACAAGGTATGATTCCACAAACCAACCCTTTCCTATTATATAGACGTTGACGCATTTCCTTGTTCTGGGTTTGGAGAGGAGAATTTTTTTTTGTTTCTGCTGCCTTCTCTGCCTCCCCTAAAACCCAACAGTGGTATCAGAGCCACGTCAACTGCTCTATACTTTAGGATTATCGATATGATCAATTTTGGTTTGTCGCCTTTATTTATTGCATACAATGCGAATAAAATTGGCTTTATGCATGTCCAATCCTAAATCTACAAATCCCAATTTACATATATGAAATGTATTATGAATGCACTCGATATGCGTCACCCTTAAACGAGTTTTGTGGTGGATGTATAGTGTTGTTATGGCCAATAAACCCTATATGTGTATGGTTGTATGTGGTTTCTTGCATCTCGGTCTGCGCACCGATCTTCCTTCTCCTATTCCTGATGTAACTCGAAATAATTCGATATTTTCTTTCCTACCTTTGCTCCCCTCGAATGTAACTCGAGGTTTATCTTTTTACAATGTAAAATAGGATAGAATTTTATTTCCTATTATTTCAAAGAACGGAGGACATCCTGACGACAGCTGAGACGATCGGTTCAAGGCGTGAACCGATCGGTTGACGTTCCAGATGATCGGTTCAAGGAGTGAGTTGATCTGTTAATGACCGGTTCGAGGAGTGAGATGAGTGAGTGGTGGCCATGATGAGATGCACGATGACCAGGCGAACCGATCGGTTGGAGGAGCCAACCGATCGGTTGGTAGCACCTAGCCGACCGGCCTGATGGCGAGCCGATCAGTCATGTGATGAGTTGATCAAACCCAGAAAGGCAAAGCACAGAGTTCTTCTTGTACAGGTTGCATGTGATGTAGACCTAGATGACCATGATTCCTCTTGTCTCGAGGAATCACATTAGGATGGCCATAATCATCGCTTTTATCATTTTGCATGTTCTCTGTGGGATATAGCATGTATATGATATGTACTATATATTGTGGTGATTGGATATGTATATGTATATAAAAACCAAATCCCTCATTAAATATTAAGTTTTAGATGCCTTCCAAATGTGACACACGTGAAAAGCTTGATTGACCAAGTGTGGGCACACCCTAGCGTGGTGCACCATATATCTCGTGGAAGTGTGAAGGATGAATGTGTGGGTCTGCCCTAGAAGGGTGCATATTCATCATGTTGGCTTTGGGTCGGACTTAACAAGGTGACCTAGATAGGATCTAGCACCTTGAGGCATGGATATGATCATGGCAAGGAGTTGCATATGACATCTTATCAAGAGTTGCATATGATGCAATTGGCAAGAGTTGCCTACCTGAGAGATGTAAGTTGTGGGTGACAGCCCTAGCTGGTCCATGACTTAGAGGATTTTAGGATCTTGCCCACTAGAAGGTTGTACGTTGCAATCTTCTAAATTGATGGTGAGGGCTATCAATTTGAACTAAAATTGTGGGAGCGATAATTAATTAAAGGCCTAATTTATATCGTCAACCTTTCAAATCAATCAAATAAGTCAAAAATGAGTTTTGGACTAAATTGCATATTTCCTTTTTGTATTACAAATGAAAACAAACAACAATCACTTTTCTTTGCGATCCCTTCTTGAAAAAGACAAGCTAAATGGGAGAAACTTCCACGACTGGTATAGGACATTGAGAATTGTTCTCACTCAAGAGCAAAAGCTCTATGTCTTCGATACTCCAATTCCAGAGGAACTTGCTCCTAATGCACCAAAGGTAGAAAGGGATGCTTACAAGAAGCATTCTGATGATGCCATTGATGCAAAGTGCTTGATGTTGTGCTCTATGAACCACGAGTTGCAGAGACAACATGAGAACATGGGTGTCATAGAGATGATTCAGCATCTCAGGAACATGTATGAAGATCAAGAACGACAAGAGAGATACGATGTCTCTAGCGCACTGTTCAAGTGCGTCATGACAGAAGGAGATCTAGTTGGTCCTCACACACTCAAGATGATTGGGTATGTGGAGAACCTGACAAGACTGGGATTTCCACTGAGCCAAGAGTTGGCTACTGACGTGATACTGCAATTGTTTCCAGAATCCTACAGTCAGTTTGTGATGAACTTCAACATGAACAACTTTGATATGCCACTGTTAGAGTTGTTGGGCATGTTGAGGACAGCCGAGACATAGATGAAGAAGGACAAGCCTAAGTCTGTGATGGTGATCACAAGCAAGAAAGGCAAGTCCAAGCGAAAGGGCAAGGGTAAAGCTAAGAAAGGTTATGATGCTAGCCAGGAGCCCAAGTCGTCTTTAGCTCTCAAGGCCAAGGGAGGCATGAACAAGAAAGGCAATTGCCACCATTGTCAAAAGCCAGGACATTGTAAAAGGAATTGCCCTCTATATCTGGAAGAACAAAAGAAGAAGGAGGCGGCATCCGTCTCTACTTAAAGGTATCATGAAAGTAAACTTGTAACACTTTTGAGGTATATGATACCAAGATGTCACTCAATAAATGGGGCAAGTGTTGCCGCCATAGATAGGAGTACTTTAGTTTATTTTCAGCCTAAAAGGCATGTAATACAGTTATGAACTTCTATTTCATATTTTCCAATAGATAGAAACACTTTATTTTGCATATTGTATGATAATGATGGCAATCAATAAAGAGATGTTTTAATTTATAAAGATACGATCTTTGTGGCAATGCCTTATTTATCTTGTGATATTTGATATGCATAAGATAAAATGATACCTAAAAGTTATAGATAACTCAAACAATCAAATTAGCATCAATCATGAGAAATTCATTTCTAGTTTCCATGTGATGGATAAATCTAGACTCTTTTGGTTAGAGAACCAGTAAGAGACATGAATATCTTGGACATGATTAATCAACCTTCACTAATCGTAGTGGGAGAATGATTATCCTATTAGGTATAATACATGTGATGTATTTACATACCTATTGGAACAAATGCTAATACTTCAAATGGTGTTTGGAGAAATACCAATATGAAAATCTTGAAGTGTTCAAGATTATCATAGATGAAGTGAAAATTTGGTAAAGTGTTAATTCTTGATGAGATCAAAGAGTGAAATACTTGGACCAAATGTTTGAGATCCTTATGAGTGATTATGATAGTGTATCATAGTGAACTCATGATTAAGGCATGGTGATGTCTAAATCAAGAAGGAATCATACTCTAAGGAGTTAGAGAATGATGATCAAATAACTGAATTCTTCTTAATAAAAGAATACCCCACACTAATAAAGGACATTAAGAATCACAAGGAGTTGTAAGTTCTTATATCCTTGACGGATACACCTCGTTTATCTATGTGATCAGTTGTTCATGTGATGAGTCAACTATCTAGATGAATATGAGGAACCGAATTTTGAGTTATGATTTATGACCATTACATCCTAAATGACATACATGTGAATCATAAGGTATGACCTTGATGGAAGCACCCATTGGATGAAATCCATAAGTGCAAATGAATCTTAAGTGTTAAGACACATGGATAACATTTTGAGAAGGATGATGCTTGTTGATTGCAACTTAATGACTAAGACATTTGGTATATGGATACTAAAACTGCAGTCCTATGAGGAATAAAGCAAGGATGTGTACGTGACACAACCTATAAGGTTTATGAATCAGCTAATGCAAATGAAGTCTATAAGTTACAATGGACTAATCAATGTGATTGATTGAGTACAAGCAACTCAGAATTGGATCATTACTTTGATGATATAGTCAAAGGGTTTGACTGATATGTCAAAGTTAAAGAAGGGATCTATGATTTAAGGGGAGCATGTTCACATTCCACATGTTGATGTGAAATGGAAATTTTCTAGAATGGAAATCCAAAAGTGGAAATTATCTTTAAGGAAGATAGAGATGTTTCCTATGTGATAGGAATAGAGATCTATAGAGATAGTTCTCGAAAACCTCTTGACCTAATAGAGGAGAAAACATACATTGGCAATCTGTACTGAAAGGTTCAGTATGCACAGATTCAGTGGGAGAAAATGTGTCCATGTTACATGGAGTTAGTATCCCAAGGCCAAGTGTCCAATTCTTATGAAGAATGGGAACACTAAGAATAGATGTATGTAATCATCCCATTATCTTGCATGTATCGACATGGCAAGAACAAAATGCACTCATCATCTTGTGTGTAGGACATGGCAATATGATGTGCTCATCCTGATAACTCATATGTGAGACATGAAGAGTGGATGTCTGTCTACTTCTAGTAAGGGTTACTGGAATACCATGAGAACTTGATAAGTACTTGGGAAGTACTAGTTGTATGGAGATAAGGAAGAGTTCAATGTAAAGATTTACATTGATGCGAACTTTCGAAAAGGATAGAAAATTAATCACAAAATATATATAGGATATATATAAAAGCGAAAGTTTGTTTATAATTGGAAGTGTTCCAATAAAACCATTTAAAAGGAAATGTCGAGTATCTATGTGTTGGAGAACAGCAGTGGATACTATATGGATCTGGAAGTTCATGAGATGAACTTATACATATTCCAATCATTGATGACAAGTATGGAATCCTTGATCATGCAATGTGGCTAAAGGTTAGCAAAGGAATACTAGATCGCATATTACGACAACTCCATCTCATACGTGTGACGTACAACGAAGAGATGTGAGGCATGCAATTTATACTGACTTTGGCAAGGTGTTGCCATTACTCACTATGATCGCACTAGAGCAGAGTAACATGTGGGACATGTTTGAAGATCACTATGAATATGATTCAAGGGTGATTGGCTCACAGTGCAAGTGGGAGTCTGTTGGTATGTATGCCCTGAGAGAAAATCATAGGATGATTGGTGGGATACATTAAGATTGATATGATAAACATCAAAGGCAAGCTTTCAATTCTTTCTGGTTCAGTCATATGAGATAGTGATAGAACAGATTTAATGTCTAGAGAATGACAGTACTCAATGACATATGCTTTTAGGTTTAGGACCTCAACGATGATATCATATAGATGCTAAGAGTCTGTACATTCTTGTTATGTCCTTAGTCAGATGTCATTGTGGAAGGTAGATAGACAGCAATGACACACAAGACTAGATTGTGGTGTTGGTTGATGATAGAATCTCATTAGTCATGATATAGAGATATGAAACCAAACACATAGGTACTTGTTAGAGAACGAGTGTACCGGACAGACCCACCGTGAGTTTGACACATGGAACCATGACATGGTAGTCACAGTCAGTACTCACAGTGATGGTGGTGAGTGTGATTCTTTGACCTGAAATCACTACACTCAACACATGTTGTTGGGCACACTTTGACATCATCAAACGCAGTCCTGAAACATGGGTTGTTATAAAGGTGATGATTGGGTGGTTTTGACACATGGGGCTTTTGAGGGGTGAGTGATAGATATGGGATTTGTCCCTCCTGAGGGAGTTTGATATCCATGGCCACTTGATGAGTAGGATTTAGAAAGGTGTGCATGCATGTGTGAATCATTATGTGATATTGATGTCATACAATCTACTCTGAGATCAAGAAAGTGAATGAACGTTGACAGGATGACTGTTCCATGCCTCGAGTTCATTTGGGATATCAGTGACAAAGGAATTATACATTCACTATAACATCATTCACGGATTGTAGGATTGAAAGTTGTTCTCCAACTTTCTATTTCACTTGGGTAGCACTGATGTGTGACTAGGCACCGCTCTTTGCTTGTGAAGTCATAAGTGTTATGGACTTTCACTGCCAATGTGAAATGGACCTGCAGGGTCACACACATAGGATTTAACCTAGAAGAGGAGTTTTGTCCACAAACAATGTTTAGATTGATTGATAAAGGAGTTTAGTAGTTCAATTAAACATAAAATTAATTGATAGCTCAATATCATAATGTTCAAGGTGTTGGACTGATTGATTAGAGTATCAGATTGAATGAAACTGCAATTGACTGATTCTGTACAATATGCACTCCCAACCGATCGGCTCATGTTATGAACCGATCGTCTAAGCTTGGTGAACTGATCGGATCAGGTGGTGAGTCGATCGGCTCATGGACATGGTGAAACGATTGCTTCAAGTGTTGAAATGATCGGTTCAACTGGTGCAACCAAGCAAGTTGGGAAAGTCAGGTTGGTGATAAATTTCTTTTTGTTTCACTTGCCCAATTTGATTGGAACAAGGATTGGTATTTGATACCAATTAGAAACAAAAGAAGGAAAGTCAATCGGGAACAAATTAGGACCACGAACTGACCGGTTCAGAAATGAACCGACCGTTTCATGGGTCCCAACCGATCGGTTGAGGTGTCAACCGACCGGCTCAGGTCCCCAACCGACCATTTCTGAAATGAAACGATCGGTTTAGGTTGTGAGTTGGTTGTTTTTTTGGAAAATCTCAAATTCTTCTACTCCTTCTTTAATCCCACATTGCCTGGGATAAAGAACCCTATCCCATGGCCCTCCTATATATAGGGGTATTGGGGGCTTCTCAAAGAACAACACAGTGCAACCAGTTTCTCTACAAAGTTGTCGTTCTCTCTGGCATTGGTAACCGAGAGAGCCCGAGCAAGTGCTACCCGATAAGGGAGGCACAATAAGGGAAAGACAACTACAGAAAGTGACTGGTGGCAGGAGAGTGTGTCGGTGACTAGTATGCTGACCGGAGGGTGCGACTCCTTTCAATTCCTTGTGAGACAAGGAGATTGGAGTTCCAGGTGGTCCTTGTGGACTACTTCAGAGGCGGGAGATTTCTATCGCACAGAGGATAGCTGTCAATCCCGACAGTCCCGGTGAGACCAGGAGTCGTCAGTCCCAGTGTGACCAGGAGCTGCATAGACACTGTCCAAGACCGGAGGTGAAGACCGTGCAAGCCGCGCGGTATTGTCGCCGAGCAAGCCTCGGGACAAGGTATGATTCCACAAACCATCCCTTTCCTATTGTATAGACATTGACACGTTTCATTGTTCTGGGTTTGGGGAGGAGAATTTGTTTTTGTTTTCACTGCCTTCTCTGCCTCCCCTAAAACCCAACACCATTATGTTGAGGTGTTCCAGGTGTAGTTCACTGGGATACAATCACATGGGCTCTATGATGGTACTTAAATTCTTAGTTTAAGTATTCTCCACCTCGATCAAAATGAGCTTTGACATCTGAACTCTTCTTCTATGTCAAGACCTATGTGTGTGACCCTATAGGTCCCATATTACATTGGCAGTGAATGTCCATAATAACTTATGACATTACAACCAAGGAGTGGTGCTTAGTCGAACATCATTGCTAGCCAAGTAAATGGAAAAGTTGGAGAACAACTTCAACCTACAATATGTGTATGTTGTTGCAATATTTGTATAGTTCCTTTGTCACTAATGTCCAGATTGAACTAGAGGCATCGAGAAGTCACCCACATTATTATTCAATATTGTTTCTTGAACTAAGAGCAGTCTGTCTGTGATATATGTAAGATGAATATCATATATTGACTCACATGTGCATGGCCATGCTTTTATGAGTCTCGCTTATCAACAAGCCTAGGATATCATACTCCAGTAGTAGGGACAAATCTCATGTGTATCACTCAGAGTCAATCCCTATGTGTCAAATCCACCCAATCATCACCATTATAACAACCCATGGTTCAGGATTGCTTTTGATGGTTAAAGTCTAACCAGTGACATGTGTTGAGTGCTGTGATTTCAATTCTAAGAACAACAACCACCACCATCATTGTGAGACCAAAACCAAAACAAGTTACCACACTCATTAGGCAGTCTAGTACCATGACACCTAGAGAACTAGCAAGAACATGATGCACACCTGTGCAACTAGCCTGAGAACATGCTATGAACATATGTCTAGGGTTGTAGTAAGAACTCACTTTTCTCACTCTCTTGAACCTAGCTACAGCCCTTACTACAAGATAGAAGGAGGATAAAAGAAGGAATCTATGGATTATAGAAGTCTACATCTAGTTCTACAACATCTAGGTTCTAACCTAGATGCTAAGTCGATTTAATCCACAAAGGGCATCTCATTAAGTTTCTAGGTTTGAGATGTAAGGTTTTATTTAGTTTGTGTTTCACGTGAGTCATGTTTGGTGCAATTATTGTTCAGGCTCTGATACCATCTTTCATGGAACTGAAATCCCAATCCAAGAACTAAACAGAAACCAAAGACAACATGCGGAAGCATAAAATGATTAGCATACATGAACATATAACAAGATATAGGCACCATTCATAATCTCAACAATCGACAATATATATTTAACAACATTATTTATTACAAGGTTTCAATTACATATTCAAGAGTACATTTTTACAAGTCTTCTCATGTATACTAGGGATCTTACAACAACTACACATAACATAACTCACCAAGCCCAACAACTGCTAGCCATCTCTGAACCTATAAAAATATGTGAAACAGGTGGGTCAAGCACATGAGGTGCCGAGTATAGGGCTAAAAGATACATATAAATAAGCTTTCATAATTTGAAAAGATTTGAAGAAGTAAACGAGCAAGAAAAATATCATGTTAAGTGCTTAATAAAATGAGAGCCTATCTTATATGTCATTTCACTCCAATAATGCCATCATATCATGTATTCATAAGGCCTTTGATCAACTTCCCATTGGAAGGATTCGTAAGGGTGCTCAAGATTAGCTAACCCTTCTATATATGAGGGACCTCAAGGCCATCACCAAGAGCTAAACCTTTTGTCAACATGGTCTGCCCTATCTTGACAACTCAAGTAGGACGCCCATCCTCATGTCCTTACCCCGAAAATACAGGTAGGTTCACAAGGTTTGTATAATAGAGTTTCAATTTTATATTTGCAAGTTATAAAGCAATGATACGAGACAAACATTGAACAAATACTAGAATACTACTTGGCAATATTTGAGCAAGTAAACAAGCATACATATGTATCACATTCAAGTAAGAAATCCATAGTCAGCTAATTATTAAAGTTCGTACCTAATTTAGAGATTTCATAACCTAGCTCGTCCTTTACCATCTAGATCATAAGCCAACCTGATAAAGCATAAGATTACATACATGAATTAAATTCTCATCATTAAACCTAACTAGCTTCATTTTAGGTTTTTTGGCCCAGTTAGGTTCCAAGTTGTTTATTAGTACTTTGATGATCTCTTCTTAAGTTAGGGTCCATCATAAGAGTGTAGTTCAAGTTCCATGTCATTTTGATGTTCCATGCATTATAAATAATCATTTTGAGGTTTAAAGCGTTTACATGCACTCTAGGGTCAAAAGGATAGGTTTTAAGCATTTACATGCATTCGAGGGTCAAAAGGATATGTTTAAAGCATTTACATGCAAGGGTCAAAAGGACTCATAGTAGGACAAACAAGGTCAAGATTCATCAAGACATGAGGACCAAACATACAGTAGGATTTAGATCAGTAAAGTGTGGGCATAGGAATCACATTTTAATATGGGTGGATGTCCCCTAGGGTTTAGACATCATATTCACAACATTAGATATCAACATTTCGATCATGCATGCAATCATCAATATAGTTCATATGACATTATAGGTCAACATAAGACTTAGGTGGACATCCACATCAAAGGAAATCATTATTAATAGAGTCAACTAAAATTAGGGAAGGGAGTTCATAAAAATAAAGTTCGTGTGAGATTAGGACACAAGAACCCCAATTCAAGGTACAACATTCACATTAGGCAACCTAGGGTTACAAACCCCACCATACAGAAAGATGGTTGATCATTGACTTTAAGGACACCAAATATCACAATATTATTGATTTTAAATACATAATATTATTTGATGCATCAAGTAGGTCAATCATAGCATTTGAATCAAGGTATATCATGTGTTAATATAAAAGGGACACAAACATGCCTTAGGGTTCATATAGAACAAACCTAGTCAAAAGGGGATGATCGTAGGTGTTAGAGTCACAAGGCATCATCAAATGTTGATTGGAGGGGCCTAGGAAAGTTAGATACACTAGCTAGGCCAAGCGAGTTACCTCATTCAATTATAAAGATATACCATTAACAAGGTATTACATGCACACATTAAGCAATATATACCTTACTCATAGGAAAGAGGGGTCTTGGGGATGATCCTTGGGCTAAGGGGAGGCCCAATGTTGTTGATTGATGGTTGAGTTTAGGCTAGAGTAATAAATATCCAAGTTTGATTTATCAACATGCGTCACTCCTATACCATCAAAATCAAAGTTCACTAAAAGGAGTAACAGAGACATTTCATTCAGATAACGACCATAAAATTATTTTTAATAGCTAGATCTTTTTATTCTCATCAATTTTCACATATTATATGTGGATTTTAGCCAAAGAAGCAAGTTGTTACATTTTTTGTTAAGTTTTAATAATAATAATGAAGGGGAGGATTTTTACCTCTACATTGGGCCTCCCACGCATGGTGGGCATTGGCCACGCCCTTCCTATGCCAGTGATGACCCAACCCTGTAGGCTTGAATCTTCCACTTTACACAATTCCTCTATTCCCTACATGGAATAAGGTGTTGACAGGGGACTTTGTGAAGTCCCGCTGGTGTTGTGCATGTGGGAGTGGGAGGGTTGATCAGGGAGCTTGATGGTCCCTCATCCACTTGCCCTGTCTGTGTGGAGGAGATTCTTTGTCTTGGAAGTCCATTGCCAAGAGTCATGGGCCTACTGGCCTCTTCTTTCAGCTGCAACCATGGAAGGAAGACTGGAACATGTTGGAGGGGGGTAGTTGCAAGCGCAATGGAGACCAAGTGAAGGAAGCTTGATGCTCCCATTGTGATGCCCTACACAAAAGATGAGTGTCTGGTCTCCTTACTAGGGCTGGGGGGGTAGGATGAACTCCATGTAGCCTTGTGGCGCTGCCGATTACTAGAGAGGAAAGTAGGAGGATTCACAGGTGTGTGGAGACAGGAAACATAGAATGAGAGTGAGAGGTAAAAAGGAGTAAGGGTTGGAAATGAGGGCTTTAAAAGGAGAAAGGGGGCTAGGGTTGCAAGGAAATGGATTTAGTGTTCTATTCAAGCCATCAACCATCGTGGGGATGTATTGCACTATTTCCTGATGTGGTTGGAGGACGAAGATGATCTCTCCAGCCACATGATCCTTTACCAAAGAGGAAGAAGAGGTGTAGGTGGTTAGGCTGCAATTTGGCATTTGGATCTATGTAGGCTAGCCCACAATAGAGAAAAGAGTATCAAATAAGGGGATCAAACATGTAATCTTCATAATGTCAAAATTTGAGTTTTATAGGTCCAATTGACATGATTTTTGTATCATTGGATTGGTAATTAAAAACTCTAGAACATGAATTTACTTAGAGGGTAAAAGAGTACATTGATGATGGTCAAAAGTAAAATGGCCAATAAAGGCACATCAAGGTACCAAAGCCATGTAAAACATGCAAGATACTGATACATTTTGGATAACATAGTCATTGTGACCTCAAACACACAACAAAAGCCTAAATCATTAACTTGAAATCATTTTGAGTCATTTGAGTCACAAAAGGGGAGGGAAATTTTACAAAGGAGTGGGAAATTCTAGGTAACCACATCCTTCCCTCCTTAAAAGAAAATTTCATCCTCAAAATTCGTCCAAGATCATGGTCAAGAGTTAATGTCTACATCAATATTCATCATTTTTAATTAACCAACCAATATGTATCGAGGCATCTGCCATCATATGGTGCTCTAATAGGTTTCCATAAGTAAGGTTGTACCCATCATGATTTGTAGATTTTAGCACTTCTTAGGTTATTGACATAGAATAACATATTTTAAATGTTAGGTTTGGCATACCATATCCTTATATAATTAGGGTTTTATTCATGTATCCTTAAAAGTTCATGGTGTGTTATTAAATCTATGTTATCAATTTCTCAAGAAAACATTTTTGTCACCATGACGTCTATATGAGATTATCATAGAACTTCTATTTCCTCATTGTACTAGATTTCATGCATGATTTACTTTTCCCCAAAATTCTACCAACAACCCCAATTATGATTTCATTTCTCATTTTAAATCAGAAATTAAGCAATTTATTCGTCATGTTTATTTGAGTTATGACCCTAAGGGCATCATCATATCGAATAATCATTTTCATTTTCAGGTATGGAATTAAACATGTTACCCCTGATTATTCCAGCTAAAATCTGTACACATCACCACGTCAAGTTCACGACTTCAAAACTACATCCTTCATGTATGGTATCTCTTCAGATTGGGTCTAGCTTGTGAGAGTGGCTTATCATACGTATTCAAGTTTAGCATAAATGAGATTATTTTAGGTGTCATACATTATTCGAGGGACAACATTATCATTAATGTCAAGGTTTCAAAGTTATTTCACTTGTATAAAAAAGGAGCTCTAAAAGCTCAAGCCACTCAAGTGAAGACCGATCTATGTCTAGAAAAAACATGCTAACCACCAACATCTACTCGTACTAAACGTTTACCAAACATTCCAAATGAGAGAAACCCCTAGATTCCTTTATATCAAACCACTAACCTGAGTATGAGGCTCATCATGGAGATCATATGTCATGTTTGTCATCTTAGGGTCTTGGGACATCTCCTTCACCTATATATAGCAACACATCATATATCGAATGCCTCTTCCTCGAGGGTTAGATACTTTCATAGGAAATCTAGGTTTAATATTTTTAAAGGACCACAAACTAGGCTACTTGACTCATATACTCAAGATTATTCTAGATAGGGACTCATCATCATTTATTTCATCATGCATATTTTTCAACATTTCGTATGTTTTGGAGGTTAGGTACTTTGACCTTCTCCCATGGCAGGTTGACTTATATCAAGAGGTCACGCTTTTCATATGTCCCATGCTAGCAGTCCTCCGTTGTAAAGCGATTGAGGTCCATATTGGTCTCAGACCATACATCACACATCATATCTTAAAATATACAAGAGTAGTACAAGCAAGCATGTCGCCCAATAGGCTATGTTTAAACCATCAACCAAGTCACACATATTGTACAAGGAGCTAGGTTTAGCTAGGGTTGCATTGTCAAACTCATATCATATCATCAAACGTAACTTGAATCATCTTGAACATCTCATAATAACACATCAACATCATCATAGTCATCGTCTTCATCATCATCATCATCGTCCTAGGTCATCTAGCCTAGTTTCTAGTGTAACCTTTATCATGGATCTAGACAACTCTAGAGACTACAACTAGCATCTAAACACTCTCATCTAGACTTGATGTTACATCTCTTTCTCTTTGGTCACATGGACACTCACTTCCTTTCTACGTGTGGTAACATTTTCATATGTACACATACTAATACTTGAAATAGGTTTTCTCCAATGTTGAAATAGGATATGAAACCCACCATATTCCATTCAAATAAAACCACAACCAAAATGAGTTACCCAACTCATTAGGCAGTCTAGTACCACGACACCTAGAGAACTAATAAGAACATGGTGCACAGCTGTGTAGATACCATGAGCACATGCTATGAACATCTGTCTAGGGTTGTAGTAAGAACTCCCTTTTATCGCACTCCTGAACCTACATCCCATACTACAGGATAGAAGGAGGAGAAAAGAAGGACTATATGGATTACAGAAGTCTACATCTAGTTCTAGAACATCTAGGTTCTAACCTAGTGGCTAAGTTAATTTAATCCACAAAGGACGTCTCATTAAGTTTCTAGGTTAGAGATTTAAGGTTGTATTTAGTTTGTGTTTCATGTGAGTCATGTTTGGTGCAGTTATTATTAAGCTCTGATACCATCTGTCATGAAACCAAAATCCTAGTCCCATGAACCAATTGGATACCAAAGACAACATGCGGAAGCCTGAAATGCTTAGAATACATGAACATATAACAACATATAGGCACCATTTATAATCTCAACAATCAATAATATGTATTAAGCAACATTATTTTTTACAAGCTTTCAATTACATGGAGTTATTTTGTGAGGTGGCTGCTCTCACACCCTAGTGACACTAGGTTTTCTTCCTCTAGAGACGGCTGGCTAGGGAGAGGGGGATTTGGCCACCGCAAAGTAGTGCCCCACTCCCCCTTGGCCTCTTCTCTCCCATCTTCAGCAGGGTCTCTTCTTCGGGAGGCGCGTAGGCGTGTTGAATTTGGAGGCAGCGGTCTTCTTCCTCCCTATCATGGAGCCTGATTGCAATGAGTTTCCTACATCCTTTCTCTTTTACTTGCTTCCTATTTAGACTAGGTTGTTCTCTTATTTTATCTCTCTCACTGTTAATTGACGCTTCTTTCTCTTCTTGTAGTAGATTTCTCTTTCTCAGTCAATTTTATTACGGTGTTGTATGACAGCAAGTGTGGGAGAAATATCCTTTTGGAACACTGATTTGGTGCATATACTCTACCGCATATACATACTCAGGTTGAAGGTATTCCTCATAGAAAGTTTTGTTAGCCAGCGAAGGAGAAGAGGGATCTATACATCATTGTTCTTATCAAATTCCGATATGAGTTTGTGTGGTGGTTTGTATGTGTTCTTGATCTTTGTGTGGTCTTTTAGTTTGTTTTTCTCCTCATGTAGATGTCATATGGCTCCTCCATAATGAAATTTGTCTATTTAACTTTTAAAAAAAAGCTTTCAATTACATATTCAAAAGTACATTTTTACAAGTCTTCTCATGTATAATAGGGATCTTACAACAACAACACCTAATGTAACTCACCAAGCCCAGCAACTGCTAGCCATCTTTGAACCTATAAAAATACGTGAAACAAGGTGGGTCAAGCACACAAGGTGTCGAGTATAGGGATAAAAGATATATATAAATAAGCTTTGAATAATTTGAAAAGATTTGTAGAAGTAAATGAGCAAGAAAAATATCATGTTAAGTGATTAGTACAACAAGTTCCCATCTTTTATTTCATTTCACTCCAAATATACCATCATATCATGTATTCATAAGGTCTTTGATCAACTTCCCATTGGAAGGATCCCTAAGGGTGCTAAAGATTAGATAACCCCTCTATGCGTGAGGGACCTCAAGTCCATCGCCAAGAGCTAACCCTTTTGTCAACATAGTCTGCCCTATCTTAACAACTCAAGTAGGATGCCCAACCTCATTTCCTTACCCCGAGAATATAGGCAGGTGCACAAGATTTGTATAATGGAGTTTCTATTTTATGTTTGCAAGTTATAAAGCAACGATACAAGACAAATATCGAGTACAATACTAGAATACGACATGGCAATATTTGATCAAGTAAACAAGCATACATATGTATCACATTCAAGCAAGAAATCCATAGTCGTATAATTATTAAAGCACGTACCTAATTCATATATTTCATAACCTAGCTCATCCTTCACCATATAGATCATAAGCCAACCTGATTAAGCATAAGATTATATACATGCATTAGATTCTCATCATTAACCCTAACTAGCTTCATTTTAGGGTTTTTAGCCCAGTTAGGTTCCAAATTGTTAATTAGTAATTTGATGATCTCTTCTTAAGTTAGGGTCCATCATAAGAGTGTGGTTTAAGTTCCAAGTCATCTTGATTTTCCATGCATTATAGATGATCATTTCGAAGTTTAAAGCATTTACATGCATACTAGGGCCAAAATGACATGTTTAAAACGTTTACATGCATTCTAGGGTCAAAAGGACTCATAATAGGACAAACAAGGTCAAGATTTATCAAGGCATGAGGACCAAACATATAGTAGGATTTAGATCAGCAAAGCATGGACATAGGAATCACATTCTAATATGGATGGATGTCCCCTAGGGTTTAGACATCATATTGACAACATTGGATATCAATGTTTTGATCATGCATGTAATCATCAATATAGTTCATATGACATTACAGGTCAACATATGACTTAGGTGGACATCCACATCAATGGAAATCATTATTATTAGAGTCAACTCAAATTAGGAAAGGGAGTTCATAAAAATAAAGTTCGTGTGAGATTAGGACACAAGAACCCAAATTCAAGGCACAACAGTCACATTAGGCAACCTAGGGTTACAAACCCCACCTTACAGCAAGATGGTTGTTCATTGACTTTAAGGACACCAAACATCACACGATTTCTGATTTGAAACATATAATATTGTTTGATGAATTAAGTAGGTCAAACATAGCATTTGAATCAAGGTATATCATGTGTTCATATATAAGGGATACAACCATGCCTTAGGGTTCATCTCAAACAAACCAAGTCAAAAGGGGATGATCGTAGGTGTTATAGTCACAAGGAATCATCAAATTCTGATTGGTGGGGCCTAAGAAAGTTAGATACACTATCTAGGCCAAGAGAGCTACCTCATTCTATTATAAACATATACCATTAATAGGGTATTACATGCACACTTTAAGCGACATATACCCCACTCATAGGAAATAGGGGTCTTGGGGATGATCCTTGGGCTAATGGGAGACCCAATGTTGTTGATTGATGGTTGAGTTTAGGCTAGAGTAATAAAGATCCAAGTTTGATTTATCAAAATGCATCACTCCTATACCATAAAAATCAAAGTTCGCCAAAAGGAGTAATTGGAACATTTCAATTTTCATATATTATATGTGGATATTAGCCAAAGAAGCAAGGAGTTACATTCTTTTGAAGTTTTAATAATCATAATGGAGGGGAGGATTTTTACCTCTAGATTGGGCTTCCCACACATGGTGGGCTTTGGGTATGTCGTTCCTAGGCCAGCGATGACCCAACCCAGTAGGTTTGCATCTTCCACTTTACGTGATTCCTCTGTTCCATGAGTGGAATAGGGCGCAAACAGGGGACGTCGTCAAGTCCCACTGGCGCTACACTCATGGGAGTGGGAGGGGCGATCAAGGAGGCTAAAGGTCCCTCGTTCGCTTGCCCTATTTGTGCAGAGGAGATTCTTTTTCTAGGAAGACCATTGCTCAGAGCCTAACCGTAGGCCTACTGCACTACAAAAAATTTGGCCTTTGTTGAAGAACATTTGTGAGGAACCATAGATTGTGAATAATGATGGCTATTTGTGAGGGCTCATCCTTCAAATATGGGACCAAATCCCTCAACCGTTTTTTTAACATCTTTACAAATACTAATCCCTCACAAATACATTAGTCACTAATCATTCCTTGAAAAATACCATGACAAATGATTCCCTCCATCTCATATCCCTTCCCTCCATCTCATTTCCCTTCCCTCCATTCTAAAATACAACATTTGGATATCAAAATTAAAAAGGAAAAGAAAAACCCTCCCCACTCGTCCCTCTACACAATGACGAACTAGGGAAGCACTGATCACCTGCCCTCGTCCTCGACGCCTCCTTGATTCCATCGACCACGCTTTCAATCCATCGACCAGGCCTCGCTCACTCCACGGCCAGGGTTTGCTCCAGCTTAATGCCGCCCAGCCTCAGCAACCCCACGACCCCAGCCGCTTAACATTTCCCAAATCCCACCGGTCGCACCTAGCTGCAACCGCGCCTACCTCCCGGACGGCGCCCCAACTGCTCCTGCCACCCCAACTGCAGCAGGTTGTAACTCCAATCGTCGGCCGGCTTCCAATTCCACGGCCAGGAGTAGCCATATCGTGCCGGATCCCAGCAAAACCAGCGGCACCCGACTCAGGCAGTGCCCAGCAGGAGCTCTGAAGAATACTTCAACCTTGGATCAAGCTACTGGTCTCTTTTCCTTGATCTGACGCCCATAAGCTGCCCAAGCGCCTCTGGTCCAGTTCTTCTCTTGCAACGTCCTTTGTTCTTCTTCTTCAGTTTTAATCTCGTTGCTTCTGTCCATTGACCGGAAGCGTGGGAAAAGGTACTGCTACTAAAACTGCATCTTTTTTCTGTGCTACTTATTTTATTATTCTCTTGCAACTGTTGTTCTTGCTTGTTGTTATGTTGTTTGATTCAATCATGTGTCGGTCATTTAGTTTTAGGTAACGATTCCAATGTGCATCCTTCTTCATGTGTATCCCAGATTTGAGTTCACTGTAATGTACTATTCACTGCCAATGCTTGCTTATTTCTTCATATGTGTATCCCAATAGTTTACTGTAATCTGTTAATTACTGCCAGTGTTTGCTTCTTTCTTCATTTGCGTATCCAAATTTTGAGTTTCCTATAACGTATCTCCTCTTTACATAAAATAGCCATATAAATTAAATCTCAAACTTTATAGCCTTCATTCGGAACTCACATTGTGATGTTTGATAAATGGGTAATATTACTATGGACTGAGAATGGGTTGATGTTTAAAAATAGACATGTAGTAAGCTAAGTGTAATGATTTATTAAAATTATATGGGTCAAATGGAATATGTAAGAGTCTAGTCACCACTTAATTTTGTTTTTGGTTGTAAGTATAATATAGCCTGGTGTTTTTGCATTTTGCAGAGGCACACTAAGTCATTATCAACATCTCATATCTGGTTGAGAAGTCTAGGCAGAAGCCTCAAGAACGAATGAGTGTTCTTAGTAATGTGGGTTCCTCCTAAAACAACAATTGGATATATTATATGTCTTTTTTCCTTTACCCCCTCCATCTAAAATAATACCCTTTCTGTAACATGTAGTTGTGATGTATGACCTAAAAGCCAAAAATTATGGTAATGATCCTCTGGTAAGTGCAGCTCTATACTTAGAGATTAATTAAAGGCCGACTGCCCAGGGCTCCCATGGGACACATCCATTCCTAATATAATAGTTGGCACTTTGGAGATCTTTGGCATGGATGGAGGATGCTCAGCTGTGGTGAACTTCTCTGCATCTTCCATCCATGCCAAAGATCTCCTAAGAGCCAACTATTATATTAGGAATGGATGTGTGCCATGGGAGCCCTGGGCAGTCGGCCTTTAATTAATATCCAGGTACAGAGCTGCACTTAGCAGAGGATCATTATCATAGTTATTGGCTTTTAGGGCCTGCATCACAACCACATGTTAAAGAAAGGGAATTATTTTAGATGGAGGGGGAAAACGAAAAAAGACAAATATACAAATGTTGTTTTAACAACAAAGGAATCAAGGAGGAACCCACATTACTAAGAACACCCATTCGTTCTTGAGGCTTCTGACTAGACTTCTCAACCAGAGCAAACCTTTTGTTGAATGCATGTCTGAAGCTTTCCATGGTCATGACAGACATTCTATTGATGCTAAGCGTGCACAAAGATGGTATGCTACTAACTTATAATGATACATATCATACAAGTGAACCAGAAGTTACATTCATTTTACGCCCATGCTTTAGTGCTTCTATGCCCATCATTTGATTTTAAAGATACCAAACTTATTTACATATCATTTCAGTTTCCATTGGATACTAGAACTTTGTAATTCTACTATGTCCGCCAATCAATGATGAAGTGGAAATAATTATTATAAATTTCTTGTGGGGATAGTGTGAAGGCAAGAATGATATCCATCTTCTTAAGTGGGATGATGTAACCATCTTCTTAAGCTAGTCTATGGATCAAATTGATCAATGACAAATACCTTCTTAAGGATTCTATCTAAAATATTGATATCTATGGTCAACTTTCTTGGTATTTAATTCAGATGATCATACATCTGAATTTAAAATCCTATTACGAAGGATTGCTAGAAACAACATCTCAGTGATGAACAACCTAAAAAAAGAGGGTTTTTCTATACTTCTATATGTTTTCTGTGTAGAAGTTCTAATGAATTTATCATTCATTTATTCTTTAATTGCCATGTAGCTGATTTCATTGGGGTAAGGTTGTTGAGTGTAAACTCATTGATAGGATTCCCATGTATATTTACAAAGTTAATCAAAGTATATACATTTTTAAATGTGTTTATTGTACTCCCAGGTTGGAGGCTATTACTACTCATCTCTGTATCCAAATTGCCATTTTTCGGAAGTGGGTATTTTCCTCTTTTGATATCTAGCAGCTATCAATGAAAGTAATCTTTTTAGATGGGATAGACACTTCTACAATGTTTCTCTTGGGAGGAAACTTCTTTTCTTCTGTAGTGGTTGGTATATATGAATTGTTTTCTTCTGCTGGTTTACAGTCTCCTACTATCATAATTTGAGTGTTGTGTTATTAACAAGATACCAAACAATGAAATTGTCCCTGTTGTCCTGGTCTGCATGTCATATGTTCTATCTTGGTTGGTGTTAAGTCTTATGCAGCTGACTTATTTTAAGTATTTCAGTTCTTAATTTTATGAGATGTTATACATGATATCATATACTTATATGTTTAAGTATTTCAGTTGACTTATAGGGACAGTTAGGTATTTGTCTCATAATGCTTGTTATAAGTAATAACAATATGTTGATATCAGATCTAAGAAGAAATAGACTGTCAGTGCCTTTATGCATAGAGATCTGCTACAATATTGAGATTCTATGGGATATGTTGGACATAACCCATAGCATCAGGACCACACACAACTTTGAATCTCCTTTGGTAGAGTCTAAATAGCCATGCGTCAAAATACTCCTTTGTAGTAGAGAGATCACCTAGTTTGAGAAGAGAAGCAGTGTAGCTAGTCTGACAGTATAAGTAGCCCCTGTAATCGAGTATATGTTGAGACATGTGAGCAAAAGTTAATGGATGGATCTGTGAACTATTATTGATTAGGTGGGTACCTATGCTATTGCAGTTCTTGAAGGATTTTTCTTGAAGGATGTTTCTTCTGCCTCTTTTTTTTCTTCTTGTATATTGATAGACTTCATGTATGTCTTCTCCCTTCCCTCCCCTTTTCTCTTTTCCCTTTTTCATGTTGTATATTCGACCCCCTTTTGCTGCAATTGTTGCAAAAAAATCAGTCCTTTTATACTACTGTTTCTTTGATTTTTTTCTATTTCCTCTTGTGTCTCCTATTCTAGCTTCTTTTCTTTTCTTTTTTTGCAATTTCTCCTTCATTTCCTGTTCCTGCTATTGCATCTAAATTTTTGTTACTTCTATGTCCCCTCTTATTGCTACTTTTTCTTACTTATTCTTGCTCCTACATGACTACATCTCCTACATGACTACATCTCAAACAGTTGTTCCTCTACTTATTATATATTTTCCTTCATGTAGATGGATTTTCTAATAGATCGGAGTTGGATGTATATTGGGAACAGAGTACGAAGTGATGTATTTAAGGCAGGGTTACGAAAGTTCATTGAGTTTGCTCTTATCCATCAGAGACCAACTAGACATGGGAAATTAATATGTCCTTGCAAGGTATGTTTGAACAGATACCTTAAAACAGAGGAGGAGGTATTCTCACATGTATTACAAAAAGGATTTGTGCATAGCTATGATGTTTGGACGTTTCATGGGGAGGTGATTGGTAGGAGCAATCCTGTTGTGGCACCAAACATGCCTAGCACCGACAATATGCATCAGATGTTGGAGGATTTGTTTGGTATGGGTGACACAACAAATGACCACTCTACTGATGCTACAGAGGAACCTGCAAATGTAGATGCACAAAGATTTTACAAGCTACTAAAAGAGGCAGATCAACCACTCTATAGAGGTTGCACAAGTCATTCTAAGCTATCGTATTTGGTTGCCTTGCTATTTCTGAAGGAGGAATCTGGATGGTCCAACGATTCTTTCACAAAGTTGTTACATTTGATTGTTTCAGGATTTCCGGAAGAAAATTGTCTATTCCCGGAGACGTACTATGAAGCAAATGCGATCGTGAAGGATTTACGACTTGATCATTCTACTATAGACGTATGTACAAATAATTGCATGCTTTTTCGCAAAGATGCAGCTTCAAAAGAAAATTGTGATACTTGTGGTGCTTCAAGATGGAATGAAAAGCAATACAAAACAAAGGGAAAGAAGGTAGCTGCTAAGTTCATGTATCACTTCCCTTTGATACCTCGGTTAGAGAGGCTCTATATGTCTTCATCTATTGCTAAAGACATGATTTGGCCATCAGAAGTAAAAGGCAAGGATGGTCGTATTCATCATCCTTCAGACACACCAGAATGGTTGTCTATTGATGCCAGGTATCCAGACTTTGCTGCTGAACCACGCAATGTTAGATTGGCATTAGCAACAGATGGATTTAATGCATTTGGCAATATGAGTGCATCACATAGCATCTGGCCTGTGTTGGTGACACCTCTCAATCTTCCGCCTTGGCTTCTTATGAAAGAACAATTTATTATGATGTCCCTATTAATCCCAGGTCCACATATGGTTGGCAATGACCTTGATGTATACTTGGAGCCATTAATTGAGGAGTTGCAACTACTTTGGGAGCTTGGAGTCAAAGTTTATGATGCATATAGAAAAAGGAACTTCACTATGCGGGCAATGGTTTTATGGACCATTAACAATTTCCCAGCATATGGTGACTTATCTGGTTGGAGCACTAAAGGTAAGAAAGATTTGGGATGTCCTTGTTGTAATGTGGAGACTGTATCAAAATGGTTACAGTATGGGAAAAAGCAATGCTATGGTTTCCATCGACGTTTTCTTCCAATGAATCATCCGTATAGACGTGATAGGAAAAATTTTGATGGTGAAAAAGATTTTCGACTTCCACCTAAGCCACTATCTGGAGAAGATATACTGAGGCAATTTGATGGGTATGAAAATATCACATTTGGAAAAATGAATAAGCGCAAGAGGCTTGGAGATCAAATTCAACCATTACCTCCTGGTTGGAATAAGATAAGCATCTTTTTTCAGCTACCTTATTGGAAGTATTTATCTGTTAGACACAATCTGGATGTGATGCACATAGAAAAGAATGTGTGCGAGAATATTTTAAACACATTATTGGGTGATTCTAAGAAAAGTAAAGACAACTTACAAGCTCGTCATGATTTGAAGAAAATGCGCATTCGAAGAGATTTATGGCCAGTAGATGCAGGTGACCGCTATTACTTGCCTCCAGCATCTTACACCATGACTAATGCGCAGAAAGATAAGTTCCTATCTGTGTTAGAAAAGTTGAAAGTTCCTGATGGCTATTCTTCTAACATATCTAGGTGTGTTAGCAAATCTGATAGAAAACTTGTTGGGCTGAAAAGTCATGATTGTCATGTTCTTATGCATCAACTTCTACCTGTTGCCTTGAGACATTGCATAAGCTTAGATGTGTACAAGCCTATTGCTAATTTGTGCTCATTTTTCAACAAGCTTTGCTCTAACATTATTGATGTGGAGGAATTCAAAGAATTGGAACAAGAAATTGTTGTCACTCTTTGCCAGTTGGAGAGAATCTTCCCTCCTTTCTTCACCATCATGATGCATTTGCCCATTCATTTAGCTTATGAAGCCAGGCAAGCCGGATCTGTCCGAACTAGGTGGATGTACCCAATAGAGAGATACTTGAAGAAATTGAAGAAGTATGTAAGAAACAAAGCTAAACCGGCTGGTTGTATTGCTAGTTGCTATTTAGCTGAAGAAAGTTTGACATTTTGTGGTAGGTACTTGCATAATTTTGAGACAAAACTGATCCGCACTCCTCATAATGTTGATGGATCTCCAATTAGAGTTGGAGTGTCAAGAAATTTCGACATCCACACTTTGGAACAAGCCCATCGTTATGTCCTTTTCAATAAAGAGGAATTGGATGTTTACAGAAGGTAAGATTTAATTACGTCCTAAAATTCTTGCTGATATTTGTATATATGTTGTACATTAATTTAGACACTTCTTATAAAGCAGTGAACACGTGTATTCTTCAAGATATGGAACCCAACATTGCCCCACGGACCCTAGAAACAAAACATGCAAAGGAGTTCTCTAAGTGGTTGAAAGAGCATGTAAGTCTCAAACATAAATATTGTTGTCACTCTTAATGTTCAAGTTAGTGTAGATTACATTAATGTTTTACTTTTTTATGAAGGTAATGCAAATGCGAGAGATTAGGCCGAACAGTATTAGCGATGATTTGAGATGGTTATCCCAAGGCCCTTGTGTTGAGGGAATGTCTTATGAAGGATTTTTGGTCAATGGATATCATTTCCGTTCAAAGCCCATTGAAAGTACATGTACTACACAAAATAGTGGAGTGTATTTGTGTGCTGACACTTCAAGTTATTCAAGTGGTAGAGATCGAAATCCTATAAATGCTGAAGTCACGTACTATGGCTACTTAGAGGAGGTTATTGAGCTAACTTATGGTCCAGGAATCAAAGTTCCGTTATTCAGATGTTCTTGGTATGATGAAAGCACTTCTAACGGGTTGCGAATTGATGAGTATGGGTTCACACAAATCAACACTTCAAGGATAAAAAAAAGGAGGAACCGTTTATCCTGGCTTCTCAAGCATTGCAATGCTTTTATGTGAAGGATCCTAATGATGATGATTGGTGCACAGTGCTAAAGCATCCTCCTAAAGATTATTCTGAAGTACCTCTTATTGAGAATTGTTTGACTGGTTTACAATCTGATGGTGGTGTAACTAGTGATGTGTCTTGGACGAGGAGTGACACCGGGGGATCTTTTGTTGATAGAACTAAAAAAAAGAATGATGGGGCTAATGTTTAGTTCATTAATCTGTCTGTTTTGTTTGCAAGTCTAGAATAATTTACTTGGGGAATATGTTGTATTGCATTTTTTTGGCAAACTGTTACTATATGGCATATTCTTTGCAATTTATTTAGTCTTGTTTCATATACCAGCAAGTAGGACATCATTATTCTTTTTTGGGATATGAAACCAAGGTACTCTACAAGTTATATATTTTTCAAATGCTGAATATTCATATGTTGGTGTCTCATATTCTCCGCAATTTATTTGTTTTTCAAATGTAGCTACTACTTTTGTTACTGACATTTCTGCACTAATAATCTAATTTTTTTTCCTTGTCAATTGAAGGATGGCAGGAAGAAGATTCACTAGATATACTTGTAACAACACACCCAGTCAACCTATTGCTGTCCCTCCATCCACAATTGAAGAAAATTGTGAGGATGAACCTACTCTACTGTCCAACAATATTGAAAATGATGTAATAGTTGAAGAAAATGTTGAGGATGAACATGAGAATAGGAAGTATGGACGTGGGCCTGCAAGTGAGCAAAGCCTACTTCCTAAGCAAGGGCAGCCACGTCACAAGGTCCAATGGGATGATGAAGGAAATGCTATTGGGGAGAATGGTGCCAAATTGAATCGTTATTGTCATATGCTAGCAAGGAAACCACACATATGGCATCTAGACTTGAAGTGGAATGAACAACCAGAACAAGCTTTTGCAGATAGAAAATCATTTATTGAGGTAATCTTTTTCATAAAAAGACCAACAAATTGTATGATTGTTATATCTAAAGTAATATTTTCTATGTTTTTGTAGAAATACTTTGATTTAGGCAGTCACCCTAATGCATGGAATCACATTGATGAACACATTAGCAAAGGGATATCAGTGTGGAGGGCACGTGTAAAGAAAGATTACTATGAAAAGTACAAGATTGAACCAGAATTGATGATGAAGAAAGTTGAGAAAAATGCTTCCATAGATATGGACCAGTTTAAAAATCTTGTTAAAGAATGGGGAACCGAGAAGTCTAAGGTACAATGGTTTCATATAACTTTTTTTTTATCAATAAGCGCGTTTCTCTTTCATTACTCACAAAATTTACAAAGGGGAGCAAAGCTCAATACATCTATAAAGATAGATATCAAAAGTCAAAAAGAAGGATGCAATTTATCTATGCAAACTTCTATAATCAGTATTTATGCAATGCCACACACTGTTTGGTTTGCTCCTACTGTCTTCAAAAACACATCTGTTTCTATGTATCCATATGTGATAAATGATAAGAGTAGAAAGAAGAGCTTCATTTTTGTTCTTTAGCAGGTGTACTTCATTTCTGTTCCAGCAGCAGGTGTACTTCAACGATGCTGCAGATTTTTTGATTCTGCTCATTTCCTCTGATCTCAGGGAGCTTCCACACTCCACACTTCACATCAGTCCCCTTTCCAATGTGGAATTGGACATTAGAGAGATATCTATCTCTTATATTGAGGATGTTCTTCCACATCCAGCTATTGGCTTGCTTATATTGAGGATGGTTTCATATAACTTGCATGTATATCTATCTACTTTTTCTAATTATATGTTTCTTATGGTTTAGAAAATTTCCGAGATCAACAAGGCAAACAGAGCAAAAAAAGTGATGGATCATACCACAGGATCAAAGCCATGGAGTTGTTATCGGGCAGAAATGGTATTAATAATGGACACTTGTCTTTCTTAGTAGGAGTTGAACATATAACATGGACAATTATTATGTTATCTATCATGTGTAGGTCAGTGAAGATCAACCCGTTGTGCCTCTTAACAAATTTTTGGAAAAAGTTTACGACAAAAGCCCACAAGTGGTTAGAAAATGGATATTTGTTTTCCTATGATGTCTACAAAGCTACATATGCTTAGATATCTCAATTTAAGCTTTCCTTTTATGATGCTTTCTAATTACAGCTTGAAATCTCTGATATCGTGGAAAACCAAGTAGCAAACCAAGAAGAAATAGATCCTAGAAGTGTTGATAATCTAACACGTGCTGCTTATTTGCAAGTTTTAAATCCTTCCAAAAAGGCTAGGATCCGAGGTGTTGGAATTGGGCACAAAGAGATAGGACATAGGGGAAAAGCTGCCCGTATAAGATATGAAATGCTTCTTGAGGAAAGCAATGCAAAGGATGTATGTTGGAGAGAATCTAAACTTGAACTATTAGTTACAACTAGTCTATTAGATTGATGTTTGTAATTTGTTTTCTATTTCAGGATAAACTTAAGGAACTTGAAGAAACAGTAAATGGATTGAAGAACTCCGTCTCCCAATTAATGACTTGGTATAATCAATCATAGGTAACTCAGATTCAGTTGTCTATGTCAATGTAATATATAATTTTTTTTTGACATTGTTGATGTATTTGTTATAGGATGGCGGTATTAATGTTGATTGTGCAGCTGAATACCCCAATCAGAATACTACAGGTGTCTTACACATGCAAAGTGGCACAAATAGGTCGGATGTGGGTTCTTTTCACATACAAGACAACACAAGTAATGGTGCAGATGTAGGCATGTTTCCCAGCCAAAATAATTCAAGCGGGGATGGCTTAGGAAGACTTTCTAGACCAAGCAATTCGAGGGAGACTGGAGTAGGCAGACTTTCCATACAAGCCAATTCAAGGGAGAATGGAGTAGGCAGGCTTTCCATACAAGGCAATGGACATCCACAGATCTTTGCGCCACAGGTAACTCATTACAGCTATAGATTATTTTCAATATTCATACACATAAGAATATTAACATGTACACTTTATTAAAGGCTGCAGCTGAAAGTTGGTCCCCTTCTTCTGGTAATAATCGACAAAGTTATCCTCAAATGCAGAACACACCAACCACATCTTCATCGGTGTCTTTCACACCAAGAAATTAGCGTTTAAACCCTATAAGTAATTCATTTCAGCTTATCTACATGAAGTGGGCGTTTAAGGCGTTTTAGGCCCAAATTATGCAATTTAAAGGCTAAACTAGCATGAATCGAGTCTAGATTTGGTCAAATTAGATCACCTTCAGTCATTGCATGGTTGATATAGGTCTGATTTAGAGTAAATCAGGTCAAATTGTGGCAAATTAGGTCTGCTCTGAGGAAAATCAGGTCTGATTTGGGGAAATGAGGATTGATTTGGGCCAAATTGGTATGTCCTCATAGCGCTGTTTGTTAAGTTTTTTCTACTTTTTCATATTTTTATTGTTCTTGCTTCTTTCTCTTTTCTTTTTTTATCCATTCTCCTGCATCTTATTCCTGCGTCCTGCTGCTATGTTTTTTCTGAGTTATTCATCCTATATTCCCTCCTACTACTATGCAAGCATGTGCATATTTTCTTTTTCAAATTTGTCCTATACATCCTGCTACAAAATCTACTACTACTATTTACATATCTAATTTTCTTTTTCTGATTTCTTCCTCCTAAATCTCCTCTCTTAGCCATTGTTGTTTGCATGTTTCCATTTATTTTCACTGACCTATTCCTTCCTCTATATTTTCTAATTCAGCACCTGCTACTGCTATTTTTTATTTTGTTTTGTTGATTCTTCCTCTTTCAATCTCCTTTTACTGCCCTTGGTTTGTCTTATTCTGACTTCTTCCTACAGAACTTCTACCATTTGCATGCTCTTTTTATCCCATTTTCTCTCACCAATTCGTACTTGTCTTCCTCTTACTGTTGTTTCATTTTCTTCATGTTAATTTTGTTGTCCCTGATTCTCCTATAGTTATCAATTCAAATTAAAGATGTCAGTTTCTTCATATACTTCATGCTGCTAATATCTCTAATATATGTAAGCACACTGATGATACAAGTTCGTTAGGTCCCAACTCTTCTAGGTATGTTATGTTGTCCTCGTGGTTGTGCAATTCCTACTACATATTATTAATCTTCATATCTTATCCTCATAGCTCGTGGTTGTGAAATTCCTTTAACTTCTCAATTAACATCTCAATTGAGGATAAAGCTGCAGCCTCCCTTTGGTTTCCAAAAACCCTTAGGATTGATGGTGGTGGATGTTGGATGGTGGTGGTGGTGGATGCTGGATGGTGGTGGTGGTGTTGGCTAGTGGGTGGGAGTGCTGATGTGTAGGTGTTGGTGGTGGCTGATGGTGCGGGCTGTTGGTGGTGGCTGATGGTGTGGGCTGGTGGTGGCGTGCAGTAGCATGCTTCTAGGAGATGATGATGTTATGATGGAAGATTGGGTGGTCTGTAGATTTGTAGGTGGTTTCTAGGAGATGGGAGGAAGTAGTAGCATGTTGCTGATGTGGAGGTGGTTTCTTGGGGTGGTTGTTGGCTGATGTGGAAGCATCATCTTGCTGCTATGCTAAAGATGGTTCAAGAGTAGAATGTGTAGGTGTTAAGAGGTTGTGGAGGGAGAGAGGGGGTGGTTGCTAGAGTGGAAGCAGCAACTTGCTGCAGTAATTGAGGTTCTAATGTTAAATTGTCTACTAGAGTCTGTTCTAATGTTTAAACTCTACGATCCAACTGCATGGAAGTTGGAATGAGATATAGGCTTGTGTATAGATAGAGTTTTATTCATGCTCATCAATAATGTGAAGTTTTTCTGCAAAATAATGTTCATGTGGTTAATCATGAGAGGATCGTCCTCTTTTTGTATGTGTAGATGCATCTCACTTATGAAAGAAACTAAGTGCAGTCAACAGAGATATAGGCATGTACTATTTAACTAACCCACTGAGTTTTTTTAATTATGTATTAGTTACTGAGCTCAACCATAATTTTAGTTTACGGGTGCATGTTGCTGCTATGTTGGTTCACTTACATTTTTCTCTACTTCGCACTCGCTCTGATTCCTTTTTGTATTTATATTGATAGGGTAGAATTTCTTTTAATGATGCATTTCGACCGACAATGCGCCTTGGAGTAGACCAAAACCGAAATATAAGGGTAAGTTATTTGTTGTACTATGATTTATGTATTAACTTTAAATTCTATGAGTATAATGATTTGTCATTTTTAGGAGAAGAATATTCAAGTACCTAACCGTATGAGGCCTGGCATTGATGAAGAGCACCACACATTTGAAGGAATATGGAGACATTATAGATCTTAAGAGTTTCTAGCATGATACGTTCATTGTCATCAATCTCAAATTTTAAAGCCATATGTACTCTTTATTTATATCAACGTTGAGCACGCAATGTATGGATAATATTTTGCTTCAATATCAAGAATTGGTTTGAGGTGATTTAACATTTTTATGTGTCATTTTGGTGTTGAATATTCTTATGATGTCATGTGAATTAGTATAAAAATATTGCTTGAGGTTATGTATACAAAGTTTTCATTTAAAATTTGATATTCACTATAGTAACAATTAATTAATATTTAATAAATCATTCAATAATCAATAATCAATAACCAAATCATTTATAGTAGTCCCTCATAAATATATTGATGAAGGTCCAGATTGACCATCAAAATGGCATTCATGACTACCACATAGCCCCTCAAAAATATATTCTCCAGGACCATCAAGTCCCTCAAAAATGTATTCATGAAGGCTAAATAGTCCCTCAAAAATGTATTCATGAAGGCTAAATAGTCCCTCAAAAATGTATTTATGAAGGCTAAATAGTCCCTCAAAAATGTATTTCTGAAGGCTAAATAGTCCCTCAAAAATGTATTTATGAAGGCTAAATAGTCCCTCACAATTGTATTTGTGAGGGCCACTGGTATTTGTCACGTGAGTTCTCTTCACGGACCATTTGTGAGGGCCAGACCCTCAACCGTCCCTATTTCTGAGGGTCTGTAGAGAGGGGTTTGTGACAGGACTCTCCCGTGAATAATGGCCCAGTTTTTTGTAGTGCTGGCCTCTACTTTCAGTTGCAACCATGGAACGAAGACTAGAATAGGTTGGAGGGGGTATCTACAGGCATGATGGAGACCAAGTGAAGGAATCCTGACGCTCCCATGGTGGCGGCACCGCACAAAAGATGAGGGTCTGACCTCTTTTCTAGGGCTAAGGGGCTGCAGGATGAACTCCATGTAGCCCTGTGGTGTTGCCAGTTGCTAGAGAGGAAAGCAGGAGGATTCACAGGTGTGTGGAGGTAGGCAGATGAGAATGAGAGTGAGAGGGAAAAAGGAGTAAGGGATGGAAATGAGGTCTTTAAAAGGAGCAAGGGGACTAGGGTTGCAAGGAAATGGATTTAGCATTCTATTCAAGCCATCGACCATAGCGGGGTTGTATTGCACTATTTACTTATGTGGCTAGAGGATGAAGATGATCGCTCCTTCCATGCAATCCTTTCCCAAAGAGGAAGAAGAGGGGTAGGTGGTTGGGCCATAGTTTGGCATTTGAGTCCGTGCAGGCTGGCCCACAATAGAGAAAAGAGTATCAAATAAGCGGATCAAACATGTAATTTTCATAATGTCAAAAATAGAGTTTTACAAGTCTGACTGACATGATTTTTGCATTATTGGATTGGAAATTAAAAACTCTACAACATGAAGTACCTTAGAGGGTGAAAGAGTACATTGATGTTGGTAAAAAGTAAAATGTCTAATAAAGGCACATCAAGGTACCAAACACAGGTAAAACATGCAAGATAGTGTTACATTGTGGATAATTGAGTCATTGTAACCTCAAACATACAACAAAAGCCTAAATCATGAACTTGAAATCAGTATGAGTTGTTTGAGTCACAAAATGGGAGGGAAAGATTACAAAGGAGGGGGAAATTCTAGGTTATCACATTTGACTTCTTGACTTGCTTGGTCCCTTCTTAGGTGATGTAAATTTTGTTCCATATCTCATGGGTTGTATCCCAATAAGAGATCCAATTGAACTTGGAAGTAGTGAGGGTTGGGTAAGTAATGCTTATGGCATTTGCATTCATTTGTGCCTTCTTGAGTGTCGCTTCATCCCAAGTAGCTACATCTTCAGTCGTCTCCTTGTATGGAAGGATGACCTCTTTCCACATGTCATATCTCATTTCTTGCAAGTTGAACTGCATCTTTTGCTTCCAATAAAGGATGTTTGTGTCATCGAATATTGAAGGTCTCATGGAGAATCGACCCTCCAAGTTGAGAGAACCTTGAAGGTTGTCTCCAATCTTCTCAACTTGTTGGAGAAGAGTGTGGATATAATATCACTTGTTGGATAAAGGGCTCTAGAGGTGGGGTGAATAGAGCTAAAATGCACTTAAACCAAATTCACTAGACCTTCAAATTACTTTAAGAATGAGGATTGCAAATATGGAATTTGATGTGCAACTAAACATACATAGAAATGGTGACATATATTGAATGAGATCAAGAACAAGCTATGTAGAGTGGTTCCAAATCCAAACTAGGAGAAAGTCAATCCACTACCTAGAGAGAAGAAGCCCAAGGATTTTGCAACCATTGAATACTTATATTGCATTATAAAACATATAATAAGGCCTTCCTTTTGTAGGGAAAGGATATATACCCTTCCTTTTTAAGGACCAAAAGGAGCCAATAAACCTTACAAGGTCTTACCTATCCTTGAAGAAAGAGTCTTCAACCTCTACAAGGGCTTACCCACTTCTTCAATGAGTTGGGCACTGTCACCAAGGATCTCCCCTCTTGTAACAAGTCTTTTACCTTGAAGTAATTACCCACTCTTCTACAGGATCTTCAACCTTCACCTTCTCCTTCACCTTGGAGAATCTTTCACAAACGTTTCTCTTGAGAAATGGGTTGCTAAAGGGATGATTTGAGAGCTTTATAAGAGTACAATGAAGTAGCACTCTCACGCATAGCCTTTCTCACTCATAATGACATTTTAATTAGTAAGAAAGAGAAATAAAGGGGCTATATGTGAACAAACCTACTCAACTATAGCTAGGAGCAAGGTAGACAAACTTGGTATGAAGCCCAAGGGTCCCTATTTATAGTTGGGGGTTTCCACTAGCCACAAGATATACATGGGAATCAATTCTAGTCATTTGGGTATGTTGCAACGGATTTATTTTTTATGTTTGCAACACTCCAATGTCTAGAATCATTTTTTCTACAAGTTCCGTACAATGCATTCAATTGAGTTTCCATAGAGGTAACTTGGTTGATAGCACTATGTGACAAACATATTTTGAGTTTTTGGTTGAGTTTATCATGGATGAAACTCTCGACCGGTGGCATAAAATCACTTTTTGTATGCAGGGTGTCAGTTGAGTTTTACCTGGGACAAACTCATCCAAACTTGGCAATTTCCAAGACCCATCTTAGGTGTCAGTCAAATTTCTAAGATGGAAACTCGGCCAAATAGAGTGCATGTGATGCATTTTGAAAATTGTCATTAAAGTGCTTAAACATTTTAGTTATGTTCTCTTGGTTCTTTCTCATTTTAATTACAAGACATAACATTGATATAAATGAATACAAAAATTGTCATCAATCATTTAGGGAATTTTTCACAATAGTGGATTTTCATTGACTTTGGCTTGTATTTTATCAAGCTAGGGCTTGATTGAATTGATCATTTTCATGTACCTAATACCTGAAATCAATCTCAAATAGACATATTAGATATATATGAATGGAATGGTTAAGTTATCATCAAAATATGAACAATGTATAACTGTTAGGTAAACACAACATGACAAAATACATTCACTTTGGGTGTTTTCCTCATCTATGACCACAACCTCTAGACACCGCAAACCATTCATTCTTGATTGAAGTTCATATTCAAAAGTTGGAAAGATGTGAGGAGAATGCATTTCACACTAGGAAAGATGGGCATATGCCTGGTCCATGGATGGAAGGATAGAACCACTTAGGAGTAGCTATCAAACAACAACAAAATGAGGATGAAGCATGCTGAGGAAGCGCCCAATGAGGATAGTTTCCCTCTCTTTAGTGACCTCAGTAGGGGTCGTTGGGGAAAAAAAGTTTGTTGGTTGGACATGGTCGTCATTGCATCATAGAACTTGGACATGGGTTGATCATGTTGTTGCTCAGAGAAGATTTTTCCCATGGTGTTGTAGATGCACAAGTAGTTGTCATCTTGAGTAAGAAACTGCTTCATTTCACACCACATTGTTTTGGCACACTTGTTCCACATGTACTTGATGACAATGTCAGGATCCATGCACCCCAGAGCCAGAAGAGAACTTGGTTATTTTCTTGTAGTCTAGGTAATATTTTGTATTACAGGGGCATCCTCAGTGATAAACTTGAGTTTACCATGTATTTCTATAAACATCTTAATAACATTCATCTAACAAAAAAAGTTGTTGTCGCTAAGTTTAGAAATAGATATGTGTTCTATATCATTGCAAATGATAGTTGTATTAGTAGCATCACCCATGATGAGGTGAGTAGGATGTCGGATAATAGTATAGTACAAAGAGAAACAAAATAAGAAATGTAGCACAATACAAATAGAAAGTAAAGGTACCAGAGTGTAGTAGTGCAAAAAAGAAAAATATATAAATACTACTGGAATGGAAACTCAATATAAGGAGTAGTGCCACTATAATCGAACTCGATATGTAAAAAGTAGTACTACTGGAATGAAATTCAATAGAAAGAGGTGGCATTATTGGAATGGATCTCGATAGGAAAATAGAAAGTATTACAAGATTAATGGCATGGTAGGATAAAAATATAAAATTCCCATTTTAAAGTAAGGTACTCAACCATATGGATTAAGGTAACCACTCGGAGAGGACAAAAGTTATGTTTTCCCCTTTTTGTTTTAGTGGTTTACAAATCAACACGTTATTGATGTAGTCCTATTTTAGGGATTCATCTTGTGTCTTCTAGCATTTTAATCACATCTTGCGAAAATGACTACATCATTCAAAGCTTCATGGCGGCTCCATCAGGGGGACCTGTTGTCGTAGTATCTCTTTGTGCTATGCCTCGAGAGGCTCAGTCAAATGATTCAACAATGAGTTGATGAGGGTCAATGAAAACCTGTGAAAATGGGTGCTAGAGGTCCCAAGGTATCCCGTATGTTTTTTGTGGATGATTTGATATGTTTTTCATACGCTAGCACTACACAAATGAAGACCATTATAGAGTACTTACAACTTTTCAAGAAAGCGTCTGGGAAATCTGTTTCAATGGCCAAAATAAGGATATACTTTTCAAAGAGCATTGGTCGTCATTTGAACAGGCAAATTAGTCGTATGAGCGGCTTTGAGAGCACCAATGACCTAGGGAAATACCTAGGTGTGATGATTATCCATAAGCACATTAACAAGGAGGCTTATAGTGACATCTTAGAGAATGTGATGTGAGAATAGTACCCCGGATGGCTAGAAGCTTGTCCTTCACAGGAAGAGTCTACCTTGTAAGAGAGATGTTGGAAGCCATACCGACCTTCATGATGCAAATTGTTGTGTTACTATGAAAACCCTATGATAGAATTGATGGGAGTATTTGAAGGTTCATCTGGGGTAGGAACCATAGAGCCCATCCCCTTGCTTTGGTGGCTTGGGACAAGATCATTTGCCACAAACATGAAGCAGCGTTAGGCCTGAAGACCAT
Source organism: Alisma plantago-aquatica (assembly GCA_963693085.1). NCBI lineage: Eukaryota > Viridiplantae > Streptophyta > Magnoliopsida > Alismatales > Alismataceae > Alisma > Alisma plantago-aquatica. The sequence goes on from OY856411.1 coordinate 1,474,525,822, forward strand.
GAGAGATTGGAACTTGGCACTACTCTACAAACACACTTTGCACATGAGTAATGGAAGACATTCAATCTGGAATAGTAGCATGAAGCCACACTATTTCAGCATCCATATGGAAAGGTCTTCCAATCACTCTCGACTAGGGAGGTCAGTTTTTGCAGGAAGAGAGTTAATTGAAGATAATTCTTACCTAGTTCCTATGGATGGTAATAGTATGAATGTGTAGATGGATGGATGGTGGAGAAATGGTTGTATTCTAAAAGAGCATGGTTTAAAACCCATCCATGATGAGCTGATTTACCTAAAGGTTGCTATCATGGGTGACCTAAATGGAGAGTGGGATACCATCTTCTTGGAAGATTGGCTTCCTAGCTACTTTGCTCAAGAGGTGAGAAACATTAAGCCTCCAACAAAGGAAGATGGTAATGACATAAGAGTCCAGATGCATACATAGAATGGAGAATACACTATAAAGTTGTCCTACAAAAGATTGAGACAGGGTAAGGTTACCAAAGTATAGGGAAGTTGGACCACAATACGGGGGTTGAATATGTGAATACACATTAGAATGTTCACTTGGTTATTGTTTCACAAAGCCATCCTTACCAATTGTAGTAGAGTTTAGTGTAGGATGTCCTCCTACAGTTTGTATCCCAGAAGCTCAATAGCAGATGAGTTCACTTTAAACACTATGTGATATTGTAAATTTGCCAGATATGTCTGAGATATCATCCTCGTGAGAGGGATATACTGAATTCAATAACACCAACAATGTGAAAAAGTTGATAAACGAGCAACTTAAGCTCGAAGAAGATAGTGTGTGTCTATTTCTAATCACCTGTTGGCACATCTGGAACACCAAAAATGAACAAGTCTTTGAGATTACTAATCCCTACACTATACAATATGTTAGACATATAAGGAAATAAGTTCATGACCATATGGATATTAGGAGGAAATCCTCTTTGGCCACAAGCATACCTTTGAAAAAGGCTAAGAACACTTGGTTGAAGCCTAGTCCTAGTGGAATCAAGTTTAACGTAGACATTGTAGTGAAGAATAATGTGGTCTGATGTGGTGGAGTAGCAAGAGATGATATGGGGAAATGGAAAGGAGGAGCTACAAGGAGGCTAAACACCAAGGATGTAGAGGAGGCAGAACTTTAGGCTATTAACCTAGAATTGGAATTGTAGACATTAATGATCTGAGACTGAACATTGTTGAATTTGACTCATAGTTAGATACGAGCATGATAGGTTAAGAAGAAATTGCCAATTCAAAATACAACAAGAAAATCCAAAAGATCTAGAGATTCCTACGATCGGACTGGGATGAGGTCTATAATTAATGACATGGTAATACTTTTGCAGATATGTTGGCCAAATGCAACCTTAAAAACACTTAGGAGTACTCTGAGTATGTGCAACTCCCTAGGGAGGTGCTTGATCGGTTAGCTTTAGATCTATGTAATGGTCGTAGTATTACCAAGTTTCTATTTTTGGGTTAAATTAGTTATTGTACTTTATAGCTGAAATTATCTCGCACGGGGAGGGCGGGATGAATAAGATAGCTTCCTGACTTAACTAAAAAAAGACACGTTAGATTGCAAGATATTTCCCCTAATAAATGGTTTCCCATCAAATGCACACACGGACACTCTTTGCATATTTTTTAGGTACTTGGATGACTCCATGGATGAATGGGAGAGAAGGAAGATGTTGTAGGGTTCTTCCACCAAGGGAAGTGTCCAAAGAAGGTTCTTGAGCTTCCCCAACATATCTCTAGTGGCTAAGGGTACAAGTGAAGCAAAGGTGTCTATGGATATTGAATTTTAAAACTTAAAGTGCATGCAAAGACCCCAAAACAACCATGGTGATATGAAACGCTCATGTTGCATATGCAAAAAGCATAGCAAAATGACATAGTAGAAAAAGCTATAGCAGCCCCAGTAGAACGGTTGCGACAAACAACATGGTCATTCCAAGAAGATCCCAACACATCCATGCCAACCAAAATGGCCATCCTGGCCGAAGCCAGAATGCCCTTTCCCAGAAGAATGACCAAGTCCCCAACTTACCCACCACATACATGCTATGTAGTACGGCCGGCTACCTAGTCCCCATTATGACTGTGCATCCCAGCAAGACTGTGCTACCAACCTCCATGTTCTCACTTTCAACCGAACATTTCCACCTCAACCAAAATGGATGTTCTCTATCAGCATAATCATGCTACACCTGACCCGCCATAGCCATGCATCCCAGCATGGACCTACTAAACCCAAAACCCTATCTTTTTTTGTACTAATTATCGCAAAATACACCCACTTATCCTAGTTCGTACATACCACCTATATATATCTAGGTGGCATATGAAGCATGTGGTGTGATCCCTTTACCATTCATTTCACCTTCTTATCACCTCCATACCTCACTCCACATCCACTCCACCACCTTCCACCATGAAGACTTTTCTTTTAGTGTTTTGGACATTATCCATTCCATTTTGATTTCGCTGCACCTTGGATGAGGGAAGTGCTCAAGCTTTCAGCTACTCAAGAAGAGAATTTCAACAACTATTTTACGATCCATGACTACTTCTACCTCTTTCTTCTCTCTTTTTGAGTAGATAAGCCCCTTAGGTGGGGTGTTTGGGGCTAAAATGTGACTTTGATATCATGTTGGGGGGAAATAACGTGTAAATTCTATGATTTCATTTTCACTTTAGGAGAGAATGGATTATATGAGGCTATCTTAGGGATTTCTCCTAAGTCCACTAATGGATACCTTGCTGGCACCCTACCTTCCCACATACACATTCCCTTTCCTACATCTAAGTGGTAGATATGAGTAACTATAGTGGGATTCCTAGTGCAATTTCCTAGGAGTTCCCTAACATCTAGAGTGTGACTGATATGAGGGGAAACACCCTCACCTTGACTCCCCATTCCTACCTTTGGGTCCCGTTTTACCCAAGGAAAATTACTATATAAACCTAAACTTGCTAAATCCTATTGGAACTTCACGTAAGCCCTAGTTCAATTCAGCCTCATAAGATTGGATATGGCGTGCAAGGGTATAGTTCCCCTTCACACACCTTATACCACCCATGGCCAACTAGTTGCTTAGGGTAATTTAATAGAATTTATCTTGTTGTTTGGTTTAACAATCTAGAATTAACAAGTAGAATTGCATGATTATGACCCTTAACTTAGATCTAGTTACATTCCCCTAAACGTCCCACACCCACATTAATTGCTTTAAAACCCAAATTCACTCTTTATTTTGTTAATGATTTCTTAGATAATCTCTTTAATTGCCTTTCCTAGTTGATTCCCTTTTCTAGATAGTTAGGACTTTTTTTTGTGAACCCACCGTGCCTCTCCTTTTTATTGCTATATTCAAAATTTTGTATCGTCCTATTACAGGGTGTAACGAGGTAAAGAATAAGCTGCTAAAAGAAAAAAGTAAACTATACAGACTGTACAATTTTGAAATATTTTATACTGCTATTCCAGATCTCATTCGGAGTTTTCTTTGTGTCCAGGAAGATCCTTCTATTTCTTTCTATCCATATATGATATATGAGTGTCGCAGCAGTAATTCTTCCCTTCTTCGTTAGTTGATTCAAATCCTCTATGTGTTTAGGCGCGCATGCAGGTCCGAAATTGCAGCCAAAGGACCTCCATGTTTCCGCAGTAAACCTACACGCAAAGAAAATGGGGTGCATACTCTCTTCTTCGAATTTGCAAAGGGCACATCTCGACACCAGGTAGAGCCCGAAATTCCTCAGGACATTAGTGGTTGGTAGTCTATTAAGAGAGGCTTTCCAGAGTATCAGGGAGAATCTTCTAGGAATCATGTTGTTCCAAATCCAACGCCTCCAAGGCACTTCAGGAGATGTTTTCCTACTGATATTCTAGTCGTCCTTTAATTTTTTTTTTATTATACGAAGGGAGAATCTATTCATCCTGTTCCCTCAACAGGATCATCCACAAAGGTATTACAGATTGATTCAATGTAACTTCTTCTTTGAACAGCTCAAAGAGAAAGTTAGGGCATTGAGACCATCTAGCTCGACTCTCATTGCTTCTCCTGCCCCATTTAGCTACAGCATCAACTAGCTTATTACCCGATCGTCTTCTGAAAGAGAACCCTACCGATTGGAAGGAGCTTGCAAGCTTCCTGATAAAGTGGCACTCTTGTTTACAACTGGATAGGACCTCTCCATTGCCATTCACCATATTAATAGCTTTCTTGCTATCAGATTCAACTTGTAGGTGACTGAAACGTCCCTGACATTCCCTTAAACCAATAGAGATAGCTCGCAATTCCGCCTTTAAGACACATGTGATTTGGCCTTTGTCGTAGCCTCCTCCTAACCATTGCCCTTCATGATCTCTGATGACATAAGCTGCAGCCATGGCGTTCCGCTTTACAGATGCATCTACGTTTATCTTAACATATCCCCTCTCCGGCAAGGACCACGGGGTATCCACTGACGATTGTGTGATCATCTTGTCTTTCGACGCGAAAGCTATTTTGCACCCCTTGACATGTAGTCTGATAGTGCTGAACAAAGCTACATTGCTGGTTCTATTGCCTCGAAATGCCACTTCGCATCTGCTTCCCCAAATCTTCCATAAGGTCACAGCTACCCATGTATTCCAGTCCGTGTACTCCTTTTTCCGTAGATTAGATCTCAGCCAGTGCTCAAAGGAGGTCTCAGCTTTCAGCTTCAATTGGGTGGCTTCCTCAACGAATCCCCATATCTTCCTGCTTTCCGGGCAGTAAACAAAGAGGTGCATTAGATCTTCGGTCCCCCTTCTACATCTCGGGCAGTAGTTCTCGTCAGTGAATCCCCTCCTCATCCTCGCATCATTCGTCATTAAACTCCCGTGCAAGCCCAGCCAGATGGTCGTTTTGGCCCTCTCAGGCACCTGAAGTTGCCATATTTCCTTCCATTTCCCCAGTGTCTTCTTCGAATGCATCTGTTGCAACCTGCGATAGGCCTTCTTAGCGGAGAATTGTCCATCCCCATCCGGTAGATACCACACCTCATCAGGTCCCGCAGTAGGGTCGGGAGGAGGCATTGCAAGAATGAGCTTGGTAGTGTTTTCTTCAAACCAGTACCGAATAAAGTCTGTGTCCCAGTAGCCCTGCAAGTTCACCATGGCTTCGACTTTCAGGTCTTCCAGCTCTGTTGGGATATCTCTGTCTTGCTTCAGTATAGGTTGACGGCCACCTTCCACCCATTTGTCTGTCCACACGGAGGTAGTAGCTCCCGACATAATGATTCGGCCCGTTTCCGTGCTCAGTTCATCATGTATTCGGATGATCGATCTCCATAACTGTGTCGCACCCAGTCTCCCTTTGTTGGTTTTGTGCCAGTATTTATCCTTCATTACATGTTTCCAGACCATTGTTCTATTTGACATGAAGTCCCAACATGTTTTCTGTATAGCAGCTTCATTCTGGTCCCTCGCTCTTTTGATGTCCAGCCCTCCTTCTCCTTTGCAAGCCGTGACTTTGTCCCAAGAGACTAGATGAATGCCACTTTGTTTTGTCGCCCCTTTCCAGAGGAAGGTCCGCACCACCTGATCGATTTCATCACACACTGCCATCGGTAGGATCGTTGATTGCATCAAATACACTGGGATGGTGTTGAGGACAGATTTGATCAGCGTGCTTCTGCCAGCTAGAGAAAGAGATTTATTCGCCCAGGAAGACATACGACTTTCAAGCTTGTGTATGATGTCCAGGTACAAACTCTTCGTAGGTCGCTCGTGGATGATTGGAACTCCCAGATGCTTCCCGAGGTTACAAGTCTGACGTATGCCCGTGATCCTTGTGATAGTCTTTCTTACAGTAGCTGAGGTGTTTGTGGAAAAGAACACAGCTGATTTCTCCTTTGCTAGCATCTGTCCCGACACAATCTCGAATTTCTTCAAGACCCTCATCATAGTTCGAGCCTGATGGGTGGATGCCTCCCCAAAGAGTATGAGGTCGTCTGCAAAGCAGACATGGGTGACTCCGACCCCTCCCCTTGAAGCTCGGAGAGGCTTCCAATTCCCCTCCTCCTCCTGAGCCGCGATTGCTTGGCTTAACCTTTCCAGACAGAGCACAAAGATATACGGGGAGAGCGGGTCTCCTTGTCTCACCCCTCTAGATGCTTTGAAAGGTGTAAGGTTCTCTCCATTCCAGTTAATCGATATCTCACCTGCTTTGATTATATTGAGGATAATGGTGGTTATATGCGCAGGTATGGCCGTTCTACGCAGAGTGTCTTCAATGAAATCCCATTCCATTCGATCGTATGCCTTGGATAGGTCCACTTTGATTGCCATGGCTGCCTGTTTGCCCTTCCTAACCTTCATCGAGTGAATGAGCTCCTGGACCAGGATGATATTGTCGGTAATACGCCTCCCCGGGACAAAGCTACTTTGGACAGAAGAGATCCAATCGGGCAGATACGGTTTGATTCTTTCCACCAAGGTTTTGGATAGCAGCTTGAGGCCGACGTTGTTCAGTGCGATTGGTCGTAACTGGCTGCAATTCTCCAGATTCTGCGTTTTTGGAATTAAGACCAGTATAGCGTCAGCTAGCTTCTCTGCAATCGGTTCTCCTGCAAAATAGTGAGAGATCATTAGGTAAATGGACTCGCCCAGTTGATCCCAGTTCCGTTGAATGAAATCGGCATCGACACCGTCGGGTCCAGGTGCTTTTACAGGGTTCATCTTCATCAGAATTCCTTTGATTTCCTCCTTGGACGGTGGCAGGCCCATGCGTGTCCTCTCATCCTCCTCAAGGCGCGGGAAGGAGCCCGCATAAGCTTCAATAGCGTCCTTACCACACCTCCTATTCTTCCTCTTGAACAGATTGATGAAGAAGTTCCTCACCATGCTCTTGATAGTAGGTTCGTCTTCCTCCCACGACCCGGCATCCGTCTTCAGCCTTGTGATGTTATTTCGTTGTCTCTTGGCTTTAACTAGCGAATGAAAATATTTGGTGTTGGCATCCCCAGCCTTCATCCAGTCACAACGCGCTTTCTGTCTCCATTCTTCACACTCGTTGTTAAGAATGCCATTATACTCCGTCTGCAGCTCAGACGTAATCTCGTCGAATCTCTCGTCTCCTTCCCCGCCTATCTTCGATTGGATGTTGTTTATCTCTTTCAAAAGAGTCGTCTTCCTTTCAGTGATCTGTCGTCGTTCAGTTCTGTCCCAATTGATAGACCTACTCATCAGTTTAGTTACGGCTTCATGGTAGGGTAGGTTACTATCCCAGTTCTCCTTCAAGAACCGTGGGAAGGAATGGCGTGTATCCCATATTATGCTTGTTTTGGGGTGGTGCTTGTAATTCCTGGTTCTCTCGTTTGATGTGATGAGAATAGGTGAGTGGTCCGAATTTATCCTTGGTAGGATCTCCACAGAAGTTGCAGGGAACATATCCAACCAATTTTGGTTTGCTACAGCACGATCTAATTTCTCCGACAGCCACCCCCTTCTAAAGGTCATCTTAGGACCAGATGTCCCTAATTCCTCCAGACCTGCTTCCGTGAGGCCCTTAGCAAATTCCCGGCAGCTGCTGGTCGAAACAGGTTCGCCGCCCACCTTCTCGTCTGCTCGAAGAACCGCATTAAAATCGCCCGCCACCAGCCATGGCGACACCGTCGTCTCAGCAATTGTAAGTAAGTGGTCCCATAACAGACGTCTTCCTGCCTGTTTGGTGCTCGCATACACGAAAGTGAAGCTCATTCTATTGTTGATACGGCAATGTATGAATTGCTTGTGGCCAGCTATAATCTCCAAATCACCTATCCTATTCTTCCAAAGCACCCAGATTCCTCCTGAAAACCCCATAGCTTCGACTCTATAAGACTTATCATAACCCAGCGACCTTACAATCCTGTCGGCATTAGAACCGCTGGTTCTAGTTTCCAGCACAGCAAGAACATCTATCTTGTAGATCCGAGACAGATCCCTTATTGTATTTTGGGTCTCCTTCCCACAGATTCCCTGGACGTTCCATATGGCAACCTTCATTGGATAACCATTTCGGAATTTCTCGGAACTTCAGGTTCCGGTTCACCTTCAAGGCTTGCCTCGCCGCTCCTCTTGTTCTTCATCCTTGGACCGTTCCTCGACAAGTCTTTTGAATTGATGATCTTCCTGTTCCTGAGATGGATTCCTACAGATGCCCCAAACGCCATCGTTTTGCTCGGACTACTTGTAGTTGTCTTTCTCGCCTCGGATCCACCCATCACAAAGGTGAATCCATCATGTTGGTTGCCTTCCCCTTCAGGAATAATCACTGTGTTCTCGCCTTCGATGACTACCGCTCGGTGGTGCTTCTCTGAGTTTCCGACTCGTCTCTGCTCCCCTTTGTGTTGTGCCTTGGGCACACTTCTATTTACCTCATCTACCGTCCTTTTCTTTTTGTTCATTGCCTTCCATTGTCTCCATTCAAAACCTGGTTTTGGACCGCCGTTGCCCGCTTCCTGTAACTCTTCCTGTACCTCCACTTCTGCATCTAGGTCGACGAACCTATTCGATGTTGGAATACCGCCTTTCCTGCCTTGTGTATCCTGCTCCTTTCTTGCTCGCCTAATGAACGGTTGTGCATGTAGGTTCTCCGAGAAATTGCCTAAGGGCTTGACCGAAGCTTCTGCACCATCCGGTTGTTTCCCCAAGCTGGTTTGGTTTTCAATGGCTTTCTTCCTTTCCACACAATCCTCCGTTGTGTGTCCGATCTTCCCACAGAACAGGCAGATGCTAGTAAGGTTTTCGTACTCAATGTTATATCTCACCCCTTGGATCATAACCTCTGGCACTAACGGTTCACTGGTGTCTAATTTGACAGCAATCCTCGCGAATTTTCCTCTCCTTCTCTGATCCGTGTTCGAATCCACCTTGATGGTAGTTCCAATCATATTGCCGACCTCCTCGAGAAGTTGTGTTTGGTACAGGAAGATAGGCAATCGCGGAATCCTGATCCACACAACCATGTGTTTAGGGTTAGCTGATGACGGCGAGAACGATCTATCCCATGGTTACACGCAGAGGTAGGAGCCCATTAGCGGCCATGGCCCTCCTGTGAGGGCAGTTAGATAATCGTCCTCACGCGTTAATTGTACTATGAAAAAATTGTTTTCCAAATCGATCAGTTTGAAGATCCCGCTCGGCCTCCACATAGTCTTGATTCTGTCCTGCAGCGTGAGAAATCCCACATTCCTGGCGATGACCTTCACCACGACGGCATACTTCCATGGTCTCGTCAGGGCTTCGAATCTCTCGCTTTCAATTTCGAACGTCGGCACACCCTGTATCATGCATGTTCTGATGTCCTCCTTCAGAAGCTTAGCGTTCGGGTCCTCAAAGCCAAGAAACGGTAGGTTGCCTCCTCCTTCGCCGTCGGTAATGATATCTCTGTAGGACACGGTCGTCCTTGGAGCTGTCCCTGTCGACGGCGTCTCCCCGCCTTTCCCGCCATGCAAAGGCGGGAATTTTTCAACCTCCTGTGCGCCGGTACTGCCACCCTCGCTTGTAATGATGTTTCCTTCGGATGCCTTCCTTCGCTCGCCAAAGTTCAGAGAAATACCCAGTCTGCGAAGAATCTCTTGTTGAGTTTGCCTTTTGTTTGTTCGTACCGTCTCCACCAGAGGGTTATTGTGCAACTCCGTCATCGGGTCGTGAGGGGGAACAATAGTATCTGTCGCCCTTCCCGCCGTCTCTTCTACAGAGTTGGTGGTCATTGCCGCAAACGTTTCAGTTATGGTGATGTCGTCTTTTTCCATGACTTCTCCCTCCAAACCTTCCATAATTTCCGTCTGTCTCTCCTCCTCCCAAGGTATCGTCTCCGGTGGACGGGATCCGCCAAAGCAGCCCCGACCACCACGGCCTCCCCGGCCGCCAGCACTTCCGCCGCGCATAAACCCTAGCAGAGCCAAACCCTAGCCGTTGACATACGCCGCGCGAGATATTGTTCCCTATTAGTCGTCCTTTAATTTGAAACCTCATTTACCTTTGAATGAGATGTAGTCATTTCCAGCAGCAGGTTTAGGTAGTTGTCATAGCACATTTTCCAGCTCTTTGTAGCCACGCACAACTGGGCATTTCCATTCGCCATTAGCAATAACAGCTTTAACTAGGCAGTTAGCATCGCCTCCAGTACGATGCATGAGTTGTTTATCCACTATATCAACTAACTTTATGTCACTAGGGAGCCATGCATCTTGGCAGATTTTGAATTTAGCGCCATCGCCTACATTTAGTTTAATATTTCTCAGCAACACATCTCTTTTCTTTAGTAGTTTTCTCCACAGCCATGAAGCATTGGAGCATTCAACAGCTGACTAAATGGAGTCATTTTTCAGGTATTTTTCGTGCATCCATTTGATCCATAAATTGTTCTTGTCATTTGCCAAATCCCAGAGATTTTTTAGTAAGCCTACGTCATCCCAGTTTTAATGTACCTAATGCCCAGACCACCCTCGATTTTGGGCTTGCATATCATGCTCCATGAGAAGGTGTGAACATGTTTTTTGTCTTTGTCATCGTTCCAGATAAAATTACGCATCAGCTTCTCAAGCTCATCAATAACTAATTTGGGAATGGGGAATGTAGTAGACCAGAAAATATGGTACGACGACAACATGGAAATAACGAGCTCTATTCTACCAGCGCATGATAGAAGATGACCTTTCCAGGAATCCATTTTCTTTTTTACTTTGTCGGTAATAGGTGAGCACATGCTCTTTTTTAGTCTACCGGTGAATAAGGGGAGCCCCTGATAACGGATAGGTAGCTACGATACATCAATGTGCAATATAGGATTGATATTAACGGTGTTGCAAGCTCTGCTAAGGAACAATTGACTTTTATCATTATTCAGCTTTAACCCAGAGATGTGTTGAAAGATTTCCAGGGCCTTCTTTACACCTTCAGCGTTCTTCTCATCAGCCTTTGAGAATACTAGGAGGTCGTCTGCAAAGATGATGTGGGAAGCTTGATTGGCACTGTCACCTTTGATGGGGTCAATTTCCTTTTCTGCAATCAGGTCGTACATAATAGTAGAAAACCCCTGCATAGTGAAGACAAAAAAGTATGGCACGAGGGGGTCACCTTGGTGATGCAATTTTTAGCTTCAAATGGGATGGAATGTGATCCATTTATAAGGACCTGAAAAGAAGCTGAGTAGAAAATTTTGTCTATCCATCTAAGCCAGCATTGGGGGAATCCCATTTTCTTCATGATGAAAATGATGTAATCTCTTCTAACTGTATCATATGCCTTTGACAAATCTGTCTTGTCACACATATGCTTCAGGCCTTGAGCATTAGAAAAATTACTTAGAACTTCATTAAAAAGAAGGATTGCATCCCCGATGGATCTACCTTTAACAAAAGCCATTTGGTTCATGTCAACTATCTCCTCCATGATCGGCTGAAGCCTGTTTGCCAGAATTTTAGTAATGATTTTGTACACTGTGTTAGAAAGGGAAATGGGTCGGAAGTCATTCACCTTAACTACATTTTGAACTTTAGGAATGAGAGTTATAAAAGTTTTATTGCATCCTTTGAGCATTTTTCCATTCTAAAAGAAGTTAAGGACAACTTTTGTGACGTCTGCGCCAATAATACCCCAACATTTTTTGAAAAAGCACGGGTTGAAGCCATCAGGCTCGAGAGCTTTATCATCCTTTAACCTTTTGATAACTTTTTCAATTTTACCTGCGGTGACCCACCTACTTAGGTTGAGCTGGCTTTCTCTCTTGAGATGGGGTAACTTCCAGTCTTCCTCCCACTTGATGGCATCAGTGTTGGTTGAGTTAAACAAGTTCTTGTAGTATCCAACAATCTCTTCACGTATCACATTCTTATCATATATCATATGGCCTTCCACTTCCAGGGAGTGAATGTTGTTTCAGACTGTTCTAGTTTTCAAAGATGCGTAGAAGAAGGTTGTGTTCCTATCCCCTATTTTGAGCCACTAGATTCTCGATTTTTGCTTGATAAAACTCTCTTCCTCTTCTTTATTTTTAATGGCTTCATCTCTAGCTTCTTGCAATTTTTTTTGCAGAAATTTGTTAGTGGGATTGATGTCTACTTTTCTTTGCAGAGAAATGGCCACTGCTTCCAGTTCAACAGCTTTCGACATATAGTTGTTGACTTTAGTTCTATTCCATTCATAGAGTTTTAATCACAGCTTATTCAATTTGCAGTATAGCATGAACATAGGGGCTCCACTATATTTTTGTTCAACCCAGCTATTACTCACCAAGTCATGGAAGTTGTCTTCATTGATCTAGTTGTTGATGAATCTAAAGGGGGTGATTCTTCTACAGCCCTTGACAAGATGCACACTGATTATACGATGATCACTAAAAATGGTGTCAATAACCTCCGCCCACGCATCAGGGAACTCATCCAATAAATACACATTCGAGAGAACCTGGTCATTTTTAGAGAATGTGTTATTGCCTTTTTTGCTCCTACTATCCCACATAAAGAATTGGCCTTTGGTAGTGAGTTCAACAAGGCATGTCTCATAGATTGAGTTATTGAAATCTATCATGCTCCTTCACTACTACAGAAATAGCATTCAGTGACACTTTTCTGGGTGTCGGTTATTAAGAAAAACCGACGCCTTCTATGTTAGGCGTCGGTTGTTTACGAAAACCGACGTCTATATTCGAAGACCAGCCAGACACGGGTACCGCTTTGTCTTCAGTGTCGGTTGTTTATAACAAACCGACGCTTAAAGTCGCCCGCGAAAAATAGTGTCCTTTTCAGCGTCGGTTATTTAGGTAGAAACCGACGCCTATGTCTGATGAAAATTTGCGCGAAAAGTGTCACCTTCAGCGTCGGTGATTAAAGGATAACCGACGCTGAAGGTGGTTCCCGCCAAACAATTTCATGAAATTATCGCCCAGTTGGACGTCGGTTTTCTCAGACAACCGACGCTAAAGACGTTTAGGCGTCGGTTGTTGTAAAAAACCGACGCTATTTGGGACTTTATAACCCGCGATGCCCGACTCTTCCTCTTCTTCTGTTTCATTGCGAGCCCTTTTTCTGCTTCTCCGTCGATTTCCCACCCTGTCGCCGTCGATTCTCTTCTCCTTCTTCTCCACGACAGCGCCGTCGTGCCGCCACTGCTACTCCGGCGCCCCCTTCTCCGCCGCCACTGCTGCTGGAGCTCGCCGCCGACGCCTGACGAGCCTGGAGCTCGCCGCCTCAGCCTGCCTGACGCCTGGAGCTGATCGCCGCCGCGGCCTGCCTGACTGGAGCTCGCCGCCAACGCCTGCTTGACACCTGGAGCTCGCCGCCACGCCATCAGCTTCCACCTGACTCCCGCTGCCTCCCGCGCCAACAGGTATGCGCCAACTGGTTTTCTGGAGTCAGTGTTCTTAGACAATTATAAAAAAAGAACTATATACTAGAAATTTTGATAACTGTTCTTAGACACATCTTTATCTCTGACTAAGGTAGTTTTCATTTGATATCATATTCATCATGTTCATCATGTTGTTGTTTTTTATTGCAATTTTATGTAGATATTCTCCTTTAAATCCTAAGAAAATTATACACCCTTTAATTACAAACCCTAATTCACCTCTAGTCACTCACTTCTATCGATTATCCAAATGTAAATTGCCCCTTACTATGTCACCATTCATTCCAATGCAAAACTGGACCTTCCTACGCCACCATTTACTCAAAAGGTAGTTTTCATTTGATATCTAATTATTACATTAAGGATACTGAAAAAACTATATGAGTTACACCTTCATAGGAATGCATACAACTTCTATCTGAAAGAGATCTAAACATGATAAAAAATAATCTAAGATACAACTTTCTTCATTTAGGACTAGTCCAAGTATCTACAAAATCCTTAACTAGAAAAGGTATAAATTATTCCTTACTTCTATCCCTTAGAGACTGTAAGCATCTAAAATTCTCAGATTCCCTTCTTAGACTTCTAGAATCAACACTACATGAAGAATATGTTTCCTTCGATAATATGTTATAACATAGTATGATCTTAATCTGATCTGGATGTTCAAAATAATGTAGTATGTTAAATATGATGATTAGGGATACATATAATGTCTAGTAAAGATTCCTAGACCTTTTGTTTGAAACTATTGATTTCTTGATTTATTATTTAATAATGCTCTGTTGATTAGGATTAACCATGTTGCATGTAGTTTATAGACAATTATTATATATAAGAATGCAACACATGTATTTGTTGGCCTAGAAACCCGTCCAAGATTTACTCATTAGGAGTAAATCTTGGATAGTCCCCGGTTTGGGACTGTTCTTGAACACCTAATCTCACTTAGGATGTAAGTGTATAATGTGTATTGGGTTTTTGAGAAACTTTCAGTAGCATTTCCCTGTTTGTTCTCTAAGTACATATGTACTTAGAGAACAGCGGGGAAATGCTGCCGAAATTTTCTTGAAAACCAATTACGCATTATACACTTACTAGTGAGATTAGGTGTTCAAGGATGGGATAGGTGGTACACATTTATTATATATAAGAATGACATCAAATGTGTTTGTTGGCCTAGAAACCCGTCCAAGATTGACTCATTAGGAGTAAATCTTGGATAGTCCCCGGTTTGGGACTGTTCTTGAACACCTAATCTCACTTAGGATGTAAGTGTATAATGTGTATTGGGTTTTCGAGAAAATTTTGGTAGCATTTCCCCGTTTGTTCTCTAAGTACATATGTACTTAGAGAACAGCGGGGAAATGCTGCCGAAATTTTCTCGAAAACCCAATACACATTATACACTTACTAGTGAGATTAGGTGTTCAAGGATGGGATAGGTGGTACACATTTATTATATATAAGAATGACATCACATGTGTTTGTTGGCCTAGAATGTGAACAATCATTGTTTTTTATATTACTTGTACATTGGTATAAATTAGAATGAACAATCACTAAATTATATACTGTTTGTATGGAATCCGGCTTCATTGTAGATATCTATTATTGTTGGCCTAGAAACCCATCCAAGATTGACTCATTAGGAGTAAATCTTGGATAGTCCCCGGTTTGGGACTGTTCTTGAACACCTAATCTCACTTAGGATGTAAGTGTATAATGTGTATTGGGTTTTCGAGAAAATTTTGGTAGCATTTCCCCGTTTGTTCTCTAAGTACATATGTACTTAGAGAACAGCGGGGAAATGCTGCCGAAATTTTCTCGAAAACCCAATACACATTATACACTTACTAGTGAGATTAGGTGTTCAAGGATGGGATAGGTGGTACACATTTATTATATATAAGAATGACATCACATGTGTTTGTTGGCCTAGAATGTGAACAATCATTGTTTTTTATATTACTTGTACATTGGTATAAATTAGAATGAACAATCACTAAATTATATACTGTTTGTATGGAATCCGGCTTCATTGTAGATATCTATTATTGTTGGCCTAGAAACCCATCCAAGATTGACTCATTAGGAGTAAATCTTGGATAGTCCCCGGTTTGGGACTGTTCTTGAACACCTAATCTCACTTAGGATGTAAGTGTATAATGTGTATTGGGTTTTCGAGAAAATTTTGGTAGCATTTCCCCGTTTGTTCTCTAAGTACATATGTACTTAGAGAACAGCGGGGAAATGCTGCCGAAATTTTCTCGAAAACCCAATACACATTATACACTTACTAGTGAGATTAGGTGTTCAAGGATGGGATAGGTGGTACACATTTATTATATACTAGGGAAATGTTGCCTAATCTTTTCCTAATATATACTTGTTTTCTCTGATCATAGAATGGATAGATCATGGATGTCGATTCGTAATCGTTGCACCCCAGAGTTTATATCTGGTCTTGATCAGTTTATTAGATTTGCCGAGGAACATAGGAAAAAACCTACAGATAGGTTCTACTGTCCATGTAGGCATTGCGGTAACAACTTGAAAGTCAACACTGGTGAGGAAATCAAAAGTCATGTCATGTGCAACGGGATTGTACAAGGCTATACAGAATGGCACTGGCATGGAGAGATTTCAAAATCGAAACCAGTAGATGTCGATAGCAGTGCTTGGGTGGAAGAAGAAATTGCCTCTGATGACGTAAATGTGAACGAACCAGTTCCAGCAGACATCGTTGATGCGATGCTGGATAGTTGTAGGGTAGAGCACACCGATCCACCTCCTATCTTTACAAACATTGTGCATGATGCTGAGATACCGTTATACACAGGTTGTGCTAAGTTTACGAAGCTTAGCGCTGTCTTGAGATTGTATAAGTTGAAAGCTAACAATAGATGGAGCGACAAAAGCTTCACTTCATTGTTGACTTTGTTGAAAGAAATGCTTCCTGAAGGAAACGAGCTTCCAATCTCAACATACCAGGTAAAGAAAATGTTGTGCCCAATGGGAATGGAGGCCAAGAAGATACACGCATGCCCGAATGATTGTGTATTATTTCAAAAGGACTATGTAGATTTGAAAGATTGTCCAAAATGTGGTGCGTCACGGTATAAATTGACGACTTCGGGGGAGTCCAAAACTGGTTCTCCTGCCAAGGTGTTGTGGTATCTACCTATAATATCACGGTTTCAACGCTTGTTTGCAAATCCGAAAGATGCGAAGAATTTGAGGTGGCATGCAGATGTTAAGAAAAATAATGATGGGATCCTACGACATGCGTCTGATTCCCCACAGTGGAAGAAGATTGATCTATTGTACCCTAAATTTGGTGAAGAAGATAGGAATCTAAGACTTGGGCTTTGTACAGATGGAATGAATCCGTACGGGACATTGAGCAGCCAACATAGCACTTGGCCAGTCATGCTTGTTATATACAATCTTCCTCCCTGGATGTGTATGAAAAATAAGTATGTTATGTTGTCATTGTTGATATCGGGCCCTAAACAACCTGGAAATGATATCGATGTTTATCTTGAACCTTTGATTGATGACTTAAAGAAACTTTGGGCTGAAGGTGTGATGACCTATGATGCTTCAGCAAGAGAGACATTTCGTTTGCACGCTATGTTGTTTTGCACTATTAATGACTTTCCAGCATATGGGAATTTGTCTGGATATAGTGTCAAAGGAGCTAAAGCGTGTCCTATATGTGAAGAAAACACTGATTCAATAAGACTAAAACATGGCGGCAAGACTGTATATCTTGGTCATCGAAGGTTTCTTTCAAAATTCCATCCGTATCGTAGGAAGCGCAAAGCATTCAATGGATGGAATGATGAACGAAGTGCACCTAAACCTATACCAGGGGATGTTGTTTATGAAAGAGTAAAAGACATTGTCAATGAATTTGGTAAGAAATCACAATGTAGTATGGCCACACGGAGTGACAATTCTTCATTCAAGAAGAAGTCAATATTTTGGGATCTTCCTTATTGGAGTTCTTTGACAGTCAGGCATTGTATCGATGTAATGCACGTTGAGAAAAATGTCTGTGATAGCATCACTGGTACTCTATTAAATATACCAGGTAAGACTAAAGATGGGATAAAATCCAGACTGGACCTACGTGAAATGGGAATAAGGTCAGAATTAACAGAATTATGTGAAATGGGTAATAAAAGAACATACTTACCTCCCGCTTGTTACACGTTGTCTAGAAAGGAGAAGAAAACTTTTTGTGAATGCTTGGTAAATGTTAAGGTGCCACATGGTTACTCATCCAACATCCGTAGATTGGTATCAATGAAAGATCTGAAGTTGATAGGTCTTAAATCTCATGATTGTCACACTCTAATGCAACAAATATTGCCCGTGGCAATTCGATCTATATTGCCGAAGCATGTAAGGTTTGCGATTACCAGACTTTGTTTCTTTTTCAACAGTCTATGCAGCAAAGTTATTGACCCTGATACTCTCGATAATTTGCAAAGAGAAGTGGTTGTTACCCTATGTCAGCTTGAGATGTATTTCCCTCCTTCGTTCTTTGATATCATGGTACATCTTGTTGTCCACTTGACTAGGGAAGTGAAAATGTTGGGACCAGTTTTCTTGCATTGGATGTATCCCTTTGAACGATACATGAGCGTTTTTAAAGGTGATGTTCGAAACCGTTATCGGCCTGAAGGGAGTATTATTGAAGGTTATGTGGCGAGAGAGGTTATGGATTTTTGCAATGACTTTCTCAGTGGTAATGACACTCCTGATAATGACAAGAATATTGAGGAGGGCAAAGGAATTTTGGGATCACGGGTGAAAGTAATCAGCCGTGAGCAGTTGGAACAAGCTCACTTGTATATTTTACACAATATGGATGAAGTGAGTGTTTATATCGAGGAACATACCAATTTCATAAAGAGACAACATCCTCGAGCAAGTTCAATGTGGCTTGCTAGAGAGCATAATAAGACTTTTACTAAGTGGTTTGAAGATAAAGTCTTACATCAACTATCTCAAACACCACATGATATTACAGAAACTATCAAATGCCTCGCCTTTAAACCAAAACCGAATGTTATGTCTTATGAAGGGTTTGACATTAATGGATTCACATATTACACAAAGCGCCAAGATGATAAGAGTGTCGTCCAAAATAGTGGGGTCACTCTTCAAGCGTCGACTATGTACTTTGCAAGTGCAAAGGATAAGAGTCCACGTGAAGCTAAAATGTCATATTACGGTGTCATTGAGGACATTTGGGAGTTTGACTACATAGATTTCAAAATTCCGCTCTTTAAATGTAATTGGGTTGATAACACCAAAGGAGTTATAGTGGATGAATTGGGTTTCACTTTGGTGAACTTTGAAAAGATTGGCGAGAAGGGTGAACCATTCATATTGGCATCACAGGCGAAACAAATATTCTATATCGATGATCCTGCAAATGAGAAATGGTTGGTTGTTCTTCATGGTAAAAGACAGTTCATTGAAGATCCTATAGATGAAGAAGAGTACTATGATAAGTATGATGACTCCAGTCCATTCTCAGTTGGGTTGCCAACTCCACAAAATATTGAAGCTAATGATGACTTATATGTGCGCGGAGATCACAATGAAGGATTGTTAATTGATAAAAGATCACAATTTTAGAGACATGTATGTTTATACAAATGCTAAATGTTTGCCTTTTTCTAGTTAATACAAATGCTAAATGTTTGCCTTTTTCTAGTTAATACAAATGCTAAATGTTTGCCTTTTTCTAGTTAATAGAAATGCTAAATGTTTGCCTTTTTAATGACATTTTCAGATGGCTGACCATGATGAGCATGATGTCCATGATGAGCATGAAGTCCATGATGAGCATGCTGTCCATGACGAGCATGGCGAGGATACTAATGTAAGTTCTAAAAACATATCTTGTATTTCTATAAAATTCATTATCTTCTAGTTATGTCATATATCCTATATTTCTATATTGGGCTAAGTTAGTGTGTTTTATTTTTGTCAAATTTTAGGTTGATGCACCTGTACCCACTGAAGCACTGGAGCAACTTGATGCGCAACACCAGACACTTAACAAGAAAAGGGGCATCACTCTGTTGAAGAAGTTATTAGCGCTAAGTGGTAGTGGATCTAAATTGGTGGTGGAGTTTGATAATGGAGGAAATCCAATTGGAGTGAACCGCAATAATTTTGTGAACTATCTTGGGTGTACCACTCGGAGCCATTGTGGTGTTAAGTATGACAATTGGCATAAAGTTCCTCAAGGGAAAAAAGACTTGATATGGAAGGATTTATGCGTGAGTTATTATTATTTGCAATTCTATTTTGTAGATTACAAATTCTATTATTTGCAATTCTATTTTGGATACTAGTTAATAACATTTCTATTTTACAGAATCTGTTTGCATTGGATGAGAAGTTGCATCGTAAAAATGTGATGCAACGCGCTGGAAAGATGCTTAGGAATTATAGGACAAATCTAAACAGAGAATACATAAAAGAGGGTGATAAGAAGAAGAAGTCAGCCCTTGAACAATGGAACTTCTTGGACAAAGAAGATTGGGACAATTTTGTTGCTTCAAGAAAATCTGAAGAATTCAAGGTATTAGGCGTCACTCCTAATTTAATTAATATACATTGTATTCACCTATTCAAGATTAGCATTTAGTGCTACTAACCAAATCATTAATGTGCATACTAACTAGGCCCTCAGTGACGCACAAAAAGCAAGGCGTGCACTGAATGTGCATGACCACACTATGGGTCCAAAAGGCTATGCAAGCGTTCGCCAAAGACTACAGGCGGAGTCTGCGGCTACTCAGGAGTCTGCTCCTACTCAGGAGTCTGCCACACCCATGCCTCGCCATGATATCTGGATAGCTGGCAGGCAAAACAAGAAGGGTGAAATAAAGAAGCCTGTAACTGCTGAGGCGGCTGCAAAAATGGTAAAATACAACTCTTAGAGAAATCGTTTGAATATTGATTATTTGTGGTGTTAACTTACCAATTTCTGTTTATGGTGATTAGCGGGAGCTGCACGAGCAGAGGAAACAAGGCACGTTCATCCCTCAGGGCACAAGGGATGAATTGACAGTTGCTCTGGGTAACCCAGAGCATCCTGGACGTGTTAGAGGTGCCGGCGCTAGTGTTGGCATCAAAGCATTCTTTGGGCCATCCCAGCGCAAACCCAGAGCGGGACTTTCTCAAGAAGAGGTAACCTATTCTTTTTTTAGAATGTTACTGCAAAAGGAAATTCATTAATAAGAAGCTAATGTTTCTTTTATCCATGTATAGGAGAATAAGAGAGTTGAGGATTTAGTTGCTAAGAAGATCAACGATGTAGTTGCTGAGAAGGTCAAGGAAGAATTGCTGCGGTGGCAGGCATCTCAGGCTTCCAATACGCCTATGGCGACCCACTCTTCTCCTGATGCACAGACTGCGAGTAATCCTGGAGACCCATCGCCTAGCACGTCTGCTGTAAGTATTGTTTATGACAATTTAGTTAGTCTTTTCAAGTTGTTATGTTTTCAAGATGATATGTATATATGTATAATATTCTTTACGTAAATTTGTAGGCATTGAAGCCATGCCGCTTAAGAATGCAAGACTACGTTGTTGCAGAGGCGCAGGCTTACCCGTCCCTTCCTGGGGCAATGTTTCACGGGACTCCAATGCCACAGGGCTACGTTCGTGTGAGCCCGATACGTGTGTTACCTGATTGGAGAGAAGCTACATTGCCATATCCCCACCCGGATATTGATAGACTTGCTGATGCAGAAGGCGGGGTGATATTGTGGCCCAAAGCAGATGTCGTCTACACGACTGAAATTGTAAGATAAATTTACATTGATTTAGACTGTTAATGTGTATATATGATGTCAACTGATCTGAAATTATATGTACAGGTTAAAAAGAAGACACCAGGAGCACCTAGGCCTCCACTTCCACTTCCCGCATTACCCGATTGGGTTCCAACTGACCTAACATACCCGTTAGGTCCTGCTTGTAGGGGAATGGCATGTTGGCTACGGGCACATAATGTACATTGCCCTATAATTATTTCTTTAGATGCAGATTATGCAGGTCAATCATACGATAGCTCTTTATTTATACAAGATATTATTGAGCTGTTTATGTATGATTGGCTGAATACATCAATGATAGAGACATGGATAAGGTGAGATCTTGTTTATACATCCATATACCTTGTGTAAGATCCGGTGATCTGGTTTCTTATATATTAATGCATACGCCTATATGTTTTGCAGCTACCTAGTCGAAGATCATTGCAAACAATTTGCATTTGATCATGTGGGATTTTTGATTCCATCATTGATTAGTTTGGTAGCTAAAGACCCTGATAATGTTCAACAATACTGTATAGATGCTTTTACAATTTTTGGTCAGCAAAAGAAGACGATAATAATAGCTCCATTCAATGTCAAGTAAGTTTACTTTATTTATAATTTGGACTTAAGAAAATTCCATTTTTATTTTGCATTTTGAGTTATTAATTGTTAACTTCTTACTTCTAGCGGTAGACATTGGGAGTTACTAGTCATTGTCCCCGGGACATTCACTGTTTATTATCTAGATCCTGCGGGGAGTACATTGAACACTAAAATTGGACACGTAATGAGAATGCCATTATTCTGGTGAGAAATATTTCATTTTTATATCCGTTAACATCTTTTATTACATTACTATTTACTTATGCAATTTATTGTGTTATATTAACATGTAGGGGTTTAGATGCATTCAAAAAGGCTGGAGGAATGGTCCCAAGGAAAAAGAACCAGCCAATAAATTGGCAGAACGTACAAGTAAGTTCCCGACTCAAATATATATATTATTGATGTGAATTGTGCTTAGTTGTATTATTTTGTATGTTTCAATTTATAGTGTGCTACACAAGACAATGGATGGGCATGCGCATACTATGTGATGCGATTTATGCAGATGATTATCAAATATGCCGCATTGGACATCGATACCATACATGAGGTATTATATATATTCTCATTAGTTAGTATGCAATATATCAATCTTATATTATTTTTATATTATTACTTATATATATACATCATTCTCTTTGCAGGTGTTTAAAACTGACAACACTACAGGTAAACGTTTAAAAAATATACATGCTCCATATACGATGGAAGCATTAAATGAAGTAAGAGAAGAATGGGCAAAAGCCATACAAGCAGTGGCAACTGTAAGATATAATTGGGATGTTGATAGCGATAATGAATGATACTATGTAAATGAATATTTCTGAATGTTAATACATGTATTTGAATGTTTCTATATGTGTGTGAATGTGAGAATTGAATTGATGTCTGAATGTATGTACTTGTGTAGAATTTTGCTTGTGACTTTTGCAGGTTTGCGGCCTGTTTGTAGGCTGATATCAATGGATGTCGTAAACCTGCAGTTCAGAAAACTGAACTGCAGGTTCTCATCCTGCTGACCAGCCACAGCAGGCCTGCAAACTGATATGAAAAAAAAAAAATATAAATAGGCGTCGGTTATTTATAGAAAACCGTCAGGAAAGACCTACAGCGTCGGTTTTTTCAATAAACCGACGCCTGATGTGGCCAAAGCAGTCCTGGAAATGGCGTCGGATATTCATATCAAACCGACGCCTATTTAACATATAGGCGTCGGTCGTTTAGTATATAACCGACGCCAAAAGTGTTCGCGCCACAAAAAATGGCGTCATCTAGGGCACTTTATGCGTCGGTCATCTACTAAAAGACCGACGCTATATTCCATAGTGGCGTCGGTTATTTACTAAAACACCGACGCAGAAAGTGCCCTAGATGATGCCGTTTTCTGTGGCGCGAACCCTTTTGGCGTCGGTTATCTACTAAACGACCGACGCCTATAGTTAAATAGGCGTCGGTTAAAAAACCGACGCCGAAGTGTTCGACCTTTAGCGGCGCCCACATAGGCGTCGGTCGGAAACCGACGCCAAATGGGGTTAAACGACCGACGCCAAAGGCCGTTTCTGTAGTAGTGCTTGCTGACGGGGGAGGCTTTCCAAGCTTTTCTGAGTTAAACTTGACAGCGTTGAAATCTCCAACAATGCACCAGGTTGTATTCATAGACTTACTGATTGTGTTTAGACCATCCCAAAGTAACGTTCTATCGGCATCTCTATTTGCCCCATACATAGCAGTCATGTAAAATTTGTGGCTGCCATTATCTACATCACAGTGCAATATTTATTTATTAGCCCAAATCTTATTGATGCTAATATTAGAGTCTTTCCATATGACAAGGGTGCACGTGTAGGTATAAAACTCGTTGTTAGAGAGAAAGTTTGCATTTTCCCAGATCTTCTTGACTACAATGCCTATATCTGTGTCCTATAATCTAGACTCCAAGATGATATAAATATCAACATTATTTCTTTCTATCTCCTCTTTGAACCATGAGAGTTTGTTCATGATGACTGTCATGTTCCACGAAATAATTGAGAGAGGTCTATCCATTAGATTGGGGGGGATTGATTGACCTTTCCACCACTTCCATTGCTACCTTCCACGTCTTTATCCAATAAGAACTTTTTTGTGATTTCCACATTTCTTACAATGTTGTTGCTCTTTCTAGTTGATTCCCTTGTCTTTCTAGTGTACCAGGCATCTCTTAGTTCTTCTAGTTGATTCCCTTGTCTTGATAGTTAGGTCTTGCTAGTGTAGCAAGCATCTCTTAGTTCTTTCTTGTGCTAATATAAACTAGTTAGTACTAGTCTAGGTCCTTAATTGCTCTAGTTGCTTAAATTTCTAGTTAGTGTAGTATAGATCTTGCTTTGCTCTTCTTTGTCTAAACTGCTCTCTTCTACTTAGTTTCATTCTTTCTCATTACAACTAAATTTTATAGGGCTAACTTATGTTTTGCTTCTTAACCCCCAACCAAACCCTTGAACCCTAGACTCCACATTAGGAACCTAGATAACCTAATTAAGCTCTAGTTCCCCCTATCTCCCTAGAGATCGACCCCTATCTTGCCACTCTCCTATACTGTAATATGACCTTGTGAGCTTGTGGGTAGAATGTTAGTCTTTGTGAGTGTGTCTCTTAGGGTCTTATAAATATTGAAAGATTGTTGTTGTGTGTATCTTAGGATAAATGCAACAAGCTTTCTGGCATTGTTGTCCAGGATAGAAAGCACCATAACTCCCTAGTATTTGTGGTGTGACTCCCCCCTTAAGCACTATCTTAAGCCAAATTTACTCGGTTATGTTTGGGAAACACATCGATAACCTTTAAAACCTTTTCTTTAATATGTATATATCAATTTTAAAAAACTAGAAGCAATGAGATAGGGGAGAGAGAATAAAGCCTTGTGGATTTTTTGAAGAGATATGACCGTGGATTGCAGTGGAATGGGATGGCCTCGGAGTTACCTGAAGGCTGGCCCTTGCTTTCCACACCTACAACCTACGGGTAGCCATTTTATTGGTGGTCGTCGACAGGTTGGGCGGTAGGCGATGGGAGAGAATGGGAGGATGGTGATGGTAGATGAAGGAGGTTTCTAGTGGTGGCCGAAATTGGTGGTGGTGAGGAGGGGAGACAACCGAAGTGGAGACTAAGGGAAGACACAAATACCTCACAAGAAGAAATTGAACGTTTCTGAAGAGCTAGTGCTAGTGGGATAGATTATGAATCTGACTCTTTGAATTCATTTCTTTTTCACAGATGTGATGAATTTGGAAATGAATCCTAGATCTCACTCAATAGAAACTGAACTCATGGAGGAAGGTGGAGTTCACAACGAATAAGATTCTTTAGTTGGAGAGGGAGGGAGAGAGGAAAAGGAGAGGAAAGGGTAGTGTTACAACCCGGTCTCTAATACCATGTAGAATCTGTTATTTTCAATGAATAAAATTAGGGTAATGGGTCTTCTATTTATAGGAGACAGGGAGTACACGATCTAAATAGAACTAAGAGAAAATACAATGGGCCTAACCCCAACAAATCAAATATGCTAATAATTATGTTAGTAGGGTTTTGTACAACCTAGACACACTATGTTCACCCCTTCCTCATTTATTATTAATGGTAATTCATGGCAAAATGTCTTTAGGTACAACCCCCTCTATCATATAAGCGATGACAAGATAGTTAACCACAATTTCTTTTACTTGGGAAAAGTATTTAACCTTTCCAAAAACCCTAGTTAAAATATCTGAATCTCCTCTTAATACCTATCTGAAATGTGCCTCATCCTTAGATCCAAAGACATTGCTAATGCTCTTAATGGATTGGCTAGTTTTTTAGGTTGAAATGCGACTCATTAAGAGCAACACAAAACCATGTAGAAATCATATGGTTTCACCCCCAACAACCATTGCACTTCCCTTCTTGATTCACCATGTGATTGTGGGTACTCTTAAGGTGTAATGTTTGGTTTACTGTAGCTCTAAGGGTGAATTCCAATGTTGAGATATATGTTGGAACGATATGCAAGATCATTTGAGAAATGATCAAATAAGGGAAAAAGTAGAGTTGGGAGTATTGAAGGCAAGTTATTTGAGAGTTGATTGATATGATATGTACATGTGCAACACATAATGACTAACACATCTAAATGAACACATATTTTTTACTCTAGCACGGTTGAAAGTAGAAGATGAGGGCCATAAATTGACTTGGGAATAGCTTACAGGGGATGTATCAAATCTTTACATCTTGATCAGAACATGACCATAACAAAGAAGGAATCATGTAGGCAATAACTGGGATTGAGGCTTAGATGATGATGTCAATAATCCCCGATGAAAGAATTAGACGTGCCATTGACAACTATATAAGTATTCCATTTCTCGAAAACCTCATAATCTTTGTGACTCTCGTGAAACCATTGTATTGCTTGTCGTCTTTCAATCCGTGTGAGTGAATCGGAAAATTTCACAACGCCAACACCCTAACAAAAATAAGCTACTTCACTTTCCTTAATATACTGACTTCCAAATCACACCATTAACCGCAAAACAATTATTGGATTCCTTTGAACTGGATCTGTTTCCAGTGAGTTCCACTTGAGGATGATTTTATAAAAGTGGTGAAGAGAATAAAATCTATGATAAGCACTGGTAGAAAAATATGTTCATCATTTTACCATTTTTTATAATATTTTGTTTTCTAAGAGACAACCTAGTCTATTATGAGTACCTACTGAAGTGTACTAGCTGTCTTCCGATAGTGACCCAACATGACACAGATTTGGATCCTTCGACCATGGTATTAGTGTATCACCCCTAGCACACTTTATCACTTGGGTTACTTGTTAGGTTCTCTCATCATGATACCTTGATAGGAAAAAATTGAGTGCAAGTGAATGACACTGATTTATAGCGGACTTTAAATGTCCTACTAGGCATTAACACGTGCTATGTACGGGCTTAATATTTAATTCAGATGTTTGGTTAATATAATAAATTGAAAGAATATAATTGATTTTATGGAGCTCAACATCAATGACTTGAGGTCTTTAGATGAATATGTTGCTATTAAAAAATGTTTTAGTTCGAGTAGTTGCCTAGCTAGCATACACATCATATATAAGTTATCAAGAATAAAAAACGTGATTCAAGAAATTAAAAATGTGATTCAAGACATTGATATTATAGTGAATAAACTCCATTCACTACTACAGAAATGGCTTTTGGCGTCAGTTATTTAAGGCCTAAGGTGTCGGTTTCCAAGCGACACCCAAGTGGGCGCCGCTAAAAGTCAACACCTTTAGCGTCAGTCCCCCAACTGACGCCATAAACCTTCCCGCCACCAAAAATGCGCTAGCAAGGGGACTATAGGCGTCGGTTCTTAAAGAAAACCAAAACTATAACTTGATTAAAAGCGTCGGTTATTAATTAACAACCGACGCCATATTCGTTCCCGCCACCAAAAAGGTGTCAGCAAGGGCATCATCAGCGTCGATTTCTATAACAATAACTGACACCATATCCCCTGCCACCACGGCCGTGCTACCCAGCATGACCATGGTACCTGGCCACAATAGGCATCGGTTTTATGGATAACCGACACCAGAAGGGGATAAAGACATCGGTTTTACACTAACAACTGACACCTATGTGTTTCGTTGTCGGTTTTACACAAATAACTGACGCCTATGATCTGATTTTTTTTCTTATCAGTTTGCAGGCCTGTTATATGGCTGGTCAGCAGGATGCAGAACCTGCAGTTCAGTTCTGAACTATAGGTCTACAACATCCATTGATATCAACCAACAACAGGCCACAAACCTACAAAATTAACAATATAGATAATATTATATATTTATCATGTGATTCACACGCATGTATAAGCACATTTAATTCATTTTATTTTTCATCACACACATGTAGAAACCAGTAGTTCCATTTCAAATTTCCTCCATTTTCACACACATTTAGCAACCTGCAGTTCCATTCATTTCATCTCTTTTCACATTCAGACACATGTAGAAACATTCATGTATTGATCATCTTCACATTCACACATATGGAAATTCATAAAAAGTCATTCACATTCACACAAAAATAATTATGAGAATAAATTTTAGAAATATCATTTTTTATTCATCATCGTCATTATCCCAATTATATTTAAAAATTCCCACTACTTGTAGGGCTTCTGTCCATTGTTCTCTTACATCATTTAACTCATCCATCATATAGGGAGTATGTACATCTAATAACTTTTCACCTGTAGTGAAGTCACTTTTAAACACCTACAAAGAGAATGATGTACATATATAATTAATAATATATAATAATATTGATATATTTCATATTATCTAATGAGACTACATATAATACCTGATGTATGGTATTGATTTCCATTGTAGCATGTTCAATAATTATGCTCATAAATCACATCACATAGTATCCACATGCTCAGTCGTTGTCTTGTGTAGCACACTATAAATTGAAACATACAAAATATTCAAAAATACAAATAAGCAAAGTTCACATAAATAATATATACATTGGAGTCGGGAAATTGCTTTCGCATTCCGCCAAGTTAGTGGTTGGTTCTTTTTCTTGGGGACCTTTCATCCATCTTTGGCGTACTCTTGTAAAGCCCTACATGTTAATGTAACACATTAAATTGCATAAGTAAATAGTAATGTAGTAACATATGTTAACAGATATAAAAATATGAAATATTTCTCACGAGAATAATGACCTTTTCATTGTGTGTCCATATATATTCAATTTCTTCCCCGCAGGATCTAGATAATAGATAGTGAACGTCTCGAGGACAATAACTAGTAACTCCCAATGCTTACCACTAGAGGTAAGAAAGTTAAAAATTAATAACTCAAAAGTCACAATAAAAATGTAATTTTTTATGTCCAAATTATAAGCAAAGTAAACTTACCCGACATTGAATGGAGCTATTATCACCGTCTTCTTATTTTTACCAAAATATTTAAAAACATCACAGCAGTATGAAGTAACTGACCTAGGGTTTTTACCTACAAGACTAATCAAAGATGGAACCAAAAATCCCACATGGAGAAATGAAAAATATGTACATATCGTGTGTAAGTGGCTGCAAAACATGTATTACGTATGCATTAATATATAAGAAACCAGATCACCGTATATAAAACAAGGTATATGGATATATAAATAAGATCTCACCATATTCATAGCTCTATCATAGATGTATTCAACCAAGCATAATGAAACATCTCCAAAATATCTTATATAAATAGCTTGTTATTGTATGATTGACTTGCAGCTTCCTCCGGAATAGTAACATTTATAGGGAAATTTGGATCATGTTCGCTTATCCAATCTGCCATACCGCTACAATTAGGACCTAATGAAGCATGTAGGTCCCTTGGAAGCCAACTTGGTATTTCAGGAGGTGGAGGTGGAGGCCGAGATGTAGCAGGTGTCTTCCTTTTGACCTGTATATATAATTTCAGATCAATTGACTCATATATACATACACACTAACAAATTAACGTAATGTAAATTTACCATACAATATTAGTATGGACGACATTCACTTTGGGCCACAATATCACGCCCCCTTCTGCCTCACCAAGCGTTTCAGAATCTGAGTGGGCATATGGCAATGTAAGATCCCTCCATTTGGGGACTACACTTATTGAGCTCACACGAACCGCACCATCTGGTAGTGGAGTCCCATGAAATATTTCCCGTGGAAGGGGTGGGTAAGCCGACGCCTCTACAACGACATATTCTTGACTTTTTAGATGGCATGGCTTCAACCCCTACAAATTTATGTAAAGAATGTTATATGCATATATACACAAACATATCATCTTGAAAAGAATAGCTACTATGTCAAAAAAATACTTACAGAAGATGTGCTAGGTGGTGGGTCTACATGATTACTCCCAACCTCTAAAGTAGAAGTAATAGAAGCACGACATGTCACAGGTACCGTCTGAGTGACCGTCTAAGACGACTGCCACTTCAACATTGCTTCTTAGACTTTCCTCTCAATTAATTCATCTACCTATACATGGATGAAAGAAACTCTATCTATCGATTATTGAATTCCCTTTCGCAATAACATTCTAAAAAAGAATAAGTTACCTCTACTTGTAAAAGTCCCGCTTTTGGGACATGTTTGCGTTGGAATGGCCCAAAGAATGCTTTGATGACCACATCAGTACTTACACCCCTAACACATTTAGGATGCTCTGGGTTACCCAGAGCAACTGTCAATTCATCCCTTGTGCCCTCAGGGATGAACTTGCCTTCCTTCCTCTTCTCGTGAAGCTCCCGCTAATCGCCATCAGTAGAAATTGGTAAGTAAACATAACAATAATCAATATCGATCGATTGCTCTAAGAGTTGAATTATACCATTTTTGTAGTCGCCTCAGTAGTTGCGGGCTTCATTATATCTCCCTTCTTGTTTTGCCTCCCAGCTATCCACATAGCATGGCGAGGCAAAGGTGTGGGACCAATAGTAGAGGACTCCAGAGTAGAAGCAGACTCAGTAGTAGACTGAGCAGTATACTCAGCCTGTAGTCTTTGGCGAACGCCTACATAGCCTCTTTGACCCATTGTGTGGTCATGCACATTCAGTGCACGCCTTTCTCTTTGAGCATCGTTGATAGCCTTGTTAGTAAGCACATTGATTTGGTTAGTAACACTAAAGGTTAATCTTGAATAGGTGAATGCATAAGAACATATATTAATTAAATTGGGAGTGGCACTTAATACCTTGAATTCACCCATTTTTCTTTGGGTAACAAACTCCTCCCAGTCTTTGGGGTCCAGGTAGTTCCATTGATCAGGGGCTGCCTTCTTCCTAAATTTATTTTTTAAAGAGAATACAAACAAAAATTATTTGTGTAGAGTTAGTCAAAAAGTGATCAATGTCTAGAATTAGAAATCAATCAAGAACCTCTTCTCAGCATCGCATATGTAATCTTGGGTGAGATTTGTCCTATAATTCCTTAGGACCCTCCCACAGCATTGCATCATGCATTTACGATGCAACTTTTCATCCAGATCAAATATAATCTACAAAATAGAATTGCTATTAACTAGTATCCTAAAAATTAGTAATCTACAAAAATAAAATTGCAAATAATGATAACTCATGCATAGTTCCTTCCAAATTAAGTCTTTCTTCCCCTTAGTAACTTTATGCTAGGATTCAAAAATAGGACTACAATGGCTGCGAGTAAGTACCCCAAGATATGAAATAAATGAGTTGTGGTTCACTCCAACTGGATTTCCTGCATGATTGAAATCCACAACCAGTTTGGGTCCATTGCCCCTTTGCTGTAGTAACTTGTTCATCATTGTGATGCCCCTCACTTTCTCATTTTTTTTGCTGCTCATCAAGTGCCCCAATTTCTTCAGGGGGATCATCACCAACCTAAAATTTGACAAAAAAAACACACTTATAGGATATAACTATAAATGTGAGGCGGGATATATTTTTAAAACTTATATTATGAGGCGTCACATTGACGTCCTCACCCTCACGGTAATCATCAGCACGGTCATCATATGAATGCTCAGTCATCTGAAAGTTCACATTCAGATTGTAAAGTTCGGTTTGTAAAGTAATTCACATTGTAAAGTTCACATTCACATTGTAAAGTAATTCACATTGTAAAGTTCACATTCAAAAAAATAAAACATATAAAAAAATATAAACATGCATGTCTCTAACATATAAAAAAATATAAACATGCATGCCTCTAAAAAATATAAACACCTCAGGAAAATCTAATAAACTGATCAAGACCAGAAATAAACTCTGGGGTGCAGCGATTTGAAATGGACATCCATGATCTATCCATTCTATGAACAAAGAGAAAACAAGTATATATTAGAACAAGATTAGGGTCTAGGGTTAAACGATTAGGTTTTATGGTTAAAACTTTAGGGTTTAATGTCTTATATATAATAAATGTGTACCACCTATCCCATTCTTGAACACCTAATCTCACTAATAAGTGTATAATGTGTATTGGGTTTTCAAAAAAAATTCGGCAGCATTTTCCCGCTACTCTCCAAGTACATATGTACTTAGAGAACAAATGGGGAAATACTACCGAAATTTTCTTGAAAACCAAATACACATTATGCACTGACATCCTAAGTGAGATTAAGTGTTCAAGAATAATCCCAAACCGGGGACTATCCAACATTAACTCCTAATGAGTAAATCTTAGACGGGTTTCTAGGCCAACAAATACACATGCTATCATTCTTATATATATATAGAGAGAGAGAAAGTACTTTAACATTATAATATTCACACAAGAGGCTATGTATCATCATCTCTTACTTGCATTAGGGTTAGGTTAAGAATAATAACTGATCTTGTCATATATGATTAGAAACTCTATGAATAATTGAAGTGTTTAGATTAATAATATTATTCATGTTGATTTAGTGTTTTGAAACCATGGATATCTTACTATGATCTTAATGCTAGTAATATGATCTAGGTATCATGGATAACCTAATATGCTTAAGATGATGAATAAGGTTTCACCTAATATGCACAACTAAAGGTTGTAATCTTAAAAACAATGATATGATGGACTTAGGGTTTGCAACCCTAACTCCTAGTTCAAACACGAGACAACCCTAATTACTTTGGTGAAATTAAGTAAAATTGTGTTCATATAAAATGTATTATGATGATCAATCAAACTTTTATCATGGATTCATATTAGTATCATTTTGCCATATAATTAATTGAATCATGAGAAAACCATATTGATAAGTAATGAACTAATGTACATGTTAAAAATTTATCTAGGAATTTCCAAGAAGAAGGTTGTCGATGCTACTACAATAAATAAAAAAGAAGGTTACCTAGGAATTTCCAAGAAAAAAGTTACCTAGGAATTATTCTTGCTAGCTAATAAATCAATCTTAATGCTAGTAATATGATCAAAAGCAAGGAGGCCCAAGTTGCTAGCAAGTGCCACCATGTGGTGATGGTCCCTTTAATTTGAGTTAGCATCACCTCAACCGTGTCCAAACCGATGGAAGAGAAGAAAACAATGATGTGTAGTGATCATTTCATCGAACCATTAGTTTGTATGAGTACATGTTTAAAGGAGAAACAAAGCTAGGTCATGCGGGGTTGACCTTGGGGGAGGTAGCGACCTTGGGGACCTAGGGTAGTGGAGGGTAGAGAGCAGGCGGAGGAGGACTGAGCAGGTCACAACTGGGATTTTGGGCGGTGGCGAGCAGGGAGTCGGCGAGCATAGCGTCGGCGGTGGTGAGTAGGGAGAAGGGAGGCGGCGGCAGTGAGCAAGGAGAAGGGCGGCGGAACTCCTGCAGTGGCGGTGAGAGCTCCAATAGTGACAGCTAGTGAGCTCCAAAAGCGGCGGTCCAGTAGTGGCGGCCCACGAGCTCCAGAAGCAGCGGCAAGCGCAGCGGGGGCAGGGCAGGTGCAACTACGGCAGAAATATCGGCAGTGGAGAGAAATCGCCAAAGACCTAACCTGAATAATCGGGAATGAAACAGAGAAAGGGGAAGAGTATGCTTCACGCGGGTGCTATTAGGTTAACAATCAGTGTCGGTTGTTAAAAACAACCGATGCTTATAACAATAGGCATCGGTTACCAGCAAAAATTGACACCTATGCTCAATGATAGTCGTCAGTTTCAACTAGAAAAACTGACGTCTATCTACATATGCAGACAAAAAAAAGTTCTCGAATTCTGACCATAGTCGTCGGTTGCCGTAGAAACCCCACGCCAAAGGGGGGTGAAAATTTTTGCGGGGACAGTGCGTAAAAATACTTCAGCGTCGGTTGTTGCAAGAACATCGACAATAAAAATGAGCCCAATTTCTGTCTCACGAAAAACCTTTAGTCATCGGTTAATAAGTTCATAACCAACGCCGTATGTTAAATTGAGGTAATTTTTTCACTACAAAATTTAAATTTGGCGGTCGATTTTAGACGTTGGTTGGTAGTTGAGGAACCGACGTTGAATAAAAAGTGATACCCGTGTCTGGCCGCTCTTCACAGATAGATGTCGGTTTGTGTATTTAACTGACGTTGTATGGTTTAGGTGTCGGTTTGTTGTATACAACTGACGCCTATAAATGTGACATTATAAACCATTTCTGTAGTAGTGATTAGAAGAAAAAAGTATTTAAGCACATATTTGGCATAGGAAATCAACCCACATTCATATACATTTTTCTAAAAGGTTATATATTTAAGACATACTTAGTCAAGTGTTTCTAACAATGATAACACTCTTGATATTTGCTTACACGATACCAAACGGAACAACCAAAATCCCAACCCCTACCAAAGAAAAAGCTCATGAATCCTCATTACTCCGCAATAATGACTTTAACATTTTGTTAAATGAAGCAACTGCAACTCTTGCTTATTCTCCTTTAAACCAAAGCTTTGGTAACTATTACGTTCTGCATATAAGGATGAGATGATATTCAACTTAATTTGAAGAAATATCAATATTATGTATCTAGGCAAAAGGTAATGTAGAAGACCGCTTTACAAACACTATTACTTATACCACACACGTATTTAAAGGAATAAAATATGCCAATTTAACTACGTTTTATCCCCTTACAATTAATTGCACATGAACTGTGTGCGATATTCAAGTGTGTTGTTATTGTAGGGAACATATAATTCTATTTTCATGAACAAGTGGGGACTCAAAACTCAACATTTTTATAATTATATATATGATTAACTTAGGGATGACAATAGTATTGTGAAAAAAATATATCCACGGATAACCGCACCACATTTTACATCGTACAACCGAACCAAGTGGTTATGGTGCAGACATAATTTTAAATTTTTAAAATGGCATGGGTGTTGTGTAGTTATGGTTGTAGAGAAAATATCATGGATAAAAATGGCACCGCATATAATTCATAATAACCATATAAAAATATATATAGAATATTATCTTAAATAAATTATTTGTTGTCGTCTTACATTGATACCTAGATCTCTAATTATAAATGGAATTCATTGTATACATAAGTAGAAATTTTGATTAATCTTCTACAACTACTAATATTACTAGTTTTTTTTTACTATTTAGCATTGTCTATGTTGTTACTTTTGTGTACAACTTCACAAATTTTATATAACGATACTATGGTTAATAAAAATTTATTCAAACTATGGAGCGTTGTTGTTAACTGCATGTTTCTGGTGGTGCAGATATGGTTTCTCATATTAAAAAATGCAGTGAATATAGTGCAAATACGATTTTTTTATAAGGTGTGGTGTCGATTTTGCTATAAACTGCACCATGTTTGCACCACTTTCATCTCTAGAACAACTAGGAACTCACAGTTTGCTTGTTCAGCAGACTCTTTGGCCAGTGTCAGTCTTCTTTTTTAGTTTCCTTCCAACATAAAAACAAGCATGTTACGAGCACTTCAGTTGCTTTTCTGCTGCCAAGCATCCCTGATGCAGTTTTACAGGTCTAATGACCTTTAGTAAATGATCACCACGTTTCCTTAATTCCTTAGCCAAAAGTGATTTATATCTGTCAACGATCACCATCTTTAGGTGTCATCAGATGGGAATATTCTCTTCCCTGGTTACAGACACAATAAAATAGTAGATGCTAATTTCTCTTCAATTTTTTAATTCTTACTAAGATCGGAAACAAAATATCGAAAAGAGCACAATCATTAAATGGATATTGGATATCATGTTCACATAGACACAAATGCAGAGTTATTTTAGTTATATAATTACTGGTGTTAGTGTACTTTGTTCATAATTGTAGTTTATTATTCGGTTATCTAGGAGTGTAAGGAAACTACAAACACTTCAATAATATTTATTAAATGAACAATCATTTAGTCTCATGGATTGTTTGAACCATATATATGATGCCAGACAACATTATCATGTTCCATAAGAAAATAGATTTTAAATGTTAGTTAATATATAATAATTTTGTAAACCTTAGTCTCCCACCCCATCAGATTATATCATTGACAATCTTCCTACATTGTATTATTTCAATGGAAAATCACATTTATACTTATACAAAGTGTAAGAAACTTATTTCTTTTGGACTACCAGTCAATGTTTATTCTCTAAAGTTAAACACAAGATACATTATAATCAATGAATACATAACTATCTAGGAAAAACACTATTTATAGTGAGGCATAGAAAGAGGAAGAGGTATAACCTATGAATGGTTCAAGGTGTCACAAAGATGGTTCACTGAAAGAAGGGTACAAATAAATATTAGTCTACCATGAATACTAAAAATAGACCTGAAGGTTTCTTTTATCTTTGAGGTTGCAATAAACATGATGTCCTACAGAAAATTGTTGATTAATAATATCTTAAAATGGGCAAAATATTCAATACATTTATGGGTAGGAAATTCACATTACATGAAAATATATTGAACTTTATTTCATCAATACCCTCTTTGATAATATCATATAGATAGTCAACTTTTGTGCCTAAATAACCAAGTTCACATAAGACACAAGACATACCCAAATCCACACAGTTCTATGCTTCTTTATTTTCATATCCAAGGCCACCATCCACAAAACTATGATCATGTGATCACCATAATATATGTTTCTATACATGACAACACTTTAGAGGCAACCCTCCGAATAGAAAACACATCCTTAGCAGTTAAGCAACACGACATTACACCTAGCATTTATAAAATTTTCCATTAGTCATATATACTTCAACAAATGTCTCCACATGATAAGTATATTCAATTATCCGATTTATCCTTTCTACTCCCATAACAAGCACCATATCACCCACTGCTGATTTCTTATTCCATTTACACTCACTCCTCAATTGATCAAACCATGCCACAAAAAAAATTTCACACTACTCTAATCTCATTGACCTTTATCAAAGGTTAGATTCATCTGTCTAACCTTAACATTTGACTTGAATCTCTACTACCTAAATCCTAAGAACTGTACCCAATGTTATTCCCATTGCGCCAGCTACCCATCACAAAACTAAAACCCATAAATTACCATGATTAACCCATCCTTGTCTTAGGATCAGCAAGACAACTGGTGAGACCAACTCTACATATCACCAACATGACTCCCCTCTTTCAATGGTCCAATGTCTAACATAACTAATCTTCCTACTTTGACTTCTCCATCATTTGCAAATAGCAATTCCCTTACCTCATATTCTAAAAAATTAATGTCTAGCCCCTGCTCTCCCTAACAAAGAAAGAGATGGATTTTGAGTATATTTTTATAATCACAATGCATACCCCTTTGCATAAACTCTCATGTAATTGATCATTAGATGATCATCCTTAATTTTCCTTGAATCATGCTTCAATTACTTGTTGTTAGCAATCTCTAGTTTTTGAGAGTAGCTTCACCTTGCTTCAACGACTGTAGATCAGAATTTGACTGTGGAAACGGGTGTATGTACTTTTTGTAGAAATACTAAATTTTGTCTTATGCCATGACCAGGCTAGTTTCTCTACTTAGAAAATTATTTAGTATGTATGAATTTATCAAATTTGTTTAGAGACCATCATAATCATGGTCTATTCAACCAATGTAAACATGTGATCATATTTTTCCTAATAGACATGCATTGACCCCCACACTATCCACAATGGCCTCTAACCAAACCACCCGATTTCTGATAGTGCTTTCACTTGGTCCAAAGGAAGCATGTCAAGAATTCATTATGAAAACTGACAGATGTATATTTTTGTAGAAATACTAGTCAGAATTGAATGTCTGAGGAGATCTATTGACATTAATGTTTATTAGAGTTGGGAAGTTATGATAATTAGTATATTAAACACATTGATGGAAGCATGACACAGCTAAATTGCCTACATAATCTATTTCCCAATTTTCCTCTGAATATCCAAGAAGCTCTTGTGTAGAGAGTGTTTCAGTCTATATAATAAAGGGTAAAGAAATTGCGGTGGTTGGTTTCCTTGTTGGGTCAGCAGCGGCGCCCTTCCTTTCAGTTGGTGTGCTGCTTCTTTTCCGAGCTAGCTGCTGCTGTGTGGTGGACGTCGGCTAGATGCCTGATGATATGATTCAGTGTAAACAGGGGCTTCAAGCCCTGGTGCGGATTCTCTAACCTGTTGTTGTATGAAGGAACACTTTAAGTGTTCGATGTTAAGCCTCTGTGCAAACAGGGCATCGCGCGATGGAGCTTTTGGTCTCTGGCCGGGGCTTTTTCCCTGAACTTCTGAGTTTCAGTTTTGGTTGAGAGGATGCAGGACCTTTGCAGGATATCACATGGTTGTTTGCCTAGGATCTCGACTGAAGGAAGTCTTGATTTCTTTGCATACTACCACACTTTGTGGGTGGTCTAGTGATAGTTGGTGATGTACAAAGCCTGAAAGGAGAAATTCGGCTGCCCCTTGGCTGCTCACTTTTGACTGAATGTGTTGGTTTCTGCTTCCTCAAATGGCTTTGTCAGTTTTGTGGTTAGTTTCATGAGGTTTCTTTGTGGATGTACAATCCATACAGATACCTAAGCTCCTAAAAACTAGAGAAGGTCAAAAAGTCATTAAAGCTAGTTCATGACAAGAGGTCCTGGCGTTTGCTCTATTTAGTTCTGTGATTACCGTTTGGGTCGATTGTCTAAAAAAAAAAAGGTTAAGAAATTTCATTTGTACATACCAAAAATAATATGATGAAACCATATAAAAATCATAATGAATACATTATTTAATTTAAAAACAGAGCTTAATGAAGAAGAGAAGTATAAATTCATTCAGGAAAACCAATATGTGTAGAACTTTCTCTACACCATGTCCTTCTAATTTAGGAGATACCACTAAGCTTAAGAATTTGAGAATTGTGAAGAATTTGAAAAACAATTCAATTGTAGCACTCAGGTAGCAAGTCGGTGATAGTTTTCCTATTAAAATCAGAATCAAAGCATAGTTGGATCAGAATTAAAAGGTCATCAATGGAAATGCCACCCAAGAATAGAAAGAACATCCTATATCCCAAACATGTTTTTATAAAAGAGGTTGAACTTCTTGTAGTTCCTTTGTCATATACTATAATTTAAACGACAATTAAAGTAAACAATACTCTAGATGTTGCTTATAGATTAAATAATATCAATGAAAATATTGAAAAGAAAGATCTTACAGTTTTTCTTTATGCCACTACTCCAATATGAAGAGTATCATCTGGTAACCCCTCTACCATATTGTATACCTAAAATTTCAACAGAATGTAGAATATGTAGGATTTGGGCATGAGGTTGAAAGAACAAAGTATAGATATATGATGATTCTTTACAATTTCCTTGAATATTCTTATGTGAAACTAACAAATCAAGTCTCAATGAATACCACATATCTGAGTCCATTTTCGATGTCTATAATGTGGAAACTCTTATATTTGATGAGAAGTGATCAAACATGGCCTTCTATTATAGTGGGAAAAGAAATTCAACTTCATGAGCAGTGATCAAGCATGACCTTATTCATAGTAGGAAAAGCTACATTTATGATCCAATCAACCAATGTAAATATGTGATCTTATTTTACCAAACACACATGCATTAACTTGTATAGCATCCACAATGTCTTTTAACCAAATGACTGTCTGATTCCTAGTAGTGGTTTCACTTGGTTCAAAGGCAGCATGTCAAAAATTGAATATATATAAAAATTGGTAGTTCTATTTTTTTGCAAAAATATTGGTCAGAATTAAATGAAAAAAATATCAATTGACATTCATGTTTATTAGAGAGTTGGGAACTTTAGGTAATTGGCAAGAAACACATTGAAGGAAGCATGATAACCCTAAATTGCCATTATAATCAATTTCCCAATTTTGTACTGAATATCTAAGAAGCTCTACTGTAAAGAATTTTTTTTTCTGTTCATATAATAAATGGTAAAGTATGCAAAGATCAAATTTGAAACATTGCATTTGATGTACATACAAAAATCATATTATGAAACTACATAAGACATAATAAATAAATTATTTTAATACAAAAAATGAGTGTAATGAAGGAGACAACTACAAGGGGAAGAATAAAGTGAAATATAATCAAACGAAATTTGAAAATTTCATTAATGAAAACCACTATATGTAGAAATTACTCTACGTCGTGTCCATCTAATTTATTAGAGACCCCTTAGAAATTCGATTCTAACACTTAGGCAACAAGTAGGTGATAATTTTTCTATATTAAATATAAAAAGAAGAAATTAAGTTGGATGAGAGTAAAAGTTCATCCATAGAAATGTCACCCAAGCATAGGAAGAACATCCTAAACTACAAACACTTTTTTATGAATGAGGTCAAACATCATGAAGTTCCTTTATCATATAACATTAGATAAATGAAAACTAAATTTTAAAGGACTCTAGATCTTATTTATAGATTAAATAATCTCAATAAAAATATTGAAAAGAAAGATCACAAAATGTTATAATCTTCCGCTTTTATATAGAATTGATGAACATGAGAACAATTATGAATCGTTCATGTCATCTCCATAAATGATAAATGATCCTATGAACCAAATAATAACATGTTTATATATTGATGGATACCCAGTGACAATATAAGAGGCTAATAGGAATTCTGATTAGTAATAAATTGTATACATGACAACGTACACAATCATGTTCATAAGAACGTCTATTACGGAGCAAATAAATTTATGAAGAAATGACAAAAAACTTATAAGGAAAGAAAGATTAAGGTCCTGTTATATTTAGATTAAAAACAATACTGTATATTAAGGAAAACATGGAAGTGATATTAATCATATTAGCTCTATTTATTGGACAAAAAAATGAAATTGGGTTTGTACTTGAAGGGCCTTTTTTATAGTTGTAGCCCCTATGCATGCCAGTCAATAGGAATGTTGACATCTCCATGAACAAATAGTTTGTGTCATGAATGAAGTTGGATGTTGATGATCTTCATGAACAAATAATATTTGTCATCCAAGAAGTTCCCAACATAAACATGAATGACCATCCCACGACGAATTCTATAGTAAAGAAAATAGCGGAGAAAGCAGTACATACAATTTTGGAGGAATAATGAAAGATGTGTTTTGCCAGAAGAAAGAAAAATCATCAGAAAATCATTCAAGCAATGAGAGGAAAAGTTGGTACTTTCGTTGAATTTAAGTGGAGGAGCATCATTGGAGAGAAGCAACATTAGAGAAGAGGTTTTCTCACATCACCCACCATAGCAGAGGACTCAGTGACCCCCTCTCGACACTCTAGGAAAGAGAGAACACATTGGATGAGGAGGAGGGAAAGTGAGTTGCCATCCCAACTTATTATTCACAACGAAGCAGGAACTTGGTCGATAGACTGTTAATGGACATGAAGATGGAGCCTTTGAGTTTCCAATCTGGTGGGGTGTGTGCATCACTAGAAGCCAACAGTTACCAGTCCTTGATCCAGACAAGATTAACAAGGACAGGGTCATCGAGTATGGGCAGGTCAGAAACAAGGATCCATTGGTCGTTGTAGAAGGACTAGGTAGGACTGGGAAGTGGGGTGATAGGGGCAAACTTTATGTATGACTTCGGGATAGAGAGCCCAGGATGGTAGGTTGGAAAAGACGACACAACGTTCATAGCATATAGAATCTAATGGTCCGTAGGTGCCACGAGACCAACGAAGGTTAGGGTGTGTACCTCATGCTATGGTAATGGATGTGGTAGAAAAATCTTGTTGGGGGTGTTTCCCAACCTTGGACCTCCTCCAGCTTGTCCATGGGAAACCCTACTAGCTGGTGATTAGAAAGGCAGTGCTTTCAGAAGACAAAAGCGGCTGTTGGTCGACCCTTCACACAAAAATGGGTAAAAATTGCAGAGAACATCTGGAATAGCCCTTTCTATATAGAACAAAGAACTACCTTGTAGGTTCATAAAATGAGAATAAATATTGCAACAGACAGCCCAACTGGGCATTTCTATATAATACTAGATATAAACACAAGCTATGGACGTGTTCTTTATTAAAATATATAAATATAAATTTATTATTTAGAAAAATAAAGAATAAAATCCATCTAACTTCATCAATATTTTTTGATATATAGTACGAATAGGAAAAACATCATGAAGAATTCTGAACTTTTAAAAATAAATACAAATATTTCAACCACCTCCTTTCAGACTTTTGAAAGTTACATTCAACTACCTTCATATCATTTAAAATAAGGATGAGCATCAACTTGAGCCTGCCTGATCTTTATCTAATGTGTTCGCATAACTTTCTCAGACCCGACTCATATAAGAAAAGATTATTGGCCATGTCAAGTAGGCCAGGTCAAGGCAAACTCAAACTCAAAAATTCAAATATTTGGGTTCTTTATTTATACATGTAGATGTAGCATTAAGCATATATAAGATTTAACTTTGCATGATACATTAATAATAATCTTATTAAATTATCTTTTATGTAAAGTATGTCTAACCATTTGTGTTAATTAAACTAAAAGAGAAATAGATAAAAGTACATTTAAGGTATATGAACCCAGTTGATATTAAACACATTTAACACTATGACATTTAAAATTAATAGAGCAAAGTGTAGTGTACATTTACTGGGACCCTTTTGCAATTCCAAGAAATATGAAGAAAATTGCAGTCACCCCCCCCTTTATGGGCTTTCTTATATATTATATATGAGTCCCATATGCAATATATTATTTAAAAAATAAAAGACCAAAGTGTAGTGTACACTCACACGTATCCGTTTGTAATTCCAAAAAATAATAAAGAAAATTGTAGTCAGCCCCCTCTGCGGCTTTCTTATATAGTATTGAGAAGTCTCCATACACAAATATCATTTAAAAAATGAAAGACCAAAGTGTAGTGTAAACTCATAGGGACCCATTTGTAATGCCAAAATATAATGGAGAAAATTGCAATCAACCCCAATTACGAGCTTTCTTATATAGTATAGATGAGTCTAAATACACAATATATCATATAAGAAAATAAAAGACCAAAGTGTAGTGTACACTCATAGAGACTTGTTTGTAATTTCAAAAAATAATGGTGAAAATTGCAGTTAACCCCATATGTGAGCTTTCTTATGTAGTATAGATAAATCTCCATACACAATATATCATTAAAAAAAATAAAAGACCAAAGTGTAGTGTATGCTCATAGGGACCTATTTTCAATTCTAAAAAATAATAGAGAAAATTGCAGTCATCCCCTTCTGTGGGATTTATTATATAGTATAGATGAGGCTGCATACGTAATATATCATTTAAAAAATAAAAGACCAAAGTGTAATGTACACTTATAAGGACCTATTTGTAACTTTAAAAAGTAATGGAGAAAATTGTAGTCAGCCCTCCCTTTGGGCTTTTTATATAGTATATATCGTATAGAGGAGTCTGCATACACAATATATCATTTAAAAAATAAAAGACCAAAGTGTAGTGTACACTCACAAGTACCTGTTTGCAATTCTAAAAAATAATGTATAAAATTGCAGTTAACCCCATATGCAGGCTTTCTTATATAGTATAGATAAATCTCTATACACAATATATCATTTAGAAAATAAAAGATCAAAGTGTGGTGTATGCTCATAGGGACCCATTTTTAATTGCAAAAAATAATAGAGAAAATTGCAGTCAGCCCCTTCTACGATATTTCTTATATAGTATAAATGAGTCTCCATACGCAATATATCCATACCACTATAAAAAGAGTGAGTTCACACTGTTCTCTCCTTATTTCTCTCTCTTCTCACAATTTTTTTCAACTT
This sequence comes from Alisma plantago-aquatica, assembly GCA_963693085.1. NCBI lineage: Eukaryota > Viridiplantae > Streptophyta > Magnoliopsida > Alismatales > Alismataceae > Alisma > Alisma plantago-aquatica. Next base: position 1,474,569,487 of record OY856411.1, read on the forward strand.
TTTATTTTTGTTTAATTTTATATTTTTTCTTTTATGATAAAATCAGTTGTCACATCTCTTCAAACGTTTGTTGAGGAGTCAGTATTATCCTTTTGGGCATTTACAAGGATTATAATTATCTTTTTGGGAAGTTTTATTTTTCAAATATTTAATGTAAGATAAACATGTTCAATGGGGTACGATTACCATTATCCTTTCGGAAAGTTTTATTTTTAAATATTTAAAATAAACATCTATACTACTATAAAAAGAGCGAGTTCGCGTTGCGCTCTCCTTGATTCTTTCTCTTCTCACAATTTTTCTCAACTTTTTTATATTTGTTTAATTTTATATTTTCTCTTTCATGATAAAATCAGTTTTCACATCCCTTCGAACGTGTGTTGAGGAGTCAGCATTATCCTTTTGGGCATTTATGAGGATTATAATTATCTTTTTGAGAAGTTTTATTTTTCAAATGTTTAATGTAAGATAAACATGTTCGATGGGGCACGATTACCATTATCATTTTGGGAAGTTTTATTTTTTAAATATTTAAAATAAACATGTTCAATGGGGCACGTGCATATGCACGTATGTGTTGCTAGTCTTTTAAAAAATAAAAGATCAAAATGTAGTGTACACTCACAAGGACCCGTTTGTAATTCTAAAAAATAGAGAAAATTTCAGTCATCCCCTTATGTGGACTTTCTTATAATATACAACTCTAAAAAGAGCTAATGTTTTCATCTAATTACAACTATGCTACTAACCAATCAAAACTCACCATTTTCAAAAGACATGCCTCTCCTCAATTCTCTCTCTTTTTTTTTTTAAGATTTTGAAACGTTTATTTAAAGCTCGTGTTCCTTTTCCTCCTACAACTGAAGAAAACCCATACCAACACCCCCTTATTGCCCTACTCTCTTTCCCTCCCTCTTACTCATATATAACCGCCCCTTAATTCTCTCCACCACGCTCGCCACGCATTTCCTCCTCGAAAGTCTCATCCCCAACCACCTCCCCAAACTATCTCTTCGTTTAGATGTGGTCAACTTCTAATTACATCACCACTATATCAGCCAAATATGTTGATTAGAACTCATGTATACATAAACGTTGAACAAACTCGAAAACAAATTATCTTTACATTGTTTACACGCTCCTATTTATTGTCTTTTCTCTCACACGCTCTCCCATTATCTGTAACGCAAAAATAGTAGCACGTTTTCCCTCCACTCGTCTTTATTGTGCCCATCTACTGCAAAAATAGTAGCACGTTTTCCGTCCACTCCTCTTGATTGTGCCCACCTGCTGTTTCGGAATGCCAATGCTACACCACTCTCGGCAATAACAATTAGTGATCCATTTCTCTTACAATTCTCGACCTCTTCGTATTCATCCTTTGGACTGGACCTCTCTTTGTAACTTCTCCACGTTAATTTTCCCTTCAATTCGTCTCCATCAAATCATCTCCTGCAACCGTTCATACTCGTCCGACCTCTGCATCTTGACTGTTCTCTCTTACCCTGTAAACAACGTTCCTATTCTACTCTCGCCGCTTTCCCCCAACCAACCAGCCCCGTTCACTCTATACCCATATCATCGAAAGAACCCAACGAACACCTGCAACTTCTCTCTCTCTCTCTCCCTCTCTCTCGTTGATTGAAAATAGCAGCAACCAAGAAACTATGGCACTCTCTCCCAAAATTATCGAAGGGTTTTAAGGATTTCGGCGCCCACCGGATCCCTTCCGTGTTTCATCTCCTTCATTGCCCACCGGATCTCTTCCATGTTTCATCTCCTTCGTCACCCACCGGATCTCTTCCGTGTTTCATCTCCTTCATCATTCTCGTGCACTGGTGGCCGGCATCCTGCAGTGTTGGCGCTGAGGTCCTTAGATGCATCACGCACACAGTTCGCCTACCGCTGGACGGCGAATGGAAGCCCATAGAGTTTGTCGCTCCCTATGCTGGTTCTGTTACGATTGTTGGCGAGGTGACATTGAAGTCATATATCATGTCACAAAGGAATACACTGTCAGGGCCAAGCTCTAGGGATAATACTGATAGACAAATACATTCAGAGGATTCATCGACCATAAGAAGACAAAGAAGATCATATCAAACTATCGCACAATGTGACCGAATAACTGAGAAAAGGAAGATTGTGATCGTAACTGATTTGCTCCAAGAATATCGGTCGTTGTTTATCAGGAGATTCTGATAGCTACAAAAGGTTGGGGTGTTTCAGTTTTGCATTTTTTTGAACAGGACAATGAATACCGGACACGGTATTAGATAATATACATTGTCTTGCCGCTAAATTATGTATAATGTGAGGAAAGGGCATATAGAAAGGAAAATTCTTGTCATGGCCACTGACCCACCCGAGTGGTATATCCGGAGCATTGGGAAAAGAGAGTTTTAATGCATCCGAAACCTGCATCTGATTTTCTATATTATGACCATGTAAAAGTCATGCAACATGCTGTTATTGTATCACTCCCCAATTAATTGCACATATTATATCTCATCCCCTACAGATTTGTAGTAAGTTTTAAATCTTTTTCCTTCTTAAATGTGCATGTACTATACTTGTAAAATGTGTTATTAGTATTGTATGTCATGTAATGTACGTCTTGTATTATAATATTGTGCAAAAAATAAAATGTGTGCAATATGTGTAAAATGTGTTGTTAGTACTGTGCATCTTATATTGTACGTCTCGTATTATACGTTTTGTACTGTAATGTTATATTGTACTTTTATACTATAAAATGTGGTTGTTAGCACTGTGATTCTAGTAAAATGTGTATGTTAATACTGTAATTCTATACAGAATTGTGTCAAATGCTACTTTTTGAACGTATGAAAATTTGATTGTTAGTACCGTACATCATGTACAATGTGGTTGTTAGTACCATACTTTTTGTATTATATTAGAAATAATAACACGGCGGTGCGCTGCGACAAGATTGACGAAAGTTGGGACGAGAATACCGGTGGCAGGATGGAGCTGGAGAGAGGAGTTGCAAAAGAAAAAATTAATTTTTAAAATTGGAGTTGGAAAGAGGAATGGAGAGAGAATTTTAGGACGCTTTAACTTCTGTATGGAGTTAGTTGGTGTGGAATTAATTTGCATGAGAGAAAGTGGATGGAACCATGATATGTGAGCGGGTGTAGGTAGGATTACTCTATAAAAATGAATGTTTTGCATTAAATTTGAATTCTTCATGCTTTCTCTCATTTTGTGAGAGTATAAGCTACCTGTCTAGAAAGGCACGCCGACGTTATCCTACGAACACATGCACGTCATAGCATGCATTAGCTTCATATTATATTATTCGTTCTTATATTGTTCACCTAAAAGTTTGGACTTTACATTCATTTGTTTTCATATTACTTGTTAATTTGTTATAGTTATACCCCCACTGCAACCACCATTCTAACTGATCATGATTTATCTAACAAAGACATATGATATGTACATAAAACAAACCAGGCATTATTAGTATCTCCGACTCTCTCTTTGTCGCCTCCCCTAGTCGAATATCCAAACTCTAAACCTCCTAAGTCGTATCTTCTTTCTTGGACGATTGCACTTCCCACCTTTTTTCCTGTTCAAACTAAATAACGATGACAAGTTGTTTTCTTTGACCATATAAATTCCTCCGTTAAAATTTGGATAGTGTTCCACTATTTCACTATTTGTTGACCCTAAAAGCTGGAATGTATTTCATAATTTCTAATTAGTAAAACGTCAATTCTTCATAAACATCAAAACACGATTCACTCTTTGTAATATTCTAAAGCTAACAAATGATTCCACTTCATTTCCAATTGATATGATAGCTAATTTCTCCTTTTTTAACATACTCTAATAAACTATAATTAAAAAATATTAAGTTTATTTTTGTAATTTGTATTTAGGCATTTTCTATTTTCCAAATATATATACTAATCAATTTCTTACACAATAAATTCAAAATGTTCCGTTCTCCTTAATTTTTTTTTTAGATAAGTCAGAAAGCTCTTTTATTCATCTTGTCTTCCTCCTGCAAGCCGAATCAAACAACTATTACAATTCCTATCATTTAAAGCAGAAATAAATCTGGTAGTACTACTACCATAACAAGACTCTATTTGAATGATCCCAGCCACCGTAGGTGGTGGCTCGACATAGTGGAATTTCTGACTTTTATTTTTGAGGTGGTATTTAACTAGAGCATCTGCAGCTCCATTGACCTCTCTATGACCATGTAGGATTACCCATCTTGGCTTCAAAATCTTTATGATTCTTGATAACCTCCTATTTTAGTCGTTTATTTTAGTCTTTTTCCTTAGTTTTCCATACTCTTCTTAATTTTAACTATACATAATCCTAATTTTACTCCTTTCTGTAAATACACCATCAGACTCACTTTTTCCTTTTATATATGCAGAAAAAACACAAAAAAATCATAAAAGAATAACCCAGCCTCAAGACCGCATGAAGCCAACCGGTCCCGAGACCGCATGGAGTCAAACGGTCTCAAGACCGCATGAAGCCAACCGGTCCCGAGACCACATGGAGTCAAACGGTCTCAAGACCGCATGAAGCCAACCGGTCCCGAGACCGCATGGAGTTCATACGGTCTCAAGACCGCTTGAGGCCCCAAACGGTCCCGAGACCGCATGGAGTTCAAACGGTCTCAAGACCGCATGAAGCCAAGCGGTCCCGAGACCGCATGGAGTCAAACGATCTCAAGACCGCATGAAGCCAACCGGTCCCGAGACCGCATGGAGTCAAACGGTCTCAAGACCGCATGAAGCCAACCGGTCCCGAGACCGCATGGAGTTCAAACGGTCTCAAGACCGCATGAAGCCACCGGTCCCGAAACCGCATGGAGTTCATACGGTCTCAAGACCGCTTGAGGCCCCAAACGGTCTCACAGTCCAAACGGTCTTGAGGCCCCAAACGGTCTTGAGGTCCAAACGGTCTCCAAACCGTTTGGACTTCACTCAAATCCTATAAATAAGACCCCAAGGGTCCTCCAAGGGGAAGATCTCAGACGTCCAAAGGCTGCCCCAATCGTTCCAGAGCTCTTGCCACTTCCATCCTCCGCCCTGGGGCTGTCGGTCTGAGGTCCATACTCCATCCTAAAGCTGCTTTCTCCTTCTTCGCCAAGAAGGTGGGAGGGGGAGATCTCCTCATCGTGCAACCTACGAAGACTGGTGGATCGTTGCTCTCTCTCTCCAAGGGGTTGACCTTCTTCCATCCTTGTGGGGATGATGCTCTCTCTCTCTCTTCTCGCCTCCTTCTTGGTCTTAGTCATGAGGGAGTAGTCTTCTTCACTAGGGTGCGGGGAGTAGCCCCGCTACCCATACTTTCATATCATGTAAAATGTAATCCTTAGGTTGTAATGTAGAGTTCTTATCTTTGTCGGTTCAACATCAAACGATTAATGAATACTTGTTGCTTGATCTCCAACTTGTGTTATCTTTTATCTTTTAGTATGAATTGTCTACGTTTGTACTATTAGATTCGAAACTCGTTTGCATGTTGGTTCTTGATGCATGTATCCACCATGTATCTATTTCGGTATCTAGAAGTGTATCTCAAGAAGTGGAGTAAACTCACTATCATCCGTTGCACTTTCATACTATGAAATGGAATCAGTTGACGTATGGAAGTGCAACCTTGGTAAGTCGAGGAACACACTTTGCGAGGGGAATGATGTAAAGTAATGTGACCATTTGATCGGGAATGGCTGGCGTTGCAACTTTGCTGCACTTCTCGTAGCTAGGTTATCCAAAAGGAGACTAGGTCTACAAGGATACTAACTGACCGAACTCTTTTTGCAGGTTAAGTTTTGCTTTACATGTGTTGATCGATGTGTAGTGGCGGTGAAAGACCGATCACATCCTAGTGATCTTTATCATAGCTAGTTTAACTCTTAGATTTGCTTGCTTTCTTTACTTTTCATGTTTTAGTTTAAAACCATCAAAATCCAACTTTTCGATATAAGTGCCAACTAGTGAGTAGCTAAGTGAAGTTCTATACGTTTTTCATCTTGTTGCTTGCAACAAGACCGTTGTCTTTTGGGTTCGATCCTAAATCTGTACTATGATAAGGCTTCCATACTCTTATGGGGTTGGAGTTGTTATCTAAGCACCAGTTCTAGGTAAACCTAGAGAGAACATCAACTCCCTAGGGTTTTTGGTGCATCTTTGGGACTCCCATTGGAAGAGTGATCTTTTAGTGTAAGTCCTAGCTCCATCAAAAAATGGCGCCGGTGTCGGGGACAACAGAACGTTGTTATTTCACTTAGTACCTTTCTAGTTGGTTAGGATTTTACACTTTCTTTTTGAATCATAACTCTATATCTTCTTGAAACTTTCATATTTTCACTATTATCTAAAAGGTGTTCTCTTTTCTCTACTCAGGTAGAACATGTGCATGCAATCACCGCATAGTCGCAGATTCTCCCCTGATCCGGAGTTCGACTCCGAGGTAGAGAGAAGTTTTCACTGCCGAATCTGTCTCAATCGCCAACGCGCTAGACAAATGGCTGACGAACAGCACCAAGCTGCTTTGATAATGGATAGAGTTAATGCTGCCATCGCCGCACAACGGGTACAACTTATCGCAGACACCCGTACCCAAATACAAGCGGAGATACGAGCAGAAGAGCAAGCCCGCATAAGAGCAGAGACCGAGGCTGCTCAGCTCGAGTTACGAAACAAGCAACTGAGGGACTATGCAGTCCCGAAAAACTACGAGGACAACCACCCGGTCCGGCCTCCGATCATCAACATCCCAAACTTTGAGATCCGGACCCAGTGGATCCAGATTATGCAAGGAATCTCCTTCTCTGGAGGTTCAGGAGACGATTGCATGGACCATTTGAAAAGGTTTAAGGCATTATGCCGCCTGGTCCCGCAAGCCGGTATCGCTTTCGATGCGATAATGCTCCACCTGTTCCATTTCACCTTATCTGGAAGGGCCTTGAGTTGGTACAACTCATTGGACAGAGAACCTATTATAACCACTTGGGCCCCTCTAGAGGAAAAATTCCTAGAGAAATTCTTCCCACCCTCGCTGACCTATGAAATCAGAGGGCAAATCAATCACTTCTCCCATCTACCTGGGGAAACCCTCGCTGAGGCATGGGAAAGATTTAAGGAACTTCTACGTAAATGCCCTCATCATGGAATTTCACAGAATCAACTGATAGAAACTTTTTATCGGGGGGTAAGCGATGATATTAAACAATTCCTAGATTCCTCGTCTGGAGGAAATTTCATGAGGAAGAACTATGAGGACGCTTGGAAGATTGTTACTTTAGGAGCTGAAAACCAGTCCAACTGGGGACGGTCAGCTGGAAAAAGTGTCCTTAAAGTTTTCAAAGCTGAAGAATCCGTAGAGATGAAGGCTATAGCTAAAGCCTTGTAAACTATTCTTCATAAACAACAAGCCCTCGAAGCTTCTTTTGGAGAGTTCGACAAAAAGAAAGCCCCTTTTGTACAATAAGTTAAGGCCGTCACAGGATCATGTGAGGCCTGTCATGCTTCAGACCATCCGACCCTCTCCTGCGGAATGTTGTATAACGTAATGATGGATCTGCATCCACCACCACAACCATACGAGCCCATCACTAATCAAGTCGAAGATCAGATTCCGGAACAAGTCAACTCCATCCACGCTATTCCCGGACAAGTTTACTACAACCCTAGTCAACCAAGGAATCATCCTGGGTTCCAGTACGGGAATCCTTCTGGAGCTGCGAATCCGCAACATCAGACACAGGGAGGATCTGATAGTAGGTTATTGCCTGGGTTCTCAAACAATTTTAACCAAAATCAAGGGAACCCAAGGAACAATTTCCCTAGGGCTAACTACCCTAGAAACCAATCAGCCTACTATCAGTATACTCATCCCCCGCTTCACCCGCAGTTGCATACTCAGCAGCCTCAACAACAAAGCCATCAGAAAGATGCTACTGCGCATCCGGAGGATGAGATATCTTCGATAAGACAAATGCTACAATCTCAGCAAACCATGCTGGCCAACCAACAAGCCCAACAAAAGGCAGTTGAAGCCCAGCTTGCCCAGATTGCTGCACAACTAAAACCTCCGGCGGGCACTTTTGCTGGGCAGCCCGAGTCGAACCCTAAACATGGGCCGAATAGACATGAACAATCAAACACTATGCCAGTAGTATAACTATGTTTTAACTTCGTCGAGCCAGCGACATAAAACCAGGGCGCTACTTGGGAGGCAACCCAAGACTTCCACTCTATGTTCTATTCTTTAATTTTTCCTTAAGCCTTATCTTAAGAAAATACAAAAAAATCTACATAACTAAAACTAGCAAAAAAAAATATAATGAAAAACAAACAACATAAAAAAGCATAAATCAAAAACAAACACAAAAATATAAAAACCTTTCTGCCTTTGCCCTCCCAAGTGGTCTTGAAACCGTTTGGACTCCAAACGGTCTCCAAACCATTTGGAGCCAAACGGTCCTGAAACCGTTTGGACTCCAAACGGTCTCCAAACCGTTTGGAGCCAAACGGTCCTCAAACCGTTTGGGACCAAACGGTCTCCAAACCGTTTGGAGCCAGACGGCATTGAAACCGCTTGGAATACAAAGGGTCACCAACCATTCCCTATAAATATTAACCCTACCCCTTTGTCTTTCTCTCTTCGAACTTTCGAACTCTCCAGAGCGCTTGTGCGAAGAACCTTCTTGCTGCTTCTGTTGCTCCCGTGCGATCGCTCTTCCGTCCACCAACCACCTGCAAGGTAGTCCAGCGACCTCAACGCACGCCACTCGTCTTCCTTACCACCTTCGTCATCACCGTCTGTACCGCCATCGCCGCCTTCTTCGCCGACGGCTCTAACGATCATCCGCAAATTTCTGTCATCTCCCGCAAGTTTCTCTTCCTACCGCAACCATCAGCTCTGTCCTTCGTCACCGACTTCATTTCCGCTATCATCGTCTTTTTCACCATCGTTTTCACCACCTTTGTGGTCATCAGCGCAACCTCCGCCTCCGCGCTGGTTCATGTTCCTCTTCACCCACGCCGGCGACCCTGCGACTCTTCATTTTCCAAACGGTCCTTAAACCGTTTGGAACCAAACGGTCTTGAAACCGTTTGGGACCAAACGGTCTTGAAACTGTTTGGGACCAAACGGTCTTGAAACCGCTTGGGATCAAACGGTCTCCAAACCGTTTGGTCTCCACATCCATTAATCTTTCACAAAATTACAAAAGACATAACTACAAATAAAATCTAATTTGTTTTAAATCTTTTTCTCTAACTCATAAACTCTTATTTTTTAGAAATGGCATCACTAGCAAACAAGACAACCGGCTCGGGAGCTGCTCCCTCTCAGACAAGGGAGCAAATGATCGAAGAGCTGGACAGGCTCAAGAAGATCAGAGGTGTCTTCAACACCACCAGAACAGTCCCACCAAAGACTAAAATGATGGATGTCTTGTGTGAGATTGCCCGCCTCACCAAATGTCTAGCTGAGGCATCTGAAGAAGAAGTATAAGAAATCTCCTCTGATGACGACGAAGGTTCAGATTACACACCGAATCCTAAGGAGGAATCCGCCGCCGAAGATCACAAGAGGAAACGTAAGGTCTTGGAGACTGCATCTGGACAGCCCTCCAAGAAGCGGGCAAGAAAACAAGTTCGACCCATTTTCGCCATGGACCAACCCCTCGCCAAACCTTCCATCCGTGCAGCTACCATCGCTGCTACTACCACTATCACCACCATTCCTACCACCACTATCCCCATCACTACCACCACTTTCATTCCCATCACCACCACGATACCACCACCAGAGAACCTCTTCATCCAAACCACCATCTCCACCGATAAAACCCTAAAACCTACCAAGTATGTCTGCTCCAGCATACTAATCAAGATGGGGATATATGATCATATCTTCAACGTGCTAGACAAAGTCAACCTCACCAGGTTGTGTCTAATACCTGAAGTATCTTACTACGAACCCACTGCAGAATTCTTCTCCTTTCTGACCAAGGAGCCCGTTGACAGCACGGATAAGTCTCGGGACGGGGGTGACAGAAGGCTTGTCACCCAAATTTTTGGCACTAAGGTCGTCATAACAGAGAATATGCTGAACTCCATCTTTATCGACGACCAGGAGCAGCTGCGAAAGGCTAAAACAGTGGGAACCGATCATCCAGATTTCAACAGACATACATTCTGGAAATCCTTAACCGGGATCCCCACTTACGATGCAAAGACGTGCAAGGCGTCAAACATACACTCTGGTTTTGTGCGCACTGTACACAAAATCATCGCTGGCGCACTCTTCCCCAGGACAGATGGGGGGAACGTTATAACCTCTGATCTTTTTGTTCTCTGGTCTATTCTTAACGAACGGCCAGTTAATATCGGTCGTCATCTGATCCAGAAATTCTCAATCTCCATTCTGGGGAAAGAGATTTGCATGGGGGGTCATGTCACATCTATCATCAAATATCTTAAGATGGACAAACCTTTACCCCGCTGCACGCAACTAAAGGGCGACATCCTCACCAACGAGCAAACTCTGAAGAACTCGTTCATAATCAAGGAAAAGGATGGAAAACTACACTATGTATTCTGCCCTATGGTCAAGTCATCAAGGACTCTCCTCCCGCTCCCGGAGTTAGCACACTATGATATGACACAGATCCTCTTCTCTGATGAGGAGCTTACTCATCTGCTAGCTTCGGTTAAAAAACTTGAAAAGAAAGCAACAGCGGGTCAAACAGAGATGAGTATCACAGCCCCGACAGCTCAACTTACAAAAATGCTTGTCAAACGGCCTTCTAGAAGGCAGTTGCAGGCCCAACAGCTGTCGGGGACACCAACATCTCGGCCAAATCCGGAGGCCGAGCAGTTCCACGAAGAAGTCTTAACAACATCCTCCATCGACTCTTTTATCCAGAGTCTCCACGAGCAGCTAACCACTACCACCACCACTCCGCCTTCCACCATTCCAACATCTACCACTCCCTTCCTCCCCACATCCACGCAACCATTCACATCCACTTCTTCACCCATTTTTACGTCGGACTTCCCTTTCTCCATCCCTATGCCCGACTTCACCACCCTTCCATTTACTCCCGCAGTTTCCACCCCATCATTGTCGCTACCACCACTTTCGCCTCAAATACCACCACTTTTCACATCCGCCACCACCCCGACACCGCTGGTGACTACATCCACAGTCACTACGCAGCTCGGAGCATCATCAGTGTCTCTTCCGCAAGACACTAACACCGTCCCACACAGACCCCAGTCATCTCACCCTTCCGCTCCTGGGGTCCCTTTTACTAACATCGGTGAGGAGTTCGGCCGTCAATTTGACGCTGTCCGAAACCTCCTCACCGATCCTTCTAACATATTAAATTCTATTTTTTCTTGTGTACAAGATTTATCACGACAGGTAACCAAGATCGACTAACAACACCGAGCCTTGCCTACCTTCCTCCAAGGCATCCAGCAACAGCAGGACGAAGTGGCTAAGCAAGTTGAGCACATCAACAACTACACCAACAACCTGCCGGACCTGGTCCTTGGAGCAACGCGCCAGCAAGAAGCTACAGCACAAAAAGTCGATGAGATCTCCAAACAGACTCAACCTCTGCCAGAGAATCTCCGCAAGATTGAGAAACATCAAGAGGCCCTGAGCATGCGCTTGGCTACCATTGATGGAACACTTACGCAGCTACATCATCACCAAGAGGAGGCGAATAACGATGAAACCCAACAGCTACGTGCCCAAGTCACAGAACTGACAGCACATCTCCTCTCCGCCGAGGGCAGATTCACAGACCTCAAAGAAGCCCACGATGCACTGCTCGAAAAACACGAGCATCTGCAAGTGGCTTTCGACGAGCTACAAGCCACTCATCGGCAGTGTAAAAAGTCTGCCAACAAAAAGCAAACAGACGAAGTTGCGGATGACAAAGATGACGATGATGAAGATGACGACGACTCCGACTCATCTGCTGACTCCAACAAAGATACATCTTCGGACGACAAGCATGATGACAAGAAGACCCCGGGCATGCAGCAGGACCCTCCCAAAAAGGGTCCGACAAAGGTCACCAGGACAGTGACCATCACCCCAAGTCCCCACACAATGACAATGTCAACATGTCATATGGGGATCAATTCTTTGACTATTCAGCTATGGGGTCCATCGGGGAAGCTGCAAAAGACGTGGCCTACGCTGCATTCCAACAATGTATATTAGAACCCAACACCAGCCCGCCAAAAACTTCTGCTCCCTTCTCAGCACCTTCTCCCCCTTACCATGACGAGGTAGACCGAGTAAGTCTAGACACGGACGAGGATCTTAACTCTGCCTCTGACTTGGACGATAATCTAGAGGGCCATGTAGAGGCCTTCGAACAACCTGCTTCTCCTCCACCACAAGAGCTTCCCCCGCCACCTCCTCTGCCGCACAAAATGCACGACCTAGATATGGCAGTCATCTCTACTTTAGATGCTCATGACATTTTTATACTGAACACTATAGTGGACGATGCAAAAGCGGGGGAAGACATAATCTATCATAACACCAAAACCAGGCGTAAGTTGACACGCGAAGATTTCCTTTGCATCCTACAACCTTGGTCCACGGTGCCAATGGCGATCTTCCGTGTCCTCCTCGCCAATTGTATAGAAACATATAGAAGTCACAAGCGGCAACAAATGGTTTTTAATGCTTCGCCCGCTTTGTCTTTTGGCCTTTTATACAAAGACATACGTGAAAAATCAGTTGAGCGGCTGCGGATCGGTTTGGCACGAAGGGCACGTTATCTTATACTGCCCTTCCAAGTCTTGGACCACTGGCTTTTTATGATCGTGGATACCGAGGCTCGGGATGCCAAAGTATACAACTTCTGTAGCACCGAGCTACCAGCTGACACAATAAATTTCGTAGGAGAAGCCAGGTGTATACCCTTCCGGCTGCTTAAATTAATCTGGGTTGCACGCCCATCTCTTCGACAGGACTGGAGCCAACCATGGTACAAAATCATAAACCCTCCAGTCCAAGCCACCGAGGGATCTGGGGATAGCGCTTTCTGCACCATCCGTCACATTCAAGCGTTGAACCAGGAAATCCCATTCAACGACCTGGTAGATGAAGACTTTCATTCCTTACGTGGACGTTGCGCCATGGAACTCATCTGTGATAGACGATTCTTCAACGACCCAACTATGTCACCAGATGATGTTCCTCGCTACCTTTTCTCAGCTGTCCAGCGACGAAAACGGCGACCTTTCCGACAAGTTTTGAAGGAGTCAGAGCAGACCAAGTCGCCAGAGCAAGATAAAAGCAAGAGCGATCCTGCTTACACAATCAACCCAACATTTTCTAATTTTGATCGCGATGCTTGCAAGGGTCTTAACGACCTTGAATTACGTACCATTATGGCACGACTCTCCGCAGACAAAGATGGCCTGGTATACATGTCTCGAGACATACTCGTAATGGCAGATTCACTGCGAGAGACTCTACAGGATAAGGGATCCCTTTCTGTCAGCCTCATGGCCGCCTACCAGTTTCTACTTGGCCAAACCAACCCAAACAAATACATGGCGTCTCCATATATGAAAGATGATCTCCTAAAGCTCAAGAACTTCGGCACAACCGACGCACTGATCTCATATCTCCAACACACAACGTCGAAGTTCATCATGTTACCCATCGTGTATCACGAGCATTGGATTCTCCTGGCAACAAACCTCCCAGACGGAACAACCACAATATACAACAGTTCCGACAGCCAGTTCAACGCTCGACAGTGACACTACGTCGTGACGCCAAAGACGCCAACAGAAGTAGTGGCAAAGGAGTGCGCCGAGAAATTAATCGATTTTCTGAGTCAGCATACAAAGGCGTACGAAAAAGAACATTTCCATCGCCCCACCTTCTGCCACAAATGCCCCCAGCAAATACGACAATCGAACGATTGCGGCTTCCACGTCCTCTACTGGATGTACACCATCATTGTTCTTCAAAGACCAGTAGAGGAAATGACTGACGTGGAATACCACGCTTTACGAGGATAATTCGCATCCAATCTACTTCGTTCTCCGGGGGCAAATGAAGATTTACCTTAACCCGCGGCCCTTGTCCTAATGACTTCTCAACCTATCACTTTTCCACTCTGGGTACAGAGTGCGTGATAAGTTAGGGGGGGGGGTACATTAGACAATGGCGAGGTATCAATTTCTACACTCCTCTTTCTATCTAACACTTCCCATACAATTCTTTATTCTTAAATTTTTTCTTAAACAATTCTTTTTACAATTCTTTTTACTTAATTTCTTTTTCAAAAATAGTCACCTCAACTAACTCTAGAATCATGTTAGTCCCTATAAGTAAATAGCACTTAGACATCGAATGGCGATTTATCAATTTCCACCCACTAGTGATTTCATATTTTTGCTTCAATTCTTCATCTGACTCTCCACAGGTCAAAATCAAGGCAGAAATAAGCCAAGATCTCGAGGATGAGAGGGAAATCAGGCAACTTCCAAATAAAAAAGTTCTGCAAGTGGACCACAAACCAAATAAGTGCACGTTGAAAAACTTTAAGAACAACTTTCCTCTCTTCAAAATAAAAGAGGCTTGGCCACCCAAAATAAATTCTCAAAAAATCCCAAAACCCAGGCCTGTGAGTTATTGAATAAAAGCCAGAGAGACGAATAAAATTATGAGAGTTGTGCCACGCATAAGGATCTATACGAAGAACTGACGAAGGTCTCACCCGGCCGGCACATTCCGCTGCCCTCACAAAGGCAGATGTGTCGTGCCCGGTAGTGAAACCCTAAAGTTTCCAAGTATATGAAAGGCTCATAAAGGACTCTCCCGGTCGGTACATTTAGCTGCCCTCATAAAGGCAGATGTGTCGTGCCCGGTAGTGAGATTCTAAAAAGCATAGACAGCCCCTCCCCCACTTGAAGGGGGAGCTACACTTCAAAGCCTTTAGCCAACCCTCATACCCTCTCTAGCTTCCAGTAGGTTTTTCAGAAAGGTATAAAGCTGATTAGAGTCAACAACATGCACAAAATAAGGTGGTCCCAATGCAAACTTTGAGATATGGAAAGAACCTGAGATCCAAGCAACTCTCGAAATCCGAAAGAATCAAGGCATGCAATAAGACTTGATATGACCCCAGGGGAACTCAGGTCAAGAATTGAAGCAAGAGTATGGAAATCCTAAATAAAATCGCCTCACCATTACATGTCTCAGCTCTATCTAACTTGAGGACAAGCTAGACTCTAAGTTAGGGAGGGTGATAACCTCCTATTTTAGTCGTTTATCTTAGTCTTTTTCCTTAGTTTTCCATACTCTTTTTAAGTTTAAACTATACATAATCCAAATTTTACTCCTTTCTGTAAATACACCATCAGACTAACTTTTTCCTTTTATATATGCAGAAAAAGCACAAAACAATCATAAAAGAATAACCCAGCCTCAAGACCGCATGAAGCCAACCGGTCCCGAGACCGCATGGAGTCAAACGGTCTCAAGACCGCATGAAGCCAACCGGTCCCGAGACCGCATGGAGTCAAACGGTCTCAAGACCGCATGAAGCCAACCGGTTCTGAGACCGCATGGAGTCAAACGGTCTCAAGACCGCATGAAGCCAACCGGTCCCGAGACCGCATGGAGTCAAATGGTCTCAAGACCGCATGAAGCCAACCGGTCCTGAGACCGCATGGAGTCAAACAGTCTCAAGACCGCATGAAGCCAACCGGTCCCGAGACCGCATGGAGTCAAACGGTTTCAAGACCGCATGAAGCCAACCGGTCCGGAGACCGCATGGAGTTCAAACGGTCTCAAGACCGCATGAAGCCAACCGGTCCCGAAACCACATGGAGTTCATACGGTCTCAAGACCGCTTGAGGCCCCAAACGGTCTCACAGTCCAAACGGTCTTGAGGCCCCAAACGGTCTCACAGTCCAAACGGTCTTGAGGCCCCAAACGGTCTTGAGGTCCAAACGGTCTCCAAACCGTTTGGACTTCACTCGAAGCCTATAAATAAGACCCCAAGGGTCCTCCAAGGGGAAGATCTCAGACGTCCAAAGGCTGCCCCAATCGTTCCAGAGCTCTTGCCACTTCCATCCTCCGCCCTGGGGCTGTCAGTCTGAGGTCCATACTCCATCCTGAAGCTGTTTTCTCTTTCTTTGTCAAGAAGGTGGGAAGGGGAGATCTCCTCATCGTGCAACCTACGAAGACTGGTGGATCGTTTCTCTCTCTCTCCAAGGGGTTGACCTTCTTCCATCCTTGTGGGGATGATGCTTTCTCTCTCTCTTCTCGCCTCCTTCTTGGTCTTAGTCATGAGGGAGTAGTCTTCTTCACTAGGGTGCGGGGAGTAGCCCCGCTACCCATACTTTCATATCATGTAAAATGTAATCCTTAGGTTGTAATGTAGAGTTCTTATCTTTGTCGGTTCAACATCAAACGATTAATGAATACTTGTTGCTTGATCTCCAACTTGTGTTATCTTTTATCTTTTAGTATGAATTGTCTACGTTTGTACTATTAGATTCGAAACTCATTTGCATGTTGGTTCTTGATGCATGTATCCACCATGTATCTGTTTCGGTATCTAGAAGTGTATCTCAAGAAGTGGAGTAAACTCACTATCATCCGTTGCACTTTCATACTATAAAATGGAATCAGTTGACGTATGGAAGTGCAACCTTGGTAAGTCGAGGAACACACTTTGCGAGGGGAATGATGTAAAGTAATGTGACCATTTGATCGGGAATGGCTGGCGTTGCAACATTCCCGCACTTCTCGTAGCTAGGTTATCCGAAAGGAGACTAGGTCTACAAGGATACTAACTAACCGAACTCTTTTTGCAGGTTAAGTTTTGCTTTACATGTGTTGATCGATGTGTAGTGGCGGTGAAAGACCGATCACATCCTAGTGATCTTTATCATAGTTTAACTCTTAGATTTGCTTGCTTTCTTTACTTTTCATGTTTTAGTTTAAAACCATCAAAATCCAACTTTTCGATATAAGTGCAAACTAGTGAGTAGCTAAGTGAAGTTCTATACGTTTTTCATCTTGTTGCTTGCAACAAGACCGTTGTCTTTTGGGTTCGATCCTAAATCTGTACTATGATAAGGCTTCCATACTCTTATGGGGTTGGAGTTGTTATCTAAGCACCAGTTCTAGGTAAACATAGAGAGAACATCAACTCCCTAGGGTTTTTGGTGCATTTTTGGGACTCCCATTGGAAGAGTGATCTTTTAGTGTAAGTCCTAGCTCCATCAATTCTCCTGGTCCAAGTGGCATATCTTGGATATTTATCTGTCTCCTCCTCAATACTAGCTACCGTTGTGGTGCCATCAGTTTCAAAGCAAGCCTTGTCAATGTTATGCTCATCTACGTACTTCATCGCCTCATAAATGCCTGCGAGCTCTGCCTCTACCACATTATGCATCCTAAAGGTCATTCCCACCGCATAGCCACTGTCCTTCATTGTTCCGCGCAATATATGTTGTTGTTTCCATACTTCTTCCTGTAGCCACATCGGTATTGAATTTGATAAGCTCCGACATAGGCTTGACCCACTGTCTCCTCTCAACTGTTTCATTCTCTTCCTCAACTGGATTCCAAGCTTTCAGTTGTAAAAGAGTTTCCTTCTTATGCTACGTTTCGGCAACGCGTTGTTAAGCGACCGGGCAGCGTTGATTAGTCCCGGGCAGAATTCAAACGACTGTAACTAAAACACGGATTAATTGCCGTGCCTTTTTGCTGTTCATTTGTGCCGTGCGGAGCGGTCATTTTAACATATTTCTAATCGCATAAAAAAGACGCGATCAATCAGCTAGTTGCGGCGCGTCAGCGATGGCAGCACACGCGTTACCAAACACAGCCTTAATCGTATTGATCACTCTGTCTTCAGTCCACTTCTCCTCCCCAATCACCTTGTGGTTTCTCTGCTTCCAAATCTCCCAGCAGGTTACTAGAAACCGGGTATGCTTCTCTGAAGGTTCCCCAAGATAGCATTTGATCCACCTACCAACATCAATCGGTCTGTTCAGTTCAGCTAATTCAGATCGGTGTATCACCCTTTCCCAAATTGCTTTGGCTTTGCTATAGTCTCTCAGCGCATGGAGGATGGTCTCCGCATGACCCTCGCATCTATTGCATGTGTCATCCTCAGTTAGATTCCTTGCTTTACGTCTAGTGTTAGTCAGGATGGCACCATGCGCCATGAGCCACAGAAAAGTCCTGATACTACTCGAGATTTTCAACTTCCAAATCTACTCCCAGTCACCCCTCACTTCTACATTCTTGTGCTCGTGTAGAATTTTATAAGCTGAACTGGTAGTGTGTTACATAAATGACTATTGATGTTACTGTAGCAACACGTAATTACTGTAGCATGTAATTTCTGTAGTGTCGTTACTATAGCAACTCATTCATTTAGTATAGGTTAAGCCCAATGTAGTGCAGCAAATACATGTGAGGATGTTGTGTTGTTTCTAGTGCAAATGGCAAAGAAATTTTATCCCATATTGTTCACACCTAGAACGTTTGTGTTCCTCATATGTAGGATCATATGGGGCACTAGTGTCCAAAGGAGTCCTAGGAGGGAGGTATGCTCACCTCCTTGGTGGGTGGGATTGCCACATCACAACGCACACACGTGCGCGCCACGCCTGGCCTGGCCGGACTCGGGCTCGGGCTTGTGGGGATACAACTAAGTAATTAATTACTCGTGTAATTAATTGTTGCTTTCTTATTCGGATTTCTTAATCCTAATTAGAAAGTGTTTCTTTTTGCGGATTATTCCGTTTTGTGTACAAGAGCAACCGAGTGTTTGCGTATTACTGGGAATAGGATTAGAGACGTGCGTGGTTATATATACGCATCCGGTCATCAGGGTTAAACACACCGAAAGGCGGTGGTTCCGGCGGTTGCTGTGCTGCACTAGTAGCAGTGCAACGCGACTACGTCGAGCGCGAGCGAGACGTGTAAGTTCAAGGTTCGTGCCAGATCGCGTCTAGGAAAACGGTGTCTATCCGCGAGGATTGTCGGGCACTGATTTCTTTAAGTAACACGTTCGTTTCTCAACGAACGATCTGGTTTGCGAATCTAACTCCTGTTTTATGTTCTCCTGCTTTATTTGTTCTTCAATTCTTATTTTGGATCTGCCTTGACTATTAATTACATTGCACTTGTTGCTGTTGCATGAACGACAATAACAAATATTAACAACATAGTGTACTGTCCGCTGGCAGTAGGATCCCATATCCACATATCTTTCTGATTCGTGTTGAATGGTGGTTGTATTACCGTAATAAGTTGGATCACATTAGGTGTGAACCAATCTCTCGGAAACCCCATATCCCAATTTCCATTCTCCTTGACCACACTGGCTACGAGAAGGTCTTTCAACTCCTCATATACATGTGTCATAGTCTCTTCTTCTAGTTTCATCATAGGTTTCACCCAACAATCTGTCCAGAAGTTCTTGTCATTCCCACTTAGAGGTTGAATTCTGGCATGGTTCAGTATGAATTCCCTACCCTTGAAAGTAGCTCGTTTAAGGCAGGACCCCTACGAGCTGTGCTACCCTGTGAACTGCATAAACTTTTTGTAAATACTGATGTTCCAAATTGTTGTCGAACCACTCAGAATGTTCCAGGAGTTTTTCATTAATAAAGCTTTGTTCCATTCCCTCATTTCTTTAATTCCTAGTCCACCCTCCTTTTTCAAGCATGTCAGCTTATTCCACGCGACTAGGGACATAGGATGTGACTTGTATCCTCCTCCCTAGATGAACCTCCCAACAAACTCATCGATCCTATCACAAACAGAAGATGGGATTACTGTGGTTTACATATCATATGTAGGTATCACAACTAAGGTGCTCTTTGCCAAGCAAATTCTGCCTGATGGGGAGAAGGTTTTTTCTGTTTAAGCATTTACTCGAGCCTCTAGCTTCACAAGAATGTCAGAATAGGTGTTCTTGTTCACTCTTGAATGAATTATAGGCACTCTCATTCATTGTTCGGGAAATCAGTCCGCACGACCGCATATACTCCCGCATATACCTATTCAGTCACCCTACCGCACCGCATATTACTAATCGGTCCATTAAGCGGTCATGGGCCGCATATACTGCCGCTTGGCCAATTAAGCGGCCAATTAAACCCCACTTTTCTAAAAGCCCACAACTTATGTTCATGCATTTCGTACATACATGCATACATATACACACATTTCATTATATATTTAAATTGAGATATATAATCATTAAATTATATGTATACATTGTAATACATATAAAAATTTTCCACACGCATTTGTACATTTATTCAAATACCTTTTGATATATTAACATGTATAGATACATATACAATATACCTAAATATACAATCACATATTTGTGCATCTATATATACATTTTGATTTATTCAAATTTATACACACTCTACACATTTGTACATTGATTTACCTACATTTTAGTATTTGTATATATATTACAAACACATTCCATATATAGACATATATACATATATAAGCATATCATACATCATACATGCATAATAATATGTTTATAAGTAAATAGATGTACATTCCTACTCTATATATTTTAATTTATGATCTCGATATATTAATTTACATATAATTAGTTTATTGAAATAAAAAATAAAAAATTGCATATACTCCCGTATATACTCCCGCATACCGCATATACTCTATGCAATACCCTCTCCGCCCGTACACCGCATATACTCCCGTATATACTCCCGCATACCGCATATACTCTATGCAGTACCCTCTTCGCCCGTACACCGCATACCACTTTCCTGAACAATGCTCCCAGGTATCTACCCAGGTCTTTCATTGCCTGGAATCTGCTTAAGATGCTAATTTTTCTCCTCATAGCTTTATCCACACTACATGCAAAGAACATTCTTGTCTTGGATGTCCTAACGCTTTGCTGAATTTTTCAAATAACTTCTGAATAATTTTCATCTGCCCAACACTGGCTTCCGCGAAAAGGATCAGGTCGTATGTGAAGCAGACATGAGAGATAGCAGGGCCTCTTATCCCTAACTTAGTAGGTTTCCACTTCTTATCTTGCACATACTGGTTGATTAACTGAGTGAGTTGTTCCATACATAAGACAAACACGTACAAAGATAAAGGATCTCCTTGCTGCAGACCCCTAGTAGCCTTGAATTCATGTGAGTTCTTGCCATTCTAGATTATAGATAGAGAGCCTCTTGTGATTGAATTCATGATATATTTGTGTATGTTATCAGGAATGTCAATTTTCTTAATAGTATCCTCGACAAATTGCCAGGACATCATGTCATATGCCTTAGTTAAGTCCACCTTAATCGCCATGACTTTTGTGCCTCTCTTATTCCTCATGTTATGTATAATTTCTTGGACCAGAGCGATATTACATGTGATCCTACGACCCGACACGAAGCTGCTTTGTTCTTTTTATATCCAATCTGGCATGAACTTCTTAAGCCTCTCCACTGCTACCTTGGAAGCAAGCTTTAAGACAATGTTGTTAAGGGAGATTGGTCATAACTACTCACATTTTTTAGCTTTCCCGACCTTAGGGATAAGAACTTCCTTAGCATTGCATAGATCCTGACTGATCATGTGACAGTCCATATCTCTTCTAATAGTCGTGTACACTGAATCCCCCAACACGCCCATTCTTTCTGAATAAATAGAGTACTGATACCATCATGGCCAACCACCTTATGTGGATTTAGCTTCTTCAAGATATTATGTACTTCATCTTTGGAAGGTGTAGCCGCAAGCCTATTCTTCTGAGTGGTACTGAGTTTAGTAAATTGACTTGGGATATGGGTGATATAGGGTCCTTTGTCATCTCCATTGTCAGTTAAGATCTGTTGGAAATGGGCCACGACCATATTCATCAGCTCTTGTTCCTTAGATATCCATTCTCCCTGGTTGTGCTTCAGAGTTTCTATAAAGTTATCGCGCCTTCTCTGATTTACGCAAGTGTGGTAAAACTCTTGAGTTATTTTCTCCATCTCAGATCCATTCCATGTGCGCCCTTTGTTTCCAATCCTCTTCCTCCTTCCTTAGAATATCATCTAGTTCAAGCTACATCTCGTTACACATATTATCAGTGATGGGATCATAATATGTAGTGAGGTTAGTCAGAAGAGCATTGATGTTCCGCAACAATCTATCTTTATGCTTTCTCTATTCCTTTTGATTTTGTATGTCCCAATCAGACACCTTCTTTTGTGCTTTCTTGAGCACCTCCTTGAAAGGAAGTTTTTTATCCAACGCATTTTTTATCATCGGCCTGAAATCTTGTTATTTATGCCACAAAGCTTTGGTGCAGAAGTTCCTTTTGCCTGTAATAGGCTTCCTAGCTTTTAGGAGGATCAGACAGTGATCAGAGTGTATACGAGGTAGATGTTCAGGAATCATATTGGGGAACATTCAGATGAATTCTTCATTTGTTTCCACTCTGTCAAGGCATTCTTGGAGGGCCTCATGCTTATAAGTGTACTTCATGCCAGTGAAACCAAGGTATGTTAACCCCGATTCCATCAAGGCGTAGCTGAAATCTCTAGCTTCCACACTATAAAAATGGTTACTCCCAAATTTCAAACTAGGATATAGCATGGAGTTGTAAGTCCCTGAGATTAATCCAAGGCTCTTTGATATCACTTCCCATCTTTATCAGGTGCTTCCACATCAAGATACGAACTGAGGGGTTAGGACTAGCATAAATGAATGTGGCCAAGAAT
The DNA here is from genome assembly GCA_963693085.1 of Alisma plantago-aquatica. Taxonomy (NCBI): domain Eukaryota; kingdom Viridiplantae; phylum Streptophyta; class Magnoliopsida; order Alismatales; family Alismataceae; genus Alisma; species Alisma plantago-aquatica. Next base: position 1,474,592,286 of record OY856411.1, read on the forward strand.
TGGTTATTTATGTGGCAGTGAACAAACTGTCTATGGCTGTTGATGATGTCAAGCTTGCAATTTGCTGGATTCCATCCTATCTAGATGCCTCCTACAAAACCGCATGCCTGCACTCTGTGGGTTTTGACTAAATTGAGTTTCTTGATCGTATTGACAACATGCTTCCCACTTATTTGGGGCTCACGAATGGCAATAATCTTCAGTTTTCTAGTCTGCATAAACTCTCTAAGGGTGTTGCAGGTGTCCTCATTACCTATTTCTCTAGTATTCCAGCATAGGATGTCTACCATTAAGAAAGAGATGAATTGGATTAGAACTTCTATACTACTTCCCTCGACACCTTAGCCTTGTCGATCATTGCTTCCTCCTCTCCGCTGACTTTTATGTCTTTCATCTTTGTAGCTTCTGTAGATTCTACTGGTATACAACTTTTGATAGCTGCTGTCTCCTTTTCGAGTTCTTTACGTGGACTTCGCCGCCTTGCTTTCGGTGGGGGTAGTGGGTGTTTCACTTTCCCTTCTCGCTTCATCTTTGTCTTAGAGTTCTTATTTCTCCTTCCTAATGTTGTTGCAATTGATGCTCGTAGATGCTCTGATTTTTCAACTTCAATAATCACATTTTCTTTTTCAAGGCATCCTCCGTTCCTATTTTCCACTATCTTCATACGTTCTTCTACAACCTTCTCCAGTTGCTTGCTCGTAATTACTTCATCTACCCCTGGATTCACTGTGGTGTGCACCTCCATATCATCTTCCTTCCTAGTTTTTGTACTTGTGCTCCTGTTTGCCTCCTGTCCTACTGTGTTTGTGGTATCCTTCAACACCTCCTTCTCTTTCTGGTTACTTGTTCTGCTTCTTTTCATCTTCCATACCGTAGCTACTCTTTTTGTGGTGCTATCAGTTGCCTCCCTCTGGTTGTCTTCTACTTGTTTTTCTTGCACCTACTCGATATCTTCATTAACTTCATTTAGAAGGCTCTCATATCTATTATTCATATTTTGAGCCATTGTACCTGCATTTGCCTTGCTTCGGTGCCTCTTCTCCTCCTATGTGCTCCCTTCCATCTCTGGGTTTGCCACATATCCTGAAGAGTAGTATCCTTTTCATATCCTTCCCCATTATTCAGGTCAGCATGTGATTATTCTTTGCTCATTCCTTCCTCCTCCACATGATAATTCTTCAACGTGTATCCTTCCTCCCCACATAAGGCACGCGCTCATGGTAATCCTTCATACTCCACCTCATGCTTCACATCATTTATCCAGATGGATGATGCCAAAGGTTTCATCGTGTCTAGCTCTAGAGCAAGTCTAGAAAATTTTCTTCTAGTACGACTTTCAATATGGGTGTCTACCATGATAAGTCATCCTAATGCAAGGCCAATACACTCGAATATAGTATGCACATTCAAGTGAAGTGGAAGATTGACTACTCTTACCCATGGATATTCCTCTATTGGCTTAAAGGTTGGACTCCATTCCCACACTGCTAAACATTGCCCAAACATTTTCCTTGGCCACCCAGTTAGCATTGTTTCGTAGTCTCTTAAGCATGATAGTTGAACAAAAAAGTGGCAAAGATTCAGTTTGTACATATTGAATCTCCTGGTAATCCTCCATAGAAGTTTCAGTTTGTCCCTTAATGTCATGTACCCTACTTCGGTTTCTACCATCCTCACCACTATCGCATATCGCCATGGTCTGATTAGAGTTCTTTAGTGTCTTGGACGATTCTTAAAGCGGGCTTGCCTTCCATTTCTACTAGGGTTACATCTTCCTCAGAGAGCGTATCTTCAAAGAGTTTTGGATGAAGTCTTCCGATTCAGTTTGGTTATTGTTGCACATAACCATGTTGCTGAAAGAAGTCCTTCGGGTGTCTACAGTTTCTCCCATTTCACGTCTGATCTAGGCATAGTTGTTGCTCCCTAGGATTTCCACCTGTATGACCGTAGAGTCGGCTCCTTACTTGTTCCCATTTTCCAAGCCTTCCGTGCTTCCTCTCTATTATCACAATAATATTCTCCATTTCTCCTATTTTCTATAAATTATCTTCCATTCTTTTAGGCCTCAAGTATGTAATCTTTTATTAAAAAACATAATAATTTTATTGATTCCTCCCATGTTTCCACGGGTTGTTGAAACCTCAAACATCATCTCCCATTGTATAACTGCCTCCCACTGCTTCCATCATCCAGTCAAAAACAAATCTTCTCTCTACCAATTTGTCACCCCAACAAAACCACACCATTTCCATTGACAAAAGCAAAATGATAATTATGTTTGATCATCCCTATTTCTCCAAACCAATATAGCACACTTTTATAAAAAAATTACCAATATAGCATTGTTTGCAAAATATTTCCCAAAATTGCACACTTTGGTCTGAAAATGTCACTTTGTGTGGAGCTTTTTGTATCCAAGATTGAACAGTGCCACAAGAATTGACGTGTTTATTCTAAAAAATAAAAAAATTGAAAAAAAAGTAAAAGTGCCACTTTGAGTGGCGTTTTCATCTTTGTAGCATTAAGTTAAAAGCTCCACTCAAAGTGGCACTTTTAACTTTTTTTTAAGTTATTTTTATTTATAAATATATATAACCAATATCTATGGCACTTTTTAATTCCAGATACAAAACACACCACTTTGAGTGGTGGGTTCCACAAAAAGTGTGTTATTTTAAGAAATATTTTGCAAAGTGTGCTATGTTGGTAAATATTTTTGTAAAAGTGTCCTAAATTGGTTTTTTTTCAAGGATTAATACATCTTTGAATGATCAAGGTCACCATAAACACCTTGAATTATGTTATGTTGTCAGGCTGAATGTTTGACATTATCTCCATAGCTCACCGTTCCTCTATTACTTTATTTGCTATTCCAGCAACTCATTATTTCAATACTTACTACATCTACTTATTAAGATTTGTTGTTTTGCAACACATATGATTAGCAGTTTGTTCTACATCACCATCCATTATAGCATATCAATCCTCCTCTCTGTCACATATACATAGAAAGATGATGACCAACATAGTTTTTCATGACCATGTATTGATTCTACATGTGTATAGGTTTTTTTTTTGAGGTTAAACGTTCTACTTTCATTAATTAACCAAATCTACTCGAATGCAGTTCATAACAAAGGGGGGAAAAGAACTATAGCTGCTAAACGGAGAACTACTGCTAGAGGCCATCCCGACTAGCTGATGTGCCAACCCATTTGCCTGTCTACGACAAGATATAAAGGAAATGCAGGAAAAGAAGGATTTAACGAAGGCTATGTCATCAAGGGCAGTCCCCAGAAGGTCTGCCCTTCTAGCTCCGACTACAACAAGCTTGACAACTGCTTCAACATCCAATTCCACCATTAAAGTGGTAAGGTTCATCTCCTTCGAAAGCTTGAGGCCTTCACGTATAGCCAAGGCCTCTGCACATGTAGTATCTTGGAGAGTCGGGTATCTTCTTCCTACTATACAAATGACTTCTCCATCATTAGTCCTCCATGCAAGTCCATAACCATCAAATCCATGATTGGCCACCGCTGCGTCGCAGTGGAGTTTCGTTATCCCTTGTGGCAGTCTGGTCCATCTTGCCGCAGCGTTCCTGTTATCTGGAGTGTCCGCCGATCTGGCATTTCCCTGTGGTCTTTCACCAATGGTAGTAGTGAATTCTTCATCATGAGTGGGTGGCACACCTTATTCCCAAAGGTGATATCATTCCTTCTGGTCCAGATCACCCATAGGGCTGCGATCATGTCTTCGTCTGTAGTCTGGTTATCTGTCCAGGCCACTGCCATGATGGCCTCACCAATGGGTTTTGTCCCCATCTTTCTAATGCGCACTTGCAAGTCCGCTAGGTACTCCTTCCATAGCACCCACGCCTGTTCACATCTGAAGAGAATATGGGTTATGTCTTCTTTCTCTCTTCAGTAGAGGTTGCAAACTCCGTCGGGGTGACCGTGTTTGTCATACAGCCGCCCAACCATGGCCAAAGAACCGGTGATGCAGTGCCACAGAAAGTGCACAGCTTTGGGAGCTAGGCCTTTCTTCCAAATTGCCCGCCAGACATCCTTGTTCACATAGTTGGTTGCCTGCTCATTGTTGTTCGGTTGTTGGGTAGAGATCCAATATGTTGACTTCACCGAGTACTCCCCACTTCTACTTGGTCTCCATAATATCCCATCTACCCTCCTTGCTTCTCCTAATGGAATATCTAGCACCAGGTCGGCGACGTTCTGTGTTAGAAGCTCATTTACTTTCCCTCTGTCCCATCTTCTTGTTTCCTGATCCAATAGTTGGTAGACCTGCTGTACTGTCGGTGAAGATATACCCAACTTAGATTCTATGTTGCTGCCTAAGTTGGGTATCCAATTGTCCGACTACACATTGATTTCTGTGCCATCGCCCACTCTCCATTGCAGACCTTCTAGAATGATACTCTTAGAATTCCATATGCTATGCCAAGTAAAACTCGGGTTATGTCCTCTACGAGCCTTGAGTACATTGCATGTTGGGAAGTATCTAGCCTTGAGAACTTTATACGCCAAGGTCTCACGTCCGTGGAAGAGACACCACACTTGTTTAGCAAGAAGAACTTGATTGAATATATTTATATTTTGGAACCCCATTCCTCCTTGGTTTTTTGGTTTACAGAGCTTCTCCCAGCTGACCCATGCAATTTTCTATTCGTTGTCTTTGGCTCCCCACCAGAACCTAGCAATGGAACTGTTAATGGCATCAAGGAGGTATTCTGGTAACTGGAAAATACTCATTAGGTACGATGGGATCGTCTGTGCCACTGCCTTTATTAGAACCTCCTTTCCCGCTTTAGACAATAATTTTTCCTTCCATCCCTGTAGCTTGTTGAAGCAATTTTACTATGCGCTAAAACGCAAGTGAACGCGTCGAGTAGTACATGCCTTTGTGAGGCCCGAGTCGAACACAGGGATACTCGGAATTGTTGGTGACTCCTACTAACTAGTCGTGATCAGCTAAGCCGATTAACAAGTTGAGAGTTGTTGTTAAAACTAAAAGAAAAATAAAAACAAAACAAAAGAAGCAATCGATTAAATGTTGGTTTAAATTAATTCAAAAGGTATCTTTAGGATTGCGGTTTCACCGTGGGTTTTCATTGTATTAAATTTTATATAATGCCTCAATTTTATCTCTCTATCCGGGTAGTGGCCTGAAAATAGAATTGCCCACTGTCGTGGTGAAATTCACTACCTAGGTCTAGGTCGGTTCCACCGTCGTAGTAACCTATACCCTAAACTCGGTGCATTATGAACGATCTCTCAGTATCCACCATTAATTTTACACCACCTTGGTCAAGGGATTTATCGATTAATGTAGATTTCGTCTCTTTTCAGCCGTTAATTCTTCTTTCAAAGTGATTAAGGGCATTAGATTATTATTATGGTGATCAAGCATAACAATATATGGATAAAATGAAACTATACCATGGATTTAAGAGATAAAATATGAATTACTATTATAAAATTGTCATACAATGAATCCCCGGGCTACTCCCGGTCCTAAAGACAAAGGAGATTAGACCCGCATGGTCATCTCAATGAAAGATAGAGGAGTAGAGAAGAAAAACATGGGAAACATGGAGCAAACTCGTGTAACCCCTGATACAAAGGTGTTTCTGGAGATCCTCCTCGAGAAACATGCGTTTTGCAGTCTTCCGGCAGCAAAATCGCCCGTCGGAGGTGCCTGGATCGCTCGGTTGACGGCCTTCGTCTCTCGTCTCCTATCTCTCTCTCTCCTTCTTGGATGTTGTGAAACACAATGTCCTCTCCCCCTCGGGCCGTCCGTTCTCTTCTTAGGTCATAGGACCACTTTTCGGCTCCGAAAAAGCTCAACCGTCGGATTAAAACGCTCTGTTTTAGTGCTGAAAATTGCCAGATCCCGACGCTGTCGATAGTATCAACCCCAAGGTCGATGGTATCGACCAAGGCACAGGTTATTCCTTCCAAGATCGCGTTTTGGGGTTGCTTTTTGATGAAATGTCGATACTAGCCGAAACATGTGTATAAGTTCGGAGATTATATAAAATCATATAAATATTATAAAAGAAGTATAATTTGATGCAAAAAGAGTTTAAGGGCCAACTATAGTGAATTATGCAAATATAATCAAGAAAATGACAAATACATGCATAAAATAGATATAAAATAAGCCTATAAAAGGGACTCAAAACCCATGCATCACTTGTTCCACACTTGTTCCTATATGTAGGCAAAAACATGTTTTTTTGATCTCCCTACCGCCGCAGGTAGGCCTAAGTATTTCCCATGCCTATCAACCTCCCTCACTTGTAACAAATGGGTTATCTCCTCTTTCCTCTCCCTGTTGACTCCTTTCCTAAAGGCCACCTCAGTTTTAGATAGGTTAATTTTCTATCTGGATGCCCGTTCATACTGGCTGACAATCACATCTAATTTCAGGCATTCTTTTTTAGTCGCCCTTGCAAAGAGGATAGAGTCATCAACAAAGAAAAGATGAGAAATGTGTGGCCCATGGCGGCTTTCCCGCACTCCATGGATGTCATTCTGTTGTGATGCCAAATTTAGTGAAGTAGAAAAAGCTTCAACACATAAAATTAAGAGGTATGGAGAGAGAGGGTCACCCTGGCACAGTCCTTTGGATGGTTGAGTCTTCCTGGTACGGTCACCATTGATGGTGAAGGAGTGAGATACAATTGACATGCAATTCATGATTTTCTTCCTCTATAGCTCTCCAAATCCCAACTTCTCCTGTATAAAATCAACGAACCTCCATTCCACCCTGTCATAAGCTTTTCACATATCAAGTTTTAGAGATATGTGTCCCTTCTTTTTCCTTTTCTCACCCTTCATGGTATGAAAAAGCTCGTATGCGATGAGGGCATTGTATGTGATGAGTCTGCCTGGGATAAAAGCACTTTGTTGTTCAGAAACAATCTTATGCATCAAAGGTCTCAATCTGTTGGCTAAAACTTTGGCAGAAATTTTATAAATTACATTGCAGAGGCTTATGGGTCTGAACTCTCCAATTTCCTTTGGATCCTTCACTTTAGGTATAAGTACCACCAAAGTAGAATTCACATCAGCAATACTATCCTCAGATCTCCACCATCCCTTAATGTAGTTAGTCACATCTCTTCCTCCTATGTGCCAATATTTTTGGAAAAACATAGAATTCATCCCATCTGGCCCGAGTGCCTTATTAGGATGCATACTTTTCAGCGCGACTTGGATCTCTTTGGTGGTGATTTCCTTTTCAAGATTTTCTCTTTCCGTCCTCACAAATTTTCTATTTATCCCTTTTGTTGCCTCCTCCCATCCAGTGGGGTTGGATGTCATAAAAAGCCCCTGGAAAAAATCAGTAATGATCTTCTCAACCTCTTCCTCCTTTGTCCTCCATTGTCCCTCTGCATCAGTGAGCCCCTCTATCTTATTTCTCTTTTTCCTCTGGGATGCTTTGTGATGGAAGTAGGCTGTATTTCTATCACCAGATTTCATTTCATTCACCCTTGCCCTAGCATGCCGATACGCTTCATCACGTCTGTGCCACTCTTGTAGTTCATCTGCAATGTGTGTACACCTGTCAAGGTTGCTTCTGTCAGGAGGCAAGAGCTGAGCCTCTCCCAACTGTCCTTCTAATTCTTTTATCCTACTCTTCATCTTACCAAACTTTTCAGCTGCCCATGACTTTAATTTCATGCCACACCATTCCATCTTACCCTGCAGATCAAGAGAAAGGCTTCCATCCCATGTCTCCTTGATGATATGTTCACACGTCTCATCCTCCACCCACATGGGCTCAAAGAAGAAGTTTTTCTACTTTCTGTGCCGTCACCTTTGTCTTTGCTCGGTGTTAATAACAATCGGGGAATGTTCTGATTCAAACTTAGGAAGGTGAACAACTCTGGCCTGAGAGAATCTTGTTGCCCAACTGGGACAGGCCAAGGCCCTGTCCAATCTTTCCCGAATAAGAGTTTCTGGTGTTACACCCCTCTGCCACATGAATATGCTTCCACTGTATCCCAGGTCCACAAGATCACAGTCATCAATCACATCTCAGAAGTCATGTATGTAGCGTAATGGTTTGGGAGGACCTCCCATTTTCTCTGAGTTCGATGAAATCTCATTGAAATCTCTAAAGTACACCGTAGGAAGGTTGGACAGGGCTTTTAGCTCACACATTAAGTCCCAGGTTTTATATTTCATCTGTTGGTCCGCCCACCCATATATGCCCACAACTCTCCACTTATTAGACCCCGCTTCATCATCAATCTAACAGCTACAGTGATGTTGCGAATAAGAAATGATACTAAGATCTACATTTTTCCACCATAAGCCAACTCCACTTGCCCTACCCACTCTATCAATGTAGATGCCTTGTGTGAAGCCACATTTTCTTTTAACCACTTCCAAATCAGCGCTAGAGATCATAGTCTCCATCAGGAAGACTATGTTTGGGCTCTCCCTCCAACACCACGATCGGAGGGCATTCACCATGTCAGGGTTGCCCAAACCCTGACAATTCCAGCTCATGATTTTCATTGATGTTCACAGAGCTGATCAACACCAGTCTCCGCTACTTGAACATTTGATGTCCCATCAGTGTGTACTACATGCCCACTGCTTCTGGCCTTCTTGCATGTGTCATCAGTAGGGGCCACTGCATCTAGCTCCATGTCACAGTATTCAGATTGCCTGCCTCTTTTCCCAGTCACAATATCCCAGACGACCTCCCATTCTGGCACCTCAAGTCTTTGCGCTTTGCTCATCTTGTAAACCCACAGAGGCTCCTTGTTCTTCTTTGGCTCACCTTTCCCCTTTTTTCCTGCTTTCTTTCTGGTATCAACCTTCTTTTGTGCCCTAGTTCTAACATTACTTTGTGTTGTGCATCTCAAAGATCATGTGCTTGTATCCTGCTGCTGAAAGATAGTTTCCGACGATCTGTGGTTATATTCACCTTCTGGGTTGTCATCCTTGGGTCCCTCCTGGTTGACGCTCCTTCGATCCACCTGCCTACGCAAGTTCAGCAGTTCGTCTCTACTGATAATCTTCCTCCCCTCCTGGGTAGCAGTTTTAGCCTGGCTCTCCATGGTTTTGCTTCTCTCCCTTAATTCTGAGTTTCTCTCCAACCTGTCCTTGCCCTTGCTTGTCCGTCCGCCATGACCCTGTGTCTCTTGTAGCTCAGGGAAGAGTTCTGCCAGGTTGTACTCGAATTCTCCACTACTTTCCTGTTAGTTTTGTTTTTTGTTGGTTTTGCATTCTTATCTCTCCACCTTGTCCTTCCATAACTCCTTCTCTTTTTCCATCGCCCCCGTTGCCCAACCTGTCTTTTGACATGGTTCCACTGGTCTTCGAGGAGCTCGTCGGAGTCTCCTGCGGTGGCCTGCTTCTAAAAGTTATGTTCTTCTTGGTGCGTGTGTTTCCGTGCAGCTCCTCGTGTAGTGCTTCCTCGGTTTCCTCAGTGATGCTTTAAGCCATGATCCCCATTGGTGGCTCCCTTCTTCTTCCTCCCTCCACTCGTTACAATCTCTTTCAATATGACCTAGCCGCCCGCACACGTGGCAGAAGTTCATCAGCCGTTTGTACTTTACGTCCAGATTGAGTATCTTGTTCTGGTTTCCTCTGATGCGTAGAACTCTCTTGAGGGGCTTTGTGATGTCCAGGTTGATATGGACTCTTGCCGAAGTATCCCACCCTAGCTCGTCAACGTCCAATTCTATGACTTCTCCCAGCCTGGATGCAATCATTGTTATGGCCTGAGTCGACCGGAACCCTAGTGGTAGCCCATAAATTCAGGTCCAGAAGGGGGTGTGTGTGATGGCTATCGATCCTGGTTGTTCATCTTTCTCGATTTCATTGAAGATCAACAACTTGTTGTCGAAGTTCCACGACACCCCATCTAGTACTTTTTGTTTGTCCCGCCAAACAATGAACTGAATAATAAACACATCTCCCTCCAGTTGCTTAAAGACCACCTTCTGCGAGGGTCCCCATGCCTGTGTAAGGGTGCGTCTCATCGCCCAAAAATTGGTTGCCCTATCCAAGAGGATGCGCGCGACCAACGCCGACCACAGATGTTCCGCCTCTTCCTCATCTCAGCCTTTACTGACTTCGATTGGTTCTTCCTCCTCTGCCGTTAGCTGCAGTCCTGAGTATCTCTCTGTTAACTCCTCCACCATATTGGGGAAGGGACCAGAAAGCTCGCCCTATTCCTTAGACATGCAAGAGAAGGTAACCCCTTAGGGTAGAGAAGCTCCCACACGTCCAAACCCTAGTCGCCAGAGCGCTAGGTTGCGGCTGCGGGGAGAGATTATCATGTCTATTGTAGTTTGTGTATAGGTTAGTAAACATATAATTAAAGAATAATAAGTTTGGCATGTACACCACAACCATGTATGCACACACATTCACTCTAAGTTCTAACAATGACTGTTGGCTCCAAGTCAACCTCCTCATAAGGGTGAACTCTACAAATCCTCAGGTGCGGTGCAATCTTTTTATCTTTGAGGTCTGCATTGCTACAACTTCACTACGAAAAATACATGATTTAGCTACATTTATTCTACTTACACATATTTTATATGTAGTTAAACCCATTTCTCCTTACAAAATTCGTTTATGTACCTTAAAAAAATGTATTTATATATATTTATTTTAACTACACCTTGTATATTGTATTTCAATTTTTTTTTCAAAATGCAACGCGTCAAACAATTCGCTTGGCACGAGCACAAAGCCAGCACGTGAACTTCGCCAGGGTGACCCTCTCTCTCCCTATCTCTTTATTTTGTGCGCTGAAGCTTTCTCTACTTTGATATCCACTGCTACCCATGACACCCACCTACACGGCATAAAACCGAGTAGGGGTGCATCCCGTATCTCACATCTCTTTTTGGCAGACGACAACATCCTTTTTGCTAGAGAAACTACTGCAGAGTGCCTGAAGATAGCTAAAATCATCAGCCAATATGAACGGGCCTCCGGTCAAAAGATCAATTTTTCAAAGACAGAGGTTGTTTTCAACAAAGGGATAGATGCCGCAAAATAGGAGGAGTTGAGATGCCTCCTGGACGTGAGAGTGGTGGATTGACATGCTAGTTATTTGGGCCTTCCGACAGCCATGGGAAGGTCAAAGAAGCAGGTGTTCAATTTTATTAAAGATAGAATATGGAGGAAGCTGCAAGGTTGGTCAAAAAAACTTCTATCTAAGGCAGGGAGGGAGGTTCTCATCAAAGCGGTGGCGCAAGCCATTCCCACATACGTCATGAGTATTTTCCAGTTGCCGGTAGGTGTCATAGAGGAAATCCAAAGAATGATAGAGCCAGATTCTGGTGGGGAGCAAAGGACAAAGAGCGGAAACTCTCATGGATGAGCTGGGACATATTATGTAGACCAAAGCGGCAAGGGGGTCTTGGCTTTAGGGATTTCCACATCTTTAACCAAGCCCTCCTGGCGAGGCAACTTTGGAGGCTGGTCAATCATTCAGAGGCCCTTGTGACAAGAGTTTTAAAAGCTAGATACTTCCCAAAGACATCTATTTGGGAAGCAAGACGTGGCTACGATCCAAGCTACACATGGAGGAGTTTATGGGGGGCAAAGGCTCTTCTTAGAGAAGGAATCCAGTGGAGGGTGGGGAATGGAACATATGTTAACATATGGGAGGACATTTGGCTACCCAAGGAAGATGCACCGCTTCCTAGTCACAAGCTGGAGGGCAGCCCAGAGTACAACAAAGTTCGAAAGATCATGGCAGATGACGCCACGGTTTGGGACGAGGATAAAGTGCGGGAATGTTTCCTGGACAGCTATGCTAGGAGGATATGCGCTATACCACTCATCATCAGGAAGCCTAAAGATACGTGGATGTGGTGGCCATCTAAGAATGGGGAGTTCTCGGTCCGCTCATCTTACTGGTTGGGGATGCTTGGAAAGGAGGAAGCCAGACGATACAGTGACCAACAAGGAGATGGGTTATGGAGGAGAATCTGGCACACAGGATGGAACCCCAAAACATCTCATTTCTTATGGAGAATATGTACGGGGGGGCTAGCTACTAGAGGACACCTTTATGATAGACACTGCGTAGAGGACGCCACATGTTCACTCTGTATGTCGGAGAAGGAAACTATACCCCACATGTTGTTCTGGTGTCCTAATGCAACGGAAGTATGGGAGCAAACGGCAAGAGAGATTCAAGAGTGGGTGGCGGACAACAAAGATGCAGACGTCCACTCATCCATGTCGACTGCTTTAGAGAGGACAGACCTGCTAGAGACTGAGGTCATAGTGGCGGCTATGTGGGCGATATGGAGAGGGAGATGCATGAGAGTTTTCCAGAGCGGGGATGTGCATAGCAGCTTCCTTTTCCATGGCGCCATTGCTATGATTAGCGCTGGTAGAGGGGAATACCGCAAGGAATGGGGCAAGGGTGCGTCCTCGTGCACCGTCTAGCAGCGACACGCAAGAGGAGATGGTGTGGAGGCGGAGAGAAGAAAGGGTACGTGATGGAGGGCACCGGGAGAAGGCAGGGTCAAACTGAACGTAGATGGCTCATGTGGTGATATAGGAGGGGCAGCGGTGGGCATGGTGGCAAGGGATGATGGGGGCAGGTTGGTGGGAATGATGGGCGAGACGGTGCTGACGGCGGAGGACGTCGCCTTGACAGAAGCTCTGGCTATGAGGGATGCGTTGGTATGGGCAAGGAACACAGGTCTGGAAGAAGTGGAGGTGGAGTCGGACTCGTTGGAGGTTATCCATGCATGCAACAATAGAAACCCGAGAAGGGACTATCTAGGAGCTGTAGTTGAAGATATTATTTCTTTGAAGCAGTCTTTTTCTTTCTGTAGCTTGAGTCATGTGAGTCGTAGAAGTAATTTGGTTGCCCATGAGGTTGCCAACTTTGCCCGGAGGGGCCATGTAGCTAGTTTCTTTTTTTCACAGTCTTTCCCTTTGAACATTTTGAGGTTTGTAAATTTTGATTTAGTAAGTTAATAGATGGCGGAGAGTCCATTTAGGGCTTCCCGTCCCTTCCTCAAAAAAAAAAAAAAAAATCGCTTGGCACGAAATATTTTGCTTGTCCTCTCATTATAACATTCTGCCCTTGTCTCTCCTCCCTCGTCTGTCCTTTGTATTTCCGCCATCCTCAAATCAACAACTTCAAATCCTGCCCTCACAGATCCCTCTCCAGCCAATATTCCATCGCATTGATATTCCTCCTCTGTACCAAGATGCCTCCTTTCCGGCCCATGAAGATATATTTTTATTCCAGAATGATCTAGGCGTCTAGTAGGAGAAGCACGATGAAAGAAAAGGGCATCCAGTCATAAGCATGCTGAGAGCCAAGCAACCAACAAAGAGACAAAGTAGATCGGTAATTCTAGGATGAGGACTTTTTAATATTCATACTAGTTACAAAAATCAGAGTTATGTTCCTGGTGGTCTTCCGTGAAGCACAAAGGTGCCCCATTTTTTTTATAAATTTTATTCACAGATGATTAAGTTGTTATTAGTTGCTAGGCACTCTTTTAGTTTCTGACCTGTATATCAGTATATGCATGCTAAAAGGATAATTTCTTGGCGAACCCCCCTGATTTTAACCTGGACTCCACCAATATCTGGATCGTGAATTTCAAGCACCGATCTCGTTCATTCTTGCTTATGTAAAGCCAATACGCTGCACATGTTCATGATAGACTAAAAGAACTGCACATGTTGGGGTCTAGACACAATGATGCGAAGGTGTGAGATAACTGCTCAACAGTAGTAGAAGAACAAAATAGCTAAATGCCAACCGTTTTTATTTTTTATTTCTAAATTTTATGTTCCTTAGAAATACAGATACATCTGAACAGTTTGTTTAAGTTTCTATCAGTAGAAAAGTTACCAGGCTTTTAGTTGTTCTTGGGTTTGCCATTGTATTAATAACTCGTATCTTTTTTCTACAGACGCTTCTAAACAAAGGGGGTATTGCGCCAAATGCAGAACATTAGAGTATGGTGTTCAATAAGGGTAAAATGAAAATTGTAATGCTACTTAGTCGGACAGGGATGAGGATCATACGAAGCTGGTCAGGGTGAGACTACCATGGACACCTATTCCACTGATGTTGTCATGAGCTCTCTGTTCTTATTTCTCCACAACGAAGGTACTATTGTTATTCATTTAATACATAAATCATTATGTATCCATCCACCTTATTATTTTGTTGAATTTTCTAATTTACCTGCTTAATACATGTGCATCCTCAAGTTTGAGCAAATGATTGGTTGGACCTGTAAGCATATCCATAGCCCATTTACAACGGTCAATGAACAAACTGTAGTATCTCCTTGTCATACGTTTTGTCCCGCTTTTACCAACTCCCTTACTTATAGAGACTCCCGTCTAGATTCATTACCTTAAATATTCAAATTACCACATACAGTCAACAATCTGTAAAAGTTTGTTCTTTAGTATAAATATGGATCTAGAACATAACACTATCACTTATCACCTTTAAGTTCTGAATTTGTTAATATGGATTGGTTATCTATAATCCAACACCAATGACAAAGATATAATAATCCAAACTTGTTATGCTCTGCAAACAATGAGAAATTAGCATCAACTGGTCGTATTGGTGAAGTTTTTTATTCTTCTAATGATGCATCAATGACAAAGATACAACTGTAAGTTCTTGTTGAATTCAGAAAACAAAAGTCTATCTTTTCCATACACAATACACATAATTCTCTACTTTGTCTAGTATTTGATCATTATTTTATACATGTAATAGACTGATTTGGTATACTTAAGATCGTGTTGAACACTTTTATTAGATTGTTGTTTGAATGCAAAAATAAAGTCCATTTTTAATTTGCAGTGTGTTGTACACAAGGTAAAAATTTTAGCATCCAAGTGTACCAACAGCTAGCTGCACTCAACTAATTTTACTGGATCTTCATTACTTAACGAATGTAATAGTGCAAACAAAATTGTGTAAAGCATGATAAGTTTTGTATGGCATGTGGCTTTTATAGGAATTTTTGGCATTTTGATGTGGTATATGATTTTTGAATCCAGCTTTTTGAGACTCTCTCTATATATGCTTAATTGGATATTTGTACTATCTATTCGACCATATTCAATCCATGGAAATGCATGATAGTGTGTATCATAGTAGTATGTACTATTCAACTTCCTCTTTTTTCAACTATGATAAATAAATAGGTGGATTCTCATACAATTCACAAGTATAAGCATTATAGCATATAGTATGTAGAAGACGTGTAAATGATATTTGATGATCTTCTATAACAATTTGTGTTTAAGTTGTATGATTGGTATCTACTAAGGGTTGTATACAAATTTCTTTTATCTATTGTGCTAGTAGTACTTAGGTTCTATTTGCCACACAGCCAGATACCACCATGCTGTGACTATGTTGTTAATGATATTATAAAATAGTTCTCTAGAATCTACCTTCTTTTATGGGCTACAGAACATATTTGTATAATTGAACTCCCAAGCCTTAATAGTAGAATCAATATGTTCTCCAATCTCTTTCTTCCTATTAGACATCAACATGTTGTGGAAAATTTCTTTGTTAATCTATGTTCCATGATATTTATACATACTTCAGTCATAGTCTTTTAGAATTTTAAAAAGATGATGGTATATATCTGTGACGTAGTTTCTACCAACCACCATTAACCCTCCCAAAGCGAGGTGTTAACTCTCATGTAGATATCTTGTCGAAGTTGGTTCTCACAACCATCATCTACCCTCCCAAAAGAGGTCGTGCTCTTATAGAATGTTAAAAAAATGGTGGTAGATACCCCTCCAAGTAGTATATCAAAACCATAATCTACCCTCCCAATACTGATCTAGTATCACATTGAAGTACATACTAATTACAACAATATACTTCTGGGAGGAAATTGGTTTCCAACCATTGGTATATATAAGGACCACGACCACCATATTTCCATAATATTTCAACAATATCATGTATTCCACAGACCCAAATCTCCTTTCATTTCATAAATCCTCTTATTGTTGTAGGCATATTTTGATAAAAATAGTTGTGCTTATTATCTTCTTTATTCCGTCTTATTCTCAACCATTTCTTCCCCAAACTTCCTATCCCAATAGCTCTTCAAAAATATTCTTTTATCTTGTACATACAACCCCTCCATGATTTGGATTGGTTATTCCACCCTCCACTCCATGTAAATTTACTATTTGGATGCATCCCCTCTGGAAGATCTTGCCTGCATATTAATATCCATTTGCAGTCAGTAGAATAGTCTCATCCACTACTAAAATTTAGATGTTGGCTAATTTAGATTTAGGTCCCAAGATACTTTCATGAATTGTGGCACGCCACCCATTGTTTTAAGCTTATGGGCATCCTCCAAGAACAATAGCATGTCATGTACACAAGTTTCTCATAGATTGAAAAATATGGATGATAAATCTTTGGGAGAGATTGTCTTTTCCATTTCAAAATGGAGAACCTTTCCTTTAAAAGAAAAGGGTATCCTTCACCATGTCCCTTAGCTTTGCATTTCAATCGTTAAATATCTCAGCCAACCCACTATATCTTTTCTAGCACTAGAAACATTAAGTCAATACAATGAACTGATATAAGTAGTTATGAAGTTTAGTAAATTGGCATAGCTTCAATCTACAAGATAATATATCTTTTGAAACCTTAAAATATTATTCTCAATTTTATTTTAACAATTCAATATTAGTCAAGGAATATGGACGTCCACTACAAATGTGAAAGTTCTATCATAAAGTACAAAAGCCATCACATTTTGCGATGGTATCCCCTTTATGTTAAGGTATCATGATTTCTCTTATTTTCTTACTTTTCATAGGAATGGAAGTTCCATTTGTCACTCCAATATACTTATTAAAATAAGAAGTGAATTCCTTATTTAAACTTAGAATAGGAGTTATACAAGGCTTTGATGATTGTATTCAAAATACCATTAAAATATTGACTGGTTATATTGTTGGATTATTTGCAATTCTCCAGAACATCAAGGCATCTTGCATTGTGTGCATTTGGTACAAATCTTTGGAAGTTTACTCATCAATTCCTACACTATGTTTATCTCTCAAATTAAATTTCTCAATCAATTTATTTCACAACCTGATGAAAACATCATTGCACATCCGTAATTTCTCAACGAACTACTTATCTTGGAGTTGCAACACTTTATGGAGATGTAGAACTCAATACGTAAAATTGGGTCATGAGTGGCAGTAAGCCAAGAACTGTGACTGTGGGGAGTCATGACAAATGGGAGTCACATCTTCATGACAAGTGGTGAGTGTTGAACCACGGGGAGACTCACAATCCATAGAGGAACAACATCCTCCTCAATATCAAAGATCAAAAGATACAGATTTCCCGAGAGAAGCTGCATGATCGGGGCACTATCTTTGTATAATGTTTCACATAGGTATTCAAGGTCTGTGGTGGTTCAACAAAATCCTGCTTTGAAATATCACAAGAATGGCATACTGAATTCAAAATAAAATACTAATAAGTTGAGTGCAATCCCCAATTTTTTTGGGGTGGATTGAAGGAATATTAGAGAAAGCAACTTACATGTTTCTCTCAACAATGTTCCAACTCAGCAAGGTATCTTTGATAACCTCCTTGCATATTGAGAAATACACATTTGAATTTGCTGATCCTAGAGAGGGTGAAATTTGACATTATAGTAATATCATGATGCCATAAAATATTTCTCAACTAACTATACATATTTATTCTTGTTGAATATTATTTACCAACAACTGCAAGTTCTTCAATAGTTTTTAGTGAATCTCTAGTTGAGTGTCCAGAATGCCATAAGTTAACATGTGCTAGTTGCATTCTGCCATGTTAATTGTTTGTGAGCAGTGAGTATCCTCTAGAAGGATTTAGGATAATAAGATATAACATATCTTAGAATTGGGTTTGATGGTGTTTCATAGTGGTTATACATGTGTATAAGTAGGGAATACATTGGATGTGTTTTTTTCTTCTTGAATCAGACCTAAAGCATCTCCAGGACACTAATCTATTTGATCAAACCATACCCTTACTTAGGTTGGAAGTCAAATCATGAAGATATATTTTAATTGTGTTATACTTTTATTACTAAAGTTGCGACTATATTGAACATAATAAATAGTTTTTACAAGCTTGTTGTACGTATGAAATTGATTACTAGGTTGTTTCTAGATAGAAATTTATGTTGTTTGATAGTTACTTTGTTGGTTCATTTTTTAAGCTAAATTTGTATTCTATTGGCTGCAACTTGGATATATGAGTAGTCTTATATTGCTATTTGGATGGGGATCTTTATATATCAATGGAAGAAATATAGTTTTCTATGTTTCCATCAATTTTGTGACTTTCTTCTTCTAAGTCAGATATTTCCCTCAAAACTAAAGATACATTTAGTGCTTGTTATTTGTTTATAAATGATAAACTATTTTGAGGTGTCCTTGTCAGATTATTCATGACGTAAAATGAACAACAAAGATGTTCTTGGACATTATAACACAATTTGAGGATGATGCATGCACAAAGGTCCCTTATGCATAGGTTCGTCAGGGCATGTGTTGGTTGTGGTGGAGAAGGAGATGTTGGCCAAAGAATACCCAACATCCAAATGAGCTCTACGCCTACACCGGATGACATCTATATATAATACCATTTACAATGAACCAAAAGAAACTCTTGATGCTTATTTACAGATGTGAATATATCCTACCAATAATGAATTGTAGATCGACTATGATACTTGGATTTTATAGGTTGAGATGCAATTGGAGGGAAAAGTAGTTGAGGGTTGAATTCATAAGGAGATTGTTTCCTGTAGTATCCTTTTCGATACCTAAAATTGAGTGCCACATTCTTTACAATTTTTCTTTATGTGATTCATATTCTACCTTCTTATTTATTTTTTCTTGCTTTGGTTGATCACGTTGTTATACTTTAACTTGTGAGTTGGTCTGATCAGGTTGGTATACTTACAATCTTATGAGATAGACTGATCAGGTTGTTATACTTTAACTTCCTTATCCTGGATGACTTGATTGCTTCTAATTTTTAGGGAAAATGTAGGATAGAGAGGGATCCATCTTTTCAAAGAACCATTTCAATGTAGTTGGTGTGAGAACAAGATATAGTTCAGTCACTCCCTACAGAACTTTTGACCCATGGCAGATGGATGTCAAGGAGGGTGTCGAACTGGTATAGGTCCCCATGGGATCAACATTGATTATGAAGCAAAATTTGTGCAGGTCTGGTCCCATGGGAGTAGTGATTGCAGAGTAGAAAGGCTAGAATAAATCTGTATGAGAAACTCCTCCATCACTTTATAGAACAAGTATACATGCATCCCTCTTTCATTCACTTCTTTTTTTGTTATTTAGCTATATCGTCATAAATTGTATTGATAAGAAAAAGAACTGTCTGGACCGAGTTGAGCATAATCAGTCCATCTAAAACTCTAAAATTCCTTTTTTGAAGTTTATTCTCTGTGATTGATATTTGAAACATCTTTTTTAGGGAAATATATGCAGTCTAGTGTTTATATCCCTTCTATTCAGGCAGATCCACCTATGAACAATGTTTCTTTGTAGTCCAACATCTTTAGAAGAAAGAGAATGATTGATAACACTCTATTTTACGTACTTTTTGTATATAATTTACACCACTTTTAGTATATCTTTTGTTAGCTTTTCACATAATTTTTCTACCTTTTTGACTAAAGCCTCACTTACATGGTTTCAGGTATATTCACAACCCAAGTCGCGGACTAGGACCACGACCTCAGTCCACTTACATCTCAACCACGATCGTGGTTTCATAGCTCTCTGGACATCAAGATCATCATCCGTTAAAGACGGATCGCGGCAAGTTTATAGACCGCAGTCATTGCTCAACCTCGACTTCAAGAATGGTTACAATCAGAACCAGATCAGGGGCTATGGTGTGAACACATACCACGATCAACACATACCGTGACTAGTTTGAAGATTGCAGTTGCTGATGAATTCTTGCAAACTGTGACCAAATGGGAATATCTTGACCTCGACCGCCCGGAAGAAACGCACAAGCAGACCTCGATCGCAATCGTCACCGGAACATGATTAAGATCAACTGTGATGAAAGATAAATAAAGAGAAGACTGCGATCGCGGTCTCACACCTAACTCAACCAGGACCGCGACCGTGCTCTAGGATTAAGTCGGTGGAATGTTCCTATAAATAGCACGCCCACCCATCTTGTCAAATCATCAGATCATAGATCGGATCCCGAGGACCACGAAGTGCTACTGCGTTCTAGATTCATCCTAGACCATCTCATCCACCAGTCTTGGATCTCCAAAGGCGGAAGATGAGGAGAGAGAAGACTGAAGACTCTTTCTTCGAGAGAAGAAGACCGTCCACACCATCCACATGTTAGATCTAGATTTGAAGAAGTATTATGTTTTATAACGTCTCTTCTCTCTAGATCTATCATTCCATCTCATTGTACTTCCCTCCTCTCTTCATGGGACTTCATGTATCCATCTTTCTATAATGTCGTTATGTTTTCCACAAGCGTGAGCGGCTAACCACCTTAACTCGGGTTGGGAGTAGCCATTAAGGCTCTCCCAACATGTATATTGTCTCTTTCTGTTGAATATACATATTCTTATCAAGATTATCTCCATGCACCTATTTTAATGCTTCACTTATATGCTTACCTACCATTTTGTGATGTTTGATTGTTGATATATCAAAAGAGTAATATCACTTTTATTATGTGTCATGGAGTAGTATGAATGCACGAGAGTGTTGTAATGCTTAGGCTTAAGACCATATGTTCTGTTGTGAAGTTTACGTGTGGTCATCTTGAGAGAGAGAGACTACTCTTAGACTTAGATCTATCCTCATCTTGTGAAAGAGTGAAACAAACACTTTTGGTGGTTGCTTGTAATCTTGGTAAGAGTATGCGAGAGAGAGAGATGATGTTGCATGTTGGTGGGATGCTTTAGTAGGTGGATCCCAACTTGGATTTCCTCCCATATACCTATCTCTTCTCATTTCTTTTGCTTTCTTTTGTTCTTTTTATTCTTGTTTTTATCGACCTTCTTTAGTTCGTGTGCTATCGTTCCTCATGGAACACCTTTTATATATACCCTCTTCAGCTGGAGTATACGAGTGCTAGATTCTGTGTGCTTAACACTGCCAACCTTGTCCCTATGTTCGACCCCGATTGCTACATCAGACCACGTTTATTGTTGTGGGGGCCTGAGAGTCAGATTATCTCTTTAAAAGTCTGACTACTCTGAATCCACTCCTTTTGGACGTGCTATTTAGGACGGTCAAGTTTTTGGCGCCGTTACCGGGGACAAGGCAAAATGGCATTGTTAAGAACCCAAGTCCACTTACTATATTCCTGTGGCTAAAGCTGAGAAATAAGCTTGAAAATAATGTTACTTTAAGCTTGCTACCCTGAGATTGTATAAAATAGTTCGTTTTGACACGTCCACTTTGCTAACTCGAGTATATGATCTATTCAGGCGCCCAGGAAGAAGCAACTTGTTCGACTTTACTCCTTTTTGCCATGCCACCTTGCTTGGATGTTACCCTCTCAGGAGACAAGTGGAACGTGAGGAATGAACACCACCCACCTCCACCAAGCACAAATGAATAGAGAGCTGGTTGTTATAATGACGGTCATCTATATGAAGAATGAGAGGAAGAACATGAAGAGTGACATGATGATGATCGTCGTGAAGATGATCGTTACTACAAGGAACGTCGTCATCGTCGTAGGCATAGAAGAAACAATGACAACCATAACCGCGGAGCTGAGAGGAATTGCAACCGTAGGGATAGTGATAGCAAGGATGATGAGGAAGGGAAGACCCTTCGTGAGTTGGCAGCAACAAGGGCCAACGACTCAAGATGTCCGATCATTGTACCGAACTTCAACACGGCAAACTTTGAGCTAAAACAAGCTGTCATATCTATGATCCAGAACAATCCTTTCTGAGGGAACTCAAGGGAGAATCTGTACCACCATCTTGATGCTTTCAAGAACATTTGTGACACCATTAAGATAAGGGGTGTCCCACAAGAAGTGATTTACTGTAAGGGTTTTAGCTTCTCCTTGGAGGATAAGGCCCTCTCTTGGTATCTAAATCTTCCCCATCAGTCTAAAGATGGATGGAGACCCCTGGAAGATGCCTTTGTCACTAAGTTTTATCCTACTAAGAGGACCATCTGTAACATGTCGAAGATTAAATGTTTTGCACAAAAGCCAGGAGAAAACCTACACGAGGCGTTGGAGCATTACTAAGAATACTTGAGGGATTGCCCACATCGTAACTACTGTAAGGGATTCCTGGTGACCACCTTTTATAATGGGCTAACTCATACAGAGAGGACTTCTCTGAATGTTGCCGTAGATAGTGACTTCTTGGGGAAAAAGCCAAGCAGGACTATGAAGATTATAGAAAATATGGCTACCCTTCAAGCAGGAGTAGACTATGAAAGGAATGATAGAGGCACATCGAAGAAAATAGGATTTGAGGGACCATACTTGGAAGACAAGGCTTTAGAAACTATAACCGCCTAAATCCAGAAAATAGCAACTGACATCAAATAACTGAAAGATACTGGGGGCAAAGGAAAGAAGCATGATAACCTCCCATTTTGTGATGTTATTTTATTAGTTATCTTTAATTTTCCATACTCTTTCTTAGATAAACTAGATAAAATCATCAAATTTTTTTACTTTATTGCAGATACACCAATAAACTAACTTTTCTTATTTTTTCATTTCAGAAAACACAAAAAAATTACAAAGACCCCTCACGGTCCCAAGACCGCGAGGAGACCCCACGGTCCCAAGACCGCGAGGAGACCTCACGGTCCCAAGACCGCGAGGAGACCTCACGGTCCCAAGACCGCGAGAAGGCCTCACGGTCCCAAGACCGCGAGAAGGCCTCACGGTCCCAAGACCGCGAGAAGGCCTCACGGTCCCAAGACCGCGAGAAGGCCTCACGGTCCCAAGACGGCGAGAAGGCCTCACGGTCCCAAGATCGCGAGAAGGCCTTGCGGTCCCAAGACCGCGAGAAGGCCTCACGGTCCCAAGACCGCGAGAAGACCTCACGGTCCCAAGACCGCGATAAGGCCTCGCGGTCCCAAGACCGCGAGAAGGTCTCACGGTCCCAAGACCGCGAGAGGCCAAACGGTCTCTAGACCGTTTGGGCTCAACTTGAGCCTATAAATAGGACCTCAATGGTCACTTCAAAGGGATCGAAAATCTCAGATGTCCAGAGGCTGCCTCTCTAGCTCCAGAGAACTTTTGTCTTCCATCCACTACCCCAAGGCTGCCGGTTTGAGATCCGCATTCCATCACCAAGCTATCTTCTCTCTCCTCTCAACAGCAAAGAAGGTGGGAAGAGAAGATCCTTCATCAAGTCAATTACGAAGTGCGAAGATCGTTGCTCTCTTCACCAAGGGTTCAACTTTCCCTCCTCCGTGGAGATGACGTTCTTTCTCTCTCTTCTCGCCTCCTTCTTTGTCCTTGACATGAGCGAGTAGTTTCATTCACTAGGGTGCGGGGAGTAGCCCCACTACCCATGTTTTCATTTCATGCAATGTAATTCAATAATTTGTAATAGAGACACTCTTCTTTTCAATTCAACATCAATCGTTTAATGAATGCTAGTTGCCTGATCATCAACTTGTGTTACTTATTATCTTTTGGTATGAATTGTCTATGTTTATACCCTTAGATCTGAATATCGATTGAATGTTGGTCTTAGATGTATGTAGTCACCATATGTCTGTTTCGGTATCTAGGAGTACTTTCATGAGTGGAGTAAACTCACCCCCATCGTTGCACTTTCATACTATGAAATGGAATCAGTTGACGTATGGAAGTGCAATCTTGGTAAGGTCGAGGAACACATTTCGTGAAGGAGTAATGCAAAGCATGTGACCATTCATTATGGTATGGATGGCGTTGCAATACTCCACACTTCTCGTAGCTAGTTATTCGAAAGGAAGCTAGGACTACAAGATACTAACTGATTTGACTCTCTTTGCAGGTTGTTTTATTATGTTGCATGTCTTGATCCATGTGTAGTGGTGTGAAACCCGATAACATCCTAGTGGCCTTTAATCATTGTTTACAACTTTAATCGCTACTTTCTTGCTTTACTTTCCTTGTACTTAGTTTAAAACCAAATCAAACTTTCGATCTAAATATCAACTGTTAAGTAGTTAAGTTCAACTAAAAACGTTTTCCATCTTGATTTCATCAAGACTGTTGTCCCGAGGATTCGACCCTTAACTATACTACGATAAGACTTCTACGTGTCTTAGTACACGTGGGTGGAGTTCTTACCATAGTACTAGCAAGGCTAAACCTAGGGATTCATCATCTCTAGGATTTTTAGTGGTGTTGCAAAACTCCATCAAAAATTGGCGCCGTTGCCGGGGACAACGGAACGTTTTAGTTTTTACTTAACAACTTCTTGGTTGATTAGGATTTTACAGTTTTTCTTGATAACTACTCCAAATCTTCTTGATTTCTTCATTTCCTTCCATTATCTTAACGTGTGATTTTCTTTCTACTCAGGTAGAAAACGTGTATGCAACCCCCGCATAGCATCAGATTCTCCCCTGAACCAGAGTACGACTCTGAGGTAGAAAGAAGTTTCCACTGAAGGATTAGACTTAACCGCCAAAGAGCCAGACAGATGGCTGAAGAGCAACGCCTTGTTGCAGAAAGAGTTCACGCCGCCATAGCAGCACAACGAGCACAACTTATTGCAGACACTCGTGCTCAGGTGCAAGCTGAGATTCGAGCTGAGGAACAAGCCCGCATCCAAGCAGAGCATGCTGCTGCTCAACTTGTGTTAAGAAACAAGCATCTTCGGGACTACGCAGTCCCAAAGAATTATGAAGATGATCATCCAGTCCGACCACCGATTATTAACATACCACACTTTGAAATCCGGACGCAATGGATCCAGATCATGCAAGGCATCTCTTTCTCTGGAGCACCCGAAGACGATTGCATGGATCACCTTAAGAGATTCAAGTCACTCTGCCGACTTGTACCCCAAGCAGGAATCGCCTTGGAAGCAATAATGTTACACCTTTTCCACTTCACCTTATCTGGAAGAGCACTAAGCTGGTACAACGCTTTGGATAGACACCCCATCATCACTACTTGGACTCCTTTAGAAGAAAAGTTTCTTGAGAAATTCTTTCCACCTTCGCTAACCTATGAGATTAGGGGACAGATTAATCACTTTTCCCAACTACCTGGAGAAACACTTGCCGAAGATTGGGAAAGATTCAAAGAACTCCTGAGAAAGTGTCCTCACCATGGCATATCTCAAAATCAACAGATAGAAACATTCTATAGAGGAGTAAGTGATGATATCAAGCAATTTCTAGATTCCTCGTCTGGAGGAAATTTTATGAGAAAGAACTATGAAGATGCTTGGAATATAGTTACGCTAGGGGCCGAGAACCAATCCAATTGGGGAAGGTCGTCTAACCAACCCAAGGGGGTTCTTAAGGTATACAAAGCTGAAGAATCAATGGAACTCAAGGCCATTGCAGAGGTCCTGAAGACTATTGCTAGCAAGCAACAAGCCCTCGAAACTTCTTTCGGGGAATATGACAAGAAGAAAAGCTCTCAGGTTCAACAAGTAAAAGCAGCTACTGGAACTTGTGAAGCCTGTCATGCATCTGATCATCCCACATTATCATGTGGTTTGTTGTACAATGTCATGATGGATTTACAACCACCTATGCCGCAATATGAACCCATTATTGAGAATCCCGAGGACCAAATGCCAGAGCAAGTCAACTCCATCCATTCAATACCTGGCCAGGTGTACTACAATCCAGATAAACCAAGGAACCATCCTGGTTTCCAATACGGGAATCCTGCAGGGACCGCCAACCCACAACAACAGACTCAAGGTAGATCTTTCAATAGACAACCACCAGGATTTTAGAATAACTTCAGTCAAGGGAATTATAGACAGGGTTTCCAAAGATCTAACTATCCCAGGAACCCTTCTTACAAATATGGCCATCCAGGTCTGCACCCGCAGCTACAACAACCTCAGTTGCAGCAGCCCCAACAACCACAGTTAACGACACCTCTACAACAACCACAAGGACAACAAGTCACTCAGTATCAACAGAGGGGTGCTCCTCCCCAATCATCTGATGAAATATCCTTGATTAGACAAATGCTTCAATCTCAACAGACTATGCTTGCAAACCAGCAAGCTCAACAAAAGGCCGTAGAATCCCAACTGGCACAGATTGCCGCTCAATTGAAGCCACAAGCCGGCACTTTTGCTGGGCAACCAGAGGTAAACCCGAGACATAACCAAAACAGACCAGAACAACTGAATGCCGTCACCACACGGTCTGGTCGTGTCCTGCCTGATGTCACCAGAATCATACATGATGATGATGATGTAGCCATTCTTTCTCCAACAGGAAATTCAAGCATAGAAATAGAAAATTCTACTGAGAAAGAAAAGGAAAAGGAACCAATGCCAGAGGTCCCACCCAGAATTCCTTATCCAGACAGGCTGAAAGGGACCAGAATGGATACTAGGTTCCAAAAATTTAAAGAAGCTATGAAAAAATTATACATTGATATTCCTTTCCTCGATGCTCTTTCTGAGGTGCCCGCTTGGGCCAAATACCTGAAAACCCTCTTGTCAAGAAAGTATATGACAAAAGAACATGAAACAGTGAAACTTGCTCAGACCACTTCATACATTCTCCTAAACAAGATGCCAAAGAAAAAGAAGGATCCGGGTTCCTTCGGTATCCAGTGTTCTATTGGAAATGGTTCCAGCAAGAAAGGATTGGCAGACTTAGGAGCAAGTATATCTATTATGCCCTATTCGATGTGTAAAAGATTAGGCTTCACTGATTTGTTACCTAAGACAATGACAATTCAGTTAGTCGACTCTACCATAACTGCCCCTCTTGGAAATATTGAGGATATTCCTGTCAGAATAGGAAAGAATTCTTATGTCCCGTGCGATTTCGTTATTATGGACATCTAAGAAGACCTGAGATACCCGATAATCTTTGGCAGACCTTTCCTAGCTACTGCCCGAGCACTTATCGATGTTGAAGCAGAAACTATAATCTTGAGACTTGGGAAGGAAGCTTTCCAGTTTAGAGTTCTTAACAGCATGAAAGGTCCAAGCATTCAAGATGAAGTTTTTCTCCTGGATGCTATATATCAAATGTCCCAGTTAGAAATGTCCGAACCCTCCGATGAGCTGGAAAGTGCCTTGACAAATCCGGAAGTAGAATTTTCGGCAAACGAGATAGTGCAACAATGCCTTCAATATTTAGAAAAAGTTGAAGAAGCCCCAACAACCACCTTTGAAGAACTCAAGGCTATCACCGTTATAGAAGCGACCGAGCCACCTAAGGCCCCTGAATTGAAGGCCTTACCCGAAGGACTCAAACATGTCTTCCTTGACAGCGGGAAACTTTGTCCAGTGATCATCAGCTCCACTCTGGAGAAAGACCAAGAAAATAGGCTTCTCGATGAATTAAAGAGGCATAAGAAAGTCATTGGGTATAAAATGACTGATTTGACGGGTATACGTCCCGCTTTATGCATGCACAAACTGCCCATGGTTGAAGAGTTTAAACCATCAAGAGAACACCAGAGAAAGTGAAACCCCAACCTCAAGGAGGTGGTTCGCGTTGAGGTCCTCAAACTTCTAAAGGCAGGTATCATCTACCCCATTTCGGATTCTCAGTGGGTTAGCCTAGTACAGGTGGTCCCAAAAAAGGGGGGGGACCATTGTTGTCCTTAATGATAAAAACGAACTAGTACCCACTAGAACCGTGACTGGGTGGAGAATGTGCGTTGACTATAGAAAACTTAATAAATCCACGCGAAAAGATCACTACCCCCTGCCTTTCCTAGATGAGGTCCTCGACTGCTTAGCTCATCAGAAATTCTTCTGTTACCTCGATGGTTATTCCGGGTTTTACCAAATCCCTATACACCCGAAAGATCAAGAGAAAACTACTTTCACCTGTCCTTTTGGGACGTATGCTTTCAGAAGAATGCCATTCGGGCTTTGTAATGTGCCAGCCACTTTTTAGAGATGCATGTCTGCTATCTTTGCAGGATTAACAGAATCTATAATGGAGATATTCATGGATGATTTCTCAGTTTATGGAAACTCTTTCGACAACTGTCTGCTCAACCTGGTTCAAGTTTTACAAAGATGCGAGGACACAAACCTCATCTTAAATTGGGAAAAATGCCATTTTATGGTAACGGAAGGTGTTGTCCTCGGACACAGAGTGAGCGACAGAGGAATCGAGGTGAATCAAGCAAAAATTGACGTCATCTCGAAATTGATGCCACCAAAAGATGTAAAAGGGGTACGTGCTTTCTTAGGCCATGCTGGGTTTTACAGAAGATTTATCAAAGACTTCTCAAAAATAGCAAAACCCATGACACAACTGCTGACCAAGGACACATAATTTAACTTTAACCAAGAATGTTTGCAAAGTTTCACAACTCTAAAAAATGCCTTGATTTCCGCACCCATTCTAAGAGCTCCAGATTGGTCACAACCATTCGAAATCATGTGTGACGTGAGCGATTATGCCATAGGGGCTGTTTTAGGGCAAAGAATCAACAAGAAACCCTATGATATATACTACACATCTAAAATGCTGGATGAAGCACAGAAAAATTACACCACTACAGAAAAGGAATTCTTAGCTGTCATCTACGCGTTCGAGAAATTCCGCTCATACCTGATTGGAGCTAAAGTTATTGTCTACACTGACCACTCCGCTATACGGTATCTAATTCAGAAGCAAGATGCAAAACCTAGACTTATCCGCTGGGTATTAATGCTTCAAGAATTCGATTTGGAAATCAAAGACAAAAGCGGGGTGGAAAACGTCGTCGCTGACCATCTCAGCCGTATTAGAGTCGAGGATGAAGACAAAGTACCTATCCGAGACTCCCTCTCGGACGACCAATTAATGAAAGTCGCTAATGGATTCCCCTGGTATGCCGACATTGTTAATTATTTGGCAACATGAATCATTCACCCATCCGCATCCTATCACGACAAAAAGAAGTTCATTCACGACGCTAAGCAATATTTCTGGGACGAGCCCTATCTTTTTCGCTTATGCGCAGATGGACTCTTTCGTAGATGCATTCCAGAGACGGAAATCACTTCGGTTATTGAGCACTGTCACTCAGGCCCCGCTGGGGGCCACATGAGTTCTAAAAAGACAGCTCTTAAAATCCTGCAATCTGGCTTTTATTGGCCTACCATCGCAAAAGACGCACATGAATACGTGCGATCATGCGACAAGTCCCAACTATCTGGGGGAATCACCAGAAGAAATGAAATGCCATTGAACATATGGAAAGAAATCAAACTCTTCGATGTATGGGGAATTGATTACATGGGCCCTTTCCCCTCATCCTACGGATACATGTACATCTTAGTTGCTGTGGATTATGTGTCAAAATGGGTAGAAGCTCTACCGACCATCTCTTGTGATTCAAAACCGGTAATCAAGATGTTTAAAGAGATAATATTCCCCAGATTCGGCGTCCCAAGAACGATAATATCTGACGGCGGATCACATTTCTTGGAACGGAGCTTTGAAGCCTTATTAAGAAAATACGGAGTCAACCACAAAGTTTCTACACCGTATCATCCACAGACATGTGGACAGGTTGAAGTCTCCAATAGGAAAATTAAAGCTATCCTAGAAAAGACTGTCAATCGGCACCGCACCGATTGGTCCACCAAACTATCTGACGCTCTATGGGCTTACCGTACAACTTTCAAAACACCAATCGGAACAACACTGTTTCGATTAGTGTATGGGAAGTCCTGCCATTTGCCAGTTGAATTAGAGCATAAGGCTTGGTGGGCCATTAAGCAACTAAACTTTGATCTCAAAGGCACTGGTGAATTCAGACAACTGCAACTCCAAGAACTAGAAGAATTACGAATGACAGCCTACCACAACCCAAGAATTTACAAAGAAAAAACTAAGATGTGGCACGATGGCCACATAAAAAGAAAGGATATAACTGTCGGAGACAAAGTCCTCCTATTCAACTCCATATTAAAAATGTTTCCTGGAAAATTGCGTACTAAATGGTCGGGGCCTTTTACAATCAAACATATATACCCGACAGGAGCTGTCATTATTATCGATGATAATGGAGGAGAGAGGACCGTAAATGGTCACATATTAAAAAAGTACCACACTCCGGCAGACAAGTTATCAAGACAAACCATAGAGATACATGACCCTATAAAGTCAGCATAGTCGGAGCAAAATCTTATCGAGCCAGCGACGTTAAACCAAAGCGCTTCTTGGGAGGCAACCCAAGGCCTGAGTATCACCTTCCCTAATTTTTCTAGCCTTTTATTTTGTTTTTAAACCTCTTTTGTTTTTCTTTGTTTTTCTTTTTTTTCTTTAAATCTAAAAATATAAAAAAAATCCACATGATCTTGAGGTCAAACGGTCTCAAGACCGTTTGGGCCCTCGCGGTCTTAGGACCGTTTGGGCCCTCGCGGTCTCAGGACCGTTTGGGCCCTCGCGGTCTCAGGACCGTTTGGGCCCTCGCGGTCTCAAGACCGTTTGGCCCCTCGCGGTCTCAAGACCGTGAGGTTCCTCGCGGTCCCCAGACCGTGAGGATTCCTCGCGGTCTCAAGACCGTTTGGAAGGCCGACCCCACCTAAAACCTATAAATATACCCTCCCCACCAACGTTTCTCTCTTCTTAAACCCCGAACTTCCAAGCTTCGCTGTTTCATTCATCTCCGAGCTCCATCTCCGCGCTCTCTGACGCCGCTTCCGTTTCAAGTTCTTCGCCGACGACTCGGCTTCGCCGCTGTCGTCTCCTGCTCGTCATCACTCGTGCGCCCCTGCTGTAACGCCCACCGCACCTAGGCTCTTCGTCGATTCGCTGACCGCACCGACAGGTTGACAACCCGGTGATTCATTAAACAATAGCTTGCATTCGAACTCCTCTCCGCCCTTGTCACCGTCGTCGTTTCCTTGGTTCTCTGCCGACGAACGACCGCGCGGTTTGTCTCCCGCTTGGTTCGTCTCCCTCACGGCCCCGCACTGTTCGTCTCTCTCGCGGTCTCCAGACCGTGAGGCCCCTCTCGGTTCGTCTCCCTCGCGGTCTCAAGACCGTTTGGATCCTCGCGGTCTCAAGACCGTTTGGATCCTCACAGTCTCAAGACTGTTTGGATCCTCGCGGTCTCAAGACCGTGTGAGCCCAAACGGTCTCAAGACCGTTTGAGACCAAACAGTCTCAGGACCGTTTGAACTCAATCAAACTACTAAAACTCAAACTCAAAATAATTTTACTTTGTTATAATGCCAAAATTTACGATTTCTAACTTTTGTTTTATTGTCAATCATTTCAGAATGACTTCACCTGTGAAGCAAGGATCAATAGATGCTCCTTTCTGGACAAAGGAGAAATTACTAGCTGAACGAACAAATCTCCAAAACATAGTTGACCAGTACAAAAAGACTGGACAGGTCCCAGCACAAGTGAACCTGATTGAAGTCATTAAAGACATAAAGCGAATCAACCACTGCTTAGATGAAGAATCTTCTGAAGAGGAGGTAGAAGAGATTTCATCCGACGAGGCCTCAGAATACCAGCCCTCCCCTGAGAAAGAATCACCCACTACAAAATCTAAGGGGAAGAGAATGGCTCAAGAATCCACAGCTGAGCCAGCACCTAAGAAGAGAGCCAGGAAGCAGGTTCACCCCCCCTCTGCAAGGGAACAAATCCTGGCAGGGTACATCCCACCATCCACCACCACCACTACCACCCCTGCCACAATAACTGTTCCTATTTTTCCTCCCATCACCACCACAACACCACCACCCGAAAACCTTCA
The DNA here is from genome assembly GCA_963693085.1 of Alisma plantago-aquatica. Classification (NCBI taxonomy): domain Eukaryota; kingdom Viridiplantae; phylum Streptophyta; class Magnoliopsida; order Alismatales; family Alismataceae; genus Alisma; species Alisma plantago-aquatica. The sequence goes on from OY856411.1 coordinate 1,474,624,281, forward strand.
TCTCCATAACATCCCCTCCATTAGCCAACTCCTTAAACCAACCAAGTATGTCTGCCCCAGCATACTTATGAAGATGGGGATCTACCACAGAATCCTCACTCCTCTTGAAAATTCAAACCTTTCCCGGCTCTGCTTTGTATCTGAATTTTCCTACACTGAGCCCACAACAGAATTCTTCACCTACTTCAACAAAGAAGTGGTGGACATCATGCATAGAGAAAGGGATGGTGGTGACCGCAGAATAACCATCAGAATCTTTAACAACGAGGTGGTCATCATCGAAAATCTTCTGAATGAAATCTTTGTTGACAATCAAGACCAGCTGAAGAAAGCTAAGGCAGCTGGCACAGAACACCCCGGGTTCAACAAACATACCTTCTGGAAATCACTAACGGGGTTACCAACCTTCGATGCAAGGACAAGAAAGGCCTCCAACATTCATTCTGGCCTAGTGCGCATGCTCCACAAAATCATCATCGGCGCACTCTTCCCCAGACCCGAAGGAGGAAATGTTCTTATATCTGACTTTTTTGTCCTCTGGTCAGTCCTAAAAGGAATGCCCATTAACATTGGACGACATATGCTGCTCAAGCTATCAGCCTTTGCCCTCGGAAAAGAAATTTGCATAGGAGGTCATATCACATCTATCATCAAATATATTAAGATGGATAGACTTCTACCCAAATGCAACCCAATCAAGGGCGACATCCTTACCAACGAACAGACACTAAAGAACTCCCATATCTTAAAAGATAAGGATGGAAGGCTGCACTACGTGTTCTGCCCCACAAAATCTACTAGAACCCTGCTCCCACTTCCAGAGCTTGCTGACTATGACAAGGACAAGCTCCTATTCACCGAGGACGAGATCGCCAAAATCATAGCCTCAGTCAAGGCCAAAGAAAAGAAAGTAAAGGCAGGGTAGGCAGAACTCAGTATAACTGCCCCGACAGCTAAAACAACAAAACTTCTAGTCAAACGACCTTCCAGAAGGCTCGTAAAAGCACATGAGCTGTCGGGGACACCTACATCAAAGCCTAACCCCGAACCTGAACCCCCCCCCCAGAAGAACATATTACATCCTCATCACTAGACTCTTTTATAATGAGTCTAAATGTTGAGCTCGCCACCACCTCTCCACCTTCCACCACCCCAATATCTACCACCACACCACCATCAACCACCCTTCAATCATCCTCCACACCACCTTCCTCTACCACCCCACCACCACCCCCACCCTTCTTCACTTCGGCCACCCCATTCTCCACCTCAATGCCCGAATTCTCCTCCTTCACATCCACCGACTTTCCATCAACATTCCCAGATCCATTTCTCTCTCCGGGAATGCCACCACTTTTTCCACCCACCACCACCCCGACATCGCTGGTGACCCCATCTACAGTCACCACGCAATTCGCGGGTCCATCAACAGTGTCTTTTCCGCATGACACTACCATTCCACCCCGACCCCAGCCGCCTCACTCTTCATTTACTGGGGTCCCTTATACTAACATCGGTGCGGAATTCGGACGTCAATTCGACACCATCCGAAACCTCCTCACCGACCCATCTAACATTTTAAATTCTATTTTTTCATGTGTGCAGGGTCTAACACAACAGGTTGCCCAGATTGGTGAGCAGAACCGCGCCATGCCAGACATCCTCCAAGGAATCCAACAACGTCAAGATTCAGTGGCCAAGCAAGTCGACCACATCGACGGCCACTGCAACAACTTGCCCGAGTTGATCCATGGAGTACAACGCCAACATGAAGTGTTGGCAAAGTAAGTCGATAGGATTTCTACGCAGACTCTACCTCTGCCAGAAACCCTCCGCGAGCTGAAGCAGCAACAACAAGCTTTCAGCACGCGCCTGGACGACATCACCACCACCCTCACACAACTACATAATCGCCAGGAGGAGTCGTCAAATAATGAGCTTATTCAGCTAAGAGCTCAAGTAACCGATCTCACAGCACGACTCCTCTCGACCGAACAACGTTATTCTGATCTAAAAGAAACCCACGAAGCACTGCTCGAAACACACGAGCACGTGCAAGTGGCATATGATGAACTCCAATCCATCCATCGTCTGTGCAAGAAGAAAGCACAAAAGAAGACAACTAATGACGATGAAGATGATGCTGATGACGGGGAAGATTCTGACTCCTCCGCTGACTCAAACAATAGTTCCTCCTCAGCTGATGACTCCGACAAGCCTGATGATGCTGGGGCAGGCCCCAGCCAAGGAGCAGAACCAAAACATCAGCAAGATCACCAAACTGGTGATAAAGATCACAAATCCCCTGCTCATACATAGAATGTCAACATATATTTCGGGGATCAATTTCTAAACTTTTCTGCGGGATCTCTGGGGGAGGCTGCCAAAGAAGTGGCTTTTGCTGAGTTCGAAAAATGCATTCAGGGAACCAGCAACACTATACCAGCCACAGCAGCCCAGCAAATCTCTGCACCCGAACCGTCAGTTCCTGAACTTGAAGAATCAGAAAGAGTATGCCTAGACACTGATGACGATTTAGACACTCCTTCTGATTCTGATAAAGATTACAAGCTGCAGCAGTACATGGACAGCATAGAACAAACTTCTTCCCCTACACCGCAAGAGCTACCTCCACCGCCACCTCTACCTAACAAAATGCACGATTTAGATATGGCGGCCATCTCTACCTTAGACACACAGGATATCTTCATCCTCAACACTATAGTAGATGATGCCAAAGCAGGGGAGGATGTCATATATCAAAACACGAAGACCAAACGCAATCTGACGTGTGAAAACTTCCGTTCCTTACTTCGACCCTAGTCGCCGGTGAAGATGGCAATGTTTCGTACTCTCCTTGACAACTATATCGAGATCTACAAAAGCTCTCGGCGTCAGCAACCGGTTCTCAACGCCTCACTCACACTGGGATTGTGCTTACTGTACAAAGAGTTCCAGCACAAATCCATTACAAGGTTGCACAGGGGGATCAAAAGAAAAGCGAGATACATAACCGTGCCTTTCCAAGTTTGTAAACACTGGTTGCTCATGATTGTGGACACTGTCGCCCGCGACGCCAAAGTGTACAATTTCTGTGCCAGTGACTTAAAGGTCGGGATAATCAATTTTGTTGGAATCGAAGCCGGGGAGGCGAGATGCATCCCTTTTCGGCTGCTAAAGCTGATATGGGCCACGTGCCCTTCTCTCAGCCAGGACTGGAGCTCCCCCTGGTTCAAAATAATTAACCCACATGTCCAAGCCACTGAAGGTTCCTGGGACAACGCTTTTTACGTCATAAGGCACATCCTAGCGCTAAACCAGCAGGTCCCTTTCACTGAACTCGTTAATGACGATTTCCACTCCTTGCGAGGACGTTACGCCATGGAGCTTATCTGCGACAGAAGATTCTTCAACGACCCTACCATGGCGGCAGACGACGTCCCTCGTTATCTCTTTTCATCTATTCAACGTCCGCAGAGGAGACCTTTCAGACAAACCCTAGCGGCGTTGACAAAAGAAAAACACCCATCCAATGTCACCAAGCAAAGCCAATGGAATCCTTCCATCTTCGATCTGGCTCCTGATAAAGGTGACATTGATCTGATATCAGGGGTAGCCATCAAGACATCTTCATCACATATGGTACCCCAATCTGCCATTGAACCTTCATTTCCCGATTTCGATCCGGAAGCTTGCAAAACTCTTTCAGATAATGAGCTCCGACTAATAATGTCACGGCTATATGCCGAAAAAGACGAGATGGTATATAGTGACGGAGATATATTGGTTATGGTAGATGCCCTCCATGAGACCTTACAGTTCAAGGGTTCCATGTCTGTAAGTGTAATGACTGCTTATCAATACTTGCTTGCACGGAATCACAACACGGTCTATATGGTGTCAGCTTACATGAAGGATGATCTTCTCGGGCTGAAGAACTTCAGAACAAAGGAGTCAACCATCTCTTATCTCCAACATACAACTCCGAAGTTCATCATGTTACCTTTCCTTCATCAAGATCACTGGATGTTACTGGCAACCAATCTTCACGAAGGAACAACAATAATCTACAACAGTTCCGACAGCCAGTATGATCCAAAACGGAAAGCATACACTACAACTCCAAAGACACCAACGGAGGAGGTGGCGAAGGAGTGTGCTGACAAATTACACGATCTTTTAGGTCAGCACACGCGGGCATATGACAGAGATCACTTCAAATCACCAGCCTTCTGCCACAGGTGCCCCCAGCAAATCAGAGAATCAAATGACTGCGGCTTCCACGTCCTCTACTGGATGTATACAATTCTGGCCCTTCACAAGCCGGTAGAGGACATGATAGAGGTGGATTACCACGCACTACGGGGAAAGTTTGCAGCCAACTTACTCAGAACACATGGGGCAAATAAAGGATTAACCGAACCTTGAATGCCCTTGTCCATGCATTTCTCAACCTATCACTTTGACACTCTGTGGACAGAGTGCGTGATAAGTTAGGGGGGAGTGCATTGGACAAGGGCGAGGTATCATTCTGCTTCAACCCTTCTATTTTTTTTCGCATATCAATTTTCAAACTTTCTGTCCATATTTAGACTTTTTCCAGTAATTTTTTTTCAATAAAATAACTTTTAAGTATAACTTTCATCCTGGAAAGAATCACCTTAGCTAAGTTAGAGATAAAGTAGTCCTCATATAAATAATAAGATTAGCATACAGGCATGAAATGGCGAATTCATAAATTTCATTCACTATTGGTTTCTATACTTTTACTTCAGTTCTATCTCAGACTCTTCACAGGTCAACTTCAGGGCCAAAGCGAACCGAAAACTCTCAAAGTCAAGAGGGAAATCAGGGAAATCCAAAATCAAGAAATCTCGCGAGCGGACCACCAATTAAAAATAAGTGCATGTCAGGAACTCTAAGAACAGTTTTCTTCTTTCAATAAAAGAGGCTTGGCCGCCCAATCAAAAACCCTAACAAAACCCACTTCCTAAGCCTGTGAGATTCGAATAAAAGCCAGAGTGCTGAATAAAAACATGAGAGTTGTGCCATGCATAAGGACCTATATGAAGAGCCAACAAAGATCTCACCCGGCCGGTACATACATCTGCCCTCATGAAGGCAGATGTGTCGTGCCCGGTAATGAGATCCTAAGGTTCCCTAATATATGAAAAGGCTGATAAAAGAGCTCACCCGGCCGGTACATTCAGCTGCCCCCATTAAGGCAGATGTGTCGTGCCCGGTAGTGAGTCTCTAAAAAGCATAGACAAACCCTTCCCCACTTGAAGGGGGAGTTACACAATAAGCCTTTTAAGCCAGCCCTCATACCCACTCTAACTACCGGTAGGTTTCTCCAAAGAAGTATAAAACTGATTAGAGTCGATGACATGCACATAATAAGAAAGGTGGTCCCAATGCGAGATTCACGATATGAAGGAACCTGAGATCCATGCAACTTTTGATACTCGAAAGAGTTAGTGTAAGCAGAAGCCCTGATAAGACCTCGGTAGATCTCTGACCTAGAATTGAAGCAAGAGTATGGAAACCCTAATTAAATAAAATCGCCTCGCCATTACATACCTTGGCTCTATCTAACTTGAGGACAAGCTAGACTCTAAGTTAGGGGGGGTGATAACCTCCCATTTTGTGACGTTATTTAATTAGTTATCTTTAATTTTCCATACTCTTTCTTAGATAAACTAGATAGAATCATCAAATTTTTTTACTTTATTGCAGATACACCAATAAACTAACTTTTCTTATTTTTTCATTTCAGAAAACACAAAAAAAATTACAAAGACCCCTCACGGTCCCAAGACCGCGAGAAGACCCCACGGTCCCAAGACCGTGAGGAGACCTCACGGTCCCAAGACCGCGAGAAGGCCTCACGGTCCCAAGACCGCGAGGAGACCTCACGGTCCCAAGACCGCGAGAAGGCCTCACGATCCCAAGATCGCGAGAAGACCTCACGGTCCCAAGACCGCGAGAAGGCCTCACGGTCCCAAGACCGCGAGAAGGCCTCACGGTCCCAAGACCGCGAGAAGGCCTCACGGTCCCAAGACAGCGAGAAGACCTCACGGTCCCAAGACCGCGATAAGGCCTCGCGGTCCCAAGACCGCGAGAAGGTCTCACGGTCCCAAGACCGCGAGAGGCCAAACGGTCTCTAGACCGTTTGGGCTCAACTTGAGCCTATAAATAGGACCTCAACGGTCACTTCAAAGGGATCGAAAATCTCAGACGTCCAGAGGCTGCCTCTCTAGCTCGAGAGCACTTTTGTCTTCCATCCACTGCCCCAAGGCTGCCAGTTTGAGATCCGCGTTCCATCACCAAGCTATCTTCTCTCTCCTCTCAACAGCAAAGAAGGTGGGAAGAGAAGATCCTTCATCAAGTCAACCACGAAGTGCGAAGATCGTTGCTCTCTTCACCAAGGGTTCAACTTTCCCTCCTCCGTGGAGATGACGTTCTTTCTCTCTCTTCTCGCCTCCTTCTTTGTCCTTGACATGAGCGAGTAGTTTCATTCACTAGGGTGCGGGGAGTAGCCCCACTACCCATGTTTTCATTTCATGCAATGTAATTCAATAATTTGTAATAGAGATACTCTTCTTTTCAGTTCAACATCAATCGTTTAATGAATGCTAGTTGCCTGATCATCAACTTGTGTTACTTATTATCTTTTGGTATGAATTGTCTATGTTTATACCCTTAGATATGAATATCGATTGAATGTTGGTCTTAGATGTATGTAGTCACCATATGTCTGTTTCGGTATCTAGGAGTGCTTTCATGAGTGGAGTAAACTCACCCCCATCGTTGCACTTTCATACTATGAAATGGAATCAGTTGACGTATGGAAGTGCAATCTTGGTAAGGTCGAGGAACACATTTCATGAACGAGTAATGCAAAGCATGTGACCATTCATTATGGTATGGCTGGCGTTGCAATACTCCACACTTCTCGTAGCTAGTTATCCGAAAGGAAGCTAGGACTACAAGATACTAACTGATTTGACTCTCTTTGCAGGTTGTTTTATTATATTGCATGTCTTGATCCATGTGTAGTGGTGTGAAACCCGATAACATCCTAGTGGCCTTTAATCATTGTTTACAACTTTAATCGCTACTTTCTTGCTTTACTTTCCTTGTACTTAGTTTAAAACCAAATCAACCTTTCGATCTAAATATCAACTGTTAAGTAGTTAAGTTCAACTAAAAATGTTTTCCATCTTGATTTCATCAAGACCGTTGTCCTGAGGATTCGACCCTTAACTATACTACGATAAGACTTCCGCGTGTCTTAGTACACGTGGGTGGAGTTCTTACCATAGTACTAGCAAGGCTAAACCTAGGTATTCATCATCTCTAGGATTTTTAGTGGTGTTGCAAAACTCCATCAAAGCACACCGAAAAGGTGATGAAGTGTGTCACCTGTGGTGAAGGAGGACACGGAGTCGATAACTGTATCTACAACAGACCTTAAGAGAGTGAAGACAATGAATGTAAAGAAGAGTCTACGTAGTATGTTTCCCATGCCAACTTGAAGAGGCCAGATCACCCTGGTTTCAACTATGGGAACAAGGATGCAGCTGAGAATTCACACCAACAGGTGAATTCGTAAAAGCCACCGTCAGGATTCGAAAAAAGGAGCAGACAAGTGTCGTATACTCAAACAACCAATTACCAGACAAATAATAATAACTACTCAGTACAAGGTAGGAACTAAACTAGCCAAGGGGCAAGACCGAGCCAAGGAACAAGTCAAGGTCAAGGATAGGGGAAAGGAAAAGATAACAACCAGTCGGACTTAGTAACTCAACTGTTCGACTTTGCTAAAAGTCAAGCTACTGTGAATGACCAACTGGCGCATAGTGCCCTTGCCAATTCTAGCGTCCTAACAACTATGCAAGTGTAGATGGCAGATATGCAAATGAATCAACGCCAGATCAACCAACAGCTCGTGTAGTTGGCTGAGTTAGTGAAGAACCCCTCAGGAAAGATTTCGTCAAACACATAGACTGCAAAGATGGCTACCCTCCGATTAGGGAGGACATTGATCAATTCTGGAATGGGAAACAACAAATAGGAAGATAAAGTTGAGGAACCCCAACAAGAGAAGGAAGTTTCTTCCGAGAAGTCTGTTGACAGGGAGATTCCTGTTGAGGAGAGCCGTGAGAAAAATGGAGGAGCTAGGGATCTTGATCCCGTTGAAGAAATCTTTATGAAGAAAAGCCCATATGTACCAAGAATCCCATTTCCATACAAGCTTATCAAGGCCCACCTGAAGAAAAGATATGAAAAGTTCATGGAGGCAGTAAAGAAATTGCATATAGATGTCCCATTTCTGGATGCATTGGAGGAGATGTCGGCATACGCTAAGTTTTTCAAGGACCTTATCACAACGAGAAGGAGAGGAAACCACGTCGAAATGGTACACCTGGCAAACATGTCCAGTGCGTTTGATCAGGCTGAACTACCTACCAAGAAGAAAGACCCAGGGGCTTTTAACACCCCTTTTTGTATTGGAGACAACATCGAAAGGAAGGGACTGATAGATTTGGGAGCCAACATAAGCCTAATGCCCCTGCGTTTAGCACAAAGATTGGGATTGACCGATATGGTAAAGGCAAGTATGCAGATAGAACTAGGTGATCACACTTTTAACAGACCAGTGGGTATAGTGGAAGACATCTTGATCTGTGTGGGACGGTTCTTCGTACCTTGTGATATTGTTGTGATAGATATTGTGGAGGACCTGAAGTGTCCGATAATCTTTGGATGACATTTTCTAGCTAGTAGAAGAGCCCTGATAGATGTCGCAGAAGGCGTCATAACCCTATGAGTCAGAAGTGACCACATTGACTTCAAAGTGAAGGATGCTATGAAGGGCCCATCACTTTTTGAGTTAGTCTACTTCATGGATAACTATAACCAGTATTTTGAAGAGATTCAAGAAGAGAAAGCCATTGTGGACCCACTTATGAGGGCCTTAAACAACCCAAATCCTTTGATGGAAGACCCCGAAGTGGTTGAGATACTAGATTATCTTAACCAAGGTGAAGAAAGTCTCAGTCATGACAAAGAAGTGATAGAGATAGTGAAGTACGCTTCTTTGGAACAGTCAAATGAAGAGTTAGAAGCTCTGAAGCCAAGGCCGAAACTAAAGCCACTACCAGAAGGGCTGAAGTACGAATTCCTAGACGAGGATAGAAGGAATCCCTTCATCATCAATGTTAACCTCACAGAAGAACAACGGTAAAGACTCCTGGAAGAGTTGAGGGAGAATAAAAGAGCTATTGGATATTTTGTTGAGGATATCAAGGGACTAAATCCAACTCTGTGCATGCACATGATAAACTTAGAAGAATCGACAAGACCGTTGGTACAACCTCAAAGGGAATTGAACCAAATGTTGAAGGAAGTACTCAAGAAGGAGATATTGAAGCTATGTGACGTGGGAATCATATACCCAATAAGCGACAACAATTGGATGAGCCTCATTCACATAGTACCTAAGAAGGGTGGAATGACTGTGGTGAAGGGAGATAGCAGTGATGAAGTCACCACCAGAACTGTCATAGGCTAGAGAATGTGTGTTGATTATAGAAAGCTAAATTCGGCCACGAAGAAAGACCATTTTCCCTTACCATTTATTGATAAAGTCCTTGAATGACTTGCCCACCATGATTACATCTACTTCTTAGATGGATATTCTAGATTTTATCAAGTCCCGATACACCTGAACGATCAGGAGAAAATGACGTTTACATGCATCTATGGCACATACACCTTCAGAAGAATGTCCTTTGGCTTATGCAATGCTGTTGCAACTTACCAGCGTTGCCTGATTTCTATGTTCTCTGACTTCTTAAAGGATATAGTTGAAGTATTTATGGATGACTTCTCTATTTATGGAAAAGATTTCGATGCTTGCCTAAGAAATTTGTCCCTAATTCTGCAAAGATGCAAAGAGAAACATTTAGTCCTGAACTAGGAGAAGTCCCACTTTATGGTTCAGAGTGGCATTGTCCTAGGACACAAGGTCTTCAAGAAAGGCATTGAGGTGGGTCTGAGAAAGATCGAAGCCATCTCCAAACTCCTGCCACCAAAATCTGTGACAGGAGTAAGAAGTTTCCTAGGTCATGCTGGATATTATAAGAGGTTCACTAAGGACTTCTCGAAGATTTCAAAGCCCCTTTCAAATTTTCTGATCAAGGACGCAGTGTTCGAGTTTGATGACAAGTGTTCAAAAGCTTTTGAGACCCTAAAAGAGGCTTTAACCTATGGACTGATCTTGCAGGCTCCAGATTGGGATCTACCGTTTGAAATAATGTGCGATGCAAGTGACTATGCCATAGGTGCAGTCCTAGGACAGAAGAAAGATCGGAAGCACCATGTCATATGTTATGCCAGTCGTACGCTTGACAAAGCCCAACTGAACTACACCACTACTAAGAAGGAGATGTCAGTGATTGTTTTTGTGTTTGATAAATTTTGATCATTCCTTATAGGAGGCACAATTAAGGTTTATACTGACCATGGGACTATACACTATCTCATGAAAAAGAAGGACACAAATCCAAGATTGCTTAGGTGGGCCCTGTTGTTACAAAAATTTGATCATGAAATCATTGATAAGAAAGGAGAAGAAAATGTGGTCGCAGACCACTTATCTAGAATAGTTTTCAATGAGGTGAATCAGTTACCGATGAACGACAATTATGCTGATGGCTTAGTCTGATGAGAAAAGTCTGCCATGGTTTGCAGATATTTGTAACTATCTGGCTTGTGGCCAGCTTTCGCCGGGCATAACATACAACTATAAAAAGAATCTCTTCTATGATGTTAAGAACTATTACTGAGACGACCCACTACTATTTAAGAGGTATTCTGACAGCTTGTATCGAAGGTGTATACCAGAGGAGGAAGTCTCGTTGATCCTAAAAGAATGCCATTCTTTTTCGTATGGAGGACATCACATTAGAGAAAGGACAACTACAAAAGTGCTTCAATCAGGGTTTTACTAGCCCACCATGTTCAAAGACGTGACATCTTTTGTCAAGGCTTGCGAGGAATGCCGACTTACTAGAAATATCAGTAAGAGGGGCGAGATGCCTATGGCTGACTGGGTGGAAGTAGAAATATTTGACATTTTAGGAATAGACTACATGGGTCCTTTCCCGTCATCAAAAGGATATCAGTACATTTTAGTGGTTGTTGACTACGTGTCAAAATGGGTAGAGGCTATAGTGACCCAAACTTGCGATTCTAAATCTGTGATCAAGCTATTCGAGAAAACCATTTTTCCACACTTCAAAGTGCCTCGCACTGTCATAAGCGATGGCAGATCACATTTTGGAGAAAAGCAGTTTGAGGCGCTATTAAAGAAGTATGGGGTAAAGCACAAAGTTTCTAAAACCTATCACCCTCAAACCTCGGGACAAGTAGAGGTATCCAACTGGTAGATTAAATAGATTCTGGAGAAAATGGTAAGCCGCACTCAGAAGGACTAGTCCATGAAGCTTGCTGATGCTCTCTAGGCCTATAGGACAACTTATAAAACACCAATAGGCACGACGCCGTACATATTAATATATGGTAAGTCCTGCTACCTACCGCTGGAACTCGAGCATAAAGCCCTTTGTGCGATCAAGTTTCTAAACATGGATTTGGAGAAGACATGAAAAAAAAAGATTCCTGCAGCTACAGGAGCTCAAGAAGCTGAGATTACATGTCTACGAGTACGCTAGAATCTACAAACAAAGGACTAAGGTGTGGCATGACGCCCACCTAAAGAACAAGGATGTTCGTGAAGGAGACAAAGTGCTTCTTTTCAATTCAAGCATTAGGCTCTTCCCTAGAACTCTTAGAACAAGATGGTCAGGCTCCTTCTTTGTGGTAAAGATCTACCCATCAGGAATGATGGAGATTCAGAGAGAGAAAACTAGAATCTTCAAGGTCAATGGCCATAGGGTAAATTTTTTTTACAAAGATGAGACATTTGTGTGAAGATCCAAGATCAATTTGGAGGAACCAGATCATCCACATGAGAAAAGGAATGAAGAGTTTCCACATCCAGTTGAAGGACCCAAGGAGTGAAGAATTACAAAGTCTAGCTAGAGACTTTAAAGCAAGCGCTTCTTGGGAGGCAACCCAAGTTTTTGCTATTTTCTTAAGCTTTGTTTTCTCTTCCCTTTTCATTTTGATTAGTTTTGTACTCTTTTAAGTGATGTACATATCCATCTTCTTTTGAGTAATTGATGATTTAACTAAGGAAACGACCTTTGTTTTGATGTGACCGTGGTCTGGACTGCAGTCGCGGTGTAGCCTTGAATCACGCAGGACCGCGACCTGTGGTGACATGATCAAACAACCACAACCGTGACCTGTGGTTACTCTTGGAAGGAAATAGACTACGACTGCGGTTGTTCTTTGAGTAAACCATGATCGTGGTCATTCCCTCCAATATACAAGTCCCGATCGCGTTAGTATATATATCCTTAAACCCTCGTCTCTCAGACTCTTTTCGCTTCTAGCTTTCCCGAGTCTAAGATAAACCATGGTTCTACGCTCTGCCACAACTGACGAACCGCCGCTGCAGCAAAGCCGATCGCCGCACCTTCTTTCTTCGATTCTTCCGTCACAACCATCGAACAAGGTAATAGGAAAACCCCCTTTTTGCACTTTTAAATTGCCGATTTTTCGATTTTTTCCACCACCGACTTAGTGCCTTAGTCGGACCGATTTTTCCACTTCGACCATCGATGAATGTCATTCATGATTCCACCAGTTGTTCGCGGCCTTCCTAATACCCTAACCACCCTAATGGCAGAATATATAAACAACAACTAAAAACCCCAAAAACATTAATAATGATACAAATGCCTGCCGGTGAGGTGAAGGGCAGATAAATGGACAGAGAAAGGAATCGGAACGATCGGATGAAGAAGGACCACGACTCATAGTCATCACCTCTACAACCGCAACTGCGGTGTGTTCAAAAACCCTAACCCGACCGCGGTGTTGGAGAGCGCTACTCCAGCTCGCGGTCCCCTGAACCATGACTTGGCCAAAGCAAGGAAGAAGACCGCGATCGCAACCACTACCACGACCGCAATCCCTTCTCAATAAACTACGAACGCGATGTCCTCTGAGTTACTAACAAGACCACGGGTCGCAGTCCCTATATATTAATAAACTTAATAATTAAAAAGTTGTTGAATAGAAACCCAGATAATTGCAATAAGATTGTCTCTGATTAAACCAATTACAAACTAATGCATTATTGAAACCTTACAGAATGTCTTCTTCAGAAAATAGTGACCCAATCTTCAACAAGGCAACATCCCTAAAGGAGGTGGAGAAGATAGTGGGGGATTTAACAGTAGCACTCAAGTGGAATACTTCCCTCCCAGAGGCCAAATGAGTTGAGGTGCAGTTGAGGCTAGAACAGTATCAAAGAATACTGGGAAGCATGACAATGGAGGACTCCACTCATGAAACAGAGCAAACTGAGTAGATAGAGACCTCCGAATATCAACTTGGGGAGTCAGAGAGTCGAGTCCAGGGGAAGAAGAGAAAGGCTGCACCAAAGGGGCCCCAGAGTAGCAAAAAGATAAAACCACTGGGTGCTGAGAAGCTAAGGGAATAAAAGACAAGCAAGACCAAGGAAGTCATAGGGGAGACATAAACACAATCTGAAGAACCCCAATTCGTACCAAGGCACATCGTACACCACTCTACCTACGACTGGATGTACCAAAATAAGGAATTCTACCCTACCCGTTACGTAGACGTAGAAGATTTCAAAAAGATGGGAATCTACGACAGGATAGTGAAATTCCTGGAAGGTGCAAATTTATGCACTTTATGCACACCAGAGGTGAAGTCCTACAAGAAGCTGACTGCGGAGTTTCTGTCTTCTCTTAAGAAGGTCACTACCAGTAGTGAAACAAGAAGGGCCAAAGGCGGAGATTATAAACTACAAGTAAGGCTTCGAGGCGAGTATCACATAATCATGGAGGCGATGCTGAACAAATATTTAAAGAGATAGAGGAACAAGCTAAAGCATGCTCCACCACCCCGAGAGAAAAAGAAGAAGTCACCTATGAAAGCAACCAGATATCGGAAAAGTTGACTGGAGAGGAGGAGCACATATCAAAGAACTCCAAGGCCTCACTGATCACCTCGTGCTTTATTTGCACACTGCAGAAAATCACTACCTACACAATTTATGTGAGATCAGAAATGGGAACAGTTAGCAAAGAAGATCTGTTGCTAATCTGGTCAATGATAAACAAAAATCTAGTTAATATCGAGAAGATAAAAAAAATTGCCGAATACCTAATGAACAAAGGAGAGGTCTTGAAGTATAAATAAATGGAAGGACAACAAAGAATAGACGTCAAGTCCCTTACTAGCATAAGTATTCTAGCACAGAAGGGGGATAAGTTATACTTCAGGAAAAGTGGGACAAAAAAGACTCCTTCCCCTATCTGAAATGGCGTTCTATGATTCCCAAAAGCTACGGCCAACCCACAATGACATCGATATGCTTCGGGGCATTATAGGCCAGCACGAGTACAGACCCAATAATTACAACTAGAGAAAGTAGTGCCCAAGCTGTATTGAAAGAGAAAAAGAGCAAAGAGCCACGGAAGAAGTTGGCGGTGCAGAAAAAGAAAATGACAAATACAAATGCATCGCCAACCGAAAGGCCAACAACTGCCGAACAACCCACCCCAACGGTTCCACCTCCAGAAGGACCAGTGAAAATTCCAAAACCCACAGCTCTTGAGCCACATAAAGAAGCATCTACTATGGAGACAGAGGTAGAGAAAGAGGGAGGCACAATAACCGACCCATATCCCGACAAAGAACCAGAGGCAGAGCCAGAAGGACAAGGCTCCCAGGCCATACTAGATACAGAGTTCAGTGGAGCAGAGAGGGACCCAAAAGACAAAATAAAGGAGAAAGAATAAGGTCCACTGCCACCACCTCCACATCCTATGGTTCTAAGCTTGTCAACGACACACATGGAGCATCAACTGCACTAGCAACAACAACATTCACCTTCCGTCGGAGGTGCATTAGGTACACGGTTTGAAGCTATGTGGAAACACATGCATCAAACTAACACAATAAATAAAACCATCTCTTCTTCTTTGTCTGCACTAACAACGTAGGTACATGTTCTTGACGAAAGGACAAGAGCACTCCCTGACTTAATCCAAGAAGTTATATGCAGCCAATGGATGATGATGGGAATGCTAAAAAACATGAAGGATGAGATGGAAGACCTTCAGAAAGAGAGGCATGCCATCTGAGCCGATAACGAACACATGCGTCGAAGCTACGGTGCAACAATGGCTAACCTTGAAGAAGAGCGCCAACGCTTAGCAAAGGACCTCCAAAATCTGGAGAAGGAATGCGAAGAACTCGAGAACTGGTGGAAGAAAAAGAAGACCAAGTGCTCAATAAGCCCACCACACTCCTCATCTAGCCCCTCTAGCCATGATGACAACGACGTCGACAATGTGGGAGGGATGGGCACGGGAGCGAGCATGCTAGAAGAAGGAAGTAACAACACAAAAACAACATTAGCAGTTGAGCCAAGAAGAGATGAGCCACCACAGTGGTCAAGCTCCCACTATGACATAGGCGAAGAAAAATATGACACTGTCAAGGGGGCTCGACCTCAATTGCAATCCCAAAGTAGGCCAAGACAAAGCTATTGAAGATGGTGGGAAACAAGCAGAGCTTCAATTCACCCCACCTACACATGCAATGATGCTGGAAGAGTAGATTGCCATTGCACATCATGAAGAAATGGCCACTGAACTCAGTACAACAGGAGCGGCAGAGATCGATAGAATGTTAGCTGAGCTGGGGGCCAAACTCGAAGAGAGTAGTGAGTTCCTCTTATTCAAATCACATCACGATCATAACGACTATCTCTACAATGGGAATATGGAGGCAACTCTGGCAATGATGGCAGACACCAAGCTAGGGAATATTTCTGACGAGAGCCATATCAAAGATAACATAGCTGCTGAAGCTACCTCAAAAGTAGATGAACATATAGCCGCTACACAACCGTCGCACAAGGTTGCTGAACAAGTGGCCAAGGCCATGTCGATAATAGATAAAACGTTGGCACCTTTGGTACAAGAAGCAACACCCGACGATGAGGATGGCGGGCTGGCAGCCTTCTTTACAAATGAGCCCGCCAGGGAGTGAAGTGCACCAGCTAAAGCAGAAATGCTTGGAGCAGCTCCCCCTTTGCCTTGTAAGATGAAAGAAATGGACATGAATGTGGTATCACGGATCACATGTAGAGACATCCACATATTGGTAGATGTCCTCAATGACAATATACCCAGGTTAGACATACTATATAACAATAAGGGTAGATGTCTGTCCAGAGACCATTTTTGGGGTATATTCATGAAGAAGACGCGAGCACATAAAAGACTATTCAAGGTACTTTGCACCACCCTCCTGGAAGAATTCCTACACCCGGACAAGCCGTAGTCGGTCTTCAACGGGACAACACATCTAGCCAACCTCCTCTTTAGTGAAGACTACAAGATAGTAGATGTAGCCGAACTGAAGGCAGCAGTCCGGTGGAAGGAAACAAGATATGTGGTGCTGCCCATAAGGAATGTAAAGGATTGGGCATTGATTGTTGTCAATCTATATGAACGGAAAATGACGGTGCTCAATTGTTGTACATCTGAACTGGATAGCACCTCACTGGTCTACAAGAGGAAAGATGCCAAAGACTCCTTAAAGATATTACTGCATCTACAATGAGCATTCAAGGATGCATATAACAAATTTCAAGGGTCCTGGAAACTATTCTCAATTAATAAGAAAGTCTGCCAAGAAGAGGCTGGTTTGGGGAATTGTGCCTTCATAGTACTACGAATGATGGAGGCCATCAACAAGTACATCCCCTTAGAAGATCTAGATAATGAAGACATGTATGGACTGCAGGGTATGTATGCTATGGAGGTCATCTATAACTGTCAGTTCTTCAACGACCCGACGATGCCTTCAGAAGATGTACCCCAGAGGCTTCACATTGATATCCCTCTACCTGAAAAGGTCACTTGAAGGGAGCAGCTAAAGACCATGTGGGTTGATCCAACTGAGCATTCTAGGGCTGTGTCTTGGAAAAAAGGATGGCATGAAAGCTCTGGAGAAGCTACAAAACAGACGTCAGACAACGAAACAAAGTAACCTCCAATAGCAGTAGTCCCTAAAAAATATCCTCCAAAGGAACACCCTGAGGAAGGAGAGGCTGAAGAAGAAGGCATGTGCGATGCAAGAACAGACAGACTGATAGGAGAAATTACACCTTCTTTCAAGAATTTTGACAGATGGAGCTGCCTCAGTCTGTCTCTGGAAGAACTCACTATAATTATGAGTTCTTTGAAGGAAGATGATTCACCGGGAGATGTCATCTTCAAGAGAGATGGCATTTGTGTGCTAAAAGACAACCTCTGAGAAATGCTAAAAATAGGAAGGTACCTTTCTGTAAGTATGATGTCAGCTTACCAGGCGATACCATGCCAAATGCCCACATGGCGTACTTCTTATTGGTAGATGACATCCTAAGGGACAAAAGGTCAGGAGAGAAGGAGCAAATGCAACAACGCCTGGTGACATCCCCACCAAACCACATTTTCCTGCCTATTCTTCACGAAAATCATTGGACTTTACTTCAGGTCAACATCCTCAGAAGGACTGCAGTCCTCTACAACAACTCTGACGCAACCTTCACACTTAATAAGAAAACTAATATGACAACAGCAAAGACACCCACAAAAGAAAAGGTAAAAACATGTGTCGAGGCTATCGTCGACATGATAAAAAGTCAATACAAAGGGTATGACCATACGACATGCAAGCACTTCAAGAAGACACAGTTCTACCATAGGAGCCCCAAGTAGGTGCCCCTATCAAATGACTACGGTTTGTTCTATTTATCCTGGATGGTGGCCATAACCACTATTGAATTCAAGGTGGAAGGCATGCAATATGAACAATATCACGTACTAGGAGGAATATATGCAAGCATGCTCCTCGAGTCCGAGTGGGCCTCCACCAGCAATATCAAAAACAAATAAAGAAAGCCCGTTTATACATCTCACTCAAATTTTGACACCCCGAGACGTGGTGCAGGATACGTTTGGGGGACGAGTCATAAACGGGATACAAAGGTACATTTACCATGTATTTACCTCTAAATATTCTTCCAAAAAATTTGAAATTTTTGCTAAAAATACCTTTTATTTTAGAAGCTAGCCTCCACTCCTGCTAAATTTTCTAATTGTAGTGTTTCTGCCCTCTTAGAGAGAAATATATGAGCAACATATACATGTATATATGAGTAAAACAATATCATAGCAATACTGATCTATCTCATTCTAGCACTAAGACATTGTACATGTGACAACCTTAACTCATGAAACCCTCAGAGACTAGAGAAATTCACCTCGTCATACTCCTGACCAACCACCCTCACCTGGTGCTCTTGACCAGAAAATCCTTATCTCCGTAAAAAGGGAAAGAACTTCCCACTTCAAGACATATCTAAAAGAGGCTTGGTCGCCCATAAGATCAAGTAAAAATCCCTCACACCCAAGCTTGAAAGGAGAGGTAAAAAGCCAAAAAGAAATAAAGAAAAAAATATGAGAGTTGTGCCCAAAAAGATGCCAAAAGTTAACGCACGATGGGTATATTGCTTCACTCATGAATGCAGATATGTCATGCCTATAAGTGGAATATTGAAGCCATGCTTACACACCTCCAATCCTGACTGAAAACTCACAAAACCAGCAGAATTAAAGTCAGAAGCCTAAAAAGGGCAACACTGTTCATACGACAGTTGTGGGTGAGGACTTCAGAAGTAAGAGGAAATCATCTAAAGCATTAAGCCTACCCGAACACATTAGCATAGGGTCAACTAAAAAATAAAGAATTAGTGTGAAAGCTACCTTTAGAAAAAGATCTTGCACTAGTATGGTAATCACCTGAGGGAAGGGGTGATAAGTTGAGAAGGAGGAGCCTTTTACAATTGAATGTAATGGAAAGAAAATGAAGTTATGCAACTCCGGTTGAGGGGGAGGAATGATGATACCTAAGGGGTAGAAAACATGCTACAATAGTCTTGATGCAAGAATGAGATATTTCAGTCATGTTATATTTTTGTCAACTAAGATTTCTCTGAGTTCTTGAACCTACACTTAGCCTGATGACAGACTTGATTCTAAGTTTAGGGGAGTTGATAACACTCTATTTTACATACTTTTTGTATATACTTTACACCACTTTTAGTATATCTTTTGTTAGCTTTTCACATAATTTTTCTACCTTTTTTATTAAAGCCTCACTTATGTGGTTTTAGGTAAATTCACAACCTAGGTTGTGGGCCAAGACCACGACTGCGGTCCACTTATATCTCAACCACAATCACGGTTTCAGAGTTCTTTGGAGATCAAGATCATCAGGCGTCAAAGATGAATCACAGCTAGTTTACAGACCGCGGTCACTGCTCAACCTCGACTTCGAGAATGGTCGTGATCAGAACTAGATCAGGGACCAAGGTGTGAACACGTACTGTGATCAACACAGACCGTGACCAGTTTGGAGACCGCAATCGCAAATGAATTCTTGCAAACCATGACCGAATGGGAAGACCTCAACCTCGACCGCCCAGAAGCAATGCACAAGCAGACCTCGATTGCAATCGTCACTGGACCGTGATTAAGCTCAACCGAGATGAAAGTTGAATAAAGAGCAGACCACAATCACAGTCTCACACCTCACCCAACTAGGACCGTGACCACGATCTAGGCTTAAGTCGGTGGAATGTACCTATAAATAGCATGTCCACCCTTCTTGTCAAATCATCAGATCATAGATCACATCCCGAGGACCATGAAGTGTTGCTGCATTCCAGATTCATCCTAGACCATCCCATCCACCAATCTTGGATCTCCAAAGGCAGAAGAAGAGGAGAGAGAAGACTGGAGACTCTTTCTTTGAGAGAAGAAGACTGTCCATGCCATCCACATGTTAGATCCAGATCTGAAGAAGTACTGTGTTGTATCACATCTCTTCTCTCTATATCTATCATTCCATATCACTGTACTTCCCTCCTCTCTTTGTGGGACTTCATGTATCCATCTTTCTATAACGCCATTATGTTGTCCACAAGCATGAGCGGCTAACCACCTTAACTCGGGTTAGGAGTAGCCACTAAGGCTCTCCCAACATGTATATAGTCTCTTTCTATTGAATATACATATTCTTATCAAGATTATCTCCATGCACCTATTTTAATGCTTCACTTGTATGCTTAGCTACCATCTTGTGATGTTTGATTGTTGATATCTCGAAAGAGTAATATAACTTTTATCATGTGTCATGGAGTAGTATGAATGCACGAGA
This sequence comes from Alisma plantago-aquatica, assembly GCA_963693085.1. Classification (NCBI taxonomy): domain Eukaryota; kingdom Viridiplantae; phylum Streptophyta; class Magnoliopsida; order Alismatales; family Alismataceae; genus Alisma; species Alisma plantago-aquatica. The sequence goes on from OY856411.1 coordinate 1,474,644,735, forward strand.
GTGTTGTAATGCTAAGGCTTTAAAACCATATGTCATATCGCAAAGTTTACATGTGGTCATCTCGAGAGAGAGACTACCCTTAGACTTAGATCTATCCTCATCTTGAGAAAGTGTGGAATAGATGCTTTTAGTTGTTTCTTGTAATCTTGGTAAGAGTATGCAAGAGAGAGAGAGATGATGTTGCATGTTGGTGAGATGCTTTAGTAGGTGGACCCCAATCAGGGTTTCCTCCCATATACCTATCTCTTCTCGTTTCTTTTGCTTTCTTTTGTTCTTCTTATTCTTATTTTTCTTGACCTGCTTTAGTTTGTGTGCTATCGTTCCTCAGGGAATGCTTTTATATATACCCGGCTGGAGTATACGAGTGCTAGATTCCGTGTGCTTAACACTAGAAACATTGTCCCTATGTTCGGCCCCAATCGCTACATCAGACCCCATTTATCATTGTAGGATCCTGAGAGTTGGGTTATCTCTTTAAAAGTCTGACTACTCTGAATCCACTCCTTTTGGATGTGTGATTTAGGCCGATCAATGATCTAGGAAGTATTTTACATGGTCAACTGCTTGGAACTCTGAGTGGTCCCTTGACCTTAAGGTTTTACAGTTGCGTGAGGTTAGTGAGCCATTTTTTCATGATGGAGGCAAGTCGTAACCTTAATTCGTTTGAGTTATAAGCTTTAGAGTAATTTGAAGCTCACATACATAATGGATTAAAAATATAGAAAATTATGAAGTGTACCATGAAGGGTCACAGTTGCACTTGGTTCTTAACACAAGACATGGTTAGAACTGTGGCTTGTGACTCAACTTGTGCATTGGTTCCTTGAGGTTAGCTTGAAACTCCTCTTGGTATATCCTTAAGTGTCTTGTTGCATTGTATAAAAATTCATCATTCCACACTTCCATGCTATAGGGATTTAACATAACATAATTTGACTTTGAGAAAGTTAGAAGAGTAGTCACCATTTGTATTGTTAAAATATGTGAAAATCATAGTTTAGTACTATAGTGTATCACAAGATATTTCTGTACCAAAAATAGTTTTCTAGTCCCAAATATCTTGTAATATTGTATCTTAGTATAATTTCAAATTATAATCATCCAACATTTTTTGTTGCTGAATAATCATCAATATGTTTGTTCCATGGATATCAGAAGCCTTGTATTTGTGTCATGCATGGAGTGACTGAGTTTTGATATCCAATAGTAGTACAATAAGAATATCAAGCAATCAATATGCATAACTTTTAGCAAGGCAACATGATCATTCACTATGACCTTTTTGTAGGTCAGGTTATTTGATGCCAAGAATGATTGTAGAGAAGACCTTTTTATAATCTTCCATTTCGTGATGATTATCTGATTATGTTCTCTTAGTTTTCCATACTCTTTCTTAAATAAATTAGATAGAATACTTAACTTTCTAGCCTTATTGTGTATTCACCAATAAACTGACATTTCTCCTTTTCTTCTTATAGAAAAACTAAACAAATTGCAAAAGTTCCCACCCAACCGGTCTCAAGACCATGAGGACTCAAGCGGTCCCAAGACCGAGCAAGTCATAACGGTCCCAAGACCAAGCAAGTCTTAACGGTCCCAAGATTGAGCAAAGTCCAAAGACCGTAAAGAACCCAAGACCGAGCAAAGTCCCATGATTGTGAAGAACCCAAACGATCCCAAGACCGTGAAGATCCGAATGGTCCCAAGACCATGTAAAGACTTATTGATCCAAAGAACGTGTGAAGGCGACCGGTCCCAAGACCGCAAGGATCCAAATGGTCTCCAGACCATGAGGATCCAAACAGTTTCCAAACAGTGAGGATCCAAACGATTTACAAACCATGAAGATCCAAACGGTCTCGAGACCTCTCAAGACCCCCTTTGAAACCTATAAATAAGACCAAAGGGGTCCTCATAAGGGCATAGTCTCAAACGCCCAAAGGCTGCCTCATTTGTTCCAGAGATGTTTCATCCTTCATCCTTCACCCCAAGGCTACCAGTCCAAGATCCACACTCCATCCATAAGCCTAATTTCTTTCTCATCAACATAGAAGGTGGGGAGTGAAGGATTCATCACCAAAGAAACCACACAGTGTGAAGATAGTTGTTCTCTACTCCAAGGGGTCAACCTTCCTCCCTCCTATGTGGAGAGGATGTTTTCCTTCTATTCTCCTATCTCCTTCTTTGTTCTTTCCATGAGCGAGTAGTTCCATACACAAGGGTGCGGGGAGTAGCCCCTCTACCCATGTTTTCATTTCATGAATTGTAATTCATGAGTTTTTGTAAAGACCAAGTCTCTACTAAAAACCATGGCAAACAAAAACACCAATTGTGTAGCAGTGGAAGATTAAAACTTGACTTTATTCAAAATGTATAAAGAGTACTATACAAAATTTTCTTAAATGGGGTACATTTTTATTCAAGAACAAGGATCTTGGTAGAGGAAGACTCAAACTAATACAATTTGTCTCCACAAACAACATAACAAAAGTATATACAACTAGTCCAAGCTAACTAGATGTGCACAATCTCCTTATCCTTAGGCAGGTTCACTAAGCTTTCCATGCACACTCTAATCCTAATCTAGGTGGTTGGGATCACCCAGTAAGAGAAAGATAAAAATGTATGTGTCAATAAAGGATAAGGACAATTATAAAGCTAAATCATTGCATATTAAAAAGAATCCACTATACTAAGGGAGTTTAAGAGTATGAGGCAAGTGATAAAATAAGAATTGGAATTCTGCCATAGTTCAACATCAACAATTATCACATTACATGAATATATTATGACACAAACTCATATCAATATAGGGTGAGGCACCTACCGGACCTCACCATTTATAAAATGGCAGGGGGACTAAAACCCCAATGCCTGGCAGGAGGACTAAAACCTCAATGCCTTGTATAAAGTGGCAGGGGGACTAAAACCCCAGTGCTCTATAGGTGGTTTGTACTCATGTACACTACATTGTCATTTGTCCAATAAATACATCATGCATGAATAAGTCACTTGGAAGCATTGAAAGATATAAATAAAATTACATCATATCAAATGGGAATAATTTCCAACAAACATTCCAATTAAGCAAGCGAACATTGGCATTTCAAGTAATGAACAAGTATTTCAATAAAAGAGCCAACATGGGCATTTGAAGCATCAAATAATGAATAGAGCCAAGAAATGGCATTAGAGGGATTACAAGGCTAGAAATTTAGTAATGTGGGGTTGGATAAAATCCCAACGGATGAATAGGTGTATTTTCTCATTAATCATTCCACAATCATTCTTCACAATTACAATAGGGAACATGGTCCACATATTTAAATAAGGGTCACATACTGAAATAGGTCTCACATACATAAATAGGATTAACATACCTTATTGTAGATTCTTAAACATCATTTCTCACCAAAAGCTTGTTCTCCAATTCCATTTTCCTAGGAATAAATATTTCACACGAATTAATATATATTAAGGCATAAAGCATAGGAAAACCCTAATGTTGGAACTTATTTTCAAAACCACGATTTAAGACTCAAAACCTAGTCCAATAGATTAATCATATTCTCCTAATTAAGAAAACATATTTAATTTCCCAATTTGGCATTAAAATGAATTAAATACACATTTTAGATCATTTAATGTGATTAAAATGATATTTAAGATAAACTTCGAGAATTAATTTAGAAAAAGGACTCAAAAAATAAAAATTAGATTCTACAAAAAAAATCCTTTCCAACGAATATTTATTCGCATTTTTATAACCAATGGTTGATTTACTATGAGTTATTTAAATCATATCAATGAAAATGCAAGAAAAATGCCACATGAGCAAAATAAATGGGTGAATGGGAATGGGTCACTGAGGTCGGGCCCATTCTGATGTGGACCAATCACAACTGGAAGTGTCGGTGGGTCCATTTTCATTGACCTAGGTCAAATGCAAGTGAGAAGGGGGAAATTATGAAAATGCCCTTACTCGTCAAATTAAAATAATCAAAACAGCAAGGGTATAAGATTCATTTGAAACTATCGATTCTTCACTGATGAGGAGTAAAGAGGAACTAAGTTTACTGAAAGGCCCATGCAAGATTGATTGATTAATTAAAGTAGTGGGGGCAAAGTAGTCTTACCAGCACCTGGATTCCAGCTTCGAGCCATGGCAATGGCAGGCTATGGAGGTCCATCTTCACGATGCAGCTTGTCGTTCTGGGTGCGGGGATGCAAGATAGAATCATAGATGAGTTCCTTATCTTCTCGTAGACTCAACAATCCCCAGAACAAGGCCAGCCATGGCCTAGGTCGTCAGAACCTGACCGGAGCAGGGGAGGTCGCTAAGCAGGGCAAAACCCAAGAAGACGAACTGGAGACTATTAACTGGGACCGTAAGCACCCTCACAGAGGCAGTGCGAGCCAAAAGAAAGTGTCGGAGGCGGTGGAGGAGCACTTGATTGGAGAAATGATGGGCGCCGGTGAAGGCATTACGACAGTTATAGGATACACTGACTGGGTGACCACAAGGTAAAAGGAGACTGGGGAGATGGAGAGGGGCAGCCGAAGATTCTTAAAGCCACTTCAATTGGATTAAGCACAGTCAAGGCAGTGAGCAGTACAACGAGGGTGCCGGGGAAGTGAGTGGAGTAGGTCCGGGTGACTTGAGTGAGGTTAGGTAGAATTGGAGGGAAAGGTGTAAGGTTTGGGGCCTGAGGAAGCTTTAGACACCCTTAAATATGCGCTGGGAGGTCCCTAACCTTTACTGTAAATCCTCATTTGAGAGGAGGAAGAGCCCCTAGTTGGGCGTTTCATGCACTGTGAATGGGAGAAAACGAGCAGCCCCTTTTTAGATGCGCCTTGGAGAGACGAATCGAGTGGAGGAAGAATCGAGTTAAATGGTTAAGCATAGAGGGAGAACGAGACCAGGGCAAGTCGGGGGTTGGGAGCAGCCCGACGGCCAGAGGTAGAAGACAAAGGACCTACCGTCAGATCCCAGATCGACGGCCCACAGACATTGGTCGAAGCGCGTGATGGAAAAATGAATCGAAGCCATAGTGTTACAAAATGAAATGCATGATATTTAAGTAGGAACTTTAGTCACACTTTACTCCAACTCATAAATTCAATTTCAAAGGTCAAATGAAGTCCAAATGGCACCAAACTTTAACCACATGCACAAATTAATATCTAGAATCATTCTATGCAATTAGATTCTCATTTCACCCATTATTTGACCCATAATTAATATATTTCTCATTAAGGTGTATTTTAATATATTAAAATGAATGAGTTATATGAAAAGACTTCTTTTAATGGATTATATGAGTAAAATTCGAGATATCCATCCAAAATTAATTGTAAGAACAAAATCTCACCATAATATTCTATTTTGGTATATTATTATCATTTTTGAGGAGAGAGAAGGAAATTAGGTTAATTACACTCATAATTAATTCTATTACATATTTTCACTCATATCTTATCCAAAAAGATATAAAAGCTCCAAATTAACATTATCCACTTATTATCTCTCATAAAACTCCATTTTGCATTATTAGTCCTCAATTATTATCTTAAGTGGGTTATTTGTGCAAATACCCCTTTATAATCATAAATGGGGGTAAAAATGGAATTTCACCATCATTAATGCTCAAATTGCATATAGAGTCCAAAAATGATTCAAAAGGATGGGAAATTTATGAAAAAGGTCCAAATGAACTAGAAAGCAAAGAAAAGCTCAAAAGCGGGTAAATTGTAGGGAGGACCCTAGATTTCAGTATGTTACAACACTCCACCCCTTAAAGAGGATTTTGTCCCCAAAATCACCACAAGAGGGAAGAGATGGTGAGTGTGTAACGTCCCAACCTTAAACAACTAGATGGGTACTAAAATATCTATACATAATCCAGGTGTTACTGAGGTTTCCACCAATCCTATAACCTTTTATCAAACACAAAAGTATTAGCATTTTTGGCTTATTAGCATAATCTCCCTCATGCGAAACATCATCTTTATTATTCCATCGCTTTGATCACATTTTATTCATATTATTTTCAAAACAATTACATCTCAATATTATATCATTTGTATTTCCCTCAACCAATGGTTTTAAGCACAATTAGGGTTTACTATGCCATTTCAACATTTATAGATGCATTAGATAAAAAACCTTAATATTATTATCCTTTAACTTCATCATGTATGATTATCACATATTATTGTGGTGAGAACCACATAATATTATCCAGCAAATTCTTAAACCTATAACAGTCCAAGTGTGTCACATTAATCATTTTCTCTTATTACACTAATTAATATGAATTAACATCACATTATTTTAATCAAATTACCCATTTTCATATTACTGATTTGATTCATAAACTAATTTATGATAAGATGATTAATGAGATGTATTTAGTCAACAAAGTGTTATGCCTAACATATGTTGGTGACTTGATCACAATTTTGATTAGATGATTATAATCCATTTACATGTACCAAGGTATATTATGTGATGGCACCTAATCACTAGTGTATCATGAAAACATGAAGGATGTGTACACCTTGTTAAGGCTAGATGATTACATCTTAGGGTTTAGGTCAACATCACCATTACATATTAAGCCTTCATCTATAATTAGGGTGACTTAATCAAAATTATGTATATTCACAAATATTAATGAATAACTAGTTATTATTTGCATAAAGAATATATTAAGGTTCAAGCATAAGAAAGATGACATACCCATTTGTTCATAAACAAACAAGATGAATTACAATTATATTACGTTTGTTCGACTCTCACTAATCCCATGTCTAAGGAGTTAGGGTTTCTTGATTTCAAGGCATTGAGGGACTCCACCCCCTTAAAGAGGATTTTGTCCTCAAAATCAGTAACTCCAAAATCTATCAAGGTACTATCACCACCATTCCACTAAAAGGGTTGACTAAGTCAAACTATTTAAAGGGTATAAGGGTATATAACCAAGTATAATGTCCAACACTAATAGTTTTACTAATCACTACCATCCCAACTTTAAGGTATATCATAGGGTACACTAACCCTAATCATGGCAATCTAAGACTCACATAAGGTACTTAAGGATTACACAATGATTTTTATTTGAGAAAATCAAATCATCACATAAGGGTTTCTAAGGTTACTCAACAATAAGTAATATGCCTAGAGGTAGACTATTTTAAGCTATCCGCATCAGATCAGATCAGGCCAGTGTCATATGAACTCGGGAGTCCCCATAAACCAAGCTAGTGGCGCGGAGGAAAATTTTACCAGCCCCCAAGTTCTGACCCTTTCTAGACACCATAACTTACAACTTCTTGCTCTAATAGATACTCAATAGACAACTCACCAAAAAGTTGACAAATTTTATTTCTAATATGAAATTATTATGATCCTAAATCAAACTTTCATCATAGGCCAACTCTAAGGTGAAAAACTTACTAAAGAAATTATATATGGTAAGGGCTCTATGTTGGAGACAATTTAAATTGGTCAAGAATTTGACTACCTTGATGATCTAATACCATGTTGTATAGACCAAGTCTCTACTAAAAACCATGGCAAACAAAAACACCAATTGTGTAGCAATGGAAGATTAAAACTTGACTTTATTCAAAATGTATAAAGAGTACTATACAAAATTTTCCCAAATGGGGTACATCTTTATACAAGAACAAGGATCTAGGTAGAGGAAGACCCAAACTAATACAACTTATCTCCACAAACAACATAACAAAAGTATATGCAACTTGTCCAAGCTAACTAGATGTGCGCGATCTCCGTAGCCTTAGGCAGGTTCACCAAGCTTCCCATGCGCACTCTAATCCTAATCTGGGTGGTTGGGATCACCCAATAAGAGAAAGATAAAAATGTATGTGTCAATAAAGGATAAGGACAATTATAAAGCTAAAGCATTGCATTTTAAAAAGAATCCATTATACTAAAGGAGTTCAAGAGTATGAGGCAAGTGATCAAATAAGAATTGGAAATCTGCCATAGTTCAACATCAACAATTATCACATTGCATGAATATATTATGACCAAAACTCATTTCAATGTAGGGTGAGGCACCTAACGAACCTCACCATATATAAAATGGCAGGGGGACTAAAACCTCGGTGCCTAACAGGAGGACTAAAACCCCACTGCCTACGACAGGGGGACTAAAACCCCAGTGCCCTATGGGTGGTTTGTACTCATGCACACTACAATTTCATTTGGCCAATAAATACATCATGCATAAATAAGTCATTTGGAAGCATTGAGAGATATAAATAAAATTGCATCATAGCAAATGGGAATAATTTCCAACAAACATTCCAATTAAGAAAGCCAACATTGGCATTTCAAGTAATGAACAAGTATTTCTATAAAAGAGCCAACATGGGCATTTGAAGCATCAAATAATGAATAGAGCCAAGAAATGGAATTAGAGGGATTACAAGGCTAGAAATTTAGTAATGTGGGGTTGGATAAAATAGCAACTAAGGAATTGGTGTATTTGCTCATAAATCATTCCAAAATCATTCTTCACAATTATAATAGGGAACATGGTCCACATATTTAAATAGGCTCACATACTGAAATAGGGCTCACATACTGAAATAGGATTCACATACCTTATTGAAGATTATTAATCATCATTTCTCACCAAAATCTTGTTATCCAATTCCATTTTCCTAGGTATAAATATTTCACATGAATTAATATATATTAAGGCATAAAGCATAGGAAAACCCTAATTTTGGAACTTATTTTCAAAACCACAATTTAAGACTCAAAACCTAGTCCAATTGATTAATCATATTCTCTTGATTAAGAAAACATCTTTTATTTCCCAATTTGGAGTTAAAGTGAATTAAATACACATTTAACATAATTTAATGTGATTAAAATGATATTTAAGATAAACTTCGAGAAAGAATTGAGAAACATGACTCAAAAACTAGAAATTAGGATTCTACTCGAAAAATCCTTTCCAATGACTATTTATTCGCGTTTTTGTGACCAACGGTTGATTTACTATGAATTATTTAAATTATACCAATGAAAATGCAAGAAAAATGCCACATCAGAAAAATAAATGTGCGAATAAGAATGTGCCACTGAGGTCGGGCCCACACTGTCATGGACCAATCACAATTGTCTGTGTCAGCGGGTCCATTTTTGCTGACCTAGGTCAAACACGAGTGAGAAGGGGGAAATTACTAAAATGCCCTTACTCGTCAAATTAAAATAATCAAAACAGCGAGGATAGAAGAGTCATTTCAAAGTATCGATTCTTCACTGGCGAGGAGTAAAGAGGAACTAAAATTACTGAAAGGCCCATGTGAGATTGATTGATTAAATAAAGTAGTGGGGGCAAAGTAGTCTTACCAGCTCCTAGATTGCAGCTTCGAGCCATGGGAATGGTAGGCTACTCGAGGTCCAGCTTCACGACGCAGCTTGTCATTTGGGGTGCGGGGATGCAAGACAGCATTGGGGATGAGTTCCTTAGCTTCCCACAGACTCAACGATCCCCAGAACAAGGCCAGCCATGGCCTAGGTCGTCAGAACCTGACCAGAGCAGGGGAGGTCACTAAGAAGGGCAAAACCTAAGAAGACGAACTGGAGACTATCAACTGGGACCGTCAGCACCCTCGCAGAGGTGGTGCGAGCCAAAAGCAAGAGTCGGCGGTGGTAGAGGAGCACTGAAGTGGAGAAACGTTGGGTGTTGACGAAGGCATTACGGTGACTATAGGATACACTGACTCGGGCGACCATAAGGCAAAAGGAGGTGGGGAGATGGAGAGGGGCGGCCGAAGATGGTTAAAGCGACTTCAATTGGACCAGCACGGTCAAGGAAGTGAGCAACATGACTGTAATGACCCCGCTTTCCGGTAACCCCCAATTAAGGGAGACCGAGAGGTAGGTGCCATTATCCAATTTCCGGATCAAGGTTCAACAATTAATTGATAACAATTAATAAATTCTACTAGACTATACTGAGAAGCTATAATAAATAAAATTTGTTGGATACCATTGAAAATTTTGGATTTCTAAACTTCTATCCAGAACTGGGACTAACTAACTAATCCTCCTTGGACTTTAATTTGTGTATTTCAGAATGTGATGAATTACTGTTTGTCCTTTTCGGTTTTGTACCTAAAACGCAGACAAACAAATGTTGGTCAGCCAAAGCTGGTATGTGGGGGAAACAAATAATGTGCAACTATGTTAACAATGTAATCATTCAATTATTCATTTAACAACCAAGATTACGTTTTAAGCCACACTACTCAATCCTTACCTATCCCCTAACTCTCTGCTATCCCTATAGTGGACTTGCATGCTACCTCTCTTTAGGTAGATCCTTACCCCCATGGTCCTACCTTACAGGTAGACAATACATAGGGTAAGAGAGTCTCATGGCACTACCCAAAGGTAGCCCAATATCTAAGTCAATATGACTTGATGGTCCTACCCTCTAGGTAGCCATATACTAAGTCATTCAATGACCTGATGGACCTACCCTCTAGGTAGCCATATACTAGGTCAACTATTAAGCCACAGAGGGGACCAAGATCTGAGCTAGTAGGCACATATATTATGTGATAGTCATATCCACTTTATATGTTTGCATGAACTAAATTAATCCAATTGTTTATTTCATGTCATTAATGAAAACTTCGGAAAACCTCAGAAAACTCTTTTGAGATATTCATAAGCGTAACCACATACCTCTTATTGCAGATTTGGTTACAGAATTAATTTGTAGAGAGAGAAAATCCAAACAATCAAGCAATTGCATAGAAACCCTAAAATAATAGTACAAGTTTACTTCTATTAATATTTATCCAATTTCATCATATCCCTTAGGGTTTCTATTCCAATTTTAGGGTTTCTTGGAAACTAGGGTTTTGCCTTCATTCTTAGTTATCATGAACCCTAATTCCTCAAAATCACTTAAAACCCTTAAATTCTCTCCTTCTAATATTCCTAAAAGTATTAGGACCATTATTTAGTAATTTACTTCCTTAATTGAAAATAACATGGTTTTCTTTTTCTTTTACCCAAATTAGGGTTCCCATATACATTACTTTTCATTTATGGACATAAACCCTAATTTAACCAATTTTGCATTCAAAACGGATAGAAACTCCATCTTAAGCATCAACATGTTATTACCTTTCTAATTAACCCATTATCTTACAAAGATACATCTTTTATACACCATTAGGGTTTCTAATTACTTTTCAATACATACTTCTACCAAATTAAGGTACTTTTGTAAACTAAGCAGAACGAGGTTCTCAAATTATTTTTATCAGATTCCTTGCATTTTTCTACCCAACTTTCATATATAAAGTTTCTTCACATGAGGTTCCTAGCTATTACTACGATTTTAGCAAGGAAAAGCTATTTTCTGAAATTTCGATTAGAGAGGAGATTTACCAGATTATCTCAGCCGTTTGATCAGTGCGCCAATGGTCTGCACTTTGATCCAACGCCCATCGTTGATCATGCCCACTAACAGGACCGCGTGCCCCGCTACTCATTGCTGATGATCAGATCTCAATCGAACGCCTCACGTTCACCGGTTCCACTAAGTCAGATGTGCACCCTGCCCCTTTCGGCCGATCCGTTGGATCGTGCTTGGGCTCACAATGGTCCCAAGATCTAGGGCCTCTGCTCATCACCTTCCTACTTTCTTTGTTCTTTAGAACGCGGCGGCGCCGCGGTGGCGACCTCGCCTGAGCACGAGCAATCGAGAGAGGGAGAGGGTATTAGAGCTTAGGAAGTAGCCGCCTGGGATCGTGAGGGTGAGAGCGATCAATAGGGGGTCCTATATATAGTCTATGGGAGACTCTCTTAGGGTTTCTAATCCCACCGCCAAATCTTGCTTCAGCCCAATTGGGCATTTCTCGAAGACATGCTAGAAACCCATCAAAATAGGGTCTGGAAGATTCGTCTCCCTATTCCGAACTCGATGGGACCCTTCCCCCGTGTGCACACGCATTGTAGTGATCGAAAAAATGAGGGGGAAAAATCCCCTGTCAGCTCTGAGTGCGCGTCCCTCTGGGACTCTTGACGATGAGTGGTTCACATTGGATTAAGATCCAATGGCCCTCATCACACCCGTTCTTGCAAAAAGGAAAACAATTTCCTAATGTTCAAATTATCTTCCCAATTTAATGATAACTTAGAAAAATCATAACTTCCATTTCTTATCTCTGTTTTTATTCAAATTTTGAGGAAAGATCGTTCATATTTGTATCTCTCATCATACAAAAATTGAAGTCATTATCTTAATCAAACATGTTCCTTTCCTTTAGTTTCAAGAAAACACCCTTTTATTCATATTTTCCTCATATTCTTTATTTCCCTTGCTATTATATAATTATCCTGAGTTCCTTGAACCCCAAGGAACCTTTATAACTCGAAATTCTATTTTTGGGAAAATATCTTCTAGACTTTTAATCATCTTTTATCCATTTTCTTATATTTCCATTATCCCATTGAATTCCTTTTTCATTTTTTTTCTTTTTCTATCAATTGGGCTTAATGGCCAATAAGGCCCATCAAGAAAGCATGCAAGGCTATTATTCACGAAATTCATTCAAATCAAACAATGAAATCAAACATTGATCTTATTTATCTTTTAAAGGAGATTCACAAATCTCTTTACATGTTTTGGAAAACGAGGTTATAACAATGACGAGGTTGCCAGGGAAGTGGGCGGAGTAGGTCAGGGTGACTCAGGCGAGGTTAGGTAGAATTGGAGGGAAAGGAGTAAGGTTCGGGGCCCGAGGAAGCTTTAGACGCCCTTAAGAAGGCGTGGGGAGGTCCTTAACCTTTACTATAAATCCTCAGTTGAGAGGAGGAAGAGCCCCTAGTTGGGAGTTTCATGAACTACGAATGGGAGAAGGTGAGAAGCCCCTTGTTGGATGGGTCTTGGAGAGACAAATCGCGTGGAGGAAGAATCGAGTGAAATGGTTAAGCATAGAGGGAGAACGAGACCAGGGCAGGTTGGGGGTCGGGAGAAGCCCGACGGCTGTAGGTAGAAGACAAAGGACCTACCGTCGGATCCCATATCGATGGTCCACATACGTCACTCAAAGCATGTGATGAAAAAATGAATCAAAACCATAGAGTTACAAAATAAAATGCATGATATTTAAGTAGGAACTTTAGTCACACTTTACTCCAACTCATAAATTCAATTTGAAAGGTCAAATGAAGTCCAAAAGGCACAAAACTTTAACCACACACACAAATTAATGTCTTGAATCATGCTATGTAATTATATTCTCGTTTCATCCATTCTTTGGCCCATAATTAATATATTGATCATTAAGGTGTATTTAATATATATATATATATATATATATATATATATATTAGAGCAAAAGCATCGATTCATTACTTGTTAGCCATACGGCATCTACAAATGGGGAGAAAGATACAAACAGAACATACAAACGTCACGTTCAGTAACCTAGGGCACTACAACTCATATTGGAACGAGAGAGAGACATTTCTGCATTGATTCTTCTTCTTTGAGGCTGTCTTAAGCAGCTTTTTCTGAAGAATTCCTTCAACCTGAGCGTTAAGTAGTGGTAGAGGGGATGGAACAAGATGGTATTCTGCTCGCATATCAACTCAAATGAAGCCATACAACTGAGTAATAAAATCAATCCATAGCATATGTACTAAGGTTGAATTACCGGGGGAAACCCCAGAAAAACCACCACCTTCACAGAGGAAGGAGTAACAATCCTTATTGAAAGGAAGAAACAACGCCGATATATGGCAGAACAAGGTAGATAGCCTGCCAGAAACTAGCACCCAAGTGAGAAAAAGAGGGGAGACAATCCCACAATAATAGGGGCAGTGGCCAAGGGGAGGCCGCACGCCCGTCCCAGATCACCCAAACGATCTCCACCAGTGACCGGAGCCACCTCTGACAGACCGTTGCCGCCACCCTAGCTTCGGCCCCAGTCGGATGTGGAACCCGTTGCAGCCGTCGTGGAAAGGGGACAAGGGCAGAGAGGGAAGCACGTCGATGAGGCACCATAGGACAGAGGCCCCGTCGATGCAGGCGCAGAGACGACCTAGGGGGAAGCAGGGCGACACACCCAAGCTGTCGGACCCCCTCCCCCCGGCCAGAGGCTTCGCGTGCGGGAAAACCTAGTCACCCCTTTAGTCGTGAGACCTCAAGCGGAGCGGCTACTGCTCCCAGCAAGCAGTACCATATCCCAAGTGTATTTAATATATTAAAATGAATGAGTTATATGAAAAGACTTCTTTTAATGGATTATATGAGTATAATTCGAGATATCCATCCATTATTAATTGTAAGAACATAATCTCACCATAATAGTCTATTTTGATATATTATTATCATTTTTGAGGAGAGAGAAGGAAATTAGGTTAATTCCACTCATAATTAATTTTATTACATATTTTCGCTCAAATCTTATCCAAAAAGTTATAAAAGCTCCAAATTAACATTATCCACTTATTATCTCTCACAAAACTCCATTTTAGATTATTAGTCCTCAATTATTATCTTAAGTGGGTTATTTGTGCAAATACCCCTTTATAATCATAAATGGGGGTAAAAATGGAATTTCACCATCATTAATGCTCAAATTGCATATAGAGTCCAAAAATGATTCAAAAGGATGGAAAATTTATGAAAAAGGTCCAAATGGACTAGAAGGAAAAGAAAAGCTCAAAAGTGGGTAAATTGCAGGGAAGACTCTAGATTTTAGTATGTTATAGTTTGCAATAGAGAAATATTATCTTTTCAGTTCAACATCAATTGTTTAATGAATGCTAGTTGCTTGATCACCAACTTGTGTTACCTATTATCTACTAGTACGAATTGTTTACGTTTGTGCTTTTAGATTCGATTTTCGATTGTATGTTGGTTCTTGATGTATGTAGTCACCATATATCTGTTTCTATATCTAGTAGCACTTTTCAAGGAGTGGAGGAAACTCACCTCCATCGTTGCACTTTCATACTATGAAATGGAATCAGTTGACATATGAAAGTACAACTTTGATAGTTCGAGGAACACACTTTTTGAAGGGAGTGATGCAAAGTAAGTCACCATTTGTTCGGGGATGGCTGGCATTGCAATTCTTCCACATTTCTCGTAGTTGGCTATTCGAAAGAAAGCTAAGTCTACAAAGATACTAACTGATTAGACCCTTTTTGCAAGACATGTTATTATGATGTATGTTATGATCCATGTGTAGTGGTAGTGAAACTCGATCACATCCTAGTGGTTTCCGAATATTGTTTACAAACTTAATTTTACGTTCCTGCCATTTATTTTACATTTGCATTCTAGTTTAATCATCAACCCAATTCTTCGATCTAAATATCAACTCTTAAGTAGATAAATAGAATTATAATGTTTTCAATCTTGTTAATCCTTAACAAGACCGTTGTCTCGTGGATTTGACCCTCCACTGTACTATGATAAGACTTCCACGTACCTTAGTGTACGTGGGTGGAGATCTTATTATAGCACACACAAGGCTAAATGTAGATACTTACTATCTCTAGGATTTTTAGTGGTGCACGCAACTCCACTCAAGTGGAAGCTCCATCACCTTTGTATCACATCTTCATCCTAGAAAAAATGACCCATTGTATAACCTCGATTGGAGTACCATAGGATGGTGTTCAAGTACATGTGAAAGATAAACTATGTAATAATTTCATTGGCTTGTTCCTGTGCACTTCATTTTCTCAAAATTAGTGCCATACTCTATTACTTTCACCCGCATAACATAGATTATGTTATTGCAGGTTATGTTGTAGCTGGCAGCCATATCTCTTGTACATGAACAACTACCACAACAACAGGAAGAGGGGATAAAGGAATTCTCCAATATACAATCTCAGATTCACAAAATATATGCTGAGATAGATGGAAACCTCAAACTTGTGGACCAGGTGGAACTGCCAGTTGTTGATGAGAATGATTTGTCTTTAAAGAATCTCCGTGAATATCAATATCAACTGTAGGAGCTTTGTATGGCCAATCAGAATCATGGCATGAAGAAGTTCTCTATTTTCAATCAAGAAGAGCAATACCTTAGTAGTATTTGTCTTCTTATGAGTTTATCAATGTTATCATATTTGTTGATGGTACAAGTGGTGGAATTAATACAAAAGAAAAAATAAGATAGAACAAGATGTGCATGATCATGTGGCATATATAGTCTGTAGTGGATAGTGTTGGCTAAATGGATATCTATAAATCCCTTTGTTTTGATTATGAAAAACATTTCATTCTTATTGATCTAACGAGCTACTTGAGTGTGCAGGATTAAGGTGGATGACAAAGCAACTAGGGAAATCCATATGCTTACATGTTTATGTTTTCATGCAATGTAATCGCTTTGTAAAAACTTGTACAAATATATAATGTACAAGTACTTAGATTGCATGTAAATCAAGCGTTAGATTCTCCCTAGATAAACACCACATTTAGATAAGTCATTCCCTTCAAATAGGATCACATTTGCACACTCATACATATAGTTAGTGCCTAAATTAAAACATTGAAACATGATCAATCTCGGTCGACAAACTCCTCGACCGAGACACTCTCGGTCGACAATCTTTTTGACCGAGAAAGATCCAAAGTAGCCGTTAGACACAACGGACAAGTTAGTTGGCAGTTGGAGAAAGACGTTGCAAATCACTTGTTTCAGAGTGCCTGTCGATCGACAAAAGTTCGACCGAGTAGGTGTCTCGGGCGACCATTCCTCGACCGAGATGGTCTCTGACAGCAACTGCAGAATTAATTAATTAGCCATTGTTAAAGCAACAACTTTGTACCTAACGGCTAGTTAAGGAGTTAGAAACCCCTAGAAGTTGTCTAGAACGTCCTTAAGCATCCTTAGGCCATTCCTATAAATAGGACAAGCCATAGGACACTCAAATACACTTGCTACACTTGAGAAATCCTTGAGCATACTTTGAGCAATCTGTTTGTGAGCAATTTGAGCATTGTAACAATTGGCCATTTCATTCCTTAGCTCATAATTCGTGTCCTATAGGCTAGTATCTCCTACCCACTGCAATCACAAGTCCACACACTTGGTTAGGAGATCTATACACTTGATCTAGGCAAATCAAGCCTTGGGCTACAAAGGATAAGTTGTAATTTCCTTTTTCTTTCTTGTTCTCTATTACCGTTTGTACTCTCCTTGCTACTCCTAGGTTGGAGGCTGCTGATTGGAGAGGGTGAAGTTCTTCTTGGCGAAGAAGGTGACTTTGAGCTACTTCAGAAGGCTGGTGCAACGGGAGGTTACTTCTAGAGAGGAAGGCTACTTCAAGGGGGAGCTTGGAGTTACTTCAAGAAGGCTACCTCAAAGTTGGTGCACCTACTTCAAGTGAAGGCTGTTCAAAGGGTGTAAAGGAAAGTATTGTATTTTGTATAAATCCTTGGGAAGGTAATAAAATAAATACTTTCAAAATCCTGGTTGGGTAAGCAACCGGGTAGTGGACTGACAACTTTAGTAGTTTCTAAAGTTGGAACCACTCTAAACACATGTCTCCTTCTTCTAATTTCAATTGTGATTGTTTGAGTTCAATAAATTGTTAAAATTATTTAAAAACTCTATTCACCCCCCTCTCTAGTGTTTTTCAATTGGTATCAGAGCAGGTTTCAAGGAACCCTAACCAGGTCTTGAAGAATGGAGGGTAATGGTGATTACAATCACAACAAAAGGTGCTG
Organism: Alisma plantago-aquatica; assembly: GCA_963693085.1. Taxonomy (NCBI): domain Eukaryota; kingdom Viridiplantae; phylum Streptophyta; class Magnoliopsida; order Alismatales; family Alismataceae; genus Alisma; species Alisma plantago-aquatica. Next base: position 1,474,662,500 of record OY856411.1, read on the forward strand.
CTTGGACAAAACTACAACATGTTGCAATTGGTGCTTAGGAACAAGCCACACAACAACTAGATGCCCATGGAGATCAAAGAAAGAAGATGAGAACAAAGACTGTCTCATTGCTACATCTAGCGAGGAAGAAGAAGAAGAGGTAAGTCTTTTTGATTTATCTAAAGAAGAACTAGTTGCTAGCCTTGAAGAAACACATATTAAATATGTTGAATGCAAGAAGAAATTAAAGAAATCTAATAAAGCAAATGATGAATTACATGCTAAGCTTCTTGCTATTACATCCAAAAATGAAGATCTTAAAAAGATCATTGAAGATCATGATATTGAGATAAAATCTATAGAGGCAAATTGTAATCTACTTTCTTTAGAGAAGAATAATTTGCAAAGTCAAGTAAATGATCTTCAAAAACAACCCATTTTATGCAACCATCTAGATTATGATTCTATTGTCAAAGAAAAAAATTCATTGTCATCTAATCTAGATCAAGCAAAACTAGATATCAAGAAGAGAATGGAAGAGATTGCCAAGTTACAACAAAAAGTTAGTAATTTGAATAATAATGGCATTCTTGATCAAATCTTAGATAATTCCTATCATCAAATTGGGAGAAGAGGACTAGGTTACAAGCCTAAAGGGAAATCCTATCAACAACCTAGTTGGAGAAAGTCACAAAGCTCAAAGAGTTCTATATATGTACCTAAAGGAACATCTTCACCCAAGGACAACATAGAACACAACCATAGAAAAAGATATGAGGTTGACTCGATATGCTGTCATTATTGTTTGGGCCTTGGTCACTATTCTTTTTCATGCCCTTACAAGAGAAAAGATGTCGAGTTAGTTTGGGTTCCAAAACCTCCAAACTAAATGAACAAATCAAGTTGAGATATGACCAAGAACCTTAGTTGCATATTTCTACGTCTATCTCAACTCAACATAATGGGATAACAAATAAATTTAAGTATCTAATTATTTAACCTGCATAGTTATGTTTTATTTGGAAGCAATTAACAGTTCCAGAAATATTGTCGGTCGAGAGACTGTCGACCGAGACACTATCGGTCGAGAAATTGTCGACTGAGCATGACACTGATTTCCAGTCTGTTGCAAAATTGCTGAATTTCTTTTGTGATTGATGAATGGAAAATCATCCCTACAAATGAGACTAATATTAGTTTATTTCATAAATGATTTAACTGAAATTATGCTTAGCTAAAATAAAAAAGAAAATTTCTATTTTCACATGATCATGTGATGGAATTATATGCTGTTATCATTACATCATGGATATATTTTCAATATTTTGTATGCATGGATCCATGATAATATTCGGCAAGCAAAATGATTTATTGGTTATATACTATTTCTTGCAACACATAAGACAAAATCTCTAAATTAGTATCTTTGAAGAATTGAGATATTAATTGAGCCTTCATTTAAGACTTATATCAAGAAGTATGCCTCAACTTGATACTCAATCAAATTTTATGCAAATATTATACTCGATATGTTCAAGTTGAAAATCTGCAAACTTGCCTCTTGGTTAAAATGAAATTTGACCAAGGGGCGCTGTGGTCATAGTCAAAATTGACCTAAAATAAGTTTTGACACAATAATTATTTGAATATCATTTTATTGTGATTAAAAGCAAAATCAATTTATGATCACAAAATTGTTTCAATATTACTCCCTTAGAAAATATATATGCTCTACAAATTTAGTCTATCATTTGCATTAAAAATAAGCTTAAAAATTTGTACCCAATAAGTCTGTCGGTCGACAAATCTTCGACCGAAAACCTCTCGGTCTTCCCACCTCTCTCGACCGATAGAATCTAGACAGACCTAGCATCGGACACACTTCCGGTCGACAATTGTTCGACCCAGACAGTGTCGGTCGACGATTGCTCGACCGAGAAAGAGCCGTTGGAAAATGACCGTTGCAATCCGACCGTTACCCTTAACGGCCGACCATTGCAAGTCGAGCATTGGACGGCCGAAGTGGCGCGTCTGGAATATGACCGTTGCGGATGCTCGGTCGACAAATTGTCGACCGACCCGGTCACTGGATTGCTATAAAAGGAGCAAAAATGGGTCATTTCTTCACACCTTCTTATTCTTGTTTCCATAGGCTCTTCCTAGTGAATTCTTGTGCAAATCTTTAGCATCCTCATCCCCAAGACTTCCTTGCTTCTTCTCCACCTTCAAGCAATACAATGGCATCATCCTCTGCTCGTGGAAAGAAGAAGGTCGCTGACAGGAAACAAAGGGAGGCTACTCCACCATTGACGATCATCAACGACATTGCCTTTGTCGACGGCGATGCTGGTGATCGGTACCTACGGCTCTCCTCCAAATCTCCTCTCCCACAACGACCAGTTGAAGTTATGGACTTCCTCAACATCGTCGACTTGGAGGACCTCTTCGAGGTGCAAAAGTTAAAAGAATTCATCAACCCTTCTTTCCCTTCCTATTCCATCAAGGTAGTGAATGAATTCTATGCTAACCTCATCTCCCACTCTGAAAATGAAACCATCTTATTCTATACTATGGTCAATGGGCATAGCTTCTGATTTACTGAAGGGGATATTCTTGACATGCTAGATATTGACATAGATGAATATCAAGACACCCTTGACCTTACCTCTGGAAACCCACTTAATCAATTTACCCAAGATGACCATACCATTAGTCTTAGTGACATCAAAAGGACCATTTTTCAATCCAATACAACCTGTCACGAAGATAGAGGCACATACTATGCTATAAATCTCAAACCAGCTGCTAGGATTGTAAACCTTATTGTTTAAACAAACATACATCCTAGAGCCAATAAGTCTGAAGTTCCTATTTTTCGTATGTGTCTAATATATGCCATTATCCAACGTATTCCCACAAATTTTATCCGCATCATTCTTAAAAACATTCTTGAGTTTTCTGGCAATCCTCCATATGCTGATTTTGTATGCCAAATTACTCAACATTTCCTTAAGACCCAACTTGAGGATATGGGATATAAATGGGAGCGTAGACCACAAAAAATAAGTAAGAATACTGTAGAAAAAATGGGGATTGATTTCGGTCATAAGAGGGCTAGGGTAGAAGGAGAAACATCTACACAAGATATACCACCTCCACCTCCTCCTACCAGCCTACCCTATGACCCCATCCAAAACACTCTAACCTATGTTGCTGGGTCACAATATCATCTTAGTAAACAATTAGATTATAACCATCATGCCATGACTTATCTAAACCAAAGAATGCAAACTCTTTCTCCAAACCAACCAGATGAATATCCCTACTCTTTAAATCCTGACATGCTCAATCCATATAACCCATCTTACAACTACTATCAACCTCCACCTCCACCATCTACTGATCTCACGCATACTCAGTTTTCATCAATGCAACTACAAGATATTGCTGCTCATTTCTGATTTGATCATGTTCCAACCTTCTTGGAGGAATATGCCTTAACCAAGACAGGTGCTCTGGAGTGGCAAACATTGGTCCAGTATTATGGAGCTGAACCTTTTCTTGGGAAAGACCCTGATGTTGATGTAATTCTTAAGTCTTTCCAGTAAGATGTGGAGTTGTATTAGTTGTAATGGAATCTTTGCAAAATTGTAATAAATGGGTTATCTTTACATGATTTGGCTATCTTTTCATGTTTGTAATGAAATCAGTTATCTTTATAATGGATTTTTTTGGCATCATTTGAATTTGGATTATGAGACTATTGTAGAGCATACAAAATAAGGGGAGTAATAAATACAAATAAATCAAAAAGGATGAAAATATTTGCAAATATCTAAAACTTAAAGTTATGGCTAAATTGACATCTATTGCAAAGCACTTATACCTTGGGATATCTATCTAAAGGGGAGCATATTATAAAATTAAGGGGGAGAAGTAATATCAAATATTCAACATGGATATCTTTTTGAAATGTCAAAGGGGGAGAAAAGAATATCAAAATAAAATAAAGATCAAAACTATAATGAAAAAGGCCAAGCACTTACTTGAAAAAGAAGAAAAGCTACAAAAGGTAATCTAAAGGTATGAAACTCATTTGGTTTATATTTCCTTTATTTATATTTTTGGAAATGTTTGTCATCTTCAAAAAGGGGGAGATTGTTGGCTAAATGGACATCTATAAATCCCTTTGTTTTGATTATGAAAAACATTTCATTCTTATTGATCTAACAAGCTACTTGAGTGTGCAGGATTAAGGTGGATGACAAAGCAACTATGGAAATCCATATGCTTACATGTTTATGTTTTCATGCAATGTAATCGCTTTGTAAAAACTTGTACAAATATATAATGTATAAGTACTTAGATTGCATGTAAATCAAGCGTTAGATTCTCCCTAGCTAAACACCACATTTAGATAAGTCATTCCCTTCAAATAGGATCACATTTGCACACTCATACATATAGTTAGTGCCTAAATTAAAACATTGAAACATGATCAATCTCGGTCGACAAACTCCTCGACCGAGACACTCTCGGTCGACAATCTTCTCGACCGAGAAAGATCCAAAGTAGCCGTTAGACACAACAGACAAGTTAGTTGGTGGTTGGAGAAAGACGTTGCAAATCACTTGTTCCAGAGTGCCTGTCGGTCGACAAAAGTTCGACCGAGTAGGTGTCTCAGTCGACCATTCCTCGACCGAGATGGTCTCTGACAGCAACTGCAGAATTAATTAATTAGCCGTTGTTAAAGCAACAACTTTGTACCTAACGGCTAGTTCAGCACTTAGAAACCCCTAGAAGTTGTCTAGAACGTCCTTAAGCATCCTTAGGCCATTCCTATAAATAGGACAAGCCATAGGACACTCAAATACACTTGCTACACTTGAGAAATCCTTGAGCATACTTTGAGCAATCTGTTTGTGAGCAATTTGAGCATTGTAACAATTGGCCATTTCATTCCTTAGCTCATAATTCGTGTCCTATAGGCTAGTATCTCCTACCCACTGCAGTCACAAGTCCACACACTTGGTTAGGAGATCTATACGCTTGATCTAGGCAAATCAAGCCTTGGGCTACAAAGGATAAGTTGTAATTTCCTTTTTCTTTTTTGTTCTCTATTACCGTTTGTACTCTCCTTGCTACTCCTAGGTTGGAGGCTGCTGATTGGAGAGGGTGAAGTTCTTCTTGGCGAAGAAGGTGACTTTGAGCTACTTCAGAAGGCTGGTGCAACGGGAGGTTACTTCTAGAGAGGAAGGCTACTTCAAGGGGGAGCTTGGAGTTACTTCAAGAAGGCTACCTCAAAGTTGGTGCACCTACTTCAAGTGAAGGCTGTTCAAAGGGTGTAAAGGAAAGTATTGTATTTTGTATAAATCCTTGGGAAGGTAATAAAATAAATACTTTCAAAATCCCGGTTGGATAAGCAACCGGGTAGTGGACTGACAACTTTAGTAGTTGCTAAAGTTGGAACCACTCTAAACACCTGTCTCCTTCTTCTAATTTCAATTGTGATTGTTTGAGTTCAATAAATTGTTAAAATTATTTAAAAACTCTATTCACCCCCCCTCTAGTGTTTTTCAGATAGAGGAAGTCAGAAGAAGATATTGTATACATGTATCTTTTTTCCATGCATATTGTAAAGTAGGGGCCAGGTTAATGTACTCCCCATGTGTACTCATTGTTTAAATATAAATAAAAGTACCATTGTTGACATTATAAGCACAACTTGATCTTGATCACTATTCACTTTTTCTTCTTTTTGAAAAACCCCTCTATATTGGCAAGTGACTGAATGGATACATAATGTCTGTCAGTATATATGTATGTGTAGTACATGATGTCTTTCACTACACACTAGCTATAATTACAAGTGTAGTAAGTGCTAAATTTTGCTATACATGAACTACATATACAAATTATAACCAATGTCATTTCTTCCTACATATCATAGCTATAAATAGAATTGTAGTCATATATTTAGCTACAATGGAGACTGCATTTTTATGTGTAAGGAAATATTTTACCTACAATTAGGGTTACATATGAATTTGTAGCCAAAGGAATAACTAACTACAACTTTGAAATATGTAGCCTAAACAATTAGCTACATGGGTATTAGCTTCATATTCTAAATGTAAGGATAAATTAGACAAAGCTTTTAGCTACAAATTTTGGGGTTTTGACAACAATTGTTTTTGTAGTTAAAGACCATATTTTTTGTAGTGCTTCATGACGTGCATGCCTCCAACATAGTCTTTGCAAAAGCTTTATCACGTGATCCTCTTTCCATGTTGCACTAACAACTTCTATGTGTAGCAACCACATATTAAGAATGAAGGCACATCTGGGTATTTTCTCTTTTATTACATAGTCGGATGAGTGAATCAATTGTTCTTGTTTGTTCTAGATGGCTACCTAGACAAAATACTTTCATTTAATGTTATCATTTTCTAAATGAAGCTCTTGTTGTAAATTGTTTTTGTTCTTGGTTGAATAGTTGAAATGTAGGATACTTGGTTTTATCTGATGTAACTTCACTTTATTCCCTCTTCTCTACATACGTATGGCCACCACTTTCCTAATAGCACCTGATCATGTTCTTTTCTCACCAAAGTATGCCAGATGGAAATAATCAATGTAACATCCCAGACCTGGGTTATGTTCTAATCCTAGATGTTTTGCTTAATAAAGTTGATTATATGATTGCTCTTATCCCTTGAAAAGTAATTAAGGTTCAAGAGAAACTTATGTTTCAATTTTAGTCCTTTTTGAATAATGTTAAAACAATGTTTTGTCTATTTTGGACTAAAGTGCAAATTACCCAAGTTGAGGGGTTAACTTGCAAATTGTACATGATAAAATGTTCCTCAAATGTTGAACCATCATAAGAATGAGAATGATGCAGAGGTACGGCTTGTGACAGCCTGAGTACCAAGGCAAAGCTTGTTAAACAATGTTTGTGCATTAAAACCTAGTTTTGGTGTAATGTGGAATTGACCCAAAATCTAGGGTTCAATATGCAAAATACCACCTCTAGAGAGTCTCTCATGTTTCTTGGAATCATGTAGAGAAAACAAAATGTCAGGGGTATCTCATTTGAATCATTTTGGAGGATAGATAATCTTGATATTAAAATAATCAAGATTTAAGCATAATTGGAAACATAATTCAATTTAATGCAAAAATAAATATATTAATGAGAGTGCCCTTCAACCAAATATGTGAAGGTTGAAATTGGATAAGTGTGGACGTCCTTGGGACTTGAAAAGTCCACGAAAATATCCTAAGTGAGTGGAGAGCCCACTCACATTAGTTAACCAAAAAGAAATGTCCACTAAAAATGGGATATTAGTATTATATGAATTAATGTGCTTAATTGCTTTTCCTTTAATTCATGGATAATGAAGAGGAATTTGAAGGTGGAGTTGATAGCTTCGTATGCAAGTAAGTGAGGGGGTTTAGTAGCACCAATTTGGGGAGATGAAGGAATATTATAAGACTTTCTCTCTCTTGAAATTCCCTCATATATACCTCATTTTCCACCCACATAAGGACTCTTTTCCGGATTTTCTTTCTCTCCTTGCTTTAGCCGAGCACAAGGGAGCTTAGGAGAAATAGGAGGACGAACTCCAACCTGTAGGTAAGCTCCTTAATCATCTTCAACCTTGATTTCATGGTGGAAATCAAGAATTAATGCTTAATTTCTTCTTTTCTCCATTCAATCTTCAATCCTAACCATTTCTTTTCACTCAAAAGCTTGAGGACAGACCTTGGGAGGTTGAGAAAGCTTCATTCATTATTAGAGACGTGAAGATTGAAGCTTGGTTTCAACTTTGCAGGCGGGTTATATAACTTAAACCCTTAAATGTTATTATTACATTCAATTCTTCATCACTTGTTGATCATTTTGTTCTTCTTGAAATTCCTTTGAATAATTGATAGAATTTCCATAAGAATGGCAGTAGATTTTGAAGGATCAAAGCTTGATGATGATGAAATCATCATAAGAACACACCTCAATGAATATCTTGGGCAAACAGAGTCAACATTTGGAACCAATCGATTTCAAGATCGATTGAAACCAAATAGTCTCAAGACCGTTTGGGAGTAAACGATCTCAAGACCGTTCACGATCAAGCGATCTCAAACCGTTTGGTGGATCAATGTTGATGTGGATGGATGATGATCCAATGATACCAATTGATTCGATTTTAAAGGCTCCATGTATGAATAATCCACTAATTGCAAACCCTAATCGATTGAATTGAGTAAAACCCTAGTTGAGGGAATCAATTTTGAGGAGGTTTGACCCAAACGGTCTCAAGACCGTTTGGAGGTCAGACAGCACTACAGAAAAATTGCCCATTAGTGGCATTTATAAAAAAAAGGCACTATCTATCTAATGTACATGCATTTTTAATTAAAATGCCACTAAACCACCTATTATAGAGTTCATGAGAATGTGGAGATGCAATCATGGGTTTGTGATGGGTATCTAATCACCACTTTCTTTAGTGGTCTAACTCTTACTAACATACTGTCCATCAATGTAGATTTGGATATCAAGGAGGAAACGACAAACAAGATAAGGTCAGAAATAACTCAAGAATTATAGCCAGCATCAACTTCAATAGTTATAAACATAAGATAGAAAAGTATCCAAATAAGTAAATCTCATTACTTCCATTCATTTAGGGGACTAAGACTTAAAGAAGTATAGGATAATGGAAATTTGATCGTGGGCATTAAAACTGAGTCGATGTTTAAGTTGCAACCAACACACCTCTAAGACACATGGATTTTAATGAGGCCAAGAATCACTAAGATTTATGAATAACAACTTCCAATGAAGTACGAATTAAGATTTTATAATCTTTGGAATGGTTTTGAGACAAGGAACCTCCCTGATATTAGACTTGGTATGCCATCCTGATTCCCATGTTCTAATTAGAAGCTAATTTTAATGAAGTGTAATTATTCATGGTTATGGTATATACATGAAATTAGGTTTGATTAGACTTAGCTATTTTTAGTATACATTGTGATATGTCATTACCCACACCAATTTTCTTCTATGTTTTTAGATTAGTGTATATAAATAGGTTACAAAACAATGTAATTTTATTGCGATATGTTTCCCTTTAATATAAGTGAGAAATCTAATATATTCTGAAAAGCACAAAGGCCAAGAATGATTAAGCATCTCATCTTCATCACACTTAATTTCTATACCAAAATACATGGGTTGATCCACTTAAATAGTAGAAACTATACTTCAAATGAAATTTCTAAATAGTAGGGGCTTACTGAGCATCACTAACTTCTAAAGGTGGGGGGGGGGGCTAGTCTGAAGATGATACAACTAAGAAATAGCAAAGAAAAATACACCATTTCCCTTCACCATGAATAAGTTACATGTGAGCACAATTATATTCTGTTCATTCGATTCCCCTTGTCAAAGGGGGGCAGTTGCTCCTCTTGTCATATTCTGTTCATTCTAATTCTGGACTTTTGGATGCTATGCTTCTATTCTTATGCTTGGTCAAGGTTCAGTACTTTTTTCCCACCTCTTATCAGGCTCTGCTGGTTGAAGCTTGTGTTGGTTTTGATTGGAAGGTCTTGTATGTTGTTTTCTTTTGAATCCTATTTTCTGATGTGGTTTTGAGTGATGTTCTACTTTTTTCTTCTATTGGTTATCATTGGCTGAAGGATATGTGATCTGTCCTTGGGTTGGTTTGTCTTTTCCCTATTTGATGTCATCCAAGGATGGGATTCTATGATGGATCTTGCCTATGGAAGTACTTGAAATGGCTTCGTATGGTTCTCCTTCTTTTAAGGCTCTTTTGGGATTCTTTGAAATGATATTCCTATCTTTTGAAAATAGGAGTTTCAGTCGACCAAAAAAGGAATATTTCCAAGATTGAGTACCATGTTATGAAGAACATACACCTTGGCGTTTAGCTTCATATCAGGGAGTGTATCTTTGGTATTTGTTTGTATAGATTCCTACTTTCTGGTTGTATATGTTCTAAAGGTTTCTAGTAGGTGAGCTTGTAGAAGATGAGGTTGTAGGTTTGGAAACCATGTTGGTGGTTTTGAGGTTTAAGAATTTTCCTTTGATACTGGCAGATAGGACCCAGGCTCCTGTTCATTTTTTGATTCAGTTCAAAATAATTAGAATGTGCCTGGGTCCTTATTATAAGTATGTTCTTTTATCCTCTTAAAAAGTATTTCAAACATAGTGTCATGTACTCATAAAACTAAAGTGGTAGGAATCTATCCCATTTACATATAGGTCAGAGAATAATAACCTCACATAACTCATTTAGAAAATTTACAATTTTTAGATGAATCCTTCTTGTAACTCATTTAGAAAATTTACAATTTTTAGATGAATCCTTCTTATCATAAAATTTGTGGTACTATCAAAATAATAGGATGATAAGATATCTTGTAGTAGTGTTTTGATAAACACAGAAGTACAAGACTGTAGTAAAAATTTGGAAAGACACCAGTAACCTCTTTAAATAGGTCTCACACCTTCTATAATAGTGCATCAATACTCCAAATTAAATAGGTCTCACACCTGTATAAAATAAGCCAGACACCATTAACCACTTTGATAATCTAAAATATGAGTGTTGATTCAACAAATAGATAATAAGTGTCACCTCATTGTATGAAATACCAAGATACATCAAATTATAGAAAATACTAGTTACTTCATTGAAATTCTCATAGAAGGATTAGTGAGCATTGGACCAATTGCAAAGATATAGCCTCTATATAGGACATGATCTCCTCTATTATATTTCTTTTCAAGCTATCATGTCTACCACAATAAAGTTGGTTATGATAAGCAATAAAAGGTTAACTGATGTTATACAACTTTTTCTAAAAATATATAACATCGTTATATGTACTTACAATTTGTTAATACTAATATTATGTAGTCTCTGTCCACCCACAAAAGTCAATATGAACTGGGCCTCTATGCCAATGTTAATGTTCCCTATTGAAGAACAATTGGAAATCATACTAGATGATCGATCCTTAAACCAACTAGCCATACCAAAACATTGGCGTTTTCTAAAAGGAAGACACTACAGGCCTGGTGAAGTGACACTAAATTTTGACAATTATTCACATGTTATCGAGGTTGAGTATGATTTGGTGGAAAATCTTGTATCAAAATCCGGTTGGCATGATTGGATTAGAAAGATGCTAGTGGGCCGTAGTGACATGCTTTTTCTCCATCCAGTTGGCCATAATATCATCAAAGTTTGGATAACCAACATCAACTGCGAGACCCCCTATCATCTACGGCGGTATGAGCGCACGATGGAGGATATCAGCTCGGACGAATATGATGATGAGGCCCCTGTCAGTTCAGATTTGTATAAATACAATGAGGAGCTCCGCGATATAGCACAATCATCAAAAAGACCATAGTAGGTCCAATTAACAAAAATAATTGTCAAGACAAAAAATTTGTGTTTACACTTTTTGTCTGAACGTAATCAATCCTCACAGCTGCTTTCTTTTCTGAACTTTAGGAGAAGATCACCACAATGATAAGTCCTCGAAGTTACTGATGCATGACCATGTTGGTGTAGTATTTAGTTGTCTATCTATCTAGACTTGTCTGTATTAATAGTTATTTTAATTATGCACATATTTAGGGGTACACCAATCCATTTGTTTAGTTATTGTTTAGGGGTACACCCCTATATGTGGATGTAAAAAGAGATTAATGAATGGAAGTGAAAGTTGCTACATGAATGCTTATAACTGAAGTGTGTCTTCCCATGAATGTTCCAAATTCACAAATCCATCCTATCTAACGACAAATTTGAAACCAAACAACAAAAAGAAATATACATATCCTATTATGTTACAAATTACTGATAAATTTTATTATAAATGTTCTTTATAGAATGGATAAGTCTTGGATAGAAAAGGATGATCGAACGAGCAGTAAATACTTATGTGGAGTAACAAAATTTTTGGATTTCACTTTTGAACATTCATCGATTGGAGACAAGATTGTATGCCCATGTAGAAAGTGTGCTAATGTATACCAGGTCACCAGAAATACTACATTGAGCCATCTAATGTGGCATGGCTTCTAACCAAGCTATATTTCTTGGGCTTTTCATGGTGAAGATGTCGATGTTCAAATGGATGCTCCTACTGATTAGGGAGATTTCCTTAATGCTGAAAATTTACAAGATATGTTGCACGATACTTTTTTGAGTTTCAATGAAGATGGAAATACAGAAGGAGTGGAGCCATCTAGTGATCAACATTTCAATACTGAAAAATTTTATATCTTGTTAAAGGATTCTGAGATAGAATTATATCCAGGGTGTAAGAAATATAGCAAACTTTCTTGCATCCTAGAATTCTATCACCTGGTTTGTCTTGATGGCTTGAGTAAGAAAGCATCATATATGTTTCTTATGTTCTTTAAGAAGATGCTACCAGAAAGAGAACAATTACCTAATTCATTTTATGAGCTAAAAAAGATGATTACAAGGTTGGGCTTAGATTATGTGAAGATTCATGTTTGTCCAAATGGTTGCATGTTGTTTTGGAAGGATTCTACTGATAAAGATGTATGTGATACATGTGGAGCATCAAGATGGAAGCCGATTACAATCCTAGATGATGATGATAAGCTTGGAAAAAAACCCAAGAGAATACCTATCAAAGTGCCCAGACACATTCCACTTATACCTCACCTAATGCGGTTATTCGTGTCATCAAAAACCTCTTCCTTAATGAGGTGGCATGCAGAAGAATATGAAAAAGATGACAAGTTAAGACACCCGGTTGATTCACCTGCATGGAAAACATTTGATGTGATGCATCCAGAATTCGCTGGAGATGCTAGAAACATTCGATTGGGACTTGCAACTGATGGATTTAATCTTTTTTTTGGTGCACGTAGGGTGTTGCCTTTTTACTATTCCAAAAAACAAACGGGTACAAGACTGTAGCCATTTTAAGGGAAAAAATAAAAGCTGTACAGAAAGCATAAACTATCTACTCAACGCTTTAATGTCAACTAAGCAGGCCTCCCAGAGTTTCCAACTGTCTGTGCAAATACCCCTGAAAGTCCTCATATTCCTTTCTTTCCAGATCATATGTATAATAACACAAGCTGCAACCTTTTCACTCCCTTTAAGATTAAGTAAATCTGAAAAGGAGTTAGGGATCAACGGATTTCTGCTGTACCTTCTCCAGTGAACCCAAAAAACAACCGCAAAACTGCAACCAAAGAAGATATGAGATGCATCCTCTTCACAGGCACAACAAAGAATACATCTGGATGCCAGCTGAAAGCCTAATCTTTTAAGGTAATCAGTGGTCGAGATCCTTCCAAGGAAACACTTCCATAGCAGCATAGAGAACCTTCTCGGCATATTTCTCCAAATCCAGTGCCCCCACTGAACCTTTTGATGTTTCTTACGAACCACATTCCAACAGTCTTTCAGCCTGCAAGACTTCTTTAACCCAAACAAAATTTGGTCAACATCACCATAATGAATAGACACATCCTCCACAAAGCCATTCAACAGAAAGGAACCACGAAAAGAGGGTATATTCCACCTTCCACTTTCCAGACAAGCTTCTACTTTACAGTTTAAACCAAGCCCCATTCTAAACATTAGATCGGGATTAATCAACTCAATGAGCTTCCTTTTACCCCTAAGCCAAGGGTCTCTCCAAAACAGAAATTTCTTTCCATTACCCAAGCTGAAAACGATCTCTTCTAAAAGAATTTTTCTTAGCTCGAGCATCCTCCTCCACAGCCATGAATTAGAGGCTCTAGAGCTCACAGACTAAATCGATTCCTCCTTGATGTATCTACCATTAATCCACCTTACCCATAAAATCTCCTTCTCAGTAGCAATGTCCCATAGATTTCTTATCAGACCAGCTTTAGACCAATCATCAATGCGTCTAATACCTAGGCCACCCTCATCTTTAGGCCTACAAATAGTATCCCAAGCCACAGTATGCAGATGTTTCTTTTCTTCCGTATCTCTCCATAGAAAATCTCTCATAATCTTCTCAAGATGATTAACAACAGACTTCGGAAGGGGGAAGGCAGAGGTCCAAAAGATACTATAAGAAGAAAGAGTAGAAATAATCAACTCCACTCTACCAGCTTGAGAAAGCAGCTTCCCTTTCCAAGCATCCAACTTTGAGAGGAACTTGTCCACAATAGGGCTGCACATCTCCTTCGTAAGCCTCCCAGTAAACAAAGGAACACCCAAGTATCGGACAGGTAGAATACCAATCTCCATGTTTAGAATACTACTCAACTCCTCATCAGTAGCATGCTTGCTTATAAAGATATGGCTTTTATTGTTGTTCAAGCGCAAACCAGAAACACTGAAGAAAGTATCAAGAATATCTTTCAGACACATAGCATTCCTTCTATCAGCTCGAGCAAAAAGTAATAAATCGTCAGCAAAGATAATATGGGACACCTCCACTGTACCAGCAGAAACAGGACACCACCTATCCTTCCTCAAATCAGAATTAATAATAGACGTCAAACCCTGCATAGCAATGACAAACAGCAAGGGAGAAAGGGGGTCACCCTGTCTCACTCCATTAGTGGCCATAAATTCATCAGTAGGAACCCCATTCACCATAACTCTATAAGTAGCAGTAACAAAGGGCTCCTGAATCCAATTCAGCCAGCACACAGGAAAACCCATTTTACACATCAAGAAGAGGATATAATCTCTCCTCACAGAGTCATATGCTTTGGCAAGATCAGCTTTCACACACATAAGCTTCTGAGAGCCTCCAAAAGTACTAAGAACTTCATTCGCCAATAAAATAGCATCACCAATATTCCTACCCTTCACAAACGCCACTTGATTAACATCAATAATCTTGGGCAGAACCAAAGCAAGACGATTAGCCAGGATCTTCGCAATTACTTTGTAAATCGTATTACATAAAGAAATCGGACGAAAATCCTTGAGATTGACATCACCCTGAACCTTAGGAATCAAAGTGATAATCGTACTATTACATTCCTTGAGAAGTCTACCAGACTTAAAGAAATAGAGGATAGCACTAATAATCTCATCCCCCACCACACTCCACATCTCCTTAAAAAAGAGTGCATTAAAGCCATCAGGCCCCGGGGCTTTATCATTACTCAACTTTAGAAACACCTCTTCAACCTCCTTCTTCGTCACCTCCCCACAAAGAAGATTATAGCTATCATCATCAATCTTCGGCAGCACCCATTCCTCTCTCCAATCAACTCTATCCATAGTTGTTCCATTATAGAGGCTGTAATAGAAATTCTTGATTCTTTGTCTAATATCATCAGATTCATAAGCCTTATTGCCCACATCATCAATAAGAACATTTATGTTGTTACAGATTCTTCTAGTTTTCATCGAGGCATAAAAGAAGGCAGAGTTTTTATCACCTTCCTTTAGCCATTGGACCCTGCTCTTCTGACGTAACAAGCTCTCTTCATAGCATAGAGCCTTAACAGTATCATCCCTTAAACCAACCAACTTCCTTTGTAAATCAGCATTACTTGGATCAGCATCAACGACCCTCTGTAACTCAAATAACTCACTTTCCAGCTCTCTAGCCTTAGAGAAGAAGTTACCTACAACTTCCTTATTCCATTTCCTCAAAGCACAAGCCACACAAAACAACTTCCTGTAAACAACATACATAGGGGTCCCAGCCACATCAACATTTCGCCAGGCTTCAGTAACCACTTTCTTAAAAGAATCTTGCTTCGTCCACGCATTAATAAAACGAAAAATGGAGCCTCCTTCCTTCTTTGTCCCAAGTCTGAGCATTAGAATTTTATGATCACTAACCACAGCAGGGACCACTTCACCCCAACAGCAAGGAAAGGCAGAAAGAAAATTAATATTAGTGAAGATACGATCAATCTTGGAAAACGTACTCACACCTCTCCTGCTATGACTATCCCAAGTGAAATAAAAGCCTTTGGTTTGCATCTCAATTAAGTCCACATCAGCAATGGCTTTATTGAAGTCCATCATGCTTCGAGAAGAAGGTGGTTGCTTACCTGACTTTTCCCTCGAGAGCCTGACAGCATTAAAATCACCAACAACACACCAATGAACAGGATTCATATTCTTAATACAACCTAGAGAATTCCATAATAAGACCCGATCAGCATCAGGATTAGCACCATAAACAGTAGTTAAATCGATCTTCAGAAGACCCTTAGATAAGCTGCAATGAATGCATTGCTCATTACAAAGAGACGCCTCAATATCCATATCCCTGTCTTCCCAAACAATAAGAATGCGGGTATACAAGTACATGTCAGAGTTATCAAGAAACTTAGCATTGGACCAAATACTATCAACAAAATCTTTCACATCTTCCTTTTGGAGTCTAGATTCAGGGATAATATAGACATCCGCCTTATTCCTCCTTACTTCTTCCCGAATGCAAGGGACTTTATTTCCTCCCCCCCTCACATTCCAAGAACAGATCGTAAGAGACTCAACCATTAGGGGGAATGAGAGGAGAAGCAACAGTCATCTCAGCCGCAGCCACAGATGTAGGAACAATCTCATTCAGAATTTTCCCCTCATCAAAATTTGACAACGGAGAGAACTTGTTCAGCGATTCCAGAATGGATCTAACTATACTCTTACCAACACCTCTCGGGGCCGACTTAGTTTTCTTCTTGGTGGCCACCCAAACTGCTCCTGAAGTAGCTTCTGGGGTAACCTTCTCCCTAGAACTGATCGACGTTCCTTGAACACTCAAAACCTCAGCAGCAGTCACAGTAATATCACCAACAACCTTCGACGATTGAGGAACAAGAGCACTTGAGGGATCCGGAATACCCTCCATGGCATCACTGAAAACCTCCAATTCGTCTTCTTCCACATCAACCTTCGGAACCCATTTCTTAACGACTTTCTTCTTTAGGGAATTTCCGTCCTTCTTTACAGCATCCAGACACATAGATTGTTCATGTCCAAAGAGGCCACACGTCGAACACTTGGCAGGCTCCCATTCATACTCAAAGGAGATGGAGTCAACTTGGCCGTCATCACTTTCAATCTGGAGCTCCTTTGGATACGAGAAGTCAGAGGAGATAACCACTTGAATCCGAGCAAACTCCAGTCTAAGAAATTCAGAGGTTAGTTTATCCGGTCGTAGCGGAATACCCAAAACTGAGCCAATCTTGCTAAACATCTCCGGGTCCCATAGCTCAAGCGGTAGATTGAAGATCTTAATCCAGATCGGGATCTCATTGAGCTTTACCTTCTCGAGAGGTTCACCTCGCTCCCACTTCTTAATGATAAGAGGCCTACCCGCTACGAACCATGGACCTCCATCAATAGCCGTCTTCATATCCTCATCATTATCGAACATAACAATGAACAGACCCTTGCCACGCGATCTAACTTCAATGGATCCTTTCGCATTCCAGATTTGAGCCAGGTGCTTCACCAGAGTCGGCTAGTGTGGCTTTAGACCCACTACGTACCCTGCTGCCGTTCTGCTCCACCTAGAGACATTCCTTTCAGCAATCATTTTAGGATAGAGCAGCTTCCCCTCCGACAGATGGACTTCAGTTTTCTTCAGAACAACAGGGTTATTCGACGTCTTCTTCTTAAACAAACTAGCCCAGCTGAGCGGCGCTTTCGGATCAGGCTCACCGGTCACAGAGGCCAGCCCAGGATCAGGAGGATTTGACGCCGCCGTCTCCTTTGCAAGTGCCGCCGCCGTCACCCCCGCAATCGCCTCAGCACTCATTTGCGAGAACTAGTTACTATTTAGGAGGACTCCACTCTGAAGTGTTGTTCAAGTAGAACTGATGGATTTAATCCTTTTGGGACAATGAGTACTTCTTATAGTACATGGCCTATTGTGATTATTCCATATAATTTACCTCCTTGGTTGTGCTTGAAGCAACCATATTTTATGTTGTCCCTTCTCATTCTTGGACCAGCTTCACCCAAAAATATAGATGTGTACTTGCGTCCATTGATTGATGAGTTGAAAGAACTATGGGATACTGGTGTACATACATATGACGCTGGAACCAAGGAATTCTTTCTGAAGTATGCTTCTTTATTATGGACTATTAGTGATTTTCTAGGATATGCACATCTATCTGGTTGGAGTACTAAAAGCTACAATGCATGTCCCTATTGTAATAAAGATATTGTCTCACATTGGTTGCCACATAGCCCTAAAGTTTGCTATAGAGGACATCGTAGGTTTTTGCCAACTAGCCACAAATTCCGAAAAGAAGCAAAGGCATTTGACGGTGAGCAAGAATTTAGGTGTCCACCTAAACCTCCTTCTGGAGCTCAAATCTTGTCACAATTGAAGGATGAAAGAACTGTTATTGGTAAGAAAAGGCCAAGAGATAAGGATTCAACACACAATTGGGAAAGGAAAAGCATATTTTTTGAGCTACCATATTGGAAAACTAACATTGCAAGGCACAATCTCGATGTCATGCACATTGAGAAGAATATATGTGAGAGTATTGTTGGAACATTGCTAGGTTTGAAGGATAAAAGTAAGGAAAACTTGAATGCAAGGAAGGATTTGGAGGATATGTGAATCAGATTTCCGCTTCATCCAAAAACTATTGGTAAATATACCATCCTACCTCCAGCTTTCTATACAATGAAAAAAGATGAAAAAATATTATTCTGCAACTTCCTAAAATCTGTCAAAGTTTCAGAAGGGTATGCGTCTAATATATCTAGATGTGCACGGCCGAAGGATCAGAAGAGGCTACCAATGAAAAGTCACGATTATCACGTGCTGATGCAACAACTTTTGCCATTAGCTGTCACTGTGTCCTTGCCCAGTAAGAATGCTAAGTCATGTATTCTTAATCTTTGTCTCTATTTTCAAAGGTTGTGCACTAAAGTCATAGATCCAAATGATTTTTCTGCATTGGAAAATGCAATAGCTGTGACACTTTGTGAGATGGAGAAGATATCCGCTCCATGTTTTTTTGACATAATGGTGCATCTATCAGTCCATCTCTCTTATGAAGCTAAGATAGCCGGCCCTGTTCAGTATCATTGGATGTATCCAATTGAAAGGTAACATTTCATACGTCACAATGACTTTACCTATTGGAATGTAATTTGTCATAATATTTTCCTCAACTTTGTTATCAGGTATCTGATGACCCTAAAAGGATATGTTCATAATAAAAGATATCCAGAAGGATCAATAGCAGAAGGATATATAGTTGAATAGTGTCTAACTTTTTTTTCAAGATGCTTGGATGGAGTTGAAACAAAATTAAATCGGCCAAATAGAAACGATACCGATGAAGCAAATTTGGAAAATGAGCCAACACTTGACAGTGATGATTGGTCTATTTTCTCGACAGTATGTTGTGGTATTGGTAAAATGGTAACATGTATCTTGGACGAACATACATTGAAACAAGCCCATAAGTATGTACTATTCAATTGTGAAGCAATTGGACCCTACATTAAGTAAGTTAGTGTCAATTGTCTTCTATTAATAAAATGCTATAACATATTCCAATAACATATTGGACATATTTTGTATTCAGGATGCACTATGATATCATTAAGCAAAAACATCCTCAGAAGTCCTTAAAGGAGGTTCAGAGAATACATAGTAACTCATTTGATGGATGGTTTAAGGAACATGTAAGTTTAGTTGTGGTAATTAAATTAGTTATGCTTCATCAATAAAGTCTAACAAACTTTTCTTTTGTTAGATTGAGACACTCCTAAGAACAGATATGGTGGATGATAAAATCAAGTTTCTTTCTCAAGGTCCACATCAACTGGCCATTAAGTACAAGGGCTATGTTGTCAATGGTCATAGATTTTGTACCAAGGCAAAAGATGCAAATCGAACAACACAAAATAGTGGAGTCTTTCTGGTAGCTAAGACTGATTATTATTCTAAAACCACTAACCACAATTCAATTACTAGAGATGTTACATACTATGGTGTTTTGAAGGATGTTATTGTGCTCAATTATTATGAACACTTTAAGGTGACATTATTTAAGTGTGATTGGGTGGACATCTACTCAACGAGGGAATCAAGAATGATGAACATGGGTTGACTCTTGTTAATTTGAGACGCCTTCAAACTATAGGAGAACCGTTTGTAGTGACATCTCAAGTTGGAAAAGTATTTTATGTAGAAGATGTCACTGTAAAAGGGTGGCATTTTGCTATAAAGATTGCCCCATGGGATATGTTCAACATGGAAGAACAATCTTGTATTGAGAATGTCGAAGCTTATGCGCAAGGTGAAACTCAAAATGGGCCATCAATGACATCAGAGGATGAAGATAATGATTGTGACATAGTTAGATTGGATATGGAAGGAATTACTGTTGCTAGTTCAACAACTTAAAAAGACCAATCCCGAATTGAGCAGGATGATGAAAGTGTATCTCAAAGTGATGATGATGATTGTTTTGAATGAGAAGATTACAAAATAGCAGCCAATGTTTCTTTTTGTTTGTCATAAATATTTGACTTAAATAAGCCTTTTTTGGCTCAATGTATCACTTTAATTTTCTGTCTCACATTGAGCTCTAGCTAGGTGTATGCATTTTGCATGTCTGACATTATTCTTATTCATATTTATCCTTGTCTCTATTATTGTTTATAATTATATTTGATTAAATATTTGTGTTTCATTTTTAAATATTATTAATAAAATTGTTATTATGTTGTTCAATATTTTTCTAAATGTCTTCATTTTTATGTGACTTGATATACTGAGGATGAGAGAACGGTACAGTGACAACTACCATAACATGACAACCACAAGCAATGATAAGAACAAAAACAATGACTCTTGTACGACAACTCATTTACCTAGAATTACTCGACATGGTTGTTGGCAATCTTTGAACATGTCATCCTCAAATCGCTCTAAAAAATTTTAGCTTCCCTTCCAACTGAAATTCGTAATGATAGAGCAAAGAATTCAATAAAATTTGCAGCTAGCTCTGCAAAACATGCCCAATCATCCACATCTCCCCAAGACTCTAATATGGTTGGTGGTTCAAAATTCTCTCAAACATGCACAACTGAAAAGGAGATGGGAACAAGGTTCCAAAATCAGCACAACAAAGAAAGTGGCGATAAAGTTACAAGATCAAGAAATTCACAGCTACCCCGTGTGCCTAATGTGAATGCTTTCGTGTCTATTCATTCAAGAATTGTAGAGAATAGAGCTGCCAATAACCAAAATAGCAATGTATTTCCTGATAACATGGACCAAAATCTCTGATCACCATGTTGAGTAATTGAATGTTACAACAACACCTTCTGAGGGGCTAGGTAATCATTTCATTCATATCATTGTATTTATAGTGCTGCATGTAATGATATATAATTATGCATATATATTTTATCCTTTATGAATGAATGCTTAGGTCAAAAACATCGAGAAAACAAATTCAATAAAACTGTTGCTACCTCTACAAAAACTGCCCAATCAGCCACGTCTCCCCAAGACTCTAATATGGTTGGTGGTTCGAAATCCTCTCAAACATGCACAACTAAAAAGGAGATGGGAACAAGGTTCCAAACTCAGCACAACAAAGAAAGTGGCGATAAAGTTACAAGATCAAGAAATTCACAGCTACCCCCTGTGCCTAATGTCAATGCTTCCGTGTCTATTCATTCAAGAATTGTACAGAATAGAGCTGCCAGTAACCAAAATAGCAATGTATTTCCTGATAACATGAACCAAAATGACATCTCTGATCACCATGTTGAGTCATTGAATGTTACAACAACACCTTCTGATGGGCTAGGTAATCATTTCATTCATATCATTGTATTTATAGTGCTGCATTTAATGATATATAATTTTGCATATATATATTTTATCCTTTATGAATGAATTCTTAGGTCAAAAACATCGAGCACGTGGCCGAACACAATGTTTAAAGTTTGGAAAAGAAAGCCTGACGATCCAATTCCCATTGAGAAAAATCAATTTGGACAACCAGTAGGTGAAAACCAATGTCACTTATCAAGTTTTCTGACAATCATTGCAAGAGATCCCAATATTTGTCCACTAAACTATGAGGACTGGAGACAATTTCCAACAAATAAAAAAGATTCTATATGGAATTTTGTGAAGGTATATTATTAAATTTTATTTTTAAATGGTTAAATGAAGCTTCTAATTGATATCCTTTATGTCGGTAGAGTAAATTCACAATGGATTCAGATTTGAACGAGTGGACAATGAAGAGACTAGGAAAGAAATGTAAGGACCACAAGTGGGAGTTAAGGAGACTATACTTCCTAGAATATAGTCCATACGAACAAAAACTTGAACAAGTTGTTCCCCGCGTGGATAAGTCGCATTGGAAATTTCTTGTCGATTATTGGAGGAGTAATAAAGGAAAGGTAATATTATTTTTTCTATTCGTTGATACTTACAGTACCACACAGATAATTACTATGAAAAATATTGCAATGTTTTTGACAGAGGAAATCTATAACTAACAAGACAAGCAGAAAATTTCAAAAGGTTAGCCACACAACAGGAACCAAGTCATTTGCATGTCTGAAATATGATGTAAGTTAGTAATTTTTGTGATCTATTTAGACAATTTGATGGCATCCATTTATTTGATGTTTACAATAAACTTGTTTGAATGATAAAGATGGAGAAGGAAATAGGCGGAGAAGTGGATCCTGTAATGTTTTTGAGAAAACTCATCGTAAAAAAGATGGGAGCATAGTTGATGTTGAATTTGCCAAAATTTTGGTACAACACATAATATCCTATAGTATTATGTTACATATACTAATTTCATAGAGGTATATATTTGGTATAAATTGCATCGTGTATGATTTGTTGTATGTAGGAAAAATTTTCTGAGGTAGGAGAAGAGCTGCGTAGAAAACAACCTGATGTTACTTCAGATGAAATTTATAGGCATGTGATGGGAGATGAGAGACCAGGATATGTTCATGGTTATGGACTTGGACCATCACCTTCTGATATTTGGGGTAAGAACCATAAATTTTGAGAAGCTGAAGAAGCGCAAAGGAAGCATTTCCAGGATAAGCTTGAAGAACAACGATTGAAATTTGATGTAAAACTTCAAGAATAAAAGGATGAATTCAACCAAAAATTAGAGGAGTTATTTTCCTTAAATACAACAGGAAATAGTCAAGCGCAGCATGTTGGCACTGGCCAAGTATGAATACATTTTATACAAGATGTGTGGTATCAATTATTTTCCATGTTGACTTTTATGGACTTATGACAAAAATAAAATAATTGTGCAGACAAACTTATCAATGCAAACTCCACTCCATATAAGACATTAATCATTTAAGAAGGGACAAGTATGTTTGTATTACTATGAATTGCACTTCATTTTACGTTTATATAAATTTGTTATGTAAACTGTATTTTGTTTCTAGGATGTGTATCTTTTGAGTTTTACAGATCCAGATGCTAGAATTGCATTCGGTCGAGTCTCTGAGGTTGACCCCATGAAAAGGGTGGAAGGTGCAATTTTAGGCTCATCATTTGTTGTTGTTTTTGTAGAGGTTTCTTTGTTGGGCAATTATCCTCTAGTTATACCTTATGATCAATATCAATCTATTGATGATTTTGTTGGCAACGTCATAGCATGGCCGAAAACAAATATGTTGCTAAGGTGAGCATAAAGTATTGCTTATACTATTACATAATTGAAAACAAAAGTAGTATCTAAAGTCATTTCCATTTGTTGCAGGACATGAAGTTTAAATTTAATTTCATTCTTGGATACTATCTAAAGAGAGGAGAGCTATAGTTGTTTTTATTTAATCCAATTTGTTATTTGTACATGCCGATCCAAAGTAATGGTGTTTCATGTCCATTGTCGTAGACAATGTTGCCAAATAACAATCCTATTTTGTTTTTACCTACTTTTAATTTTGTTATGGAGAATCTTAGTATTATGGATGATACACGCATTATGATTGGTTTGTGGTTTTTAGCTATGAGCAGTGTTTTAGCTTCTTGTTTGTGGGTACAGATGAAAAATTTACTTGAAAATGAGTTACGATTATTTGATCCATTTCTTTCCTTTTGTAATTACTCAGCTAGTAAATGGATTATTATGGTTTGGATATTCAAAATTTACAACTAATGTGGATGGGTGATGTGGACTGAATAATTCTTTTTTAATGTTAAAACTAATGCAGTAAAAGGGTAATTGTCCCTTTTGGTATGGCAGCCACACATCGTATACCATGATTTTCTGTTTCCCAACCTATGCAAGTTTGATTATGTTTGATAATATCTTGGAATGTAATTGCTTATATAAGCAGGAATGCAAATTGCGGGTGCTTCATATTTGTGGGCTGCATATCCAACTTGCATCATGTCAGATCATGATATATTTCTTATGGCATATTAATTTTTCTTTCATTACTTGATCACATGCTATAGGAAATCTTAACACTATAGGGATCAAGATTCTAGAAACCACACTACAATCTTCAAGCTCCACCCAACATTTTGATGAATCCTAGACTAGTTGTTGCAACATTTTAAATGAGACTATTCATATATTTATTGGTTCTTTTCAGGGCAATTTGTTATGCAGTAATTCTTTTTTGAAATCTTTACTTTGTAGGCAAGGGTATTTTTTATATGTACATGGTTTTTGGGAATAATGTGAAACGTCCACCCATTGCCTAAAAGCATAGATCTGCCATGCATAAATATTTTTTGTAATTCCAAGGCAATTTGTTTCAAGTTTCTTATAGATATGTGCCCTCACATAGATATAGGCGATATCGATGTTTATCTTGAGGCCTCACATCACTTGAAGTCTCAGATCTTACCTTCTGGGTAATTCATTTGAGTTGTTCTTGTATGTGGATGAAACATGACTTTATATATGTAAAGGAAAATGAGTTGTTAGAATGAAATAAGTAATATCCGGACACTACTTGTCTCTAATTATTTCAGAAAACATCATCATATAGAGGTGAAGTATTTAGACCCTCTGCCATGCCTTAATGTAGGGAGGCCCAAGTCACCCACTTATGTACCTATTGAGGTGTGTTACTTCTATGAGTGATGTTCTATTTTCTCACTACATTGTTTTTGAATGTTTTGTTTTTGGTACTAAGTATAATATAGCGTGGTGTTTTGTTCTTCTAGTTTAGTTAATAAATTATTTTTTTTTGTTTTTGGCCACTAACTAACATAACTTGGCATTTTTCCTTTTGCAGAGGCACACTAAGTCATTGTCAACATTTCAGAGGTCTGCTCTGGTTGAGAAGTTTGGGCAGAAGCCTCAAGAAATAATGGGTGTTCTTAGTAATGTGGGTTCCTCCCTGTTCCCTCAATTGTTAAAACAACATTTGTATATTTGTCTTTTTTCCTTTACCCCCTCCATCTAAAATAATACCCTTTCTGTAACATGTGGTTGTGATGCAAGCCCTAAAAGTCAATAACTATGGTAATGATCCTCTACTAACTGCAGCTCTGTACTTGGAGATTAAAGGCCAATCTCGAGAGATGACAACCTAAGACACAAGCAGAGCAACATAGAACACCCCATATAAGAAAAATGAACACAACGACATATAGATTTGAGCCCAACAAAAATAATGGGATGAAAAATATGCTAAGGAGTCAAAATTCAAAACTTACAACAGCTATTGATGGCTTGTCCGACTGCCCAGGGCTCCCATGGCACACATCCATTCGTAGTATAATAGTTGGCACTTGGGAGATCTTTGGCATGGATGGAGGATGCTCATGGCTGAGGTGAACTTCTCTGCGCAATGTGACACCCGTAGGCATATTCAGGATCTCATTCGCTGTGGAAACATGAAGGGCATTGTAAGTAAAATCTTTTAATGTATTTCGTTTAAATTAGTTAAATGAAATACATAAAAAGATTTTATTGACAACACACTTCATGTTTCCACAACGAATGAGATCCTGAATAAGCCTGCAGGTGGCACAACGTGCAGAGAACTTTACCACAGTTGAGCATCCTCCATCCATGCCAAAGATCTCCCAAGAGCAAACTGTTATACTAGGAATGGATGTGTTCCATGGGAGCCTTAGGCAGTCGGACAAGCCATCAATAGCTACTGTAAGTTTTGAATTTTGACTCTTTAGCATATATATGGGTTTTTCATCCCATTATTTTTGTTGGGCTCAAATCTATATGTCACTGTGTTCATTTTTCTTATCTGGGGTGTTCTATGTTGCTCTGCTTATGTCTTAGGTGTGGTTGTTCAAGGTGTGGAGTGTGGGTGTATAAATGCATAAAAACTATAGTTCACCAGTTATTAGCGTGTGGTTGTACATGGTGTGGTTGTACAAATGCAGAGGATTGAATGTTAAGAATTCCAAGTCATTTGAGGTTGTATACCATGATTGGTTGTATAAGGTGTGGTTGTACCCGTTATTATGATACTAGCTTGCAACATGACTTGCACAATATATCTCTGAATGTCAAGAATTCCAAGTCATTTGAGGTTGTAAGTAAGCATTCTATGTGATAAGTACCTATTCTTGTGATAATGTCTTATGTTTCAACTAATTTTCAAGCTTGAAGTTACCTCATTGTTTTTGCAAATAAGTCTGTAGGTGTCATAGTACACAGAGAAGTTCACCACAACTGAGCATCCTCCATCCATGCCAAAGATCTCCCAAGTGCCAACTATTATACTAGGAATGGATGTGTCCCATGGGAGCCCTGGGCAGTCGGACAAGCGATCAACAACTGATGTAAGTTTTGAATTTTGACTCCTTAGCATATATATGGGTTTTTCATCCCATTATTTTTGTTGGGATCAAATCTATATGTCACTGTGTTCATTTTTCTTATCTGGTATGTTCTATGTTGCTCTTCTTGTGTCTTCTATTGTTAGGACTCAGTCACCCAAGGTATAAATGATAGACTCTCGGTTTAAACCCACTAATAATAATGGGGATGATGGTCTTATCAGGTTTGTTGCCTCTTTTTCCTTCTTGTGTCTATCTTTTTATCATCTATACTGTGCATTGGCATATTGGGTATCTTTATACGGGGTTGTTTTATCTTTTTATCTTATCTGTTTTGGTATATATATGCCTCATATTATTAGGTAGTCTATTTATTAGTGTTAGTGATCTATCACCAGGTGCTTCCTATTTGTTGCAGCCCTACTCACCCTTGGATACCTATTTCTGTCCATTACTCATTGATATTTAGGTATAAACTTCAAATCATATGTTTTATAAAATAAAGATGACACATTACAAGCCATTGTGGAGAATGGAGATGCCATTCATTAGACAGATCTTTACGACAAAAGTTTGGACTCAACCAATTAACACTACAAGAAACTGAGGTATTAACGTCAAGCTTCGCGACCACCTTAATATCTTGACATAATTGCTACACAAAAGGCGACAAGAGTTTCTGTTTGCCGCAATAGGTGTACCCAATAACGACGAAAAGTTTATTCTGACGTTAATCATGTAAATTTTCCGCCGTTAAAACTTCTCACTCCCTTCCATTAAATCTAAGTTAATACATCCTAAATATGCACTATTCTCATGTTTTGTGCATATTTTTATGAACTTCTTATGGCTTGTTCATTTAGTACGGTCTAAATCACATTTTTTATTATGACAACTAAAGTGTGTTGGTTCTTTTTAACATTTTCACAGCCCAAAAATATATATCCTAAAACATTTACAACCCATCAACAGGTGAGCTTGAGATCGAACAAGTAATATCCTAATATCAGTAAAACTAATAATCTATTTAAAAAAATACTAATAGCGTGATTCTAACACCCGATTCCCACTACCCAGCCCTAGAAGTGAAAATTGTTCACTGTTGTAAATGTCCAGCCCCCGCGTTCCGTCATTCCTCCAGCAACCTGCTCTAGCCCGACCTACTCCAGCCCAACGTTGCCCAGGTTGCCGACTCTGTACGCCAGACTGGCGCCACCTGCTTCAGCTCGATGCCGCCCAGGTTCCCGACCCCCAACTCGCCGCGGCTCGACTGGCTCCGGACCGCCGCCAAGATCCCATGACGGGCTCCCGCTGGCTCGATCTGCAGTTCCTCTCCAGGTCGATGGTGCCATCCTTCTACAGTGATGCA
Source organism: Alisma plantago-aquatica (assembly GCA_963693085.1). Taxonomy (NCBI): domain Eukaryota; kingdom Viridiplantae; phylum Streptophyta; class Magnoliopsida; order Alismatales; family Alismataceae; genus Alisma; species Alisma plantago-aquatica. Next base: position 1,474,690,647 of record OY856411.1, read on the forward strand.
CCGGGTCGCCGACTCCATACGCCGGACTGGTGCCACCTGCTTCAACTCGACCCCGCCCAGGTTCCCGACCCCCAACTCGCCGCAGCTCGACTGGCTCCGGACCGCCGCCAAGATCCCACGATGGGCGCCCGTTGGCTCCATCTGCAGTTCCTTGCCAAGTCGATGGTGCCCAGATTTGTGGTATTTGGCTAGATAAACGTGTAGAGCGATGGCCATCCTCCTATAGTGATGCACTTTCAGTCACAACCACAAAAGATGTGTTTTAGCTCCACCTTGCCTTCTCTACCTCATCCTATCCCGCCCTCTCCAGCTAAGCCGTTATTGTTGAAAGGATCAAGATCATTATCATCTTGTAGGCATCCTTAAATAGGTATATCTGGAGATCCTGTCTCATGATCCTGATTGATTTTTCATAGGAGCAAAATGATCACAAACTGAAGTTTTGGGACACCTTTCAAGTGTTTGGTTCTTTGTGTCATACAAATTTTACATTGTATGCTTTTGTCTTCCTTTCCAAGTGGTGCCAACTTGTGCATACTCAATCTATTCAGGCTCTTACGGTCCTAAAATAAAAATAGTAGCATTCATTTTTCTCATGTTGATTATCTCAATCGTGACAAATTTTAATTGCCCCTAAACAAGTAGAAGCAAGTCACCATTGCATGCAGTTGCCTACCAACTTCTATTTAATTAAAATTAAAGAAAATCGATCTCTTTTACAGACATTCTTTATTTTGTGCACAAATCTTTGTAGCATATAAGATGATTGTAATTTCTTCTCATCTAGAAAATGTCATTAATCATTACATAGTTTGCAATTTGTATAGTATACTTTCTCATACATGCAATTCATTTTTGTTTTCTTTTCCCTTTCATGAATTCCTTACATATTTGGAAATGTTGTTACATAAGAGAGAAACAATATCATGCCTAATTATTAAATTGAAAATGCAAGTTTGCAACCAGTTTGATTGTGAATATTTTGTTGGCTAAATTGGACATTATTGTAATCCCTTTGTTTCGATGATGACAAACATTTCATTCTTGTGAATCTAATGTACTACTTGAAGTGTTGCAGGAATAAGGTGGATGACAAATATTTGGGAGATCTATATGCTTGAATTGTTATTATTTCATGAATGTAATCAATTGTAAAACTTGTACAAATATATAATGTACAAGTACTTAAACATAATGTAAATCAAGCGTTAGATCTTCACTAGCTAATCACAACACTTAGATAGGTCATCCCCTATAATAGTGACACAACTGCACACTCATACACACATTTAGTACTTAGTTTAAAACATTGAAACATGGTAAATCTCGATCGACAAACTCCTCGATCGAGACACTCTCGGTCGACAATTTCCTCGATCGAGAATGACCCAAGTAGCCGTTAGACACAGCAGACAAAGTAGTTGGGAGTTGGATTAGAACGTTATACACTTTGCTCCAGATTGTCCCTCGGTCGACAAGACCTCGACCGAGAAGGACTCTCAGTCGATAAATCTTCGACCGAGAATGTCTCTGTCTGCACTTTTCAGAATTAATTAACTAGCCGTTGCTAAATCAACTAATGTGTACCTAATGGCTAGTTAAGCACTTAGAACCCCCTAGAAAGTGTCTAGAATGTCCTTAAGCACTTATAGGTCATTCCTATAAATAGGACATGCCTTAGGACACCTAAACACACTCATATACACTTGTGCAATACTTGAGCCTACACTTGCAATTGGCAATCTATTTTGAGCAATTAAGCAACACTAGCATTGGCTATTCTTTATCTTGCTCTAATTTCATGTCCTATAGGCTAGCATCTCCTATCCACAACACTCACACTTCTATATACATTGGTTTGGAGATCAAAACGCTTGATATAGGAAATCAAGCCTTGAGCTACAAGTGGTATTGTAATTTCTATTTTTCCTTCTTGTTCCTTTTATCTTTTGTATTCTCCTTGCTACTCTTAGGGTTGGAGGCTGCGGATTGGAGAAGGTTCTTCTCGGTGGAGAAGGTGGACTTCATACTACATCAAGAAGGCTGTTGCAACGGGAAGCTACTTCTAGAGGAAGGCTACTTCAAGGGGGAGCTTGAAGTTACTTCAATAAGGCTGCTTCGAGGTTGGTGCAACTACTTCTAAGTGAAGGTTGTTCAAAGGGTTTGGTGAAATAATTGTAATTTTATGTAATACCCTTGCGAGGTAATAAAATTTAATTCTTTCAAAATCCCGGTTGGGTAAGAAACCAGGTAGTGGACTGACTGCCTTAGTATTTTCTAAGGTTGGAACCACTCTAAATCCTTGTCCCCTTGTCTAATATTTTTGTGGTTGGTTGTTTGAGTTAAATTACTTTAAAATTATCATAAAACCCTATTCACCCCCTGTCTAGTGGTTTTTCAATTGGTATCAAAGCAGGCTTCAAGGAGATCTAATCAAGTCTTGAAGAATGAAGGGTGATTGTGTCTACAACCCAAGCAAAGGAAAAGTATGGACCAATCTTCAACAAGTTGCAGTTGGTGCTTAGGAACAAGCCACACAACACTTAGTTGTCCATGGAGAGAAAAGAAGGAAGAGGTGCACAAAAATTGTCTTATTGCTACAACCAATGAAGAAGAAGAAGAGGTAAGCCTTCTTGATTTATCAAAAGAAGAGCTAATTGCTAGTCTTGAAGAAACACATAATAAGTATATTGAGTGCAAGAAGAAATTAAAGGAGTCTAATAAAGCAAATGATGAGTTACATGCTAAACTTCTTGCTCTCACATCTAAAAATGAACATTTATATGCTAAATTGAATAATCTTGGATTTGAAAAGGATAGCATTATTTCTAAAAATCATACTTTGAAATCATCTCTAAGTGATTGTAATGTGAATATTTTCACTCTAGAAACAAATTACAATCTTCTATCTCAAGAAAAGGTTGGATTGCTTGCAAAGTTAAATGATTTTCAAACTCAACCCATCTTATGCTCTCATCTAGATTATGACACTATTGTGAAAGAATGAAATTCCTTGTTATCTAATCTAGATCAAGCAAAGTTAGACATCAATAAGAGAATGGATGAGATTGTTAAGCTGCAACAAAAAGTTAGTAGTTTGAGTAACAATGATACCCTTGATAAAATTCTAAATGATTCTTATTGTCAAATTGGAAGGAGAGGACTAGGTTATAATCCTAAAGGAAAATCTTATCAAAAACCTAGTTGGAGAAAGACACAAACGCTAAAAAATCGATCTTTGTATGTACCTAAAGGCACATATACATATGTACCCAAGAACAACCTAGAACAAAATCATAGAAAGAGATATGAGGTTGATTCCATATTTTGTCATTATTGTTTGCGTCTTGGACATTATTCTTTCTCATGTCCCTACAAGAAAAAGGATGTTTAGTTAGTATGGGTTCCAAAAACCCCAAACTAAATGAATAAAATTAGGTTGAGATATGACCAAAGACTCTAAGTTGTATATCTCTGTGTCTATCTCAACATAACATAATAGGACACCAAGTTAATCCAAGAAATTAAAATTTCCAAATATACATCTTCAACTAACTTATTTTAGTTTGGATTTTCAAAACCTAGAATATTGTATATGATTAGTTGAGATTTAATCTAAATGATTCTTGATATACAAATGTCATATCTCAACACAATCGAGCTTTAATTTTCCTATTATTGTTTTTCTTGGAAACAATTACTGAAAACAGTTCTGAAACAATACAGAAACATTCTCGGTCGAGAAACTGTTCGACCGAGAACATTGTCGGTTGAGAAATAGTCGACTGAGCAGGTTACAAAATCAAGTTATGCTGAACTAATCAAGTTTGCTATCAATTGTTATTAATGATTGATTTAATATGCAAATCAAGAATGAATCTAGGAGACCATCTTTGAATCAAAACATATTGATCTTTTTGCATCATGAAACTGTTAAATAATGGTATAACATTATGAAATATTTAAACATATTGCAAAAGTGCTATATAAAGACTAATATTGAACATACTTTATTCATTTATTGAAAAAGTTTATTAAGCATGTTCATTTACATGGGTTGTTTTAAATTTGAAAATCCATGAACCATGAATGAGATTATTTTGGTTTATCCTCTACATGGTTTGGCTTAAAATTGAAAATTATGAATAGGTTTAATCAAGGAAATTATTGTTTTATCATAATCCACATGGCTTTTCCTAAGTACTCATTGGTATATCTATATAGGAACCATGTGTGCTGAAATTTAGTTTAAATGATCATAATCATTGCATTTATATGATTTCATCTTGATCATTGTATTATGGATATGCTTCTACTTTTTAATTTTTGTGTCATCATCATTGTGTTTCATTGGTTTGTCTAAAATAATCTTTATATACAAACCATGAATGGATGTTATTCTTGATCATTGTGATTCGGATCAGTGAAAATGCCATTAGCATAAAAGCATCTTGACATAATAGATAATGATTATTGTGGGCATGGCTTGTAATAAAATAATGATGTTGCTATGACAAGCCAAATAATGTATCTTAGAACTAGAATATTAATGTTTTATCTAGTTGTTTGTTCTAAGAAATCTAAAGCACGATCTTGACTTTAAGATATCAATCTTTCTTTCAAGGATATATATTTCTAAAGAATCTTATGATTAATCTGAAAATATGGTTACAAAAAGAAATGGGATTTGATATTTATGTACCCATAGAAAAGCTAATGAGACATCATTCATAATGAATGTAAAACATACATTCTAGGAAAATCAAGAACAAAGACTTCACTGTGATGCCCTTATTAAGTTATTGATAAAACATTTTCAAAATAGGTGTCACTTAATGTGCTTCAAATTGATACTTATTTTATCAAGCTACTTGTAGACATCATACTTCACATATGAATATCTAAAATGTAAATATGCAGGAAATGCCTCTTCACTGAAATAAAGCTCGACCAAGGGGTACTATGGTCGTAGTCAAGGTCGACCTAAAATAAGCTTGACAAAATGATTATTTGAACATCATTCTACTTTACTAAATCTTAGTATCTTGATTCAAAATGTGCTTTTGATAAAAGGTCAAAATCAAATCTTAAAAACTAGTTATGACCTTAGAATTGCTCAAATATCCTAGATAATGATTATATTACATGCTCTACATTATTACATTATATGCTCAAATAATGCTCAAATGATTACATTATTACTCCCCTAGAAGACATACAAATAAGGGGGAGTAATATATGAAATGAATCACAAAGGGTCAAAATTTTTGCAAATGATTGAGAAATAAATTGTAGCTAAATTTACCATTAATTGGTGTGCATTTATCCCTTGATTTTAAATTGAATATCTATTTAAGAGGGAGCATAGCATAAAATTAAGGTGGAGCAATAAAAAGTCATACTAAATGATTATCTTGGATATCTTTTTGAAATGACAAAGGGGGAGAAATAATATTAAATCAAAAACATAAAATAAAATGAGTTTCATAATATATCAGCCAGCACCCACTTGCAAAACAAGAATGTCTACAAAAGGTAAACTTCATGTATGAACCTCATATGGTTTATATTTCCTTATTTTATATTTATGAAATGTTTGTCATCTTCAAAAAGGGGGAGATTGTTGGCTAAATTGGACATTATTGTAATCCCTTTGTTTCGATGATGACAAACATTTCATTCTTGTGAATCTAACATGCTATTTGAAGTGTTGCAGGAATAAGGTGGATGACAAATATTTGGGAGATCTATATGCTTGAATTGTTGTTATTTCATGAATGTAATCAATTGTAAAACTTGTACAAATATATAATGTACAAGTACTTAGACATCATGTAAATCAAGTGTTAGATCTTCCCTAGCTAATCACAACACTTAGATAGGCCATCCCCTACAATAGTGTCACAACTGCACACTCATACACACATTTAGTACTTAGTTTAAAACATTGAAATAGGGTAAATCTCAGTTGACAAACTCCGTGACCGAGACACTCTCGGTCGACAATTTCCTCGACTGAGGCACTCTCGGTCGATAATTTCCTCGACCGAGAATGACCCAAGTAGCCATTAGACACAACAGACAAAGTAGTTGGGAGTTGGATCAGAACGTTATACACTTTGCTCCAGACTGTCCCTCGGTCGATAAGACCTCGACCGAGAAGGACTCTCGGTCGACAAATCTTCGACCGAGAATGTCTTTGTCTGCACTTTTCAGAATTAATTAACTAGTCGTTGCTAAAGCAACTAATGTGTACCTAATGGCTAGTTAAGCACTTAGAACCCCCTAGAAAGTGTCTAGAATGTCCTTAAGCACTTATAGGTCATTCCTATAATTAGGACATGCCTTAGGACACCTAAACACACTCATATACAATTGTGCAATACTTGAGACTACACTTGCAATTGGCAATCTATTTTGAGCAATTGAGCAACACTACCATTGGCTATTCTTTTCCTTGCTCTAATTTCGTGTCCTATAGGCTATCATCTCCTATCCACATCACTCACACTTCTATATACATTGGTTAGGAGATCAAAACGCTTGATATAGGAAATCAAGCCTTGAGCTACAAGTGGTATTGTAATTTCTATTTTTCCTTCTTATTCCTTTTATCTTTTGTATTCTCCTTGCTACTCCTAGGGTTGGAGGCTGCGGATTGGAGAAGGTTCTTCTCGGTGGAGAAGGTGGACTTCAGACTACTTCAAGAAGGCTGTTGCAATGGGAAGCTACTTCTAGAGGAAGGCTACTTCAAGGGGGAGCTTGAAGTTACTTCAATAAGGCTGCTTCGAGGTTCGTGCAACTACTTATAAGTGAAGGCTGTTCGAAGGGTTTGGTGAAATAATTGTAATTTTATGTAATATCCTTGCGAGGTAATAAAATTTATTTCTTTCAAAATCCCGGTTGGGTAAGTAACCAAGTAGTGGACTGACTACCTTAGTATTTGCTAAGGTTGGAACAACTCTAAATCCTTGTCCCCTTGTCCAATATTTTTGTGGTTGGTTGTTTAAGTTAAATTACTTTAAAATTATCATAAAACCATATTCACCCCCCCTCTAGTGGTTTTTCATATTTGACTAATTATTTCACAATACCTTTATAACTTGAATAACTCTTACCATATGAAGTTCATTTGATTGCGATATTGAAATAGAGTATCATATCTTATCATGAAATTTACCTTTGTTCTGATCTAGTTGATATCATATGGGCTCTTCTTTGGTCAAAGAATCTAATGTTTTCAAGATTCTATACATTGTCTTTGCCTATCTAATTAAAATACCATTATTTTTATGTCATATATTTCTTATTACAAGTATGTGCTATGTGTGATACTAAATTTATTAATAAGAAAGGGCCAATCTATCTAAATAGGACCTTTCAATTTAAACCAAGAGAGTGAAGAATATTAGTTCAAAAATGAGATTTTGGATTCCTTTGTTCTCTAAGTTGATTGTACCATTGATTATGTCAACCACATCCTAACCTTCTTCTCTTAGGTTTGTAGGGTGTTGCGTGAAGACATGACTTCTTAATATATTTTCTTTGGCTTCCGAACTATATATATACCAGAGGTTAATGGATACCAACAAATCTTTGCATCATGTTGGTTACCTCTTGTCTCACTTTGGTGTTGTTATGTATATTGGGAGCTGATGGATATTAACAAAGCATAGCATCACGCTGCTTACCCCTTGATTATTTATTTAAAATTTTGAGGTTTGGTTCTTAATGTTTATTAATATGACTATGCTAATTTATTTTAAAAAATGCACCTATTTTGATGTTGGGTAGTTCCGATACTTCTCAAATTATCTCTTCTTTCACATTTTCAGTATCTGATACCCCTGAAAAACATGATTCAAGTTTGAAATTAATTACTCAAGATGTAACAGCTACAAAAACTATAGAAATGAATGAATTTAACACATGAGACATATGTTGTTTTGATAGAATATGTTCCTAATATGTCATTTTTTGTAGGTTTTGTTCTAAATTGTGTGACAATGATCAATATTATATGATAGGCGCACACTCATTATTTGACCGGTCTGTGTAGACTATGCATTGGTGCTATTTCCATTTCCTTTGAACTCTATATTTTTAAAGATCAACACTACCCTTGGTAATGCCTTGGTAAGCATATACTACTACACACATTATATGTTTAAATTATCATGTCATCTAGTTTTATTTTCCTTAATTTGTTTATTTTTGTTGATTTCATAATTTCCACATGCTTGTACAAGTCATGTATTATCTAGTCATTTTTTATTTGTGTCATATGTTGTGAATTGAACCTCAAATTCAACATGTGTTTTTCTTTTCTTTCAGATTTTCATTATTCACAACAATGTATTTCTCCTTGTTCTATGCTTAAGATGTATACAGGATGTTCAGAAGTGACATATCCATAAATTCAACATCATTTTCATATCACATCCATATGAGGTAATTATGATAGGTTCCATCTTTTTTTCCAATCATGTATCTAAATCTAATATGTATCTTTCTTTTGGAATAGCCTTTCTTCTTCATGTTGAGCATGAATGCTGCATTACATCCCATGCCATTTTGATTTGAATTTGACTTATAATTGGGAGTGTTTTATTACTTGAACATGACATTTTACATTGCTCCGTTAATAAGATAGTGTTGTTTAAATAGTTTATCAAAAGGCATCTTACAGACCATACTTGTTTTCTTTTACAGATTGGGTTATGCTAATTGTTCCAAGTGAATAAGAAGATGAAAGAGTTATCAAGTTTCTTATGCTTTTTTCAGGTTTGTTTCCACCAATAGCTATATTATATTTTTCCAGCATATTTGTCCAAAAAAATTCGGATTATATTGTTCTCTCTTTTTTTAGATTTTTCTTAGTCCAAAGACAAGCAGTACTCTTTGATCTATGCTCAATATGTATTAAAGGATATTACACTAGCAGAATGATGCTCTTTTATTGTCATCATCTTCATATGTTTTGCTCTAAATTCAAGTTATTCAAATTGATGAGTTCGATTTGCACAATATTGATATCTTGGGAGATATATACATTCAATGAATTGTGTTTCTAATACTTAAAATCTCTTTTGTAGGTTTCATTTATGGTGATGGTGATTGGTATTCAGATTATATGTTACACTCTGTTATGTGATTTAGCTATAAATGGTTTTCTTCTTCCACTTATTAGAAACACAACGAGTGTCTCATTGTCTTTGGTGCAAGATAAACCAAATATGTGCAATCAAAAGGTAAGTACTCTTTTCTTACTCATTAAAATATACAACTATGACTACTCGTTGTATCGGTATAAGCCATTCATATCTGTTGCACATGCGGAAAATGTATTTGTTGCACATATGAAGTTATATGTTTGTTGCACATTCAGTGATATGTGCCCCTAATATATCATTTTTTTGTAGGTAAATAGTTTTATATATGTGATGATGATTTCTATTCAAATGATATGTGCACACTCATTATGGAAAGATATATATATTATTTTCTTCTTAATTCATTCTTCGGTTAACACACAGTAAATTCTTTGATGCAAGAAAAGAATGTCACATCCATTAAGGAAATTCTTCCTTATGCAAAGTCTGAATTTGAGAGAAATTTTTATATATGAATATACCACAAATGCTTGATTGAAAGGCCAACCTTCTATTACAAATAAGTAAGTTTTCAAACATGAACTAACTCTTTTTTTTCTTTAATATATATAGATTCATAGTTACTTTCACTATATGTTCATACGCTTCTTTGCATTTTCAGGTTTTTTTGATGATTTTACATGGAAAAAGACTGAGTGGAGTCTTGTACTGAAACACTTCTTGGAAACCCCTCTCTATCCCCTAAACTTCTAAACGCATGTTGTTTTGTTTTTTGACTCACAATGTATATGTTGTTTTGGTTTTTGAGTGAGCATATGGAAAATATGCCCCGTAGCACATGCGGAAAATGTGTCCGTTGCACATCCGGAGATTTGTGTCCGTTGCACATGCGGAAAATGTGTTCGTTGCACATCTGGAGATATGTGTCCATTGCACATTCGGCTTTATGTGTCCGACGCACATCCGGAGATATGTGCATTCCATGAATTGTGTTTCTAATACTTAAAATCTCTTTTGTAGGTTTCATTTATTGTGATGGTGATTAGTATTCAGATTATATATTACACTCTATTATGGGATTTAGCTATAAATGGTTTTCTTCTTCCACTTATTCTTCACTACGAGTGTCTCATTGTCTTTGGATCAAGATAAACCAAATATGTGCAATCAAAAGGTAAGTAGTCTTTTCTTACTCATTAAAATATATAACTATGAGTACTCATTCTTTTTTCCTATCAGAATTGATATAAATATAGTATTTTAACATTATAATAATCTATGTTGAATACACTTAGCTGCACGTATCAATTGTCTACACTATATAATTTTTTAGTCACATCTTTAGTTGTTCAGAACATAGCTGTCTAAATCATAAGATATTGGACCTTATAATTAACTAAGTGCATTGAACAATTCTTTAAAACATGACCAGCGATTAAGAAAGCGGCCAGTGCGGCCGCTTCCTACACGAATTGATGTCTGCTCAGCTAATAATTCCTACGGTAGAAGTTTCAAATTGCCTATGTATCTTAAGTAACACTTAAATGTATGCATCTTCTCTTTCTCCCCTCTCAATCTCCAAGGCACCTTATTTTTCATCTTCTCCATCACCACCAACATATTTCCTTACACCCTCTCATTCTTCCTCCTACCTCTTTTCTTGCTTCTCTACATCTCCATCTCCCCTCCTTATCTCTTGCATGTGCATCTTAAGTAACACTTAAATATATGCCTCTTCTCTTTCTTCCCTCTTAATCTCTAAGGCACCTTATTATTTTTCATCTTCTCCATCACCACCAACATATTTCCTTACACCCTCATTATTCCTCCTAGTGGTACATGTTCACCATCACTTACACTAGTGTTGTCATCCTTATGCCTCCTCTTTTATTACTTCTCTACATCTCCATCTCCCCTCCTCGTCTCTTGCCTATGCATCTTAAGTAACACTTAAATGTATGGCTCTTCTCTTTCTTCCCTCTCAATCTCCAAGGCACCTTATTTTTCATCTTCTCCATCACCACCAACATATTTCCTTACACCCTCTCATTTTTCCTCCTAATCGTACATGTTCGCCATTACTTACCCCATACTTATCAAGGTGTGCGCCTAGGCAGCCGCCTAAGCGGTAAGGCATCCCAAGGTTGCGCCTAGTCGAGACAACTTTTTCTATAATGCCAAGCTGACTTAGTTTTTTGGGTTTGGTTGTATATTGACATATTTTAATGTTTAATGTGGCTATCCTAATGTTCAAAATCAGTATTTTTGCCTATTTTATGTGCCAAATATCACTTTTAATTGGACCTAATACTCTTTTTGGGTTTAACTAGATCTAATACTCTTTTTGTGTCTCAATCTAATACTCTTAGTACATATTTGATTTTTCTTAGTTTGCACCTTCAATTCAGATTGTATTAAGTAGCTATGCTATGAAAGATAGTGATTACATTGCTCAATACTTGTAGTTATGTATGACGATAAATATATATTTATTTTTTATCACTCTGTTACATTCTTTACAATAATTCTTTTTTGTGTCCTTGACATTATTGTCAATGGTAATATATTATAAATGTAATCGGTTATTTTGTCATACAATATATATATATATATATATATATATATATATATATATATATATATATATATATATATATATATATATATGAGGAGATCAACCATAAATATGTAGATAACTACATATATAACTATACAATGTGTGTATATGAGTGGGGGAAAACCATGACACATGTATATATACATAAACTATTATTTTTAAAGGTCACCTAAGCGATGCCTAGTCACACCTAGTCACAAGGCATTCAGCTGGAACACCATGCCGCCTTCACGCCTTGAAAAATATGACTTACACAAATAACAAAAACTAATGTCTCCAACATTTTACTAACCTTGATTTTATCATTCCATATATTCTTACTGCAATAATTATATAATTAAGGATCTTGATATATGTTGTGAGTTAATTCATACTTTGACTTGTGGATATATTATTATATATTGATTGTTGGTTGGATTTCATGGAGATTTCCATCATAGATGATTGATTTAGATCAATTTGTGTGTTTATACATAAAGCTTATTGTATGCCAAAATATTCATATATAAATATACATACTTGTATAATAATAAATTAATTGTTCCCATTGTCGTGTCATGTATTGCATTGTTGAAAATTGTGGTGCCTCTTAGTCTGTGGCTAAATCCATGCTCGTGTACATGTTCGTGTTTCCTAGGTTAGGATCCAAGTGTCTTGCAAACATGAAAGACAAATTTAGTAATTTGGTATTTTTTTGTCATTATAGCTATTTACGACGGAAAAAGAACGTCGTTGTTGACCTTTGTGATCAAGCCTGCTAGTCGTTGTTACTAGTATCAGTGACAAGATTGGGTGGTCACAACTAGTATCAATGTCAGACATTTTATATAGTCGTTAAAACTATTAATGACAAACTATATAATTCATCGTGATTTGTAATAGTGACGAACTGAAATTATTCGTCACTATCTTTATTAACAGCAAGATCAATAAGGACAAGACGCGACAACTTTTTTTTCTCATCGTTAATAGTTTTAACGACAAACTTATTAACCTTTACGACCAACGTTTTCCGTCGTTATTGTTAACTTTTCCTGTAGTATAAGCAAATAAAATGATACCTTAGAATGTGGCATGAATATGTAAGTTAAAGTAGCTTTAGGTAGTATACTAATGGGAACATGGTAAACATAATAAGGAAAAAATTAGGTATGTATTTAATTTTTTTGATCACTTTCTAATGGGATTAAATATTGGAATTTTTATGGATTTTTTGCAAAGATGGGCTTATCAACAATTTCAAGCATTTTGCAAGAAGAAGGATTCTATGTGCATATAAACTTGCTTCATGGTATATACCTAGGAGGTGACTCTATTTAGCAGGGTAAGCATACCCCCACTTACTCACATATGTGGAATCAACTTATGAAGTTATTATGTGAAAGACCAGATTTAGATTTGTAAAATGGGAATAAAGTGCTCATGTGGAGAGATCATTGGCTTGAGGAACATATATTTTTCTTACGACAAGGTTGATCCTTCTCTTAGCTTAAAGTTGAGGGGAGGAAAGTTGACTACTCATAGCTTTGTTATTCTCAAAGTTAAGTGGAATACTAATGATACAAGGAGAATGCAACCTCTCTGTTTTCTTAAATTATGTTGGTACCACTTCTATAGAAGATTATGCTATTACTTTGTATGGGGCTGAATTCATTAACTTGAAATCTTGAACTATGCCAAGAACCTTATTAGAGTAAATAACCAAGAAATCAAGTGGGGTTGGTGGCTTTGGACTCATCAAATGCCTAAGAGATTTAGAATTATTTCTTAGACCAAATTGTACTGAATGCCTTACTACAACAGAGTACCTTCGTAAAAGGGGCATGATGATCACCTTTTACTACTTTCTCTACAGGGCTAACAATGAATTCATTTGGCATCTATCCTTTGAATGTTTGTTAGCCTCTGAGATCTGGAAGGAAGTTGTTAGCATAGGAGTTCTGCCTTGTCAACCAAGAACCATTAGTAATATGATTACTCTGAATTCCAAAAAGACACGACCTTCTTAAATAATAGAAATTAACATGCCAACTATCCTCCTGCTGAGCAATCTTACAGATCTAAGGAACCAATCACCCTTGAATATGAAGATCACAAATTCTTAACTCTATTATAGGCTCACATTCAAGTTTGTATCCCATCTGAATATACATTTTTGATACTATTAGTCTTGTTAGCGATGAACACATTTCTCACACAATTGACACATGCCTCTCACATATTAGTCTTGTAACTGAAGCTTTGTTTGTATGCAGAACACATAATCATGTTACACGATCAATTTCAGTATTGACGGACAATGGTAAACAACTCTATATAGACACCAACACAAATGGCAACCTGAAATTCGATAGTTGGGATGATATTCTCGATGGAAATAGGACACTTAGAGGCAATACCTGTCAATATATTGCTTGGAAAGATGACTCATGTTCTGGATATGGCACATTCCTTGTGTGGCTCTTACACTCTAGTTACTACAAAGTATTATCATACTAAACAAATCCCAGGAAGGTATGCAACCCATGTGGTTTGTTTAAGGTTCTTCTAGCCTTCTCTTCAGAATCTCATAGAGCGTCTTATCTTGGTTTAAACTACTAATATATTTGAATATGGTGGACTGATTTATTATTTCTTCATCTTGTTCCCAACTTTGTGAGCTATCTTTTTGTAGATTTGATTGTCCATATATGGTGTATGAATGTTTGATTTGTAGTATAAGTTTCCTTAGTGTTTCGACATTTGTCTTCTTGAATTTGAAAAAGCGTTTTGTTTAAATACAAGCTTATTAATTCGTTACCAATAATTTTGATATGATCTTGGCATTAGTTCCTTCATGAAATCTGTTAGGTGTGAAAACTATTGGGAGTATCAAAGTTTGTCAGTATAAATTTTATACGATTCTAAAATTGTTCTCTCAGTATTAAAGAGTTGCTTCTTTGGTTAAAAATCATGTTGTTTGTAGGGAACCAAGTGAGCACCCTTCCTTATACCTTGATTGTGTCAAGACTGTTGTGCATTGTAATGCACCACACAATAGACATAGAATGATTGATGCAAAGATTTGTAACCTACAATGATGGAGATCAAGAGCTAGGAAGACGAAAATGGAGATCTAGAGCTCAACCGCACTGTAGTGATAATGATTTGAATATGGAGCCAACAACTGGAAGGTACAATGCCTTCTTACTTGTTTTGTTTCTTCTCTATTTTACCATGATCATATTTCCCTCTTATTCTTAATCAGTAAGGGACACTCATTGGTACTTTGGATTTTGTTTTGCCTTAATTGTTCAACTTGATAATGTTTTTTTATAATGGAAAAAAGATCATCTTATTATTCACAAAGATCTCTAGCGTCTATCCATTTCACGCTATAATTCACACACTTTTTATGGCTGAGATGCTACCTTATGCATTGTTGGATACATGAAACTGGTAACTACAAGCACATAACCAATCAAAAACCTTGCAGCAGGTGGAAGTAAATGATAAAAAAGAAACCTGAATTCAACTTGTGTTTTGCTGGAGTAAATTTTTAACTGTTTCTAGATTTGATGCCAATGACGTGCATGAAATATTCTCTTAGGCTACTTTAAAGCCTTTCAATTGCCGCACCCACCCTGTTTCCTGCATCACTTTCACCAGAATCACACACCAACAGAACTACACTCCGCTCAGCTACCTTCTCTACAAGTTTCAGATGGGCCCAACTGAGTGGAAAGCAAAAAGCAGCTCCAAGTACAGAACCAAGGAGCATATTCCGTAGTCACCATCTCAAGGAACCATGCAATATGAGACCATATACAATAGCAGTTGTTGAGCCAGCTCCAACAATGTTGAAGACATCATGTATGCCATGTTGTTCAGAAAGAAGATTTTGCAAACCATAAAATGTAGTAGTAAACATTGGTGTTGTATTCAATATTAGGGGCAGGGTAAAATGTACTCCCCATGTAATTCAATATAAGGGGTAGGGTAAAATGTTGTATGAAAGTATATCATTGGTGTTGTATTCAATATTAGGGGCAAGGTAAAATGTCCTCCCTATGTAATTCTCAATTGTTTATAAATAAAAAATATTCATACTTTCAAACAAGTGAGTTCGTCTACAATTGACATTCATTTAGAAATCATTATAATAAATTGAAAATTGAATGACTAAAAGCCATGAAAATGTAGTAATACAAAACTAGTAGTCATTAGTAGCTTTTTTTATACGCCATTAAACTCAATAAGAACATTTTCATACACCAACATAATACAAAATAGTGGCATTTGTATAAAAGCCAATTGATGGATAGTGGCTTTTTCATAAATTCCAAATGATGTTTTAGTGCCCTTTATTTGGAATTTATTGAATGCTAGTAAAGACAAATGTTTAGTGGCATTTACAACTAACACCACTATCTTTCTAGTGGAATTGGTACTAGAGGCATTTTTTAAAGTGTCAACAAATGCCACTAAACATGTTTAGTGGCGTTTATTTTTTTTCAGTGGAATTTCTAAAAGGACACTAATGTGAATGTTTGCTATAGTGCGGTCTCAAGACTATTTGAGACCAAACAGTCTCAAGACCATTTAGTGGTCAATGGTTGATTATAGATCCAAGGGTCACGATCTGATGTACCTTCAATAGTTCAATCGATTCAGGACTCAATGAGTACAAACTGTAAATCAATTTGATTGGAGGAACCCTCTTTGGTTCATTCAGTTTCAAGGTAGTTTGGACCAAATGGTCTTGAGACTGTTTGAGTCCAAACAGTCTTGAGACCATTTGGGATCAAACGGTCCTCAAACTGTTTGGAGAGCAAATGATCTAAACCCTTTTGAATTGTCCAATCGGTTTCAACACTCAATCGGTTTCAATGTCAAGATGCCCATTCAATTTCAATGCAAAGGATGATGATTTGGGTTCAAGACCGAATTGGGGATTAAGTTTCAAGACTGAATGGAGGATTCAGTTTCAAGACTGAATGGAGGAACTAGTTGCAAGACCGAATGGATTTAATTTCAAGATCAAATGAAGGATTCAATTTCAGGACCGAATGGAGGATTTAATTTCAAGACTGAATGGAGGAACTAGTTGCAAGACCGAATGGATTTGATTTCAGGATCGAATGAAGGATTCAATTTCTAGAATGAATGAAGGATTCGGTTTCAAAACTGAATGGATTGATTCGGTTTCAAAACTGAATGAGTTGATTCAAATTATAATTGATCTTAGAACTAAATGGGTACTATTAAAGTAACTCAAGATTGATTATAATGGTTGTACCTCTAAAAGTACTTAGGTGATAAGTACCTTTAGAGTGATTAACCTTTGATGCTTATGGAAGTAATGACTTAATACACTATGTCAACCCTTCATTCAAGATTGAATTAACCTAATCTAATCAAGTCTGATGTAATCACACTAATGATAAAGAGAAAGGAACTTATACATGAGTGATAATCATGTAGTGATTAATCCTCAACACTTTCAACATGATTAAAATATGTGATTAGGGTTTGATCCATGATGATGAGATCATGAAACCCTAATCAAGAAGGTTGATGATATCTAACCCTAACCCAAGGAAAAACTTGGTGAAACCCTAATCTAGGGTGATGGTGTAACCCTAATTTTAGGGTAATGATGTGAGAAACCCTAATTCAGGGTATTTTAAAGAGCAACCCTGATTTAAGGGAATGCTTCATGAAAACCCTAATTTCAAGTTAAGCTACATGAATCCCAAATTTTTGGGGAAATGTTATAAGAGAACCTTAATTTAAGGTAATGATGTAATATCTTGATCTAGAGTAATGTGATTTGAAACCTTAACCCTAACGTAGGGAGAAGGTATGTGAAACCCTAATTTTGGGTTATAGTGCAGGAAACCCTAATTTCGGGCAATGAGATGATAAACCATAGCCCTAATTCTTGGGTAATGGTTGAGTAATCCTTGATTGACATGAAAACCCTAACCCTGAGGAAGGATTAGTGGTGTTACCATTGTATAGCATTATGCTGATATGTAATTCATATCATTGTCATCATGTTTTCTAACCATGCAGGTATCATGAGATGATGAGCATAGCCAGGTATGAGCTATGATGTTTCATTTATTGAAATTGTTAATGGGCCTTAGTGGTGAGCCATAACATGCTTTGTTGCCTAGTGAGAGGTAATAAGAGATGAAATGGGTTTTGTGAGCCATGTGAGATGCTTGTGTAGCAAGTATCATGTTTACCTTGGTCAGATGACCTAAAGGTATTAGTTACCTAATAAGTGGTAACAAGTATTCCTTGATGAATTAAGGGTTTGAATACCCATTTTCTATAATCATGATGATGAGTTTGTGAAAGGATGAGAATGCTCCTAATGAGATGAGGGATTGAGATCCCAATGGTCTATTAAAGAGTTGAATAGCACTTGATGAAATTATTACACATTCCTTGTAGCAATTGTCAAAATATTGATGTTTGGAAACTTGTCTGATGCTAAAAGAATATGGTAATACACTTAATTAATCAAGTGATATCATACAATGTAGTTTCCATGACCACATATCCATCAACGTCAGAATTTGCTGAATGGTGAAACAAGTTAAACTCGGAGCACATATTTTTGAATATGTGGGGGTAATTGGGCACTATATCCTTATGCCCCATAGGAATGGATGTGGGCTATATCCTATGTACGATATTGGTTATGGACCATACCCCAGTAAGAGTATGGCTATGGGCCATGACTCCATGATATGATACTAGGCATTGGCTACAGGCCATAACCCTAAAGAGGGTATATGCTGCGGGATATAACTCTATAGCGAAGATGCCAATATACCCTGGCAAGCTAATTATAGTTTGACACGTGATGTCTCTGCCATATAATCTCGTACTGACCGGGAAGGTCGAGGTCTTAGAGTCTGGCTCTTCCATTGACATTGTGTGGTACCGATACTTTATGTAATCATGGTCGGTTGGAGCATGAACGATATACTTCATCTCTTTAGGGCATTAAGTTTGATTGTAAAATATAATCGGCCGTGTAGCGTAATTGCTTAAGGTTGAAATATGAGAATCACTGGTTGATGTTACCTTGCTTAGTATAGCGAATAAATGTTATACATGTTCTTCATATTCCTTATTTGGGAAAATAACATGCTGTTGTATTAAGATATAGCTGAAATGCTTAGAACAAGAATATTACTCTATCCTATTTAGACATTGATTTAATTGTAGTTAAATATTTATGTTTCCTCTGTTCAGTTTATTCTTCTTAAACTGCAATAATAACATTTCTGGCAGAGAGTTATATCTCTCGTTGGGACAATTACAATTGTGTCACCCCTGTGGGATCCAACTTTTTAGGTAGACGCAGAGGAAGAGGCAGAAACCCTACAGCAGGGGAAGAGCAGCAACAACAGCAACAGGGACAACAATGAATTCTCAAGCGGAGACACTGGCTGTCATGTTTTATACATAGAGTCCTATGTGTCGTCTCTGTACTCTCAAGTCCTTAGAGTCAGTAGTTAGTTTAATGAACCGATCTGAGATTTTGGCTTGATGCCTTAATGTTCTTATGCTGCTTATGTACAGTTTTAACATGGAAGTTGATGCTTGTAATCCTCGAGAAGGAATGGTACAAGAGATGTACTTGTGAACCAGAATGTAATTGAATTACTTTGGTTCTTTTTGAAAGAGTTTTCCAATATATGGATCTCTTGGTAAAAATGTTTTAATTTTTAGTGATTTTCGTTAATCCACTGCGAATGAATGCTTCCGCTTAAGTAATTCATGTTTTGTTCGATCGGTGCACCACACGTTTAGTGGTATCAGAGCTCTAGGTTCACTGAGTCTACAGAGACATAGGATTAAGTTGTTGAGTCTGTTCTAGTGTCTTCAAGTTTATCTGATAGTGTCTTCTGCTCATATAAGAGAAGAAGAACTTGAAGATGTCTGGATCACACGAGAAACTTGTTGCTAAGAGCAGTGTTATTGCACCAGGAAAAGGTGCAAGGGACCAGACTAGGGAGGAACTTGTACCTGAATAGCCCCAGTTTGACCCAGCCATGATAGAGAATCCAACTTTTAACGCTTTGTTTGGGCAATTCATGGTAGTTATGACACACATGACAGATAGGATGCCACCACCTGCACCGAGGGCACCAATCCATAATGAGGAAAAGGGAATTGGTAAGACTTTTGAGAGGCTTCGTCGGGTAGGAGCCACAGAGTATGCTGGTACAGCTGACCCAGTAGATGCTCACTTATGGTTGACTGAACTGGAGAAGGCTTTCAGAATCCTCAATATTCCTGAAGCTGAAAAGGTGAGGCATGTAGTGTACTTACTAAAAGGGAGTGCTAGTCACTGGTAGAATATTGAGGAGGGCAAGAGGCCAGGTATCGAGGTTACATGGAAAGAATTTTGATGAGAATTCATCACTAGATACTTCCCCAAGACTTACCTAGATGAAAATATATCTCAGTTCGAGAAGATAAGGCAAGGACCGATGAACATTAGCGAGTATGAGGCTAAGTTCATGGAGTTTCTGCGGTTCTGTCTGCATATGAAAACTACAAAGGAGGAAAGAATTCAATGCTTTGATATGGGGTTAAACATTGAATTAACCACTCATGTATCTGCTTTAGAGAACAGGGAGAGATTTGATACCTTCGTGGAGTCCGTGAGACAGATAGAAAGGTCAGTGATCGAGAAGCGACAGACCAGTGGTAAGAAGGTGTACACTCAGTTTCAAGGACAGCGGTCTGAGGGCTTTAAGAAGCTAAGGTTTTTTGTACCGGCAGCACCATCAAGATTCAATACCCAGAAGCAATGGACATCAAGTAGGGGTAGGGGTCATATTTTTGTTTGAAATAGAGCCCCCAACATAGCATCAACATAAGTGACTGGACCTCATAGACCCTATCCTAAGACCAAGATCTGTCATCAGTGCAGACAAATAGGACATCTGGCAAGAGATTGTCCAGTCGGGAACACAATGGTGACTCAACCCCAGAGGTAGAGTCAGCAAGGCTCTCAGAGGAGGTAGTTTTCAAGTGGCACTCGAGGATGTGGGCAAGCATCCCAAGTTGGTTCGTCATCACCCAACAACCGAGCGCCCAGTCAACAGCAAGTAACGGCGAGATTCTATGTGATGAATCAACCCGAAGTAGTAGTTAACCCAAGGGTTGTGACAGGTCAGATGGAACTATTTTATTATGATATGTCTTCACCCTACTTCGTATCTGTTTTGATCGATCTGGGTGCTACACATTCATTTATCACTCGAGAAGTGATTCTTGATTGCAATATGACAGTTGGTCATAGGGCAGAGAGTTTGATGTTGCAAACTCCTTTGCTTGGGTTTGCAGTGCTGCAGGAGGTATGTTCTCCCTACACTCTTTTCTTTTCTGAACATCACATTCAGGTGGATCTTATACCACTTGAGATGTAGGGTTTCAATATAATTCTTGGGATGGACACCCTAGAAAAGTATAAGGTTGTCTTGCATTGTGATTCCAAGCAAGCTGTGTTCACTGATGACAGTGACACATGGATCTTTCAGGGAGATAGAAAGATTCTTCCAACCTGTCAAGTATCATCTATGGTAGCTGAGAAGATAATGAGACAAGAATGCTTTGCATTCTTGGCGCATGTGGTAGATACCACAATGGAGAGCTCTAATCTTTCTGAAGTTCCGATAGTTAGGGAGTTTGAAGATGTGTTTCCTGAGGAACTTCTAGGTGTACCTCCACCCCGAGAGATTGATTTTGAGATTAATCTAGTCTCGGGCATGCAACCAATAGCACAAACACCATATAGAATAGCTCCTACTAAGATGGCAGAGCTTAAGAAGCAGCCGCAGGAATTGCTTGAGAAAGGTTTTATCTGACCGAGTACTTCACCATGGGGTGCTCTGGTTCTCTTTGTTAAGAAGAAGGATGGATCTATGTTGTTATGCATTGATTACAGACAGTTGAATAAAGTAACCATAAAGAACAAGTATCCTCTGCCGAGGGTAGATGACCTATTTGATCAGTTGTGTGGTGCAACTATCTTCTCTAAGATAGATCTGAGGTCGGGTTATCATCAATTGCGTATCAAGGAGAGTGGCATACCTAAGTCTTCCTTTAGGACAAGGTATGGTCACTACGAGTTCATAGTTATGTCGTTTGGACTAAGTAATGCACCACCTACATTCATGTAACTCATGAATAGAATTTTTTTGACCTTTTCTTGATTAGTTCATAGTAGTTTTTATTGATGACATCTTGATCTACACTAGAGATGCTCAACAACATGAACAACACCTCCGTCAGGCTCTGACTTTGCTAAGAGAACATAAGCTATATGCTAAGTTTAGCAAGTGTGAGTTCTGGCTACCAGAAGTTTCTTTTCTAGGACATGTAATATCAGCCTTAGGTATCCGTGTTGATCCTAAAAAGGTGGAATCTGTCCTGCAATGGGACCAACCAAAAACACCAACAGAGATTCGCAATTTCTTAGGACTGGCAGGCTATTATAGGAGGTTCATTAAAAACTTCAGTTCTATAGCTTTACCCCTAACCAAGTTGACCAGGAAGGAGGTTCCTTTTGTCTGAAATGACAAATGTCAACATTCTTTCCAACTGTTGAAAGAAAGGTTAACAAGTGCAACTGTGCTGGTATTACCTAAGCAAGGGAAGGGGTACATAGTTTTCTGTGATGCATCTAAGAATGGACTAGGATGTGTGTTGATGCAAGATAATCATGTGATTTCTTTTGCTTCTCGACAGCTTACGAAACATGAGGAGAATTATCCGACACATGATCTGGAACTAGCTGCTGTGGTCCATGGTTTGAAGATCTGGAGGCATTATCTCAATGGAGAAACATTCCAGATTTTCACAGACCATAAGAATTTAAAATATATTTTCTCACAACATGAGTTGAATATGAGACAATTCCACTGGATGGAGTTAATCAAGGACTACAATTGTACAATTGATTATCATCCAGGGAAGGCTAATGTAGTGGCTGATGCACTGAGTAGAAAATCATCATCACCAACCCTAGATAAAGAACAGTTGAATTCCCTAGTGTGCTTTAAAAGAGATATGCTTATCACCTTGAGGAAAAACAATATATAGCTTAAGGTATCGTTGTTATCCGGGCTGTTAGTTGAGATGCAAGCGAAACCTACTCTGAGACAGCAGATTAAAGAAGCACAACAAGCTGATACTATAGTACAACAGATCAGGTCAGAGTATGGTAGTGAGAAATGGGATGGCTTTCATGAGTCAGAGGATCACGTTGCATGTTACCATGGTAGGATGGTAGTACCTAATGCCAATGACTTAAGGAAGTTAGTCTTGGAAGAAGCTCATTCTTCGATGTATGCAATGCATTCAGGGAGCACCAAAATGTATCATAACCTAAAGGATAAGTATTGGTGGCCAAGATTGAAGAAGGATGTAGCTGAGTTTGTTATGCGGTGTCCGGTGTGTTAGCACGTTAAAGCTGAACATCAGAAGCCCACAGGAACAATGCAACCTTTGCCTATACCACAGTGGGAATGGGATCACGTGACCATGGACTTTGTGGTTGGTTTTCCTAGAACAACCAAAGGTCATGATTCCATATAGGCGATAGTTGATAGGTTGATTAAGACAGTACATTTCCTTCCTGTCAAAACAACCTACGTTGCTGAGAAGCTTGCATAGATATATGTAGATGAGATAGTGCGGTTGCACGAGGTCCCAACTACTATTGTTTCTGATAGAGGTCCCCAATTTACGAGTCATTTTTGGGAATGACTACATAAAGTTTTAGGTACATAGTTAAGGTTTAGTAGAACCTTTCACCCACAGATAGATGGACAATCTGAGAGGACCATACAAACTTTGGCGGATTTTCTTAGGGCATGTGTCCTTCAATTTATAGGAAGTTGGGATCTACACCTGTGCTTGATAGATTTTGCTTACAATAATAGCTATCAACACAGTATTGATATGGCACCATATGAAGCATTATATGGTAGACGTTGTAGATCTCCTTTATGTTGGTATGAAATAGGAGAATATCAACTTTTGGGTCCTGAGCTTGTGCAACAGACAACTGAGAAGATTAAAGTAATACAACAACAATTGAAGACTGCACAGGATAGACAGAAATCATACGCCGACAAACGGTGAAGACATTTAGAATTTCAAGTTGGAGACAGAGTATACCTCAAGGTCTCACCTTGGAAATGTGTTCTTAGATTTGGAAAGAAGGGGAAGTTAGCTCCTAGATTTATGGGGCCTTATCCAATCATTGAACATATTGGAAAAGTAGCCTATAAGCTAGAGTTGCCACCTGAGATGTATAAGTTGCATCCAGTATTCCATATCTCCATGTTGAGAAAATGTCATCCTAACACCGAGTTAGTTTTACAACCTATGGAGGTAGAACTAAATGATGATATATCATATGTTGAAGGACCTATGATGATCTTTAATAAAAGAATTAAAAAGATGAAAAAGAAAGACATATGTCTTGTGAAAGTTCTCTAGCATCACCGTGGCATTGAATAGGCTATGTGGGAACTAGAGGAAGAGATGAGGAGGAAGTACCCTTCTATTTTCTCTTAATGATTTTGGGGACGAAATCCCTGTTAGGGGTGGATAATTTGTAACATCCCTGACCTGGGTTATGTTCTAACCCTAGATGTTTTTCTTAATAAAGTTGATTATATGCTTGCTCTTATCCCTTGAAAAGTAATTAAGGTTCAAGAGGAACTTATGTTTCAATTTTAGTCCTTTTTGTATAATGTTGAAACAATGTTTTATCTGTTTTGGACTAAAGTGCAGATTACCCAAGTTGAGGGGTTAACTTGCAAATTGTATATGATAAAATGTTCCTCAAATGTTAAAGCATCATAAGAATGAGAATTATACAGAGGTATGGCTTGTGACAGCGTGAGTACCAAGGCAGAGCTTGTTAAGAAATGATTGTGTATTAAAACTTAGTTTTGGTGTAATGTGCAATTTACCCAAAACCTAGGGTTCAATATGCAAAATACCACCTCTAGATATTCTCTCCTATTTCTTGGCATCATGTAGAGAAAATAAAATGACAGGGGCATCTCATTTGAATCATTTTGGAGGAGAGAGAATCTTGATATTAAAATAATCAAGATTTAAGCATAATTGGAAACATAATTCAATTTAATCATCATCATCATCATCATCTAAGCCTCAATCCCAACTATCTTGGGGTCGTCTACATGGATCCTTCGTTTCCATTCAGCTCTATCATGGGCCATATTCTGATTGAGATGTAGAGATTCAAAATCTCTCTTTATAAGCTCATCCCATGTTAATTTAGGCCTTCCTCTTCTTCTATTTATAGTGTTTGGCTCAATAGCATTGCTTCGTATAGGCGCACTAGTAGGTCTGCGTTGCACATGTCCGTACCATCTGAGTCGGCCCTCACACAACTTGTCCTCAATGCTCGCCACCCCCACTTTATTCCTCATATAGTCATTTCTCAAATGATCTTTTCTTGTCTTCTCACACATCCATCTCAGCATACACATTTCTGCCACGTTCATCTTGTTGAGACCTTGTTTCTTCACCGCCCAACATTCACTCCCATAGAGCAAAAATAAATATATTAATGAGAGTGACCTTCAACCAAATATGTGAAGGTTGAAATTGGATAAGTGTGGACGTCCTTGTGCCTTGTGAAGGACATAAAAATATCCTAAGTGAGTGGAGAGCCCACTCACATTGGTTAACTAAAAAGTAATATCCACTAAAAATGGGATATTAGTACTATATGAATTAAGGTGCTTAATTTGTTTTCCTTTAATTCATGGATAATGAAGAGGAATTCGAAGGTGGAGTTGATAGCTTTGTATGCAAGGAAGTGAGGGGGTTTAGTAGCACCAATTTGGGGAGTTGAAGGATTATTATAAGACTTTCTGTCTCTTGAAATTCCCTCATATATACCTCATTTTCCACCCATATAAGGACTCTTTTCCAGATTTTCTTTCTCTCCTTGCTTTGGCCAAGCCCAAGGGAGCTTAGGAGCAACAAGAGGATGAACTACAACCTGTAGGAAAGCTCCTTAATCATCTTCAACCTTGATTTCATGGCGGAAATCGAAAATTAATGCTTAATTTCTTCTTTTCTCCATTCAATCTTAAATCCTAGCCATTTATTTTCACTCAAAAGCTTGAGGACGGACCTTGGGAGGTTGATAAAGATTCATTCACCATTATAGACATGAATCTTGAAGCTTGGTTTCAACTTTGAAGGTGGGTTATATAACTTAAACCCTTAAATGTTATTATTACATTCAATTCTTCATCACTTGTTCATCATTTTGTTCTTCTTGAAATTCCTTTGAATAATTGATAGAATTTCCATAAGAATGGCAATAGATTTTGACGTATCGAAGCTTCATGATGATGACATCATCATAAGAACACACCTCAATGAATATCTTGGGCAAATAGTTTCAACATTTGGAACCAATCGGTTTCAAGATCAATTGAAACCAAACGGTCTCAAGACCGTTTGGGAGTAAACGGTCTCAAGGCCATTTGAGATCAAACGGTCTCAAACCATTTGGAGGATCAATGTTAATGTGGATGGATTATGATCCAATGACACCAATTGATTCGATTTTAAAGGATCCATGTATGAATAATCCACTAATTACAAACCCTAATCAATTGAATTGAGTAAAACCCTAGTTGAGGGAATCCGTTTTGAGGAGGCTTGACCCAAACGGTCTCAAGACTATTTGGAGGTCAAACGGTCTCAAGACCGTTTGAGACCAAATGGTCTCAAGACCGTTTAGAGGTCAATGGTTGATTATAGATCCAAGGGTCATGCTCTGATGTACCTTCAATAGTTCAATCGACTGAGGCCTCAATGAGTACAAACCCTGAATCAATTTGATTGGAGGAACGCTCTTTGTTCCATTCAGTTTCAAGGTAGTTTGGACCAAATGGTCTTGAGACCATTTGAGTCCAAATAGTCTTGAGTCTGTTTGGGATCAAACAGTCCTCAGACCGCTTGGAGAGCAAACGATCTCAACCCTTTTGAATTGTCCAATCGGTTTCAACACTCAATCTGTTTCAATGCAAAGGATGATGATTTGGGTTCAAGACCGAATGGGGGATTCAGTTTCAAGACCGAATGGAGGATTCAATTTCAAGACCAAATGGAGGAACTAGTTGCAAGACTGAATGGATTTGATTTTAAGACCAAATGAAGGATTTGGTTTCATCACCGAATGGAGGATTCAGTTTCAGGACCGGATGGAGGAAATAGTTGCAAGACCGAATGGATTTGATTTCAAGATCGAATGAAGGATTCAGTTTCAAGAATGAATGAAGGATTCAGTTTTAAAATCGAATGGATTGATTCGGTTTCAAAACCGAATGAGTTGATTCAAATTACAATTGATCTTAGAACTAAATGGGTACTATTAAAGTAACTCAAGATTGATTATAATGGTTGTACCTCTAAAGGTAATTAGGTGATAAGTACCTTTAGAGTGATTAACCATTGATGCTTATGGAAGCAATGACTTAATACACTATGTCAACCCTTCATTCAAGATTGAATTAACCTAATCTAATCAAGTCTGATGTAATCACACTCCTAGAGAGGTTGAGAAAGAGAAAGGAACATATACATGAGTGATAATCATGTAGTGATTAATCCTCAACACTTTCAACATGATTAAAATTTGTGATTAGGGTTTGATCCATGATGATGAGATCATGAAACCCTAATCAAGAAGGTTGATGATCTCTAACCCTAACCCAAGGAAAAGCATGGTGAAGCCCTAATATAGGGTGATGGTGTAACCCTAATTTTAGGGTAATGATATGAGAAACCCCAATTCAAGGTATTTTAAAGAAAAACCCTCATTTAAGGGAATGCTTCACGAAAACCCTAATTTCAAGTGAAGCTACATGAATCCCAAATTTCTGGGAAATGTTATAAGAGAACCTTAATTCAAGGTAATGATGTAATATCTTGATCTAGAGTAATGTGATTTGAAACCTTAACCCTAATGTAGGGTGAAGGTATGTGAAACCCTAATTTTGGGTTATAGTGCATGAAACCCTAATTTCGAGCAATGAGATGATAAACCATAGCCCTAATTCTTGGGTAATGGTTGAGTAATCCTTGATTGACATGAAATGGGAAACCCTGACCCTGAGGAAGGATTAGTGGTGTTACCCTTGTATAGCACGATGTTGATATGTAATTGATATAATTGTCATCATGTGTTCTAACCATGCAGGTATCATGAGATGATGAGCATAGCCAGGTATGATCTATGATGTTTCATTTATTGAAATTGTTAATGGGCCTGGTGATCCATAACATGCTTTGTTGCCTAGTGAGAGGTAATAAGAGATGAAATGGGCTTTGTGAGCCATGTGAGATGCTTGTGTAGAAAGTATCATGTTTACCTTGGTCAAATGACCTGAAGGTATTAGTTACTTGATAAGTGGTAACATGTATTCCTTGATGAATTGAGGGTTTGAATACCCATTTTCTATAATCATGATGATGAGTTTGTGAAAGGATGAGAATGCTCCTGATGAGATGAGGGATTGAGATCCCAATGCTCTATTAAAGAGTTAAATATCACTTGATGAAAGTATTACACATTCCTTGTAGCAATTGTTAAAATATTGATGTTTGGAAACTTGTCTAATGTTAAAAGAATATGGTAATACACTTAATTAATCAAGTGATATCATATAATGTAGTTGCCCTGAACACAAATCCATCATCGTAAGAATTTTTTGAATGGTGAAACGAGTTAAACTCGGAGGGCATATTTTTGAATATGCGGGGGTAATTAGGCACTATATTCTTATGCCCCATAGGAATGGCTGCAGGCTATATCCTATGTACGGGATTGGTTACGGACCATACCCCAGTAAGAGTATGGCTACCGGCCATGACTCCATGATATGATACCAGACATTGGCTATAGGTCATAACCCTGAAGAGAGTATATGCTATGGGCTATAACTCTATAGCGAAGATGCCAATATACCCTGACAAGCTAATTGTAGTTTGACACGTGATGTCTCTGCCATATAACCTCATACTGACCGAGAAGGTCGAGGTCTTGGAGTTCGGCTCTTCCATTGACCTTGTGTGGTACCCATGCTTTACGTAATCATGGTCGGTTGGAGAATGAATGATATACTTCATCTCTTCAGGGCATTAAGTTTGATTGTAAAATATAATCATCCGTGTAGCATAATTGCTTAAGGTTGAAATATGAGAATCACTGGTTGATGTTACCTTGCTTAGTATAGCGAATAAATGTTATACATGTTCTTCATATTCCTTATTTCGGTAAATAACATGATGTTGCATCAAGATATAGCTGAAATTCTTAGAACAAGAATATTGCTCTAACCTATTTAGACATTGATTTAATTGCTGTTAAATATTTATGATTCCTCTGTTCAGTTTATTCTTCTTAAACTGCAATAATAACATTTTTGGTGGAGATTTATATCTCTCGCTGGGACAATTACAATTGTCTCACCCCCGTGGGATCCAACGTTTTAGGTAGATGCAGAGGAAGAGGAAGAAACCCTACAGTAGGGGAAGAGCAGTAGCAGCAACAACAGGGATAACAGTGAATTCTCAGGTGGAGACACTGGCTGTCATGTCTTTTACATAGAGTCCTATGTGTCGTATATGTACTCTCAGGTCCTTGGAGTCAGTAGTTAGTTTAATGAATTGATATGAGATTTTGTCTTGATGCCTTAATGTTCTTATGCTGCTTATGTATAGTTTTAACAGGGCAGTTGATGCCTGTAATCCTCGAGAAGGAATGGTACAAGATATGTACTTTTGAACCAGAATGTAATTGAATTATTTTGGTTCTTTTTGAAAGAGTTTTCCAATGTATGGATCTCTTTGTAAAAAGGTTTTAATTTTTAGTGATTTTCATTAATCCGCTGTGAATGAATGCTTCAGCTTAAGTAATTCATGTTTTGTTCGATCGGCGTGCCACAATCAGGTTGTTGGGAGATGGCACAATTGCTGGGATGCTAGGATGACGAGGCGAATAATAGCTACAAAGATGTGGAGGTAGCATACTCAGTGTCTCAATGTGATGTGGCCCTGAATTAAAGTGTATTGTTGCTCTACTTTGGTGTTGTCTCTCACTATTCCTTTCTAATCTTATGTTCTCCTAACTCCTATTTTGTAACAAACATTGTCTTCCCCCATCTCCTACTTTGATTTCTCCTCCTTTAGTCACCTAAAGTGCCTCCTATGATATAAAAGAAGGTAATGTACCAGAACATAGGAGGATGGTGCAAAATGTATCATTGGCTTTTAGTCCTTGTGTGAGAAAATTTCCTATATAAGATATGATATCAGAATTGTCTTCCCGTTACAGCTTAATTACACTATTTTATATCTCCAATGAACATAGTTACTTTGTTGGAGTAGAGGATGGAAGCTATCCGGCCATTTGGACAAACACATATGACTAGAAGGTTGCATTGTAGACTTTCTAGGATAGGAGGAGTAATCAAGTTATGAGGTAAAAATATAAAATCAATTACCCTTTTCTTCTACATCTTTGTTTACGTTTGTTTTGATAGGCACCATCTTCCACCTTCACATTAATGTTCTACTTCAGACTCATGGCCATCTTCTTTGACAACATTGGCTCGAGTGTCTCTGCAACAACAATATTGGGTTGTAGCGTTTCTACTTCATGCATGAGAACAACAGTTCTGGGCACCATAAAGTATAGGTTGTCATGGAATTGAGCTTACTTATTATCGAAGAAAGATCATCGATTGATATTGTGCCCGTTATAGTAGTAGTAATAAAGATAGGAAATGAGGTAAAGAAGTGAAGGACTAGGATCATTACTATGGAATACATGTTTATGCCTGCACCAAATTTAGCTTGAATGCTAGGTAAAGTTTATTTATTATAAAAAATTGTGGACACATGGGGGTTTGTTCCTTCATCTTCTTACTGAATGTAAAGTAGTTTTCTCTATAATGTGCCATTCTGGCATTTTCTAAAAAAAATATAGACATCCTCATCTCCTAGAAATCTTGCAATCGTTCAATACCTTGTTGGCACATGAACCACACACTAATATTTTCTTCCTCCCTTCTCAGCTAAAAGTTTTTCCTGCGATTATCATTTCTCACAATCCTATGTTCTTCCTCTCCCATGTTGTCTCGTGTTTCTTCCCCCAAAATTGTAAAATTTAACTTATTGGTACAATTAATTATCGATATACCCCCATTCAGATATCCAATGTTTCTCAACAACAAAAGTAGAATTTTTTATGTGGTTCTAAAATGGACCCAATTCATTTCCAATCATCTTTCTCACCCTTGTTACTCAAATTCTTCTACCCAATATATAAAAAATAAAGAAATATATTCTAACGATATTCTTCGTTGACCAAAACTCTCTCCTAGATTCTCTTTCTCCCTACCATTCCAATGATCCTACCATTATATTCCCAATTCCAATAGTAGTAATAAAAATTCTCTATTTACCAAATTTTCATTGTCTCACTCCCTCTAATTATGTTTTACTCTTGACCAAATGACAATAAGAAATTGACAATATTTAATAAATTGCCCCTTCATTACCTCTATATCTCCCTTTTCCCCGAATAGCTCACATTTTTGTTCGTAAAGCCCAAATCATCTCCTCTCTATTTGTGTCTCAATAAACAATAATCTCGCCACCAACTATTTGATATAAAACATAGCCCTTCTGAATCACCTCAAGACTTTTCCAAATTCTATCAAGTAGTTGTCTCTCTAATCCTATTTCCAATCTGATAATGGTGCATTTGGTATATTGTATTAAAAACTGCTTTAGATATAATAAACACACACTAAGAAATGTATTGTAAAATAAAATTAATTACAGATTAACTACAATAAAATAAATTAGATTTTGTTTTCACACGCATGTGCATGTGTGTTTTTACTAATAGAATAGATAGATGCGAACACAACTAGCGAACGTGGATATCTGCCTAAGTTGGATCGATTGGTACCGAACCACTGTCATGCCTGCCACTGCTGCTCTTCTCCTCGGCTTTGGTTCGGAATGTTGACAGGCGAACGAATCACTGCGCACAACAATAGGAATGTCCGGCAGTGGCCCTTTAATTGCACTATCGGCACGGTCCGTTTGGTAGATCCACACAACTGGCTAAGTGGCTATAAGCACTAGACTCCTTTGCTGAACTGCATGTCTAAAGGCGGTAGTTCCAAACTTCCAACTCCTGACGCGCCGTCCACTGACGTGCAGGCAAGTGTCGTGCACCCTGACGAAGAGCCATCGACTAATCACATTCATTGACAACTGTATCACGGTTCATACTATTCAGTTCGTACAAAGTGGGAACAATAATCGCACTCTGCCTGTTGATAGTAGCTTGAAATGAACTTGATATATCTCTAACTGACATGATACTTCATTTTAGGTCCAACTTCATCGTCTCCCTCCCTCCTTTTTCTTTTTTTTGCCAGCAGAATCATTCCCACGTAGTTGCTAGATTGAACGAATCACTTGTTTTCTAGAACTTGCCTCCATCCACCAACAGATTCATCTGTAGCCTCGCCTGCTCTGCCCAACCTCAAGCATTGGGCCGTGATTTCTTCCGTTGGTAGAAAGCTATGCAAATGGATACTAAGAATGATTGTGGGTGTATAACTGTCAATGTTGTTGGTGGGCATGACCACAGCCACTAGTCCTTAGTCCTTACCCACTACCCAGGTGGAGGTGGAGGTGGCGCGGTTGGTATAGTGTATAGTATTATACATACTGGGTATTAGATGTCTGGGTATTACTGATCGATATATACTATTCAGTTCGTACAAAGTGGGAACAGTAGTGGTACTCTGCCTGTTGATAGCAGCTTATGAACTCGATATATCTCTAATTGATATGTCACTTCACTTTTAGGTTCAACTTCATATTCACCCTCTGACCTTTTTCTTTATTTTGCTAGCGGAATTATTCACACGTAGTTGCCAGTTTGAACGGATCACTGTTTACTTGAACTTGCCTCCCTCCCATCAACAAATTCATCTGTAGAACGCACTATAAATACCACTTCGCCTCGGCTGCTTTACCCAACCTCATAGCATTGGGCCGTCATTTCTTGCGTTGGTAGAAAGCAATGCAAATGGCTAGTATGTACCCATAACAAGTATTCTCTCCTAAGTTGGTCTCGAATTGTAATGTTATACTCCTAAATTAGCTTTCAAAGTATGGACAAGACCAATTTTTTTGGGTTGAACTTAAATATATACACGAGCTTTTTCTTGTACATTTGTACTCACATCAGATGTTAACCTCCCTATATGTTCGTAAATCTTTTAAACAGATTAAAATATATTTTTTCACTTTTTATATACTTTCTCAATTTTAGAAAACCATGTAAAAATATCATCTAGTATAATTGAACATCAATTCGATGTACTAAACCAATTTCAGAATTGAAAGCAAAGGGTTAGGAAAAATTCATACACCCGAAGATAGAATAGCAACACATATTTGAATCGATATTTTATAACCGACATACTAGTTTATTGGTTGACTAACCACAATCCTATATTTTGTTTTGATGTCAAAATGTTTAACAAATATCTAAGATATTATCATATAAGGTAACAAATATTAACACATTGATACCATAAGTTATAGTTTATAAGAAATTGATATAACATTTCGTTGGAAAGTATAGCCTGTATACTTCTAGGATGCGTCTTAGATCGTTAGACTTGAACTTCTAACAATGCATCTTACCAGAACAGAGGCATGTTCAACTATGATGGTAGCAAATGAACTACAGGTCGAGAATGCAGATTGAAAGAGATAAGAAATTACTATTGTACCAGTTGTTTGTTCTAGGGCTACGCAAAGCTATTTTTAGGCTCCAAGAGCGAAAAATAATATATATTTTTAGGAAAACTTCTTGCTTCTGACCTTAGTAGGTTTTATTTAGAATCACTTCTAATCTAGGCTATAAGGCCCCTGACCTGACTTAGTGTTTGATTTTGATTTCTTTGCTTAATAAGAAGCTTGAACCTTAATGTAATCTCTTGAGATGCCTTAATAACATGGGACAAGTTTATATTTTCTATTGGTCCTGTTTGGTTAATGTTTGAGCTATTTATGCTTGTTTTGGAAAATGTTGTAATTGACCCATGTTGAGGGTTAATCTTGCAATTTGTCACATGTAGGTTGTGCTTCTTGTGCCCTAGCATCATGAGAGTGAATATTACGCTATGGGGCACCTTGTTGGACCTTGGTTGGTGATGCGGCATCTTGTGGTTATACTAAGGTTTTCAAGGGTTTGCTTGATGGTGGTGTCGACCTTGTGAGTGTTGAACCTTGTAGCGACCTATGTGTTTGTACCATGGGAGTGTTGCGACCACAATACCTTCCTTGCATGATGTTTGTTGAGACCATGGTACCTTGGTCTTGGTTTTTGGTCGTAAAGGTTCTCAATGTTGTGGAGTGTAGCAACCTTACCTTGTTGGGCTATGTGTAGTGGTCGCTACATGGTGTTCCTAGGGTTGTTGCAAAAGCAAGAGGGTGTGTAGTGGACCTAAGTGGTCGCTACACCACCTTGGTTTTATCACCCTTCGATGCATGCATGTCTTGAGTGGTTACATGGTTGATCTTTTGACAGACAAGTGTCTTAGTGGTGCTCTAACTTCTTGAAACCTCATATCTTTACATCCCTACTGCCTCATATGTATATAAGCTCTCTCTTTCACATGCAAGCAATCCTTTTGGCTCTCTTTTCTTCCTCCTTCTTACTTGAGCTGACCTTGGAGCTTGGTGGAGTTGGAAAAGACTGATCTTGGTATTTTGGTGGCTGTTCATCCTTGCATGTGGTGATCTTGAGCTTGATCATCTTCTTCATGGTGATCCTTGGTGATTCTCTTCTTGATATGTGGCTCTATTAGCATGATATTATTTCTTTTGCACCCTACCTTCCTTCTTCCTCTCTTGACTGTGAGACTATGGTTCGACCATGGTGGCTATCTTGAGGATCTTCTCTTCATAAAGGTCAGATACTATGATTTGACAATGTAGTACCTAGTGAGATGACACTCCCTCCCTTCTTCTTTCTTGTTCTTTGGTCAACCTAGGGTTTGAGTTTTCTTTACCTTAAGCTCTCCTTTGACCTTGGTATGTTTTCTTCTTCTTGAGGTGACCTTATGGTGGTGGAGTTGATCCTAGATGGAGCTTCTTTTCTCTTTCTTGGAGATCAAGGCCTTGGAGCTTAATCTTCTTCATAAGGCGGGTTATATAACTTTCTCCTCTTCTATTATAGCACTATATTCTTACCTTCATGTTGTTGATTTCATATCTAAAACATGAACCTAATACGCTAGATGATGTTACAATTATTTAGGATTTTAGATTTTGAAGTATTATCTTATTGATTACTCTTTTTCCTAAACCCTAATTTCATGCACTCAAATTCTAAGTGTTGGGAATTTGTTGTTTTGGCATGCATTTTGATCTATGGTTCTATCCCCATGCTATGTGTCAGTTATCTTAAGATTTTTGAGGTTTTGATCTTTAGTTATATGAGTTGGATGCTTGGTTTTTCTCTTATTATCATGGTTTTCCCCATGTGCCCCTTGGTGACATTTATTAGGGTTTTTTATGTCCCTCTTTGCATGGAGTTTTCCCTCTGGATGATGTCAAGGTTTCTTGATGATCAACCTCTATTTTGATCAAAGGTTGGTTCTATTTTGGAGTTGTTCATGTGCTGTTGGAGTCTCTTGACATTGAGGACGCTACACTTTCCTTGTGCTATGATTTTGAGTTGGTCGCTACATGTTGTTGTTGGGTTGTTGCGGGTGCAAAAAAACCTAACCCTAGTTGTGGGTTGGTCGCTACACTTGGTTTTCTTATGGTTGTAACATGAACTTTGGTTTGAGTTAGTTAGGGCACATATGGTGATGTGTTGCGGGTGCTACATGGCTAACCCTAATCACTAACGATGGCTACATATGAGCCATGTTGATTGTAACACATGTTTTTCTTTAATGGGTCGCTATACTTTGAATTTTTTTCAGTCAAAACACATGTGTTGGTTTGATGGTCGATACACCTCGTGCCTATGTTAGTCGCATCAAGAGTTGACCCCTTGGTTGGTCATGACAGGTGGTTCTCTTGCGGTCACTACACTTATCCCTTGGTTGTGGTCGCAAGAGTGAGCTAGCTACTTAGTGTTGGTTGCAACACTAGTGATGTGTTGGTCACTACCTTGTGTTAACATAGTGGGTCGCTACACATGTATATGGAAGAGATGGTCAATGCATAATGTTGTTTCGAATGAATGGCTAATTGATGATAACCATGATTCCTAACCCTAATATTCTCCAAGAAAGTGGGAGAGGGTGTACCTATGGTTAATTACTAGTGTTGAATTGGAAACCCGAGTCAACTACATGAGAAATCCTAGCCCTAATTCTCAAGTGTATGATGTACTTGCTAGGCTTGCTGGATTGAGTAGCACATGATTATGTTTTCTCTCTCTTACTAGTGTAATCCTAACATTGCAAGAAGAATGAGTAAGACAACTAGTGAATGCTTATGCTCTTTGACATAACACATGACAATGATTATGAGCCTTGATGAGGCATGATGATGTGAGTTGGGTCTTATGAACTGGCAGAGGCTTTATGCCTAATGTGAGGTGATAACCTCTAGTGATGAGATGATGGGTTGTTATGCACTAGTGATGTGATGATGTTGGTGGCCTTTTATGGCTGTGGTATCATGTGATGATGTGACAAGTTTATTCATCATACGTTTTATATCTTCTGGAGTTGTAACATACATTGATCTTTATAGAGTTTGTTTAGGGTTTGTACGTTGTAACATGATTGATGCTAGAGGTCACTTAATTGGCTTAGCTAATCAAGTAAAACCCTTATCATGTAGTTTCCCTAATCCAAAGATCCATCTTTAGCATCAGTACTTGCCAGATGGTGAAATGGGTTCTCCCTTAGTGGAAGCTCAGAGTCGTATACTGTCGAGTATATGCATTTCACAAGATTGGTGGCGGTCATACCCTAGCAGGAGAATGGT
The DNA here is from genome assembly GCA_963693085.1 of Alisma plantago-aquatica. Lineage (NCBI taxonomy): Eukaryota > Viridiplantae > Streptophyta > Magnoliopsida > Alismatales > Alismataceae > Alisma > Alisma plantago-aquatica. Next base: position 1,474,727,508 of record OY856411.1, read on the forward strand.
CGAGGTCATATATCAAGTGATATAATTTAATATATGTATATGATATGTTTTGAGGATGAATGTGGTCATACCTTGATAGGAGTGTGACTACGGTCGTACCTCAGTTTTCACTAGTTTTGTGCCTATATACCATGATAGACTAGGATGTTTAGTAGTTGGACTTTATATGTCACTGTGGCAGACTCAGACTGACCGAGGGTGTGGGACATCATAGGAGTATGACTCCTCCTAGATTTTATATCAAACTGATTTTGACTTAACAGTGGTCGATTAGAGTGTGAGTGGTATAACTCATCTCCTCAGGGCATAATAAAAGACGTAATATAACCGTGTAGTATATTTACCTAGGATTAAAGACGAATTACATTGGATGACCCTTTGTCATATCTCTTATATAGTTTAGTTGATTTATAATGCAGTAAGAGAAATGAATTTTATACATGTTCTTCATTTTTCTTCTAAAAGCATAAGATGTTCTACTGCTCAGTGGTAGATGCCTCAAGTTCTTAAACAAAGCTAGTTGCATAATTTATATCATTTAGATAAATTTGCTCAACTTGATGTTAATGTTATCTACCGATTTATCTTATCTGTGATAATAATAGATGTTGGTAGAGAGTTATACCTCTCGCTGGGATGTTGGTCTCACTCCATGGGTTTGTGCATCTTTTAGGTGGATGTGCACGATGCGGTAGAGATCATGCGGTTGAGGCTGAGCAGCAAGAGGACTAGTATCTATTAGAGATTGGACATGCTACTAGTGTTTTGCAGTAGATTGCTATGTGTCTTCCATGTACTCTCAAGTCCTTGAGGAGGATTTTGTGGTTTTTTACATGGAAATGAGGTTTTGGCTGTATGCCATGGTTCTACAGATATGGCATGTATATATATGAACATGTTATATGTAATACGTTTGTGGCATGATGACCACCGAATAGGGGTATGTATCATTCTGAGATATGATATGCAATGCAGGTGGGATAGTTGGTGGACTCAAATGTAAAATGTTTATACTTTTGTGATTGTGTGAAAATTGGTTTTAATTTACCCCATTTTCTGGTAATATTGAAAGTTTTGTATTAGTTCCCTTCTTTGTTTTGAATAATATCAATTTGTGTGGTGGTGGGCACCACAATTAGGTTGGTATCAGTGATCTAGGTTTTGCTGAGTCTTTAGGGACATAGGAAGAGGGTTTGTGTCTATTTTAGTTTCATCTAGTATGTTTAATGGTAACTTCTTTTCATGCAAAAGAAGAAGAAGAAGAAGAGAACAAAAGATATGTTTGGAGAACACTAAGGGCATGCTGATAGTAGTGTTGCTACACCAGGTAGTGGTTCCAGGAGATAGGAAAGGGTTGATGTAGTTCCTGAGGAGCTTCAATTCGACCCAACAATTGTGGCCAATCCCGCTTTTCAATCCTTGTTTAAACAATTCACGGCCACAATGATGCATATGTCGGATATGATGCATGTACCCTAAATTAGAGCGAAAGTCACCAATGTGGAATCCCATGGTTTTGGGAAGACCTTTGAGAGGTTGAGGTATGTGGGTTGTTGGAGTATGTCGATATGGTGAATCTAGCAGATGCTGACATGGTTGACCAAGTTAAGAAAGCCTTGAAGATCCTCAAATCCCTAAAGAGGATAAGGTGAAGCAAGCAGTGTACATGTTGAACGGGAGTGCTGGCCATTGGTGGGCCATTGAGGGGGAGAAAAGGCCTAGTGTTGTGATCAGTTGGGAGGTGTTTTGGTGAGAGTTTGTGAGCTAATACTTTCTAAAAACCTACCTAGAAAAGAATATCATGCAATTTGAGAAGATCTGACAAGGATCTATCCCGATCGATGAGTACGAGGTAACGTTCATGGAGCTTCAAAGTTTTGTCTGCATATGGCGACAACATACAAGGAGAGGATCAAATGTTTTAAGAAGGGTTTGAGCTCTGAGTTGACAACACCAATGTCAACTTTAGAGAATAGAGAGGGGTTTGCCATGTTTGTGGAGTCATTCAGGAGGATAGAGAGGTCAGTTGTTGAAAAGTGAGAGAAGAATGCCAAAAAGAGACCTGCACAGTACCAAGGATAGTCGTATAAAGGATTTAAGAAGCCTAGGTTTTTAGCATCTCAGTCACAATAGAGGTCGGCAATTCAGTTTCAGTGGTCGCCAAGCAAGGGCAGAGGTCTTACCTTTCCATAGAAGGAGCTCACAGTGCAACGTCAGTGTCAGTGATGGGGCCATCTAGGCCATAGTACGAGATCAGGACTTGACACAAGTGTGGGAAAGTTGTCCATATGAGGTGGGAATGTCTAGTGAGGGATGAAGAGGTGATACAATAGCTGAAACATTGCCAGCAAGGGTCGTCACAGTTGCAATTCAATAATGGTAGAGGCCAAGGATTTGGTCAGGCATCAATGGCTAGTTTGTATGGGAAAGCCAGTATAGGACATGGGCAACAATAGACAACGACTCGATTCTATTATATGAATTTGTGGTCATGTCTTTTGGGCTAACCAATGCGTCAACATCATTTAAGAACTTGATGAATAGAGTGTTCAGACCTTTTCATGACCAATTCGTGGTGTTGTTCGTCACATCTTTATCTACTCCCGTGACATCCAACAACTTGAGAATCATATACGACATGCGTTGACCTTGGTGAGACAACACAAGTTATACACTAAGTTCAACAAGTGTGAGTTTTGTTGGAGGAAGTTTCTTTCCTTGGTCACGTCATATCTACTAAAGGTGTACGTGTGGATCCCAAAAAGGTTTAGTCTTTATTAGAATGGGAGTAGCCAAAGACACCGACATATGTTCATAGTTTTCTTGGTTTGGTGGGTTACTACAGAAGGTTTATTAAGAACATTACTATAGTGGCATTACCCCTAACAAAGTTGATAAGGAAAGATGTGTCATTTGTCTGGGATGAAAATTGCCGACATTCTTTTCAACTTTTGAAGGAAAAGCTGACCAATGCACCAGTTTTAGTTTTACCAGAGAAAGGGAAACGATATAAAGTCTTTTGTGATGTCTTGAAGGATGGTTTGGGGTGTGTGTTTGTGTAAGATAAGAACATGATTTCTTTTTCTTTGCAACAACTTAGAAAACATGAGGAGAGATACCCAACACATGATTTGGAGCTTGTAGAGGTGGCCCATGACTAGAAGATATGAAGCACTACCTTTATGGTGAGAAGTTTTAGATCTTCACTGACCAAAAGAAACTCATGTATATCTTTTCATGAAAAGAGTTGAACATGCGGCAGAGACACTGGATGGAGCTGGTTAGAGACTATGATTGCACCATAGACTACCATCCAGAGAAGGTGAATATGGTGACAAATGCTTTGAGCAGGAAGTCTTCTTTGCCATCATTTATGGATATGGCACAATCATGCTCTATGGTGTGCCATAAGAGATACATGTTGGTCTCTTTGCATCATATGAACGTGAAGTTAGAGGTGTCCTTGTTAGTAGGATAATTGGCACAACTATAGGTGAAGCCTACTTTAAGGTAGTAGATCAAAGATGCACAATGAGATGATAGTGTGATTAAGCAGATACAATCAGAGTTTGGCAACAAGAAGTGTGATGGCTTCCATGAGTCAAAGGATGGGACAATGTTCTACCATGGTGGAGCAATGGTACCTGATGTTGATGATTTAAGGAAGTTGGTTCTGGAAGAGGCTCACTCTTTGATGTACGTTATGCATCCAGGAAGTACCAAATTGTACTAGAACATGAAGGACCTATATTGGTGGCCCAGTTTGAAGTGAGATGTAGTTGAGTTCATGGTAAAGTGTATAGTGTGCCCGCAAGTTCTGGAAAATCATCAGAAACCTATAAGAACTTTGTGACTGTTGTTATATTGCAATGGAAATGGGATCATGTTATGATGGACTTTGTTGTTGGCATTACTAGGACAACCAAAGGTAATGATTCCATTTGGGTGATCATTGATAGGTTGACCAAGTCAACGCATTTCCTTCATGTGAAGACAACATACACAATAGAGAATTTGGCACATGTTTATGTTGATGAGAATGTTTGTTTGCATGGTACCTCAACTACCATCATGTCAAATAGAGGTCCTCAATTTATCAATCATTGTTGGGAGCATTTGCATATAACCATGGGTACGCAGTTAAGGTTCAGTACAACATTTCAGCCACATTCACATGGACAGTCTGAGACGACTACAAACCTTGGAGGATCTGTTAAGAGCCTCTGTTTTGTAGTTTTTGAGCATTTGTGACGTACATATCAGTTTGATAGAGTTTGTTTACAATAAGAGCTATCAATGGAGTATCGACATGGCATTGTACAAGTCTTTGTACGGGAGACGTTGCAGATCTCCTTTGTGTTGGTATGAGACCAATGAATATCATCTTTTTGGTCCTAAGCTTGTGCAACAGACCACAAAGAAGATTAATCTGAGTCAATAATAGTTGAAGGCAACCCAAGATAGGTAGAAGTCTTATGCTGATAACCGTAGATTCCTTTGGAATTCCAAGTGGGATACATGGTGTATCTCAAGGACTCTCCTTGGAAAGGTGTGTTGAGGTTTGGAAAGAAGGGTAAGATGGCTCCCAGGTATATGGTACCTTACCATGCTGTGGCACATGTTGGGAGGATGGCTTGTAAGTTAATGTTTTCAACTGAGATTCATAGGTTTCATCTAGTGTTCCATGTTTTGATGTTGAGGAAGGGTCACCCTAACACTGAGTTAGTTTTGCAACCCATTGAGACTGAGCCAGATGAGGATGTGTCTTATGTGATGGGTCCTGTGTTGATCCTGGATAGGAGGGTCAATAAGTTGAAGAAGAAGTATATAATTTTAGTTAACATTTTTTGGCATCACCGTGGCATGGAGGAAGCAACATGGGAGCTTTAGGGATAGATTTGTAGGAAGTACCCATCTCTTTTCGGGTAGGATTTGGGGGACAAAATCCTTGTTAGGGGTTGATGGTTGTAAGGCCCCTAACCTAGATTAGTGTTTGATTGTGCTTTCTTTTCTTATTAAGAAGATTGAACCTTAATATAATCTCTTGAGATACCTTAATAATATGTGACAAGTTTATGTTTTTAGTTTGGTCATGTTTGGTTAATGTTTGAGCTAGTTATGCTTGTTTTGGACCAACTTGCAATTTACCCATGTTGAGGGTTAATCTTGCAATTTGTCATTTGTAGGTTGTACTTCTTGTTCCCAAGAATCATGAGAGAGAAGATGATGCTATGGGGTTCCTTGTTAGACCTTGGTTGGTGATGTGGCATCTTATAGGGTTTTCTTGATGGTGGTGTAGACCTTGTGAGTGTTGACCCTTGTAGTGACTTATGTGTTTGTACCATGGGAGTGTTGCGACCGCAACACCTTCCTTGTCTTAAATTTTTTGCGACCATGGAACCTTGGTCTTGGTTTTTGGTCGCTAGGGTTCTCAGAGTTGTGGAGTGTAGTGACCTTACCTTGTTGGGCTATGTGTAGCAATCACTACATGGTGGTCCTTGGGTTGTTGCGACCACAAGAGGGTGTGTAGTGGACCTTTGTGGTCACTACACCACCTTAGTTTTATCACTCTTTGATGCATGCATGTCTTGAGTGGTTGCATGGTTGATCTTTTGAGGGACAAGTGCCCTAGTGGTCCTCTAACTTTTTGTAACCTCATATCTTCACCTCCCTCTGACCCCATATGTATATAAGCACTCTCTTTCACATGCAAGCAATCCTTTTAGCTTTCTCCTCTTCCGCCTTCTTTCTTGAGATGACCTTGGAGCTTGGTGGAGAAAGAAAGGGATATTCTTGGTGTTTTGGTGGCCTATCATCCTTGCATGTGGTGATCTTGAGCTTGATCATATTCTTCATGGTGATCCTTGGTGATTCTCTTCTTGGTAAGTGTCTCTATCACCATGATCACATTTATTTTGCAACCTTCCTTCCTTCATACTCTCTTTATCGTGAGACTAAGGTTTGACCATGGTGTCTATCTTAAGGATCTTCACTTCACAAATATTGGAGACTATTATTTGACCATGGTAGTATCTAGTGAGATGAAGCTCCCTCCCTCCCTTCTTCTTTGTTTGGCCTAGGGTTTAAGTTTTCTTCACCTTAAGCTATCCATTGACCTTGTATGTTTTATTCTTCTTGAGTTGACCTTGTGGCCATGTAGTTGATCCTAGTTGGAGCTTCTTTTCTCTTTCTTGGAGCTTGAGGCTTTGGAGCTTAGTCTTCTTCATAAGGCAAGTTAAATAACTTTTCCTTCTATTATTGCACTATATTCTTGCCAGCATGTTGCTGATTTCATCTCTAAAACATGAACCTATGATGATAGATGATGTTATAATGATCTAGGGTTTTACATTTTGAAGTATTCTCTTATGGGTTTGTTTTTCTTCTAAACCGTAACTTCATGCACCCTAATTTTATGTGCTGGGAAGTTGTTGTTTTAGCATGAAGTTTGATCTTTGGTTCTATCCCCATGCTATGTTTCGGTTATCATAAGATTTTAGAGGTTTTGATCTCTAGTTATATTAGTTGGAAGCTTGGTTTGCCTCTTGTTATCATGGTTTTCCCCATGTGCACCTTGCTGACGTTTGTTAGGGTTTTGATGTCCCTCTTTGCATGGATTTTTCCGTCTTGATGATGCCACATTTTCTTGATGCTCAACCTATATTTTGATTGAAGGTTGGTTCTATTTTGGATTTGGTCAAGAGCTTTTCAAGTAGCTTGACCTTGAGTTCACTACACTTGCCTTGGTGCTATAATTTTGAGTTGGCCGCTACATGTTGTTGGTGGGTTGTTGCGGGGGCAACAAACCCTAACCCTTGTTGTAGGTTGGCTACACTTGGTTTTCTTATGGTTGTAACATGAAATTTGGTTTGAGTTGGTTAGGGAACATACAGTGATGTGTTGCGGGCACTACATGGATAACCCTAATCACCTATGGTCACTACAAATGCACCATGTTGATTGCAATAAATGTTTTTCTTTGATGAGTCACTATAATTTGAAGTTCTTTTGGTCAAAAACATGTGCTAGGTTGACGGTCAATACACCTTGTACCTATGCAGCTCGCATCAAGTGTTGACCACGTGATTGGTTGCAACTAGCAGTTCTCTTGTGGTCTCTACACTTATCCCTTCATTGTGGTCATAAGAGTAAGCTAGCTACGTAGTGTTCGTCGCTACACCGGTGATGTGTTGGTCTCTACGCCTGTGATGTGTTGGTTGCTACAATGTGTTAACATAGTGGGTTGCTACACATGTATATGCAAGTGATGGTCAATACATAATGTTGTTTGGAATGAATGATTATTTTATCATAACCATGATGCCAAACCCTAATATGCTCCAAGAAATTGGGAGAGGGTGTACCTATGGTTAATGACTAGTATTGAATTGGAAACCCTAATAAGCTACATGAGAAATCCTAACCCTAATTCTCAAATTTATGATGTACTTGCTAAGCTTTCTTGAATGAGTAGCATGTGGTTATGTTTTCTCTCTCCTACTCGTGTAACCCTAGCCTTGCATGTGGAGTGAGTAACATAGCTAGTGAATGGTATGGTATTTGACATGACATAGGACAATGATTATGAGCCTTGATGGGGCATGATGATATGATTTGGGTCTTATGACTTGGCAAAGGCTTTATGCCTAATGTGAGGTGATAAACTCTAGTGATCAGATGAGAGATTGTTATCCCCTAGTGATGTGATGATGTTGGTGGCCTTGTATGGATATGGTATCTAGTGATGATGTGACAAGTTTATACTTCATATGTATATATCTTCTAGAGTTGTAACATACACTGAATTTGTTAAGGGTTTGTATGTTGTAACTTGATTAATGCTAAAAGATACCCATTTCATTTAACTAATCAAGATAAAACCTAATCATGTAGTTTCCATGTTCCATAGATCTATTTTCAGCGTCAATTCTTGCTTGATGGTGAAATGTGTTCTCCCTTAGTGTAAGCTAGGAGTCGTATACTGTTGAGTATATGCATTTCACAGGATCGACTGTCGTCATACCATGGTAGGAGAATGGTCGAGGACATATCTCAGGTGATGTGATTTGGTATATGTATTTTATATGTATTGAGGAAGGTTTCGTTCATACCTTGACAAGAGTGCAACTACAATCATAACTCAGCTTTCACTAGTGTTGTACCTATTTACCACGGTAGGCTAGGCTGTCTTGCAGTTGGACTTTATATGTCACTACGGAGGACTCATACTAACTGAGGGTGTGGGAGATCATAGGAGTCTGGCTCCTCCAAGATATTGTATGGCACTGATTTTGACTTAGCATTGGTCAATTGGAGCATGAGTGGCATACCTCATCTCCTAAGGACATAATAATAAACATAAGATAGTTGTGTAGTATATTTTCCTAGGGTTAAACATGACTCATATTGGATGACCCTTTATCTTATCTCTTGCACTATTAAGTTTGTTTATAATGCGGTAAGAGAAATCAACTTTTATACGTGTTATTCATTTTCCTTCTAAAAGTATAAGATGATCTACTACTCAGTGGTAGATGCCTCAAGTGCTTAAACAAAGCTAGTTGCTTTATTCATATCATTTAGTTGAATCTGCTCAACCTGATATTAATGCTGTCTACCTGCTTTCTCTTATCTCGATAATAATAGTTGTTGGCAAAGTGTTATATCTCTCACTGGGATGCTGGTCTCACTATGTGTGTTTCCACTTCTTTTAGGTGGACGTGCACGATGAGGTAGAGATCGTGCGGTTGAGACTAAGAAACAAGAGGATCATTAGTTTTTAGAGGTTAGACATGCTGCTAGTGTTTTGTAGTAGAGTCCTATGTGTCATCCATGTACTCTCAGGTCCTTGAGGAGGTTTTTGTGGTTTTGTACATCAATACGAGGTTTTGGATGTATGACCTGGTTGTACTGATATGGCATGTATATATTGAACAAGTTGCTATATGTTACAGGTTTGTGGAATGATGCCCAATGAGCAAGGATATGTATCATTATGTGATATGATATGTAATTCAAGTGGCACAATTGGTGGAATCCATTGTAAAATATTTCTACTTTTGTGATTATGTAAAAATTGGTTTTAATTTACCATGTTTTCTGGTAATCCTAAATGTTTAGTATTATTTACATTCTTTATTTAGAATAATCAAGCTTTGTGTGGTGGTGGGTGCCACATCAACGGTCATAACTTTTAGAAAAAATTATATGGTATGCTGTGATTTCTTGTCTCACTTATTCTAGTATGGACACCATGAATAGTCGATCAGGTAGTTGAAGCATCCTAACATGTTACTAAACTATCAGATTCATTGACTTAATATTATTCACTTTTAAATCTTAGCCTCCTGTCCTTTTCTTCTATTCTATACATGAATTTCTTGCATTTCCCTTTCAAACTGGTATGTATGAATGAATTATTGGGATTTAGAGGGGGGTTCATCCTTGGAAACCCCCTTCAGAAGCTAGCAATGGTTTGGTGGTTTAGAATGTCTATTAAATTTAGGGTAACCCTAGAAATTTAATTTAAATTTATATATAGGTTCATTAAATAAATACTACAATTATGATCTATGTATTATTTCCATGGTTACTTGATGTTATTACCGATAAGGTATTAAAGAACTTAAATAATAAATTGGAATCGTTGTTAGACAAATTTTTGAATTAGTAAAGAGCTCAACACTTAGAGTTGATAAAGAATTGGAACTTAATAGGAATTGAGAGAGAGGGAGAGAGACAAAATGTTTTAGATATTTTAGGAAGGATATCGAGGAAGCTATAGTTTTTCTAAAAGGCTAAGCCAATTTCCTGCTTAACTAGGATGCTTGTTCCAACATCAATTTGAGAAAATTCACCATATAATAAGAATGGCATAAAAATTGTGGTTTTCTTTGAACACCAATTACGTTAGTAATCTGTATAGTCCCCTTTCTGTCTTGGGTAAATTACAAGTAATGACAGAAGCATATCCCCACCCTTCTTTCTCAAAGTGATCCTTGAATAAATATTTAGGGTTTCAATTCTTTTAGATTCTGAGTTGGAAATGTCCTTAAAGAACTAGTGGATTTTTTTGAACTATATGTAATAAAAACCCTCGATTCTTTTTCTCAATTTCACTCCTTTGAACCCATCAAATAAAAGTTGTCTGGGATGGACTAATCCATACCCAAGCAGGAATTTCATATATTTATCTCTTTTGCTAATTTAATTTTAGGATATAGATTAGATAGAAGTGGACACAAAAAGATATTTTAGCTTCTAGAAATTTTGTATAAAGGAGGACCGTATCTATCCAAAAGTGAAGCTACTCAATTGGTTGATACATTGTAATGTATGTTCTACTAATTGTCATCCAAATGCCTAATGATAAAAAGTTTTGAATTGGTAATCACCAACTTCATTATGACAAGTTTTGAATTAGTAGTGAGAATTTAATATATAATGAAGAAAATTCAACTCTAGAATATGTAATGATGTAACGCATATGTACTGGTCAAAATAGCAACTATATATGTCATACTATTTTGAACTCAATTAATAAAATCATTAGTGTATTTATAATTACTTGTGAGATAGTCATCTAGTTTTTTCACATTTAGATGTGGTGGAACTTATATGTTATGAAAATTGGGATACTTGAAACTTGTTCAAGTGACTCTCGTTATGAATGCGATATAACTATGTGATGGTATTGATGAATATATGTTTTCAATTGACACTCAACACACCATTCATATTAGTGCATTTATCTTATTTAGTTGAGTAACCTCAAGCATCGTAATCTTTAGTAATTTAATGATGGGAATTACTTAAAATGTTGAACTTTCACTTGTGAAGCAATATTATATTAAAATGTATTTACTATGGGGATCAATATTTTATTTATTAGTAAGGAACTATGCTTTTGATATCTAAACAATTGATATACATTTTATGTGCATTTTACTTAAATGTTGAACCTCCACTATATTAAAGAGACGAAATACAATCGCTTACCGACCATGAGATGTCAATAAAATGACATTAGCAATAAAATATTTGATATTCATCTGACACTAAAATCAGTAAATTTCTTTAATGATTCATATAGATAGATGATTTCTTATTTATGTTATATATGTGAAAACAACCTCATAGGCCAATGGGACTATGCAAACATAATAAAATAATATTAAATATGAAAAGTATAATATAAGATCTAGACACAGAGATCTCCTCAAAGAAAGTGAAATAAGGTTTTTTGTAGATACAATTTTAATCCTCAAATGGGAACCAAAAGTTTAATCTTTGTGTTAATTTAGTTTAGTGACCTATGAGAGATTGAAGTGAACTATACCTAGGTAAGGATCAAACCTAATCTATTAAAAATGTTTTTTATTCCATGTACTTGTTTGTGATATTAATTATTGAGGTTATTGTAAGGACCTTGACCTTCATTTTGGGCTTACCCTGTTTGCTTTGCCTAAACCTTGTGTTTAGATGTTTGCGAATCACCAAAGTTGTGGTTAGGGCTTGTTTGTGCTTAGTTGAGAGGTTAGGTGAAACTTGCAAATTACCCAAGCTTTAGGGTTGGTGTGCAAGTTTGTCACCTTAAGAGATATCTTTCTCTCTCCTTGCATCCTCTAGAGTTGAGAGGATGGGTTGGGCGCCTTGCTTGAGTTGCTTTGGGCCTCGTTTGAGCTTGTTGAAGCTTAGGCTTGTTGTTGGGCTTTCTTGGGCCTTTTTTGAGCTTGGTGCCGCCTCCTTGCTAGGTGTATCAGCCAAGAGTGTGTCAGGAAGTGGTGTATCGACCAAGAGTGTGTCGGGAAGTGGTGTATCGGCTATGGCACCATGTTGGGTGATACACACCCTTCTTGACCTAGCATTATTTGTGTCACCATTGGTGACACTTGTTGCTCTTTTCTAAGAAGGTGGTTGTAATGACCCCGCCTCCCGGTAACCCCCAATTAAAGGAGATCAAAAGGTCAGATCCGTTATCCCAATTTTCAGGATCAGTGGTTTGACAAATAATCAATAATAATTATAAAATTCTACCAAAACTATACAAAAAGCTTGAATAAAAAAAATTACATACCTTTTAAAAACTTTGGATATCTACTTCTATCCACAGCTTGAATCTATTCTATATAATACACCTCACACTTTATTTCTTATTTTCACAATGTGTCACTATACTATTTGTTCTTTTCAGGGATGTACCTAAAATGCCGACAAACAAAATGTCGGTCAACATAAATGAATATGCCGGTATGTGGGGACAACCAAAATTTCACAAATATGGCTAACAATCTAAATATCACAATCAAGTTAATTAACAAGCCGATTTACACTTTTAATGTGACATTCCCACCGCTTTTGCCTTAACCCTAGAATACCCTCTTTCGGGTTTCTCTTTTGCCATTGACTTAAGGCCACCTTCTCAATCTCAAGCTTGGTTCCTGGGGTCACCTCTCATGGTGCCCATTAGTCATGCAACAAAGACCACCTTCTCAATCCCGAGCTTGGTGTCTGGGGTCACCACTCATGGTACCCATGGTCTTCCCTCCTGTGCTTGACCTTTTTGCATCATCCATCAGGGTGGCATGTAGGTGCGAGAATACACACTTATGTTATAATTATGATAATCATAGTGACTTTATGATTTGCAAGTATGAACATCCAAACTTATAGGTTGCATTCAATGTGATTAATCATCCAGAAAACCTTTGGGAAACTAATGTGATTAACCATAATTAACCACATACCTGATCCAGAGCAACTTGATGTCCAAGCAATAATGATATAGAATAATCAAACAAGCAATCAACAATATCCTAAAATTAATGCAATACATCCAAGTGTTATTGTTTATCCAAAACATTCTCAAGATAGACTTGGATTCCACCTTAGGCTTTCTAGGCCACTTTAGGGTTTTATTAGGGTTTTAGCCTCCATAATATCTTTATCTCATTTAACACTCTCTTTGTTCACAAACCCTCACTTCAACATCATAAGCCTACTTAAAAGTCAATTAAGTCTATTATTCCCCTTTTACACTAACAATACCATCTTTATCCTCTTAAGTTGTTTCAAGATGATTAGACTCAATTATCACCTTTAGTTTCTTTCGAAATGACAGCTCATATTTCATTATGATATAATCCAAATATTAACTCCATTTATCACTAATATCACATTAATCCACTAGAAAACCCTAATTACCAAATTAATGGTATTTATCCACAATTACGAACTTTTATACTCAAAATAGCTTAGAACTATCATATCTCAGCTTTATAAATGAATTTGAACAACTAAAGCCATTAAGAATCATAATTATTAACATTAGTCTGTCAAGGCCCATTAAAGCTCATTTATATACATGGAACCCTAAATTAATCAAATTACGCATAAAGTTCATCCTTTTGGATCTAATGCATCTTTTTATAAACAATAAATTGCTATCAACTTTAAACATCCAAATAACCCTTCCCAATCCATTAATCATCATAGATTAGGGTTTCTTAATCATTAATGCATTAAAGTTGATAACTTCAACTACTTCTCAAATTGCAAGAGGAATTAAGTTCTAAAACTATTTTTATTGTATTCCTCACATTTTTCTGAGAAAAATTCATATATTATTTGTCATGACTGAAGCTAGAAATAATTAACTATGATTTTCGCAAGGTTAATCACCTTTGGGCTAATCTGTGGCCGCCATTTCAGCCAAACAAATCCTTTTTTTTCTTTTTCACATAGGTTGGCCCAAATAACATCGGAAAGACACTCCTGCCCTTCTACTCCTTTACTAGAGTCAGGGGCAGTGGGGTCTTTTCCCCCTATCCTTCTTCAACCTTGTGACTCTGGTTCACGATCTTGCTTCTCGGCCGAGTCAACGAGAGGGTTGACTCTTGGCATCAAGCCTCCTCCGCAGCTGAAAAGGGAGCCTCTAGCTCCGGATCTTGCTGTTGAAACTGATGGTAGGTTCAATTGGGGAAGCAATGCATCGACTAGAGAGAACCACAAGGCCCTCCACTGGCAAACAGGGACAAGAAGAGCATGAATTCGTTGACTGCTTCCCAAATTAAGGGTATCAGTGTGCTTGGTTTCACACTCCGGTTGCGTAGGAACTGATGAGGGAATCCCCTGCGGTGCCTTACACTTCCCCTATATATAGGGAACCCATCGAGTTCCCTATAGGTTGGGGACTTCTCCCAAATGAATCGAAACCACCAGGAACTTGGGGTGGATCAAGTGGGTTCAATCTCCCGGAGTCAATGGACTCATCCAAAGCTCCGCATATGGCCCCAAACTTGTGAAATTCCGCGATCATCTCATCGTAGCCTGGTCCATGTATCCTCAGTTCCTGCAAGATTGGGATTCATCTCAGGCCATGGATCATAGATCCAATGATCGTGGATGAGTGCTCAAAAATGAAAATCAGGATTTATTCCCAGATTAATCATGACACATGATCATTATGCCATTAATGTCCACACTTTAGGATATTTTGTAAATTGCATAACTTGGAAACTGTGTATTGTTTTTCAACCAAATTTTAGGGAAATCCTTAGATTTAAATTGTCTTTCTTTATTACAATTGTGAGCCTTAAACTCAAAAGGAAAGATGTGTTTTCTTCATATGCAAGGAATTGTTTAATAAAACTAATTTTATTCATACTTTCTCTTTCTTTATCTTTTTATTTTCCTTATTTGAATTTCTTTTACCATTAGAGACTATGTGGACACAAAATCTCATCCAAGATGTTTCCATTATCCATATTTCCACATATTTCTTGTAATATTATTATTATTTCATACTTCTAAATAAAGCAATAATTAATTGATCTTTTCTCTTTCTTGTTGCATTATCTTTGCAACTTGGACTCCTTGGAACCCAAGGAATCCCAATATTTCGAAATCCTTTTTGAAGGATTCTCATTATCCTTCTAGAAACATATACATCCATTATTTCTCGTTATCTTACTCATTTATTTACTAAAAGATTTCTTTTCAAGGATTTTATTTCCTTTTCCCACTTTTCCTATTTCTTTCATTAGAAATCACATGTAAACAAAATTTACTCAATTGTGGCCATTAATGCCACTTTCTAGATATTTCTATGTATTTCTCATAATTACTTGCTTAATATGCATTATCTTGTATCTTTTCCTTTTATTTGGTCTTTTCTTCTTTTCTTCTCTTTTATATCCATTATTGGATTAATCTAATAATAGAAATTACGAAATTCCTATCAAAAGGGAGATTTGCAAAGAAATCTATCTTTTGAAGCAAAGCATACAACCTGTTCAATTAAGTCCATATTCACAAAATATTTACAATTCAATTATGAAAACATATGCAAAATTGAGGTTCTAACATCCTTCCCCTCTTATAGGAATTTTCCCCTCAAAATTCCCTCAAACATACAAACAAACAGGATAAGACTTCCTCATGTCCATCATCGCTCCCATGTGGTTTTACCCTCTCCATGGTGCCTCCCAAGAACCTTCATCATCTCATATTCTTGCATCTGAGTTCTTTATCACCTTGGTACCTTGTACCCTCATAAGTGACTCAGGACATTTTAGCTTCTCTCAAAGCTAAATGGGTTCATGGCTCAGCACATGGCTTGGGTACCTCACATAGTGCTCTAGATCAGACTCATGGAACACATCACGTTATCCTAAGGGGTAAGACTGAAAGTAACCATCTCCACCAATCCATCTCAAAAGGACCCATATATCGATGACTCAGCTTTCTCAGCTGTAGCTTTGAGGGGTCAGATTTTTACATCGCATATTCTCCCACAGTGAACTGCATGTCGGTCTGCTTTGCATCAGCTCACAACTCATGTCACCCCTAGGCTTCCTCAGCCATCACATGATCAAAGTGACTTCATCTGCACACACTGTGGTCCTTTTCTGACCTTCGTGAGGTCCCTTCACCCACATTATCTTAATGAAGTGGTGACCGATACAACCTCCTTTACAGAGCTTCTTTACATCCCGATATTGGCTACAGTGGTTATCATCATATCTCTCATAGGGAAAGAATTGCCCCCATGTATCACCCTAAATGAGCACACATGCTCTCATCAGACCCTCTTGTCTGGATCATACTAACCATTAGTTAGGGGTGATAAGCTATACTCACATCGAGTTCTTCATGTATCTACTTCCAGCTTATGGAAGTGAATCTTTAGGTCACATTCAAGAACTTTTGAACTTGCATCCTGGTGCAGTTGAACCATCTCTCTTACTTGTAGTTCAACTGGATTTGTCTCTTCACAATACTCCCTCTTTCTCTTAGATTATGTCATCTAGGTAAGGCAATATACCATAACCCATATTGCATCTTGACCTTCCTTGGTCCAGGGGAGACTTACCACAACATCCATAGTGATGAACTCTCATTCCCTCTCAGGGACTTTTTATCCTTTGTAGCTACTTATTGGTTTACTGGTGTTCGTCCTTCAACTCCTGACATGCATGGCGACAAGCCATATGCAACTTCATCTTAGGCATCCAAAGTACTACTGAAACTTACCATCTTAGTAGTACCATGGTGTATGGTGATTTAAAATCATGATCTCCTATATGTCATGATTCCTCAAGATTGATTCCTCGGAAACCCTAAATCACTCTAGTCGGGGTTTCATCACCTTCTTTTCCAGAGAAGTGTAGCTGAGGTTCTAAAACCATCCTTTTATCGCATCAAGGACTAGGCTGGCTAATCGAGCAACCACCAACTCGATCAATGGTCTCGTTACATTTGAGTGTTAGCCAAACATATCTCCTTTTTCAAACATAGGGCTAATCTATAACCTCTTCCAGCCTTTCCACTAGCTAGACTAGGTATCTGCATCTCAACAAGAGCATCCATTACCACCTCACATCCTTAAGTATTAGGTAATGTTTAGGACATACACCTCCATGTATTCCACTTATCATCTCATCTCAGATTCTAAGCCTATCTTCATCAAGGGAACTCAGATCTCATTCTCTTGATTATTGAACTCTACCTTGTATAGTTCATAAGTTCCACATAACTCATGATAACAAAATCCTCATAAGATGACTACCTTAGTTCTCTTAGTGTTTGTAAATCATCCACTTATCGTACACTCTACAAGGGTACGTTATTATCTCCAACCTCATGCATCATAGGAATGTTTCCACTCACATTATATTTATCCTTGGTGTATGGCATGCATACTGTTCTATCTCTCACTCCCATAACAAGAGGAAATAAGCATTTGGCTACAATCCAAATATAGAGTTCTTCCCATTCTAAGAGTAGAGATGGTACATCCCACATTTCCAGTACACCTACAAATCTAAACTGAAACGTGCCTCACATGCATCTACATCATGAACATCTCAATATCCAGGTTACTTCCATGAAAAAATGGTCTCAAACTCACTTGGGTCATCATACAATCCTTAGTTATCTCCTCTAGGTCTATATGGTTCCGAAGCTTTTGGGGTCATCCCTCTTCCCTTATGCATCAGAGAGTGCCCTCTGCATTTGCCCTTTGGGTCACATGAGTTCATGAAGGTGATCAATCTCCTAACCCATGGCCCTCAGACAATGATAGCTGTTACCTCCCGACCCTATGGTCATGTGAAACTAAGGAATTAGGAAACTCCTACTCCCATCAGTCTTATCCCCACCTGACCCTAGGATAGACTCTGGATTCTAACATAGTACGTATCCAACTTGAAACCTTACCCAAGTATCCATCATCTCTCTCGACATTCGTGGTCTGACTTACGTCCTTTCATAGGGGTCATGTCGACCTATCTACCTAGGCCAGGCCCCATACCGGTTACCTCCATGGTAACACATCCATATGCACTAAGAGATTATCATCTATGGGTCTACATGTTCACTCTTATACTATGTACTCTCCACTTAGCTTCTCAAGATTCTATGAGACCTCTTAGGGTTTCCTCAAACCCAACAAAAGTTGATTCATACCCTACAAAAGGGTCCTCTCCCAGGATGGGAGGAAACTATCTCTTGATAGAAACAAAGGTCACAAACCTCCTAGGGTTTACATCGTGGGTTTGCATGAGCATGCTTAGTCCTATCAAGCTAGTAAGGCATGTAGCTCACAAGCAGACCACCTTCTAAACCATGCTAGGTCTCCATGGTAGGTCCTACTTATTTCTATTCCTTCACATTGGATCAACATCGTACATGCCCATGTCACCAACCTATATGTGAGGGGTTCATCAAACATATACCTTAATGTCAGGGGTTCCCATTCCTATAAACATGAGGAGTGCCATGCTCAGATATATGGAAACTCAAATCTCGTCATGAGCATCAGGTACACCAAGCACTACTACTTCCCCTCTTAGGTCTAGAAACCCTAGGTTCACCTTTCTGATGTCCAACTGCATGCTCAACCTTGTAACCACGTACCAAGCATGTACAAGGTATGACATGCACTTCCTATTATCATTCCACTTGAATAACACCTTAGAGTGGAGTCCTCCTCAAGGGAAACCAACTAGGTATAAGGCCTCACAACTTGTTACTAAACCTCCTTAGGGTCTAAGGAACTCTTCTTCCTATCCTTAGAAGATAAGCACCTATATCATCTGCACATAGGTACCAACAGCCTCATCCTTCTTCTAGGGTTTGGTTCCTCTAAAGGAAACCAAGATACCATCAACCTCCAGGGGTCATGCATGAGGCAACCTCAACCATCCACTTATGTTGCATCATCCTCAACTTCCCAAGGTTTCTCCTAGCCCAGAGTCTAAACATCCGACCTTATAGCTCGGGCCCTACTCTCTCTCTCTCTAGAGCTTAACCCTACAACAACCTTACTACTAGAGGTCCTCTCTCCAAGGTAGATCAAGCTCACAAGAGTACACCTACATGAGAGAAACTAATGTTCACCCAAGATTATTCAAAACTCTTCATGCTTATCTCATAACCTATCCAACATACTCTCCTAGCCAGGGTTTTCACTTACTGTCGGCACTACTGATGTACTTTGGGTGTAACTTTGCCATGGTCATATAAGCTCATAGGGTTTCTATATGGTCATGACAAAGCTCATCAATGAAGGAGTTATCCTTCACTGTACCATGTATGACCCTTCCCAGAGTTGGGTCTCCAAAGGTACTAGGTCAACCAACCTCACATGGCTCATATCATCATGGGTATCCAAAACAAAAGCATGTCCACCCACACACATGGTCTACCCTAGCATCTAACTCATCGTGTCACCCCTCTCTAACCACCACTTAGGGTCAGGGTTAGCATCATCCTCAGAGGATGTACCGGGTCTCTACCTATAATAGAGATCTCTACCTCTAAAACCAACTCTCTACTCATCCTCCTGATCAGAGGGTCTAACCTCAGGTCTCTCATGACAATACATGTCATACGACCTAAGCATGCAACTATTATTTAGTTTACGCTTAAACTATTAAGCTTATGTCCATGACATCTTATTTACATGCTTTTTATTAATTTTGGTGGAGGATTCCTTAACCTTATCATGCATACCCTATCCTAAAGAGGGTGAGGAAGAGAGAGAAAACCCTAAACCTTATAATCCTAACAGAATTAGGGTTGAGAAGGGATGAAAATATGTGAGAGAGTCCTAAAGGTATCTTATTTCGAGTCAGATCATAAGACATTGGCCAGGAAGTCACATAGATCTGGGAGTCCTTGTATTCTGACTAGCGGTGTGGAGGAAAATATTGCCAGCCCCCAAATGTGATCCTTTTCTAGACACCTTTGTCTTTCAGAAAATCCTCTAATAACTCCCTTGGGTTCTACAGAGTTTGTAAAATTTAATAATTATTAAGGATTAAATGAGGAACCAATGCTCTAATACCAAATGTAATGACCCTGCCTCCCAGTAACCCCCAATTAAAGGAGACCAAAAGGTCAGAGCCGTTATCCCAATTTTTAGGATCAATGGTTCGACAAATAATCAATAATAATTATAAAATTCTACCAAAACTATACTGAAAGTTGGAATAAAATAAAACTTTGCATACCTTTTAAAAACTTTGGATATCTACTTCTATCCATAGCTTGAAATTATTCTATCTAATCCTCCTCACACTTTATTTCTTATTTTCACAATGTGTCACTTTATTGTTTGTTCTTTTCAGGGTTGTCCCTAAAATTTCGACAAACAAAATGTCGGTCAACATAAATGTATATGTCGGTATGTGGGGACAACCAAAATTTCAAAAATATGGCTAACAATCCAAATATCACAATCATGTTAATTAACAAACCAATTTACACTTTCCATGTGAATTCTCCACCACTTTTGCCCTAACCCTGGAATACCCTCTTTAGGGTATCTCTTTTGCCATTGACTTAAGGCCATATTCTCAATCCCAAGCTTGGTGCCTGGAGTCACCTCTCATGGTGCCCATTAGTCATGCAACAAAGACCACCTTCTCAATCTCGAGCTTGGTGTCTGGGGTCACCACTCATGGTACCCATGGTTTTCCCTCTTGGGTTTGACCTTTTTGCATCATCCATCAGGGTGGCATGTAGGTGCGAGAATACACACTTATATTATAACTGTGATAATCATAGTGACTTTATGATTTGCAAGAATGAATATCTAAACTAATAGGTTGCATTCAATGCGATTAATCATCCAGAAAACCTTCAGGAAACTAATGTGATTAACCATAATTAACCACATACCTGATCTAGAGCAACTTGATGTCCAAGCAATAATGACAAAGAACAATCAAACAAGCAATCAACAATATCCTGAAATTAATGCAATACATCCAAGTGTTATAATTTATCCAAAACATTCTCAAGATATACTTGGATTCCACCTTAGGCTTTCTAGGCCACTTTAGGGTTTTATTAGGGTTTTATCCTCTATAATATATTTATCTTATTTAACACTCTCTTAGTTCACAAACCATCACTTCAATATCATATGCCTACTTAAAAGTCAATTAAGTCTATTATTCCCCTTTTACACTAAAAATACCATCTTTATCCTCTTAAGTTGTTTCAAGATGATTAGACTCAATTATCACCTTTAGTTTCTTTCAAATTGACAACTCATATTTCATTATGATCTAATCCTCATATGAACTCCATTTATCACTAATATCACATTAATCCACTAGAAAACCCTAATTACCAAATTAAAGGTATTTATCCACAACTAGGAACTTTGATACTCAAAATAGCTTAGAACCATCATATCTCAACTTTATACATGAATTTGAACAATTAAAACCATTAAGAATCATAATTACTAACATTAGGGTTTTAAGGCAGATCTGAACCGCCGTCGGCAGCGGCCGCCGTCAGCACCCCTCCGGCTGGACACCCCGCCCACCGGAGTCCACCCAGATCATCACCTCCCTCTCTTTCCCATCCTAGCCGGTGTCTGGGTAGAGATGCTGCCTTCACCGCTCCTACGGAGGGTAACGCGGCAGAGCGTTAAATATCGGTAGGCGCAGAGTGCGGTGGCTGAACGGCGTAAAAACTCTGCCTCCACTTCAAAACCAACATATGCTGTGATTCCTGATATCAGAAACATCCTTAGATCTCCCACGCGGCAGACACCGATCGAGGATGCACATCCCATGAATAACACGCTGGTGCATGATAATATGACGAATCCTTCTCCTTCTCAGTTGATGAATGAAGATCACACATTGATAGTGCAACAGTCATCTATGAGGATAGAGCAGTCACAAGGAGACGTGAGATCGATGGCGGAGAATGTAGAACGAGAGACTGATCATCCAACGAACCCACCTATCGGTCTAGAACCTCCCGCTGATGTTCCTATAGACACACAGACCGGTAATGGGACCCTACCGGTGCCGAGCGGGGATGATCAGGTGGTCGATGAACCTAGGTTGAATCCACCACAGATCACCACTGTTGAAGAGAAGGATAGCATGAAGAAGAAAGGATCTATTTATGGTATATCTAAGGATACTTGTTATAATTGCATGTCTAAAGGACATTGGCAATCTCAATGCACACGCCGTTGGGTATGCTACATATGTCAAAAACCTGGACATGAATCTAGACGTTGCCGAGCGATCATCTACACCAAACCGCCAGACATATCATCATATCAGGCATTTCCTCCTTTACCGGTCGGTATACCAGCTCGAGGCGGTAATCAACATGTGGCCAGAAGGATCGAGGTTGATCTTGGTCCGGATGATGAGATGCGGAGGAGGAGAGATTCATCACTATCTAAGGCGATGGAGATATCATGGCACCCAAGGGTTCGATGGGATGACCTGGTGATTCCAGTCAAGAGGAGGTGGCCTCAAGCCCTTGATTTCTATAAATATGCACCTACGGAGGTGATCGTTTTCTTTAACTCGATAGAAGAGGCGAGATCGGCTGTTTCTGAAGGTCTATTGGACCCCTGGGGAGTACCTTTAGTATTGAACACGATGGAAGGTGGACAAGATTGTCAGATTCGTGAACACTTCTGGTTTTGGGTTTCTGGGAAACCTATTATATGTAGGGATAAAGACTCGATTGAGAAGATGATGTCAGTTTTTGGGAATATGAGGAGTGTTTCTACTTGGAAGAAGTAGGAGAATGATGTCTCTGGAGTGTTGGTTGAGACGAAAGCATTCACGGAGGATGTCCCACAGTTCATAAACTTGAATTATGGTCATAGAAGATCTTTGATCAAGCTACATATGGTGGCTCGAGGTCAACTTTCCTCCACAGAAGTGGTTTTGACTGAAGAAGGAAAGGAGATTGGCATACCGATGGAGATAGTTTCGAAACACATACCACACGATGACAGGAATGATCTCAACAGGGACACACACAATGTGGAAGATCGGACAGCACATAGAAACGAGGAACCTGAAGTGGAGAGCCGGACACATGAGCACATATTGTCTGTCCTTGAAGATAGAAGATTGGTTATGAACTAGGAAGGATATAGATTGACACTCAGACATCGTAGTTTGGAGGATTACCTATTCTTTAAAGAAAGGGATGTTCCAAACTGAAGAAGGGGGAGATCCGGAGCTGAACATACACAGAGACATAGCTCAGGGCATGACCACATGGACAAACAAAAACCGCGTCGACCTTCTAGAAGGCGGTCTGTAGATGATGAGTGTTGGATCTCAGCTGATGGTTATTGTGATGGGGAACGTCATACTTTCTGAAGGGATTCTTTCTGACGTTTGGGGTCCTTTTATAAGTTTAGGGAATTGAAGGACTTTTTTTGGAACATTAGAGGGGCTGCGAATAATCCAACTCGAAGATTCCTTGGTAACATATGTAGGAGACATAAACTAGAGATTATTTGCTTGATGGAGCCTTTTCTCCAAGCTGAAAGGGCGGAGGAGCTTCTTGATATAGTCCGTTTGGACTGGTTTACTGACAGAAAGAGGCAAGATATGGATGTTTGTTGATCGTAGTTTTGATCCACAGGTGGTATGTTCTCATCATCAACATATAACAATCCACATTACTGATCCGAATGGCACACATGCTTTCCTCACAGGCATGTACGCCAGCTGTGACACTTACAGAAGGAGTTGTGGGAGTCTCTAAGGGTTTTATCGGCTGACATTGGTGACGCCCGATGGCAGATTGGGGGAGACTTCAATGTGGTGCGGAAGATAGAAGAGAAGTGAGGTGATACACCTCCTGGTGAGGTGGACATGTCGGACTTCAACAACTTTATTGCAGATGCGAATATGACAGAGGCACCTTTTGATGGCAGTACATTTACATGGGTTAATAGACAATACCTTACACCGACGACATGGGAGCATTTGGATAGAGTTCTGCTCAATGCAGCTTGGTGTGAGGATCATCCTGCGTCCAGTTCATCCCACCTCACGCACTTTAGGGTTTCTGATCACTGCCCGATCCTATCATGGGCTAGATCGATGGTGACACATAAACAACCCTCTCCTTTTGCTTTCCAATCTGCTTGGCTATTAGACCAGAGGTGTCGACCTACTGTTGAGGAAGCATGGGCTTCAGAGGTGGTGGGACATCCTTCCTATGTGTTCTATGAGAAGCTTAAGATGACAAGAAGAGCCTTGAAGAGGTGGAACAAGGAGGTTTTCGGGGACATTCACCAAAAGAAACAGGACATGGAGGATGTGGTTCATATTACTCAAATGGCGTTTGATGATAATCCTAATAGCATTAACGAGTATAATCTTTTGCAGGCAGAAAAGGAGCTCCAATTGATCCTAGATCAAGAGGAGATGCTTTGGAAGGATAAGGCGAGAGTCTCGTGGTTGGAAGATGGTGAGAGGAACACTAGATTCTACCATTCCACGGTCAAGTATAGAAGAAAGAGAAGAAGAGTTCTGCATATTATCAAACCAGACGGGTATACCATTGATGATCCCTTAGAGATCACCAAAGAAGTTGCTTATCAGATGAAATCTTTACAGGATGAAGATGTGGATATTGATCTAGCCAGGTTGGAATGGTTCACGCAGTTGATTCCTGAGCTGATATCTATAGAAGATAATTTTCTTATCTCTGCAATTCCTTCGACAGAGGAGGTTTGGGAGTGTATGAAAGGAATGGACCCTTATACTGCTCCTGGACCGGATGGTTTTACTCTCCCTTTCTACACTCACATGTGGGACTGTATACATGATGATTTCATCTCCTTGGTCAGAGAATTCTTCTGAGGCCATCAGTGTCATAGAAGTCTTTTTTGCTGCCGCACGATTTTGATACCGAAGAATGATTCTCCTGTGGATTTACAGAAAGACTTCCGCTCAATTTCCATTGAGAACTTGGCACTAAGAATTATAGCCAGGATTATTAATAACAGGATGGATGAGCTCCTTCCTAAGATAATTTTGCCATTTCAGGGGGCGTTTGTAAAGAACATGGACATCTCTCATCATATACGTCTTCTTCAAGAACTCGCCCATGATATTAGACAGGGTCCTCAACAGCAGAATATGATTATCAAATTAGATATGTCGAAAGCATATGACAGGGTATCTTGGGTCGTTTTGGAGAAAGTCATGGAGAAATTTGGCTTTATCAAAGACACTATAGACCTTTGTACCAGGTTCTTTAAAGAAGCATGGATGACGGTATCAGTTGGTGACTTCACTGATGGTTTTTTCTCTTTGAAGAAAGGTCTCAAGCAAGGAAATGCTTTATCTCCCTCGCTGTTCATTATCTTTGAAGATATGCTGGCCAGAAGACTTGTCCATTTATAGGAAGAAGCTGTCATTGATACTTACTTCATGAGGGGTCCCGAAATCTCACCCCCGATTCTCATGTATGCAGATGACCTGGTGATGCTATTAGCTACGTCGAATGGATCGGTTGAGATCCTTAGACAGGTGATATATGACTATGAAAGGGCGACCGGTCAGAATATTAATAGAGCAAAGTATGTCTGTGTTTTAGGTAGCTCGGATGATTTGTCGAGGGACCGCATCAAAGAAGAGATTGGGATTGATCATATTGCTGACTCGTTGACATACCTTGGTGTTCCAATTTATATGGGGAGGGCCTTGAAGAGAGACTTTGAATACCTGACTATGAGAATCCAACACAGGGTGGCATCTTGGAAGGCGAGGATTCTATCGTTTGCTGGTAGAAGATTGTTGATCAAGCATGTTCTGGCTAGTACAGACATTCATACTGCATCGGCTGCAGGTATCCCTATTTCTACTTGCAACAAGCTAGAGATGATGATGTCTCATTTCTTATGGGATGACAGAGACAACCATGATAGAAGAGCGTGGGTGGCTTGGAACAGGTTGTCCATCCCCACGAATGTTGGAGGACTGGGTTTTCACTCTCTTCGGATTACTAATCAAGCTTTCATTGACAAGGCTTGCTGGGAGATGCTTACAGGAGACTCTTTATGGGCTACTTTCTGCAGACAAAAGTAAGGTTCACAAACCAGAAATAATTCGGGTCTATACCCCCCTCATTTGAAGAAAGGTGCCAGGGCGTCCCCTTGTTGGAAGAAAATTTGGGAGATGTTTCCGTCCAATTATCCGAAATGTAAATGGATTATAAGAGTTGGTGACATACATTTCTGGGACACCTATTGGTGTGAAAGCAGGATGGTTGATCATGCTTTACATAGATCCGACAGAAGTATGAGATTCTTTGTCAAAGATTTCTGGTCCGAGGACCACATATGGGACTGGCATGCTCTGAGTATGATAATTGATGAAGAAGGCTTGGCGATTATCAAACGAACATGTTGTTTTATATCTGCCGATAAAGATTATCTCAGTTGGACGTTAACAGATAATGGAAAGTTTGATATTAAAACTGCTAAGAAGCTCTTGTTTAATCCACCTTCATCAGATAGTATAGATCCTGAAAAGGTGTGGAAACTGGACTGCCCTAGAGCGAGTGCCATCATATGGAAGATGATGCATCATACCATTCCAACAGATGAGAATGTTAGAAGATGCAACATTCAGATT
The DNA here is from genome assembly GCA_963693085.1 of Alisma plantago-aquatica. Classification (NCBI taxonomy): domain Eukaryota; kingdom Viridiplantae; phylum Streptophyta; class Magnoliopsida; order Alismatales; family Alismataceae; genus Alisma; species Alisma plantago-aquatica. The sequence continues at coordinate 1,474,753,949 of OY856411.1, forward strand.
GCATCTAGGTGCTCGTGCTATGAAGACCCCTCGTCGGAGAACGTTGCCCACCTTATGTTTGAGAGCCAGATAGCGAGGTATTTCTGGGACAAATACACAGTTTTGGTTCAGGAACCCACCCCACAGAACTTATCAAATCTAGTAGCTGTCTGCAGTAACATACACACCCGATCGGCAAGAACTTGGTTAGGGAGCAGGTTGGCTGCCATCATTGTGGAGAGCATATGGAGGATTCGATGTTTAAGAAAGTTTGAGAATTACAGAAGAAACCTAAACCTAGAATGGGAGTATCTGATTATGAGAATGAATATTATGATGAAGAAGAAGTGCTTTGTGCTCGAAGAAGGGCCCAATTTGTTTCAGGCGTTAGCTGATAACAGGATGAATGAACCTTCGTGGAGAGTCAGGAATATTATGCTTCTGAGATGGAATCCGCCGGACATACATAGTCTCAAGCTGAACATAACCATTGGAAGAGCAGTCGATCCGCAAGGAAATCGTCGTAGATGGGCGATAGGTATAGTGAGAAATAGAAGAGGTCAGGTGTTGATGGCCTTCAGAACATGGTTGCAGGCAGAAGACTATACTCTTGCATACTTACATGCGTGTATTGTGGGCTTTAAGATTCTTGAAGATAAATGTTTGAAGATTGCCACCATTGAGATATATGATCAACGCACCTTCGACATCCTATGGGGGACTACTGATGCATCATGGAAAGCTATGCCGATCTTCAGAGAACTGAGAAGAAAGATCATTACAGATGCGATTAATGGATCTATGGTTCACAAAGTGATAAATTCTATCCCTAAAGAACTAGAATCATGGGGCTCGTACATGGAAGATATATACATTAGTTCTATCCCAGAAAATCTGCCACAAAAGATCAAGGGTATGTTGATTATGGAGAGGCACAATATTCCTTATGTCCATGTGGATAAGGGTTGGAGTTGTAATTAGTTGGGAGTGGTTTATGTATAGAGGTGTGTTATCTCTTTGCTTGGGGTGAATACCTGCACTTTATAAGTAGGAGTTGTAAATGTTTTTTCGGTGATTCTGCCTACACGAGGAGGGTAGGATGAATAAAAGCACCTCCTGGCTTAACCAAAAAAAAAAGGCCCATTAAAGCTCATTTATATACATGGAGCCCTAAATTAATCAAATTATGCATAAAGTTCATTCTTTTAGATCTAATGCGTCTTTTTATAAACAACATGTTAATATCAACTTTAAACATCCAAATAACCCTTCCCAATCCATTAATCATCATAGATTATGGTTTCTTAATCATTAATGCATTAAAGTTGATAACTTCAACTACTTTTCAAGTTGTAAGATGAATTAAGTTCTAAAACTATATGTATTCCTCACATTTTTCTGAGAAATATTCACATATTATTTGTCATGACCGAAGCTAGAAATAATTAACTATGATTTTCACAAGGTTAATTACCTTTGGGTCAATCTGTGGCCACCACGTCAGCCAAACGAATCATTTTTTTTCTTTTTCATGTGGGTTGGCACAAATAATGTTAGAAAGACAGTCCTGCCCTTCTACTCCTTTACTAGAGTCGGGAGCAGGGGGACTTTTACCCCTATCCTTCTTCAACCTCGCGACTCTGGTTCATGAGCCTGCTTCTCGATCGAGTCAATGAGAGGGTTGAGTCTTGGCGCCAGGCCTCCTCCACAGCCGAAAAGGGAGCCTCTAGCTCGGGATCTCACCGCTGAACCCAATGGTAGGTTCAATTGAGGTAGCGATGTGTCAATCAGAGAGAACCACAAGGTCCCCAGACGACAAACAAGGAAAAGAAGAGCATGAATTCGTTGACTTCTTACCAAATTAATGGTACCATTGTGCTTCGTTTCACGCTCCAGTTGCGTGGGAACTGATGAGGACATCCCCTGCGGTGCCTTGCGCTTCCCCTATATATAGGGAACCCATCGAGTTTCCTACAGGTTGGGGACTGCTCCCAAATGCGACAAAACCCCCAAGAACTTGGGGTGGATCAAGTCGGTTCAATCTCCTGGAGTCAATTGACTCATCCAAAGCTCCACAGATGGCCCCAACTCATGAAATTCCTCGATCATCTGATCACAGCCTGGTCCCTGTATCCTTAGTTCCTATGAGATCGGGATTCATCCCAGGTCGTGGATCATAGATCCAACGATCGTGGATGAGTTCTCAAAAATACAAATCGGGATTTATTCCCAGATTAATCGTGAGACATGATCATTATGCCATTAATGTCCACACTTTAGGATATTTTATAAATTGCATAACTTGGAAACCGTGCATTGTTTTTCAACCAAATTTTAGGGAAATCCTTATATTTACATTATCTTCCTTTATTCCAATTTTAAATCTTAAACTCGAAAGGAAAGATGTATTTTATTCATATGCAAGGAATTGTTTAATAAAACTAATTTTATTCATACTTTCTCTTTCTTTCTCTTTTTATTTTCCTTATTTAAATTTCTTTTACCATTATAGACTATGTGGACATGAAATCTCATCCAATATGTATCCATTATCCATATTTCCACATATTTCTTATAATATTACTATTATTTCATACTTCCTTTTAAATAAAGCAATAATTAATTGATCTTTTCTCTTTCTTGTTGCATTATCTTTGCAACTTGGACTCCTTCAAACCCAAGGAATCCTTAGATTTCGAAATCCTTTTTGAAGGATGCTCATTATCCTTATAGAAGCATGTACATCAATTATTTCTCATTATCGTACTCATTTATTTACTAAAAGATGTCTTTTCAAGGATTTTATTTCCTTTTCCCTCTTTTCCTATTTCTTTCATTAGAAATCACATGTAAATGAAATTTATCAATTGTGGCCATTAATGCCACTTTCTATAGATTTCTATGTAATTCTCATAATTACTTTCTTAATATCCATTATCTTGTATCTTTTCCTTTTATTTGGACTTTTCTTCTTTTCTTCTCTTTTATATCCATTATTGGATTAATATAATAATAGAAATTACAAAATTCCTATCAAAAGGGAGATTTTCAAAGAAATCTATCTTTTGAAGAAAAGCATACAACCTTTTCAATTAAGTCCATATTCACAAAATCTTTACAATTCAATTATGAAAACATATGCAAAATTGAGGTTGTAACAGCAACATAGCTTGGACAAGTGGTGGTTTGGGCGAGCACATGTGGAGCAGCCCTCTAGTGGACACCCACTTGACCCCCTAGTATATATACCCCCTCCTTTTCTAGTCTGTAACCCCTTTAGTCTCCTTAGTTGCTTCCCTTCTCCCTTGGTGCTTGATATCCTTTGGTGGAGCTTTGGGGGTGACTTCCTTGGCAGCCATAGCACTAGTCTTCTTCTTCCTCTAGTGGTGGCCAAAACCCTAGAGTGTCCTTGCTCCTTCTTCTATTGTGGTGGTGCCTTGGTGCTTGGAGTGTGGAGCTTGGAGCTTTTGAGCTTGAGGAGTGTGCTTGAGGTAGGTTACATAACTCCTAACCCTAACAATACTATCTCCTTTGCATGTTGCATTACTATGCTATCTTGATCGGCCTTATATATCTTTTTAGTAATGCTTCTTGCTTTAGTTGGTTAAGTTGTTGCCCTACATGTGCCCTAGATCTTGTTGGACGATATGAGGTGTGTTGGTTTCCTTTTGTATCAGACTACCCTTTAGATTAGGGGATCTTGAGCAAAGCCCCTCTCTCACTTTAGTTGAGAGGTGAGCTTAGGGTTACTTAGTTCAAAGGTGTGTGAAGTGTGCCCGGGAGGCAATACCCCTCTCTCTCCTTGGACTTGAGAGGTGAGCCTATGGTGTTGGACGACACAGTGGTTGGCATGGCCGATAGGGTGTTGTTTTACCCTTGTTGCCCAATATACTTGGGGTTGTGCAAATCCCCTCTCACTTGTTTGTTGAGAGGTGAGCCAACACTCTTGGTATCCTTGGGCATTATGGTGTGGATGGTTCTGATGAGGTTGAGACCTTCTAACCCTAGTAACCCGATATGGTTTGTAGGTGTGATGACCGATATCCCTTTCCTACCCTAGGGTTAGGGTTTGGACGATATGGTTGGTTGAAACCTAGTTGGTACCTTGGCCGAGATATGTGTTCTAGAGGAGTTGAGCTCTTGGGAGATACAATAAGTGGCAGTTGTGCGGTTGTGTTGGGCGATATGGGTGGTGCCTACTGTGACACGTTGCTGTGAGGTGTTGCCATGCATGGTGTTGCCCTTCATGTGGCGTTGCACGCTTCCTGGTATGGCATTGCCTGACACAACGTTGCACGATAGGTTCTTGCTCGATATGGTGGTGTGTCACTTGGGCATTATAGGCTGGTTCTTAGAGTGCTGCTCAATATTATCTTGCTCGTAGCTTGTTGCCTCCTTGTTTCCTTTGGCTGATAAGGTTATGATGGGCTTCCCTTGTGATAGGTGTTATCTATGGTGCTACTCGACAGTCTATTGCAACACATTTCCTATCTTGGGGCATTGCATGCTTGGGCATCATAGGTTGGGTGGTGCCTGTTATCAATTTACTGGATGTTGGCCGATATGGGTGTTGGCTGATACAAATGGATGAGGTTAGATGCCTTTTAGCTGATACCTTAAGGTTGGGTTGTAGCTTGATGTTTTGGTGAAGCTTTGTTCTTAATTGGTTATCTTTGGTGAGGGCCGCTGCACCTTTGGTGAGGGTCATGGTGTCTTTTGGTGAGGGTTGTTCCCTACCCGATATGTTTTTGTGAAGGCTATGTTCTAGGTTTGCTTGAAACCCTAATATTATTTGGAATGTTATATGTTGATGTTATATATATGCATGGTCATATAATGTTGCATAACATATCTCCATGATGAAGTGATTATCTACTCTCGAGCATACTAACCATGCAGGTTTCATCAAATGAGATGTATACGCAGGTTTGAGCTATAATGATATCCTTGGTGACATTCTGTTGATATTATGATAATGAGGAACACTATGTTATGTGAACTATGATAGTATATGATGAGTGATGCCTATGTGTTGGAAACATGTGTTTAATGGTGGGATAGAATCCCTATGATGTTGATCCTTGAGATGGATCGTGATGATTAGTAAGAGACCAAGTGGTAACATGTAATGTTGGATCCTTGTGATGGATCAAGATGATGTTGATGGCTTTGAGAATAAGAATGACAATGTAACACATGATAATGAGATCTATGTTGTTTACTTGTGTTATCATTTACATGTTACATAACTTGGTTGAATCTTGCAATCCACTTAAAATATGTTAATTAATTACAAATGAATCTTTCATGTAGTTTGCCCTGGCCATAGATCCATCATCGTCAGGAGTTTGGTGATGGTGAAACAAGTTCTCCTAAGGGTTAACCTGGAATGCATATTATTGAATATGTGGGGTGCGCGTACGCCCTACGTAGTAGTGCATGTTTAGAGCATGGTTTTAGGCCCGTGGCTCAGTGTGGTTAGAGAATGGTGAACATGCCCATGGCTCAAGATATGTGATAGAGCATGGTGAACATGACCATGGCTCAGTGATGATGGAGCACGGTGAACATGCCTGTGGCTTAGTTTTCTAGTTCCGATACCTGTACCAAGGTGGGATGGGCAGAGGGTAGCCTTACTTTGTGTGGCTGAGGCTACTTAAGCATGAGACTGTAGTCCTTCTTGTTAGTTCTTATGCACTGACCACAAGGGAAAAAAGTCATGGAACCCGACTCTCCCATTGACCTTGTATGGAAATCGATTGTGACTAAGCAGTGGTCAGTTTGGATCTGAGTGGTACGACTCACTTCCTCAGGGCATCATAAATCATAATCTAGATGTATTGTATTTTTGCTTAGGGAAAACACGAAACATTGGTTGAGGCCTTGTTTGTATAGTTTCCCTAGTTATATCTTGCAGCTAATTACATTTTCCTCAGATGTTATGATAAGATCCTATAAGACTTGCCTTGTCAATCATGTTCTATATATTATATGTTTATATGCCTCTTAGATATCTTAGTAAGATGTTATAGAGATAGTTCTGCTCATCACGTTGCATATATGATCTGCTTATATCAGTTACCTGCTTTATCTATTCTAGCTCTCCCGAGGTTTTATAATTTCAGTGGGGGTTATGTTTCTCACTGGGACTATGCGTCTCACCCTATTGGTTTAAAACCTTTGAGGTGGATGTGCCAGATGTGGTGGTGATCATGGTGTTGTAGTTGAGCAACAAGAAGAACTAAAGAAGGCAAGAGATGGAGATGTTGCTTTTGTTGTTGTTTTGTAGTAGAGTCCTAGAGTCATCATCCCTGTACTCTCAGGTCCTTGGAGGTGTTTTGACTAGGTTTCACGATGTATAGTTGTAATGGCTTTCTTATCTTGTTTTTGACCTGGCTAGGTCTGTTATGTACATAAACATGTGGTAAACTCTTATGCTTATGGGACAGCTAGATCCTATGAGTTGTGGACATGTATCAAGTTTATGTATATTTATATAGCATGTTTCTTTGTAGGATGTGGATCTGGTTATAATAGTTCCTTTCTTATATGCTTTTTGCAATCGGTTTTAATTAACCCATGTTTTTGATAATATCTGGTTTATGGTGGTTCCACACATTTTTGTGTGGCATTCCGTTGTCTATGTGATAGCAGGATGTCACAATTAGTTTGGTATCAGATCTCTAGGTTTGCTGAGTCTACAAAGATCTAGGACTAGGTTTGTGTCTATTCTTGTGATTTTTCTAGATTTTCTCATAATGACCTTCTACCCCTAGTAGAAGATAAATCTAAAAGATGTCTTGAAATCATGAAGAGCATGCTGCCCAGAGAAGTGATGCTACATCAGTTGATGGAGCGAGTGTGCAAGCATATGAAGATCGGGTGCCTGAGGTCCCCCAAATTGACCCAACCATTCTCAAGAATCCTGTCTACCAACACCTCATGGGACATGTAATGGCAACAATGAATCTCATCGTGGAGAGATTACCTGTGCCTCCACCAAGAGCACTGATTTCCCATGGAGAATCATCAGGTATTGGGAAGACCTTCAAGCGGCTTCACCGAGTCAGAGCTTCAGATTACACTGGAATTACTGATCCAGCGGATGCAGATCTGTGGCTGAAATGTCTTGAAGGCCTTTCAGATCCTCGACATCCCCGAGGAAGATAAAGTCAAGCACGCTGTCTACCTTCTGAAGGGTAGTGCTGGCCACTAGTGGGCCATAGAAGAAGAGAAGTGACCTGGTGAGGTGATCTGTTGGGACGTCTTCTGGCGGGAGTTCGTGAGTTGATACTTCCCGAAGACGTATCTGGATGAGAAGATCAGTCAGTTTTAGTGTTTGTGCCAAGGATCCATGAACATCACCAAGTACGAGGCTAAGTTTATGGAGTTGTTGAGGTTTTGTCCTCACATGGCGATGACATAAGACGAGAGGATCAGACATTTCGAGAAGGGTCTGAGTGATGAGAAATTGACGATAGCTGCTGCATTAGAGAATAGAGAGTGCTTTGCTACATTTGTTGATTCGGTTCGGAGGATCAAGCGATCGACTCGAGAGAAGAAAGAGGCGATGTCTAAGAGAAAGTCTAGTCAGTTTCAGAGGCAAATGTATGATGGATCCAAGAAACTGAGGTTTTCTACACCGTCTGTCATGCAAGGTTCTAGTAGTGCACCGTCATATTGGTCCCCGAGTAAAGGAAAAGGGCATGATTATTTGCCATCTAAGACGTACATCACAACTTCAGTGGCAGTAACAGGGCCATCTAGGCCACAACTGAGAGACCTGTCATGCTTTCTCTATGGATAGGTCAGGCATATCAAGTGGAGTTGCCTGAGGAGAGAGGTTGAAGTATCACAACCTCCAAGGTAGAGTCAGTAGGTTAGTGGTGCCAGAGGGTGAGGATGTGGTCAAGCATCACAAGATGGATCGTCTGCTCAAGGAAGCAGAGGGTGTGGGCAACATTAGGCAACAACTCAATTCTATGATATGAGTCAGCCAGAGGCGACACTCAACCCGCGAGTGGTAGCAGGTCAGATGGAGTTATTTCTTTCTGATTTGTCTTCTTCTTGCTTTGTATATGTTTTGGTTGACTCGGGTGCTACACACTCTTTTATCGCTCGTAGTATGGTTGATAGCTGTCTTTTACGTATTAGTTGTAAGAAAGATAGCTTGTTGTTAGAAACCCCTCTTGATGGTTCCTCAATGCTTCGAGAGGTGTGTCCATCTTGTGTTCTATCCTTTTCGGGACACAACGTACAAGTGGATCTCATGCCACTTGATATGCATGGATTCGATGTAATCCTTGGGATGGATACATTTGAGGGGTATAAAGTGGTGCTATATTGTGGTTCAAAACAAGCGTTGTTTGCTAATGATGGTGATAAGTGGATCTTCTAGGGAGATAGGAAGATTATTCCGACATGTTTGGTATCAACTATGGTGGCAGAGAAGTTGTTGCGCCAAGGTTGTAGAGCATTTTTGGCTCATGTTTTTGATACCGAGGCAAAAGGTCTAAGTCTTAAAGACATGACATTTATCAAAGAGTTTGAGGATGTGTTTCCCGATGAGTTTCTCGATGTTCACCCACCTCAAGAGATTAAAATTGAGATCAATCTAGTTCTAGGGACATAGCCAGTTTCTCAGACACCATACATGATTGCTCAAGATGAGATGGCAGAGATGAAGAAGCAAATATAGGAGTTGCTAGATAAAGGTTTCATCAGACTGAGCACATCGTCGTGTGGTGCTCCAATTCTATTCGTGAAGAAGAAGGATGGATCAATGCGTCTGTGCATAGATTATCGGTAGTTGAACAAAGTTACAATCAATAACAAGTACCCTTTACCGATGATAGGCAATATGTTTGATCAGTTGCGTGGTGATACAATTTTCTCAAAGATCGATCTATGGTCTGGATATCATCAGTTGAGGATCAAGGACAATGACATACCAAAGACAACTTTCTAGATGAGGTATGGTCACATTGAGTTTGTGGTTATGCCGTTTGGGATAACCAATGCACTTTCTGCTTTCATGGATCTGATGAACATGGTGTTTCATCCATTTTTAGATCATTTTGTTGTAGTCTTCATAAATGACATCTTGATTTATAGTCAGGACAGTCAATAGCATGAACAACACCTTCGACAAGCTTTGACTCTCCTTCGCCAGCATCAGTTGAATGCCAAATTCAGTAAGTGTGAGTTTTGGCTGAAGGAAGTGACTTTCTTGGGACATGTGATATCGGAAGAAGGAGTCGGAGTGGATCCCAAGAAGGTGGAGTCAGTTGTAGAGTGGAAGCAACCAAAAATGCCGATAGAAGTTCGTAGTTTTGTTTGTTTAGCAGGATACTACCAGTGGTTTATAAGGAACTTCATTGTGATCGTGTTGCCATTGACAAAGTTCACCAGGAAGGATGTACCTTTTGTTTGGGGTGATCATTTCCAGCAAGCTTTTCTATACATGAAGAAGAAGCTGACTAGTGCTCCAGTGTTGGTGTTGCCAGAGCCTGGGAAAGGTTATGTTGTTTTCTTTGATGCTTCCAAGAAAGGCTTAGGATGTGTGCTGATGCAGGAAAATCATGTGGTTTCTTTTGCTTCACGATAGCTTAAGAAGCATGAGGAGAGTTATCTGACACATGATTTGGAGCTAGAAGCAGTGGTCCATGTGTTAAATATTTGGAGACACTATCTTTATAGATCATAAGAACCTGAAGTATATCTTCTCGCAAAGTGAGATGAACATGCACAAACACTACTGGATGGAGATGATCTATGATTATGATTTCACCATCGAGTATCATCCCAGTAAGGCGAATGTGGCAGCTGATGCACTTAGCAGGAAGTCTTCTTGTCTTCCTATGAAGAAGGCACAATTGAGTTCTTTGATTTGCCATAGGCGGGATATGTTTGTCTCTTTGCGGCAGAAGAATGTACAGTTGGAAGTATCCTTGTTGGCAAGATTGTTGGCATAAATTCAATTGAAGCCTACGTTGAGGCAGCAAATCAAAGAAGCATAGCAGGCAGATGCTACAGTTTAGTTGATCAGGACAGAATTTGATTGCGAGAAGCGTGATGGCTTCCATGAGTCTGAGGATGGACTAGTTTGTTATCATAACATGATGATGGTTCCCGATGTTTATGATCTAAGGAAGTCAGTGCTCGAGGAAGTGCATACGTGTATGTATGCTATGCATCCGGGTATCACCAAGATGTATCTCAATCTAACAAATCTATATTGGTGGCCTAGTTTAAAGAAAGATGTAGCTATGTTTGTGGCAAGATGCACAATATGCCAGCAGGTTAAGTCTGAGCATCAGAAGTCGACAAGTACATTGCAACCCATGTCGATACTGTAGTGGAAATGGGATCATGTAACCATGGATTTCATAGTTGGTCTTCCAACGATAGATAGAAATCATGATTCCATTTGGGTGATAGTGGATAGATTGATGAAGTCTGCTCATTTCATTCCAATGAAGACAACCTAAACAGTAGAGAAACTTGCATAAGTATATGTTGATGAGATAGTGCATTTGCACTGTGTGCCAACAACGATAGTCTCTGATAGAGGTCCTTAGTTCACCAGTCATTTTTGGGAACAGTTGCACAGAGTGTTCAAAATGCAGTTGAGGTTCAGTATCACTTTCCACTCGTAGGCAGATGGACAATATGAAAGGACTATTCAGACTTTGGAGGATCTTCTTCGAGCTTGTGTTTTGTAGTTCCTAGGCAGTTGGGACATGCATCTCAATTTGATAGAGTTCGCCTACAACAATAATTACCCATACAATATCGACATGGCAACTTATGAGGCTTTATATGGCAGGAAGTGCAGATCTCCTTTATGTTGGTATGAGTCTAGCAAGTATCAGCTTTTGGGTCCTGAGTTAGTGCAACTGATGACAGAAAAGATCAAGGTGATACAACAATAGTTAAAAATAGCACAAGATAGATAGAAGTCGTATGCATATAACTGTCGACAACCTCTAGTGTTCCAGGTGGGAGACAAGGTGTATCTCAAGGTCTCTCCATGGAAAGGTGTGCTGAGGTTGGACCAAAAAGGCAAGTTGGATCCAGGTATATGGGGCCATATCCGGTGATAGCACGTGTTGGCAAAGTGGCTTACAAGTTAGAGTTACCAACAGAGCTGCACAGGTTGCAATCAATGTTCCATGTTAGCATGCAAAAGAAAAGTCATCCAGGAATAGAGGCAGTGATATAGCCATTTGAAGTCGAGCTGGATAAAGATGTGACCTACTAGGAAGGTCCAGTGTTGATCCTTGACAGACGGGTGAAGAAGCTGAAGAGGAAGGACCTTGTGCTTGTGAAGGTTCTCCGGCATCATCATGGCATTGAGGAAGCTGCATGGGAACTTGAGGAAGAGATGAGGAGGAAGTATCCCTCACTTTTCTCTTTGGATTTTAGGGGTGAAAACATTTTGTAGGGGTTTATGGCTTGTAAGGACCCTAACCTTCGTTTTGGGCTTACCCTATTTGCTTTGCCTAAACCTTGTGTTTAGATGTTTGCGAATCACCTGAGTTGTGGTTAGGGCTTGTTTGTGCTTTGTTGAGAGGTTGAGGTGCAACTTGCAAATTACCCAAGTTTTAAGGTTGGTGTGCAAGTTTGTCACCTTGAGAGATGTCTTTCTCTCTCCTTTCATCCTCTAGAGTTGAGAGGATGGGTTGGGTTCCTTGCTTGAGTTGCTTTGGGCCTTGTTTGAGCTTGTTGAAGCTTAGGCTTGTTGTTAGGCTTTCTTGGGCCTTGTTTGAGCTTGGTGCTGCCGCCTTGCTAGGTGTATCGACCAAGAGTGTTTCGGGCAGTGGTGTATCGACCATGGCACCATGTTGGGTGATACACACCCTTCTTGAGCTAGCATCATTTGTGTCACCCTTGGTGACACTTGTTGCTCTTTGCTAACAAGGTGGCATAGCTTGGACAAGTGGTGGTTTGGGCGAGCACATGTGGAGCAGCCCTCTAATGGACGCCCACTTTACCCCCTTGTATACATACCCCCTCCTTTTCTAGTTTGTAACCCCTTTAGTCACCTTAGTTGCTTCCCTTCTCTCTTGGTGGTCGATATCATTTGGCGGATTTTGGAGGGCGACATCCTTGGCAGCCATATCTCTAGTCTTCTTCTTCCTCTAGTGGTGGCTGAAACCCTAGAGTGTCCTTTCTCCTTCTTCTCTTGTGGTGGTGCCTTAGTGCTTGGAGCGTGGAGCTTGGAGCTTTTGAACTTGAGGAGTTGCTTGAGGCGGGTTACATAACTCCTAACCCTAACTATACTATCTCCTTTCCATGTTGCATTACTATGTTATCTTGATCGACCTTATATATATTTTTAGTAATGATTCTTGCTTTAGTTTGTTAAGTTGCTACCCTACATATGCCCTAGATCTTGTTGGACGATATGAGGTGTGTTGGTTTCCTTTTGTGTCAGCCTACCCTTTTGAGTAGGGGATCTTGAGAAAAACCCCTCTCTCACTTTAGTTGAGAGGTGAGATTAGGGTTCCTTAGTTCAAAGGTGTGTGTAGTGTGCCTGGGAGGCAATACCCATCTCTCTCCTTGGACTTGAGAGGTGATCCTATGGTGTTGGGCGACACAGTGGTTAGCAAGGCCGATAGGGTGTTGTTCTACCCTTGTTGCCTGATATGCTTGGGGTTGTGCAAAACCCCTCTCACTTGGTTGTTGAGAGGTGAGCCAAAACTCTTGGCATCCTTGGGCGATATGGTGTGGACGGTTGTGATGAGGTTGAGACCTTGTAACCCTAGTAACCCGATATGGTTTGTAGGTGTGATGACCAATATCCCTTTCCTATCCTAGGGTTAGGGTTTGGACGATATGGTTGGTTGACACCTAGTTGGTCCCTTGGCCGAGATATGGGTTTTGGAGGAGCTCAGCTCTTGGGCGATACAGTAGGTGGCGGTTGTGTGGTTGTGTTGGGCGATATGGGTGTTTTCTACTGTGACGTGTTGCTGTGAGGTGTTTCCCGGCATGGTGTTGCTCGTCATGTGGCGTTACACGCTTCCTGGTATGGCGTCTCCCGATAAATCATTGCATGATAGGTTCTTGCCCTATATGGTGGTGTGTTGCTTGGGCCTTATAGGTTGGTTCTTTGAGTGCTGCTCGATATCAGCTTCGGCATTGCATGCTTGGGCGTCACAGGTTGGGTGTTTCCCATTATCAGTTTGCTGGATGTTGGCCAGTATAGGTGCTGGCTAATATAGCTAGATGAGTTTAGATGCCTTTTAGCCGATACCTTATGGTTGGATTGTAGCTTGATGTTTTGGTGAAGGTTCATCCTTAACCTATTACCTTTGGTGAGGGCCGCTGCACCTTTGGTGAGGGTCTTGGTGTCTTTTGGTGAGGGTTGTTCCCTACCCGATATGTTTTTGTGAAGGTTATGTTCTAGGTTTGCTTGAAACCCTAATATTATTTGGAATGTTATATGTGGATGTTATATATATATATATATATATATATATATATATATATATATATATATGCATGGTCATCTAATGTTACACAACATATCTCCATGATGAAGTGATTATATACTCTTGAGCATACTAACCATGCATGTTTCATCAAATGAGATGTGTATGTAGGTATGAGCTATAATGATATCCTTGGTGACAATATCTTGATATTGAGATAATGAGGAACACTATGTGTTATGTGAACTATGATAGTATATGATGAGTGTTGCCTATGTGTTGGAAACATGTGTTTAATGGTGGGATGGAATCCCTATGATGTTTATCCTTGAGATGGTTCTTGATGAATGGAAAGAGGCCAAGTGGTAAAATGTAATGTTGGATCCTTGTTATGGATCAAGATGATGTTGATTGTGTTGAGAATAAGAATGACAATGTAACACATGATAATGAGATCTATGTTGTTTACTTGTGTTATAATTTACATGTTACATAACTTGGTTGAATCTTGCAATCCACTTAAAATATGTTAATTAATTACAGATGAATCTTTCATGTAGTTTTCCCTGGCCATAGATCCATCATTGTCAGGAGTTTGGTGATGGTGAAATAGGTTCTCCTAACGATTAACCTATAATGCATATTGTTGAATATGTGGGGTGTGCCTACGCCCTAAGTAGTTGTGTATGTTTAGAGCATAGTTTCAAGCCTATGGCTCAGTGTGGTTAGAGCATGGTGAATAGGCCCATGGCTCAAGATATGTGATAGAGCATGGTGAAGAGGCCCATGGCTCAGTGATGATGGAGCACATTGAATAGGCCCATGGCTCAGTTTTGTAGCACCGATACGTGTATCAAGGTGGGCTAGGCAGAGGGTAGCCTGACCTTGTGTGGCTGAGGCCACTTAAGCATGAGACTGCGGTCCTTCTTGTTGGTTGTTGTACACTGACCACAAGGGAAAGAGGTTGTGGAACCCGACTCTCCCATTGACCTTGTATGACAATCGATTGTGATCAAGTGGTGGTCAGTTTGGATCTGAGTGGTATGACTCACTTCCTCAGGGCATAATAAATCATAATCCAGCCATATAGTATTTTTGCATAGGGAAAACATGGAACATTGGTTGAGGCCTAGTTTGTATAGTTGCCCTAGTTATATCTTGCATCTAGTTACATGTTCCTTAGATGTCATGATCAGATCCTATAAGACTTTCCTTCTCAATCATGTTCCATATATTATCTGTTTATATGCCTCTTAGATATCTCAGTAAGATGTTATAGAGATAGTTCTGCTCAGCACATTGCATATACGATCTGCTTATATCAGTTACCAGCTTTATCTGTTCTAGCTCTCCCGAGGTTTTATAGTTTCAGTGGGGGTTGTGTTTCTCACTAGGACTGTGTGTCTCACCCCATTATTCTAAAACCTTTTAGGTGGACGTGCTAGATGTGGTGGTGATCGTGGTGTTGCAGCTGAGCAGCAAGAACAATAGTAGAAGGCAAGAGATGGATTTGCTGCTTTTGTGGTTGTTTTGAAGTAAAGTCCTAGAGTCATCATCCCTGTACTCTCCGGTCCTTGGAGGTGTTTTTATGAGGTTTCACAATGTATAGTTGTTATGGCTTTCTTATCCTGTTGTTGACCTGGCTAGCTCTATTATGTACATAAATAGGTGGTGCACTCTTCTGCTTATGGGACAGCTAGATCCTATGAGCTGTGGACATGTATCAAGTTTATGTATATTTATATGACATGTTTCTTTGCAAGATGTGGATCTGGTTGTAATAGTTCCTTTCTTATCTTCTTTCCACAATCGGTTTTAATTAACCTGTGGTTTTGATAATATGTGGTTTATAGTGGTTCCGTGCATTTTCGCATGGCATTCTGTTGTCTATGTGATAACAGGATGTCACAATTATGATTCTGCTAATTTAGTAAATAGAACCTAAATTGGTTTGATGAAGTATTTATTTGTATAATTTTTTTGGCTACCGTCTTGAGTATCCAATACACGATTCAGGTGTAGTCTAGCTGAGATGCCCCCTACTAGATATGCACCCTCATGAAAAACTAAGTCTTGTATATTGCCTCATGGTAGAAGATCAATCCTAAGTCTAGGACTAGAAAATTTGGCCTAAGAGCAAGATGTGGAAACTTCCAGTTGTCTGTACAAAACAAAAAAAATTAAGTGCAAGTCATATTGAATAAAATTATTACAAATACATATATTCATTATACTGAATGTCCTTAATCAATTAGTGTAACTATTTAGAATAGCTAACATGAATGTATTGTCATAAATTTACAAGGATAAGCTTACAAATGATGAAATGCTTCTTATGTTATTGACCTCTCTTTTTTGTTCGTGAAAAAGTGTAAACATGGTTGTCCATTCAAAGATATCATACTTTAAATTTATACCTAACTAGAAGAGTCATCCACAACTAAATACAGAGTATATAGCAGTAGTACGGAGTCAAACACATGGATAAGGAAAACAAAATGTAAGACCTTAGATTTGTCTATTAATCAAAAGTGTAATTTAATGGTGTTCTGATTAAGGAACAATTTATTCTAAATTGAATAGTAATTGCAAGTTTAAAAATAACAAAAAAAGAAATAAATATAAATTGAGAAAACTATGATAAAAGGGGAACTTGAATTGGGTTTCACCAATCAAGCTAACCACAACCATGTAAAACCTTCACTCCTATTTTATATATATTCTCTACTCATTTTGCAAACAACCATAAATAATTATCAATTCCTTCCTTCTCTCGAGATCCGACAATTTTCTTTCTAATGGGGCTATCTCTCCTGAGGTAATAATGAAAAGATCAAGTAAAATGTATGACTTTTTATTATAGTGACTCCTCACTCTTGTGTATCATTACTATCCTATAGTCCAAATCTATTTGAAACTATTCTCTCAAACAATATTTGTATCAAACGTCAGAAGAGGGTAGCTAATCATCAAATATACAGAGTAAAATAAGAGCATATGAACAAAATTTTATAGAATATATGACATAAAACAAAAAGGCAAACAATTACAAGGTTAGGAGGGCCTCACAGCTACTCCAAACCCAAGTTATGGGCTTTAGCCACGCATGTCAACAGAAACAAATGGGTTATAGTGTGAACAAGTCATGATAAGGAATGAAAAGGGAAGGATATATACTAGATCGAATGATCGATCTACCATCCTCTCGATTGATCAAGCAAGTGGTCGACAAGTACATCGACGACTCTCCTTCTCACTTCAATCTTGGCTTATCTCTGACGAATCTGTCAGATTGTTGATGGAGAAGAGTTGAGTCTCCAATAGATGAGATTGTAATCCAGATTGATAGAAATAGGTAGATCGTCAACTCTCGTCCTTGGTTCTAAACTTGGTGGTAGCCTTTCACCTCTGAAGACTCTCGGGGTCTAAGATCCTCTGAAAGTGAGACTTTGGTGGTCTGTTTATAGGCTTTGATATGCGGTTAGTCGAGGTAGGTGATCTACGTGGCATTGACCTTCCTGTCGTTGCTCAATGTCGATGAAGTGTTTCCTCGATAAGTCTATCGCTCTATAGTAATGTTGATGAGGCGTTCTCTCAACAAGGATCCATCGATCTTTATTTGTGTCAATAATGATGTTGACAGTGCTATCAAGATGTCTCTTCGACAAGAGTCTTCTTGTCTTCAAACAACATCGACAAGGGTGTTTATATGATCTATTATCAAGACCATCAAAAGTGATATCGATAAGTCACTCCTCAGTAGGATTGTCAAGGATTCATTTGATAGCTTGGTATCGACAAAGTTCTATCGGTATCACTATTGTCGATGTAGTCCGTTGACATAGCTCGACAAGTTTGTTGATCATTCCTTCGAAGGATGCTTGTTTGAATTGCTCGATGGCCATCACTTAAAAAATAAATGTTTAGGTTTCTTTTCTCATCAATGTAGCGCTCGATAGATCTGTTGACCATCCTACTCAATTTGGTGTGTCAAGCAATTTCTTAAATTTCATTGGATTTCTACCAAACTCCTTCAAAAACAACGAAACTGATTTATAACCTATCAATAGGTGAATGGAAGTTAAAATGAGTAAAACTAAATATATAAGCAATATTTATAATGATTCTTATAATGAAAAAGACTATGAAAAGTGCATCAAAGCTGATGTTATGAACTCCCCCAAACTAAGAATTTAGCTTGTCCTCTAGCTAATAAAATCATTATTTAATTGATCAAGTAAACAACTTCTAGAAATGACTGAAAACAAATTTTTATACAATCCTTTTATCAAAACTATTCAATTTTTCATATTATGATCTAACTTTGTCAATAATGTTAAATTGTCAAAAGATTCTTTCTTTCTATACTTTTGAAACATGCTCTTATTGCTGGTATATATGTACATTACAAAGTAGCTTTCACTCTCATCAAGGTATTATCTGAAGTAGATTGGTAGGAAAAATAGTTTTATGGATGTTCCTTTCTTCTTCTGGGTCATTCAAGTATAAGTCCATTTAGATGGGAAGTGATTCCTATGTTCCAAACCAGTTGGTTTTGGAGCAGTGATTGCACATTCTAAGTATTACTAACCCAGATCAAATAGCTTTAAATGAACACCATTGGAATTGGGGTAGTGTTTTAAGAGACTAAATAAAATCGATATATCTGTGTTCATGAGCACAACAATACACTATTCTAATAGCTTTTTATCATGGTACATCTCTTGGTTTCTTTTTCACTCCTCACTCTTTATGGGTTTTGATAATGTTTTTGGAGGAAAAAACAAGGTAGTTCTTTCTTTGTTTTGTTGAAAACATGCCTTTGACAAGATATGATTCTTATTTTACATTAATTTTAATATATAAGTATCAATTGATGACATCTTGAAGTTTAATAGGCAAAATAGAGGAATACATGGCTCTTTGTTAAGAGCAAAGTATAAAAATTATATCAGTGACAAAAAGTTTTTTTCCTGAGATAACTTGTAACTTTGCTAAAAGGTATATTTGAGAGGAAACTAGATTCTTTGTAGGGGAGTTTTCCATCATCTGCATCTTCATTACACAATAAAATTTAAAATTTGAGATGAAAATAAAGAAATTATGAATAGAAATATTAAGGGAAAAGAAAGCAATGTTTCTGATAATGTAGATACCTATCTCACAGAATCACACACCCCCGAACTTACAACACACACTGTGCTTGGAGTGTGAAAAAGAAAGGAAAAGAAAATGTAAACACGTGAGATTTCCAGCAAAGGTCCATTGTTTCCCATGGAGACTCGAGCAACCATATAACATAGTTCCCTCAAAGGAAATGATATTTATCATTGTGAGCTTCTTCTACGACAACGTGGTGTACTCTAATGGTGTACATATAGAGCAAGACACAAAAGTCACAATCATTGGATATCAGATGTTGTTGAGGACATTAGTGCCAGAATTGGGGAAACTTCCATCTTCGTGGTTCCTGAGAAGCATACCTACTTCCAAATTCTCTAATCCGTGGAATGAGTGCCTTAGTACATGCGTCAACAATGCTTTTGTTTGTACTGCAAATTGGCATAGAATGTTTTAGAGCCGTCAAGGTAAAAATAAGCATCAAAACTATTATAAAGCATGACCTCCCTTTCATGAGTAAAGATATTAAGTAAAGTCCAATGAGCATTGTAACGCCCGGGCCCACTACCCGAGGCTCTAGTAGAATTTCAGGAATGATGCCTGTCCCCACAGACCACCACTAGCCTTAACTACATGCTTTGTCCTCACTCGCACATATGCCAGGATCAAATTCCCGATAGGTCACCCATCCCAGTACTACTCCAAGCTGAGCACACTTAACTATGGAGTTCTTAGTGATGGGCTCCCGAAAAAGTAGGTGCACCTTAGTGACATGGGTAGTCCAATCATTCCCTTGAAGATCATGTAATATGAGGCCTCAAATCCTGGGATGTTACAATCTCCTTCACTTAGACTCTTGACGTCCTCGTCAAGGCTCAATATATGGCCTCATAATCTGACCCCATTTTATTGCAGACCCACAATGGCCCATGGACACCCAGCTCCCGATCACGGAATACCAGCACAAGGGTGGCTACGTCAACCATGGACAACCCTTTCCTACATGCCTGGATTGCACGACTCAAGACTAGCATTCCATGCTCATGTGGCCCACCTACTGAAGGGGTTATGGCTCTGATACCATTTGTAACGCCCGATCCCACTGCCTGAGGCTCTAGTAGAGTTTCATGAATGGCGCATGTCTCCACAGACCACCACTAGCCTTAACTACGAGCTTTGTCCTCACTCACGCGCATGCCAAGATCAACTTCCCGACAGGTCACCCATCTCAGTACTACTCCAAGCTGATCACACTTAACTGTGGAGTTCTTAGTGATGGGCTCTCGGAAAAGGTGGTGCACCTTGGTGATATGGGTAGTCCAATCATTCCTTTTAAGATCATGTTACTCGAGGCCACAAATCATGGGATGTTACAAGCATCGTGAAGAATGGGTATGAAAATATATCGAGGAATAGAATCATATAGCTGACAAAGAAGGAGATCCTTTTCACTAGAATCAGTTCCCTTGCATAAATCATTGACAAGATCAGGGCCAATCATATAGACTTTATCAACAATTTGGCAGATATGAGATTGATAAGCCACCATGAGGCTATGAGATAAACATCACCTTAGTTTAAGAGTCTCTAATAGGTCATCTTTCATGACTAGAAAATCATCTCGACTGGACACCACATTATTTCCACTGGGGTGGAAACATTGCATTAACATCATTAAATGAGAAAATATGAGTTCACAACAGGAGTTGCAATCAAAATTTTCAAAACTGGGTTCTATGGTTGATATCAGGCCATATACAGGGAATGACTCAAGCTCATCTAAGATCTCAAGTATAGAAACAACCCTTTAGCTTTTGTAGTTTCTATAATAGTAGCAGGATGTTCAGTGACAATAGCTGATGGTGCTATCTATCCTTCTTTTACTTCTTCTCTTTGCAAAACATTATGGAATGGCTCTTTAGTAGGCCATGAAATTAGTGGGTATAGGTCTCACAAATTCTTAGGGAGTTCAAGATCTTGAGAGAAGCATCTATCGTGGATCACTTTCATTGGGTAACATCCACAAATATAGGTAAATCCTTCTAGATCTAGGATGGAAATAAGTATTTCACGATTGAGAGATTCCATGACTCTGAGGATCATGAAGGCACTGTCGTTCTTGTATAGGTTGTGTTGGTAGGTTAAAGGAGCAATAACATAGCTTTTCCAATTTGGTTGATAATAATAGAACTCGCAGACAAGCCTTTATAGACAATTAGGAATGTTGATGACACCCATTTTATTGCTGTTAGAGCTTATATTTTATTATCAAAATAGCCTCTAAACCTAACTTCCTCTTCGTTTTATCTCATTTATTGTGAAGAATCACCCATTTCATGCCCACTATGCCCCTGACAATATTTCCCATCTTTTGTAGGTTTTTTCTTATTCTTCCACAAGAAAAGCACCAATGGGCCCATCATGCCCATCAGCAACAAAGTCCACGTCCCAGCCTGGTAGCTCGGGAGGCCGACACGCCCCTTTACCCATCATGGTCACTGCTCGATACGATATCAGCCCGATGCGGTCATGTCGTGTGGGAGTCCCTACCCGCTACAACTCTCTACCCAATATGGTGCCTAACTCGTCATGGGTTCACAACCCGATGAGGTCATTACCTTACATGGCCACCCATCGACATTGTAGCCCGACGAGGCTCCAACCCGCCACAGTTGTACGTGATGCACTCACTGCCTGACACGTTCATGGCCCAACACTCGTATTGGGTGACAGTCGTATCGGCCCCTCCTAAAGCTTCAAGAACGGAACCACGAATGAACGATGTGTGGGTCAATAAAAGCCACAACTGTTACGACCCCACCTCCCGATAACCCCCACTTAAGGCAGACCGAGAGGTCGAAGCCGCACACATAAATTCCGGACCAAGGTTCAGCAATTAATTGATAACAATTAATAAATTCTACTATACTAAGCTCAAAAGCTGTAATAAATAAAACCTTTTTCATACCTTTGAAAATTGGGAACACTATTACTTCTATCCAGACCTCTGGCTAACTAACTAATCCTCCTTGGACTTTAATTAGTGTAGTTCACAATATGACGGATTACTGTTTGTCCTTTTTGTTTTGTACCTAAAACACCGACAAACAAAACGTCGGTCAGCCAAAGCTGGTATGTGGGGGATTCACTAATCGTGCAATTATCCATAACAATTATTGCATCCAATTATCAATTAACAAACAATATTACGTTTTAAGTATGACTACGCGATCCATGTGTACCCTATCCCCTGCGCTGTCCCTGCAGTGGACCCGGATACTACCTCCCTTATGGTAGTTTCCCATTTTTACCCCTCATGACTTCACCCAATAGGTGAATCAATTTCTAGGGCTGAGTCACATGGCACTACCCGTGGGTAGCCCACTCCTTAACTCATGGTATGCTAAGAGTCTCATGGCACTACACATGGGTAGCCCAATTTCTGACTCATGATACCCTAGACCTTGCTCGTAGGATATCCTTAGCCTTGACATAGCCACAGGGGTGGACTCGGATCTAGCTAGTCATACATCTATAATCATTGTGATAGCAATAGTCACTTTATAAAGATAGGATTTAAATCATCCAACAGTTATTTCACACATTTAGGGAAACATCGGTAAAACCTCGGAAAACTAAGCGGTATAGCCATAAGCGTAACCACATACCTCTTATTGCAGTCTCAGATATAGAATGAAAGAGAAAAGCCAACTTAAGCAAGCAAAGGCAAAGAAACCCTGAAAATAAAAGTACAATTTACTTTTATTAAATTTTATCCAACATCATTATATTCCTTAGGGTTTCTATCCAATTTTAGGGTTTTCTTGAAAGTTAGGGTTTTGCTTTCAATTTCAATTGCTATGAACCCTAATTCATCAAATTACCTTAAAACCCTTAAATCACTTCCTTTTAATATTCCTAACACTTTTAGGATCATAATTTAACAAATTACTAGAATAACAAGGTTCCCTTTTTCTTTAATCCTAAATTAGGGTTTTCATGTACATTATCTTTCCTTTTTAGATATAAACCCTAATTTAGGCAAAAACGTTTTAAAACTTCATATTATTAACAAACAAGTTACTATCCTTTTATTCAACCTATTAGGTTACAAAGAAACACCTTTTCCATGTAATGAGGATTTCTAAATGATTTGGAATTTTACTAACCATTAAATCACTTTTGCATTCAAACTGATAATCATATCACCTTTATCATTAGCAAAGTTAAACTTATCAGTTTGATCTATTGATTTACCAAAATACACTTTAATCATGCATTTAGGGTTTCTCACCAATTCTTAATACACTTTATTAACCAATTAGGGTACTTTTTGCAAAACATACAGAACTAGGTTCTCAATTTATTTTTATTGGATTCCTCGTAATTTTCTATACAACTTTCATATATAACTTTTCTTTATCCGAGAATCCTAGCAATTACTATGATTTTAGCAAGAAAAAGTATTTTTGTGAATTATTTGGCAGAGAGAAACAAATACCGAAAATTCGGTAGCCGCTTGATCTATGCGCCGGTGTGCCCGCGTTGATCCGACGCTCCTCGTCGAAGCCGTCCACTAGTCCACGCACGCGGCCGTCGCTTCCTGCTATGGTCGTCGGATCACGATCGAACGCCCAGGGTTGCAGGCGCCTCACTTAAGCGACCACAACCTTAAGCCGTTAGATCCCGCCTGGATCACGATACGCCGGAATCCAACGACGCCTGCGCGTCGTCTTCCTCTCCTTCTTTACTGCTCGATCCGCGGCGGAGCAAGGCGGAGCTCTCGCCTGCGCGAGTTGAATTGGACAGACCAGAGGGTGTGGGCGCTCGAGGGTAAGCCGTTGGAGATCGCTAAGAAGCGAGGGACCATGTGGTGTCCTTTATATAGGGCATGGGGGACTCTTCTAGGGTTTCCCAAACCCGCCGCCGAACCTTGCTCCTGCCCAATTGGGCGTTTTGTAAATATGCGATGAACGGTTATCAAACCAAGGTTTGGGCGACTCGGAATCCTCTCCTGATCGCAATGGAAGTATTTCCAAGCTGGCACATCCATCCGATGACGAGGAAAAAGGTTCGGAAACTACCTGTGCTTGCGCTACAGTCCCCGATTCTCAGGGCTTTGATGACGACCCCTGACCCGTTGGATCCGTATCCAATGGTCGTCATTACTTGCGCTTAATCAGAAAAGGAAAAGTATTCCTAATAAAACAAGGAAAATCCTCATTTTAAAGATAACTTGGAAATTCAATAACTCCCAAACCATAAGTCCTTTTGGCCTCAAATTTTAAAGGAAAGTATTTTATACGTTTATCTTTCATTGTGCAAAAATAGGAGTCATTATCCCAAGGAAACGAGTCCTTTACTTCAGTTTCAAGTTATCTCTTATTTAATGGTAATTTCCACATATTCCTTATTTCCTTGGCTATTATTCTATTTACTTGGGTTCCTTGAACCCCAAGGATCTTTTATAGTACGAAAACTTATTATGGGAAATTATTTTCTAGCCTTTTATCACTTTCAACTATTATCTTATATTATTCCATTATTCCCTTATATTCTTTTATTACATGGAATTCCCTTTTTCCATTTCTTTTCATTTTCTTCTCAAATGGGCTTAATGGCCTGTAAGGCCCATCCAGAAAGCATGCAAGGCCATTAGAAACAAAATTCATGCAAGAACATCCATGAAAACACACATTGGTCTTATATATTCATTTAAAAGAGATTTACAAATCTCATTACATGTATTGAAAAATGAGGTTATAACATCCTCCCCTCCTTATAGGAATTTTGCCCTCAAAATTCAACAATCAAACAAACAAATTTGGATATGCCTTTTCCATGTCCGTCTTCAGCTCCCATGTGGCCTCATCCTCTCCATGGTGCTTCCATAGAACCTTAACCATTTCTATATTCTTATTTCTGAGCTCTTTTACCTTGGTATCTAGAATCCGCAAAGGCAACTCAGGATAAGACAGCTTTCCTTGAAGCTCAATTGGTTCAATGCTCAGCACATGGCTTGGATCTTGCACATATCGCTTCAGATTGGACACGTGGAACACATCATGCATCATACTGTATTGAGGGGGTAACGCCACACGATATGCGGCTTCACCAATCCGTTCTAATACTTCAAACGGACCCACGTATCGGGGACTTAACTTTCCTCTATTTTTAGCTATAGCTCGGAGCGGTCGGATTTTCAGAAAAACATGTTCTCCCACAGCGAAATGCACATCAGTCCGCTTTGCATCAGCATACGACTTCTGTCTGTCTTGGGCTCTCTTTAGCCTTTGCCTGATTAAAGCGAATTTATCAGCATACAATTGGAGTTCCTCTGACCTCAAAAAGGTCCTTTCACCAACTTCATCCCAGTGAAGTGGTGACCGACACGGTCTCCCATACAGAGCTTCATATGGAGGCATCCCGATACTGGCTTGGTAACTATTATTGTAGGCAAACTCTGCTAAAGGCAGATATTGCTCCCATGATCCACCCCAATCGAGCACACAAGCTCGCAGCAGATCCTCTAAGGTCTGAATCGTCCTTTCTGACTGACCATCTGTCTGGGGGTGATAGGCGGTACTGAACTTTAACCTTGTTCCTAATTCCTCTTGAACCTGCTTCCACAACTTGGAAGTAAACTTTGGGTCTCTATCAGAAATGATGGAACCAGGTACGCCATGCAAGCGTACTATCTCTCTGATATACAGCTCAGCTAAATCGGACACCTTGGCAGTGGTCTTTAAGGCAAGGAAGTGTGCTGACTTGGTAAGGCGATCTACCACGACCCATATCGCATCATGACCTTTCTTGGTCCGGGGTAGACCCACCACAAAATCCATGGTGATCTGCTCCCATTTCCACTCTGGAATCTCTATAGACTGTAAAAGTCCGCCGGGTCGTTGGTGTTCAGCCTTCACCATTTGACACGTAAGACAACTGGCTACATAAGCTGCAATGTCTCTTTTCATCCCTGGCCACCAGAAAAACCTCTACATGTCTTTAAACATCTTTGTAGTCCCTGGGTGTACCGTGTACTTAGAACCATGAGCCTCTTGTAAGATACGTTCCTTCAGTGGTGAGTCTTCAGGAACCCATATACGATTCTCAAATCTGATTCCTCCATCTACTCCCAAAGAAAGTCGAGTCTGAGGCTTCTGCATCAAGCCTTTCATCTTGTCAAGTCCTCCACTGGCCAACTGTGCCGTGACAATTTCACTTAGTAATTCAGACTGTATCTGGATATTGGCCAAACGAACTCGATCATCTAACGTTTGAGGTGACCATTCTACCAATTCTTCTAAGCTCTTCCACTGACTAGACAAAACAGCTGCACACCTGAGCTGCTTTCGACTTAAGGCATCAGCTACGACGTTCGCCTTTCCCGGATGATAGGCAATGGTGAAGTCGTAATCTTTCATATACTCCATCCATCGTCGTTGTCGTAGATTCAAGTCTTTTTGCGTCAGAAGATACTTCAGGCTCTTATGGTCAGTGAAGATCTCAAAAGTGGCACCATATAGATAATGTCGCAAAATCTTCAAAGCATGAATGATAGCAGCTAACTCCAGGTC
The DNA here is from genome assembly GCA_963693085.1 of Alisma plantago-aquatica. NCBI lineage: Eukaryota > Viridiplantae > Streptophyta > Magnoliopsida > Alismatales > Alismataceae > Alisma > Alisma plantago-aquatica. Next base: position 1,474,780,062 of record OY856411.1, read on the forward strand.
ATGTGTCGGGTAATTCACCTCGTTTGGCTTGAGCTGTCGGGAGGCATACGCAACCACGTGCCGATTCTGTTCCAACACACAGCCAAGTCCCATCTTTGATGCGTCGGTGAAGATCATGAAACCCTCATTGCCTGAAGGTAATGCCAACACTGGTGCAGTGGTCAACTTCTCTTTCAGCTCCTGGAAACGAGCCTCATAGACATTGGTCCATACAAACTTCACATCTTTCCGAGTCAACATAGTCAGAGGCAAGGCGGTCTTTGAGAAATCCACGATGAAGCGCCGATAATATCCTGCCAACCCCAAGAAGCTTCGTATCTCGGAGGGGTTCTTCGGTGTCGGCCAGTCTCGAACTGCTGACACTTTAGCTGGATCTACGGCGATCGTTCCTCCCGAGATGATGTGTCCAAGGAACATGACTCGGTCTATCCAAAACTCACATTTAGAGAATTTCCCATAGAACTTCTGCTTCCTCAAGATATCAAGGACCTTACTTAGGTGGTCTCGGTGTTGATCTAGGTCATCAGAGTAAACCAGTATGTCATCTATGAACACTATGACAAACGAGTCAAGGAAGGGTTGAAACACACTATTCATAAGGTTCATGAACACACTAGGTGCATTGGACAACCCAAAACGCATAACCACGAACTCATAGTGGCCATACCGGGTCCTGAAAGCGGTTTTTGGGATATCCTCACTTCTGACTCTCAACTGGTGGTAACCCGATCTCAAATCGATCTTGGAAAAGACTCGAGCCGACTTCAACTGGTCAAACAAGTCATCTATCCGGGGTAAAGGGTATTTATTCTTAATGGTAGCTTGGTTGATCATCCGGTAGTCTATGCACATTCGGAGCGAACCATCCTTTTTCTTTACAAAAAGAACCGGCGCTCCCCATGGTGATGTGCTAGGGCGGATAAAACCCTTGTCCAACAATTCCTGCAATTGCTTCTTTAGTTCAAGCAACTCAGCAGGGGCCATCCTATAGGGTGCTCGGGAAATAGGGTTTGTACCGGGAGCTAGCTCTATTGAAAAATCTACTTCTCTCTCGGGTGGTATCCCGGGTAGATCATCAGGAAAAACATCTGCATAGCTTCGGACTACCTCTATTTCCTCTAAGGGTTGGACCTTGGGTTCTGGCTCAGTGACTACCGCTAAGAAAGCTTGACATCCTTTACTCATCATTTGTTCTGCCTTCAAAACCGACACATACGGGCTGGTGGTGGCATCCTTCCTACCCCTAATGACAAAAGGTGGGTGACCTGGTCTCTTAATGATCACTTTCTTCTCCCTACAGTCAATATTGGCCCTATAGGTATAAAACCAATCCATGCCAATGATTACGTCAAAATCATTCATGTCAAGAAGGATAAAATCTGTAGGAAACTCTTGATCTCGATATTTCACAGGTATCACCGGAGTTTTCAAAAGGGAAGTAAAGATCCGACCACTTGGGGTTGTAACATCTAAGACATAACCTAGATCCTTGATATCCAAACAAAGCATAGTTGCAAGATTTCTTGAAATGAAAGTATTAGTAGATCCAGAGTCAAATAGAGCTTTCACATTATGTCCCATAACTTCAAGCATGCCTACATTGTTTTTCATCATGCATTAATTCATTACATGCTCAATCTTAAAACATAAAAGAAAACTCTAAGGGTTATTACCCTCGATCAACCGATTTGCATTTGCCTGAGCCTCCTCATTGTCAATGGCAAACACCCGAGCTTGCCTTCTTTCTCCTGCAGGTGGGGCTACAGCTATAGGTGGAGCTGCCACAGGTGGTGCTGCTGCCGGTGGGGCTACAACTTGTCCCTGTCCTCTGGGCTCTGGCATAGGGCAGACAGATTGCAGATGTCCTTCTTGGTGGCAACGAAAACAAGTCTTCTTCTTGTAGCGACATTCACCAGCATGGCCCTTCCCGCAGGTGCGGCAAGGAGGTCGGTTGTTCTCCTGACGAGGTTTCCCCTTTCCTCCATGTTTACCTTTAGCTTGATGTCGTCCTGGACCCTTCTTGTGGTTGTTCCTTGGGCCTTGGGCTCCTTCAGTGAAACCCAAGTACCCCTTAGGTGGAAACGAGGTAGGCATGACGGTCCTCTCCATGTCTAAAGCAGTGTTGTAGGCTTCGGCGAAAGTCCTTGGCTTGCTTGCCATCACATGGGGCCTGATGGTAGGGTGAAGGCGCTCTATGAAGTGATCCACCCTCCTTTCTTCATCCATCTTGTACCCAAAGCGTTCCAGGATCCGGAACTTGCGCCCGAAGTCTGCCACAGAAGAGTTTCCTTGGGTCATGTTGGTGAACTCTCTTTCCTTTTCCTTCTTAGCTGAGACTGGGACGAATCTGGCGGTGAAGATTGTCTTGAAATCAGCCCATGCCATGGGCTCCTCTGTCAGGTCTCTGCCAGTGATGTGGGTCTCCCACCATATCTTACCTGCCCCTTCCAAGAGATGAGTAGCAAAGAGGACCTTCTTGCTCGGTTGAACTTCAAGCATGCGGAAACCATTCTCTATTGCAAGTATCCAGGCTTCTGCTTTATCAACCACTTCCGTCTTATCCTCTCCCCATAACTTCTCTATGTTCAGCTTGACAAAGTCTAGGATGGTGGCTCCCACACGTGGACGAACAGGGTGTGGTTCACCATTCTCAGCTCTAGCTATGTCTCGGAGGGCCAAAGCATTAATAGCCTCTGTCAACTTCCTCTGTTGCTCTAACCACAAGGTATCAGGGGTATGGATCATCATGGTGGGTTCTGAATCATCGACTGGGTCTTCATCCATCTGGGCTTCTTCCTCATACACATGCTGCTCTTCATATCCTTGGTCTTCTTCTTGGTTCAGGTTACTAAATGGCACCGGGTCAGGGTTAGGGACTTCTTGAGTGACTTCCTCAGGCCTCTTCCTCTTCTTATAGGATCCACCCTCATGGTTCCTATTCCTCCTTTCAGAAGACTCCTTCACTTTACGGGGAGGCCAAACACTCCTAGCCGGTTTTCCGGAGTCCTCAGGGATAGCAACAGTCTTTGTACGAGCCATCTACATAAGTATAACAAACAAATCTTTAGTTTATCATTAAACTAATTATACTTATGCCAGTGATATCTCATTACGTATCTTTTATTAATTTGATGGAGAATTCCTTAATCCTTATCTTATTTTCCCATACCACATGAGGGTGGGGAAGAGAGAGAAATCCCTAACTCTTAAGTCCTTAATAGAAATTGTGATGAGAAGGGATGAATAAGAGGAGAAAATCCTAAAGGTATCTTATTTCGATTCAAATCCTAGGACATCGGCCAGGCAGTCACACATTCCGGGAGTCCTCGTATTCCGACTAGCGGTGCGGAGGAAAATTTTGCCAGCCCCCGGAAGTGATCCTTTTCTAGACACCTCAGTCTTTCGGAAAATCCTCTAATAACTCCCTTGGGTTCTATGGAGGTTGTAAAATTTATTAATTATTAACAATTAAGTGGAGAACCGTGGCTCTGATACCAAATGTTACGACCCCACCTCCCGATAACCCCCACTTAAGGGAGACCGAGAGGCCGAAGCCGCACACATAAATTCCGGACCAAGGTTCAGCAATTAATTGATAACAATTAATAAATTCTACTATACTAAGCTGAAAAGCTGTAATAAATAAAACCTTTTTCATACCTTTGAAAATTGGGAACACTATTACTTCTATCCAGACCTCTGGCTAACTAACTAATCCTCCTTGGACTTTAATTAGTGTAGTTCACAATATGACGGATTACTGTTTGTCCTTTTTGTTTTGTACCTAAAACGCCGACAAACAAAACGTCGGTCAGCCAAAGCTGGTATGTGGGGGATTCACTAATCGTGCAATTATCCATAATAATTATTGCATCCAATTATCAATTAACAAACAATATTACGTTTTAAGTATGACTACGCGATCCATGTGTACCCTATCCCCTGCGCTGTCCCTGCAGTGGACCCGGATACTACCTCCCTTATGGTAGTTTCCCATTTTTACCCCTCATGACTTCACCCAATAGGTGAATCAATTTCTAGGGCTGAGTCACATGGCACTACCCGTGGGTAGCCCACTCCTTAACTCATGGTATGCTAAGAGTCTCATGGCACTACACATGGGTAGCCCAATTTCTGACTCATGATACCCTAGACCTTGCTCGTAGGATATCCTTAGCCTTGACATAGCCACAGGGGTGGACTCGGATCTAGCTAGTCATACATCTATAATCATTGTGATAGCCATAGTCACTTTATAAAGACAGGATTTAAATCATCCAACAGTTATTTCACACATTTAGGGAAACATCGGTAAAACCTCGGAAAACTAAGCGGTATAGCCATAAGCGTAACCACATACCTCTTATTGCAGTCTCAGATATAGAATGAAAGAGAAAAGCCAACTTAAGCAAGCAAAGGCAAAGAAACCCTGAAAATAAAATTACAATTTACTTTTATTAAATTTTATCCAACATCATTATATTCCTTAGGGTTTCTATCCAATTTTAGGGTTTTCTTGAAAGTTAGGGTTTTGCTTTCAATTTCAATTGCTATGAACCCTAATTCATCAAATTACCTTAAAACCCTTAAATCACTTCCTTTTAATATTCCTAACACTTTTAGGATCATAATTTAACAAATTACTAGAATAACAAGGTTCCCTTTTTCTTTAATCCTAAATTAGGGTTTTCATGTACATTATCTTTCCTTTTTAGATATAAACCCTAATTTAGGCAAAAACGTTTTAAAACTTCATATTATTAACAAACAGGTTACTATCCTTTTATTCAACCTATTAGGTTACAAAGAAACACCTTTTCCATGTAATGAGGATTTCTAAATGATTTGGAATTTTACTAACCATTAAATCACTTTTGCATTCAAACTGATAATCATATCACCTTTATCATTAGCAAAGTTAAACTTATCAGTTTGATCTATTGATTTACCACAATACACTTTAATCATGCATTTAGGGTTTCTCACCAATTCTTAATACACTTTATTAACCAATTAGGGTACTTTTTGCAAAACATACAGAACTAGGTTCTCAATTTATTTTTATTGGATTCCTCGTAATTTTCTATACAACTTTCATATATAACTTTTCTTTATCCGAGAATCCTAGCAATTACTATGATTTTAGCAAGAAAAAGTATTTTTCTGAATTATTTGGCAGAGAGAAACAAATACCGAAAATTCGGTAGCCGCTTGATCTATGCGCCGGTGTGCCCGCGTTGATCTGACGCTCCTCGTCGAAGCCGTCCACTAGTCCACGCACGCGGCCGTCGCTTCCTGCTATGGTCGTCGGATCACGATCGAACGCCCAGGGTTGCAGGCGCCTCACTTAAGCGACCACAACCTTAAGCCGTTAGATCCCGCCTGGATCACGATACGCCGGAATCCAACGACGCTTGCGCGTCGTCTTCCTCTCCTTCTTTACTGCTCGATCCGTGGCGGAGCAAGGCGGAGCTCTCGCCGGCGCGAGTTGAATTGGACAGACCAGAGGGTGTGGGCGCTCGAGGGTAAGCCGTTGGAGATCGCTAAGAAGCGAGGGACCATGTGGTGTCCTTTATATAGGGCATGGGGGACTCTTCTAGGGTTTCCCAAACCCGCCGCCGAACCTTGCTCCTGCCCAATTGGGCGTTTTGTAAATATGCGATGAACGGTTATCAAACCAAGGTTTGGGCGACTCGGAATCCTCTCCTGATCGCAATGGAAGTATTTCCAAGCTGGCACATCCATCCGATGACGAGGAAAAAGGTTCGGAAACTACCTGTGCTTGCGCTACAGTCCCCGATTCTCAGGGCTTTGATGACGACCCCTGACCCGTTGGATCCGTATCCAATGGTCGTCATTACTTGCGCTTAATCAGAAAAGGAAAAGTATTCCTAATAAAACAAGGAAAATCCTCATTTTAAAGATAACTTGGAAATTCAATAACTCCCAAACCATAAGTCCTTTTGGCCTCAAATTTTAAAGGAAAGTATTTTATACGTTTATCTTTCATTGTGCAAAAATAGGAGTCATTATCCCAAGGAAACGAGTCCTTTACTTCAGTTTCAAGTTATCTCTTATTTAATGGTAATTTCCACATATTCCTTATTTCCTTGGCTATTATTCTATTTACTTGGGTTCCTTGAACCCCAAGGATCTTTTATAGTACGAAAACTTATTATGGGAAATTATTTTCTAGCCTTTTATCACTTTCAACTATTATCTTATATTATTCCATTATTCCCTTATATTCTTTTATTACATGGAATTCCCTTTTTCCATTTCTTTTCATTTTCTTCTCAAATGGGCTTAATGGCCTGTAAGGCCCATCCAGAAAGCATGCAAGGCCATTAGAAACAAAATTCATGCAAGAACATCCATGAAAACACACATTGGTCTTATATATTCATTTAAAAGAGATTTACAAATCTCATTACATGTATTGAAAAATGAGGTTATAACAACAACTCCCATCAACTCGCTGCCTATAAATAGTATCTACAAGCCTACGATGGGATGGGTCGGACCCTACGAGAGCTAACTCCTAGAATAAAGGAGCTAGTGCATCAAGTCCCAAGGAGCCTTCAAGGCAATACTAGGTGAGCACACCCCCATCCTGAGAGGGATGGGAGGAGTTCACTTAGAGACCATTCTGGTAGCTGCAAGTAGTACGATATGATCCTCAACGCTACTTCCAACATGTCAAGTTCCTATCTGGGCTTCAACTTGAGACGGCTCGCCCACCTACACCCGACATGAAAAACCCAAGAGCCTTAAGATAATGTTAACCCAATATGTATCCTAACTCGACACAGTACCCAACCCGATACGGTCTATACCCATCATGGCTATAGCCCAACATAGCCAACAGCCTGACATGACCATATTGGGCAAAGGTCCTATCCCGATACGAACCTTACCCATCACAGTTCAGGATCCAACATGGTCAAGGAACTGACACGGTTGTATCGTGATAGGGCCCTTACCCAGTACTGGGTTACCATTATCTTAGGTGGTTGTTGTTGTGTACTTCATTCTCCTTAATCAAGGAGACTGATACTTATCTTCCCTTTACAACATTTAATTACAACATTGCAACTAAACCTTTATGTTTCTTTATGATTATTGGAATCTATGGAGTTTATCTCATGTCGTTCTTTGTGTGGTTTTATTTCGTTGGATGATTTCTTTCTGACATTTGATTTCTAGTTTCTTCTTTCTGGCATCTGATTTCTAGTTTCTTCTTTCTGATTCACAATTTTGACTATCTACTGAATCGTGTTTCTTGTTTTGACTTCTTTGAAAGAAGGACGTTGTAAACTTCTAGAGCTTGGTTTGATTCAGGTGTACGAGAGTACTCAGAACTAGAGCTGCATCTGGGTTATCCTTCCGCGTGAGCCCATGCCTGGTACCGTTGAGAGAAGGAACTTAGTACATAGCTCATTGGCGTCTTCTTTGAGAGAAGAAGGCACTGGATGTAGGCCTCTGCCTCTTGTTACGATTAAGTTTTCTTTCTTCATGCTATGATCTGAAGATAGTTTTAACTCCTCAGTTTCCTATATACAAAAACTACCATAAAAACTACTAAAACCCAAAATACCCAAACCTTACATCTTTCTAGTAACTCCCCTTGGAGATAGGTTTTAATTTAATTCTTTATGATTATTTTGCTACAACAAACCTTATCCTTTGACTTTTCAATGTTCTTAGACAAGTAAAAATTGGGTTCTGAAGTGCTATTCTCCTAGTCCCTGTGTTCGACACCAAACTACTTCGACCCTATTCTAGTGCAAAGAGTCTTAAACATTCGAGTATTATAAATTACTAAAGTTCGATGACCTAAAGTCTGATGAGCTAGACTTCTCTCCATTTTTGGACCCACGTTGAAGGCTTATCAAATGTGAGGAAGCTTTTCTATAGCACGATCATTGAAGTGCATGTCGAAATTTGTTTAGCTCTTCAACGCAAGTGTTGAACATCGTGACTTGGCAGTTATTTAAAATAATGACGCAAAGCAGCCATAATTCCCTAAAATGAAAAGGTAACATGATAACTCTTGTCTTCTTTAACTCAAGATTATCTTTGAGGGTTGAAATGGTTGGAGCTTTCATTCGCTTCTTAAACAAGTAGTTAGCTAAGGATGGATTTGCATTATAATACGACCAATCCTTATCACTGGAGATGACATCCTCCAGTATAGTCAATTCTAAGACGGTGAACATGTTCTTGCTAACTTTGTCATGGTTGAAAAATATATTTCTAAAATCACCACGAGAAATAGTAATCGAGCAGCTATTGTAGAAAATTGGGATTCCATCACATTGATCATCAAGAATATCCTATAATATGAAAATATCACAGACAACTAATCCTTTCAAACAATCAGGATCAAGTCCACTTATCTTCAAAGGAAGTTGAGGTGGAAGTGGCAGTAGTGGTTCTTGAAAAACTGAGTCGGATAATCTGGGTGGCGCAAATGACAAAATGATGGTGAAATTACCAACATCCTCATCAGAATAAGCATTCTCAGAATGATGTTATGATAGACAAGTATACCAGAAGAATTTAAGTACTTTGATGTGATAAAACTGTCACCGTTCATTTCCTTGCAATATATGAAAGGTGGGTGTCCTCATTCTTGGTAGCTAAGTCTGATGAGAGTATCCATGCAATATTCTTTCTATCTCTGACTTTGTAAAGAAAATGTTGGCTACTATCTTGTGCATGATTCTCCAAAATCCAGAATGTATGATAGATGATTTGGACTCTCCTAACTGGGACTTCTATTTTCCTATAAATTGTGCCCACTACTTAGAAGTGTTAAAGTTGGAATTTACCTTCTCAAGAAATCCTTCATACACCCTAGCGTCTTCTTCTTTCGAGCTACAAAAGATTTTTTTCAGTATCTTGTTAGTGAAAACATGATCAACATTTTTTATCCGAATTTTCAACTGAGGAGGTGATTCCTCTTAGATAGAGGATATGAACTCCATTGTCTCCTCTGCATAATATTTGGGTTTGAATAAGCAGAGACAGGCCAAGTTGGACTTGTTCAGTAGCTCCCTGACTCTTGTCTTGATGTTTATTTCCTCAAGGACGAATGATGAGATGAAATGGGTTGGTTCGAAAGTTCCTTGTCTCATCACCTTGCATGCCTCCAAGTGTTCATTGTTGCGAGGTCTAAAGGGTCCACAATAGGGGAGACCCATCTATCAGCCTTGAGGTGCAGATTTAGGCTCACTGATCCTTGCTCTCTTATCGCCTTCATTAGAAGGCTAGTCAGAATGAGGTCGTTTGTCTCCCATCTTGGATGGACCTCCCCGAGCTGAGACTGAACTTCCTTGTCGAGCCATCACTATAAAACAAAGAATAATTGACACATAATTAGTATGTATTCACTGTGATTCAGTACCACTATCAATGGAAATATCGGCAGAATAATGAAGGTATTGTCAAAAAAAATATCCGTAAGTACACTATCGATACCGAAGTCGATAGAGATTAATACTTTGATAAATATCAGATTTGGATGAGTCGATAGCATTTTTGACCGATATCGATTGATAGTAATGTTCATAGACCTTTGGTTTTAAGGAAGGGTTGATAGAGACTAAATCAATTAGGCGATCATCGTATCAAGATTTTTTTTGTAAAAGGTTGACAATGTTGTCGATTGGTAGTGTGTATACCTATAGACTAGAAGAGATGAAAGAAAGGGCAAGGTGACGGTTGGAAATGTATTGACCAGATTGGTCGATCGGAGGGTTGAAAAGAAAGCAATAAGAGAGATAGATCTTCGCTTCAATTAGGATGCAGTAATAAAAACTTAACATTGGTCTTATATTTATAGCTGAAGGTTAGGACGGTGAACCCTAATCGGGCACCCATGTGGCGATCTAGGTCAATTGAGATCATTATTGATCAACATATTCATAGAGTGATCGACAGAGTTTTCGACTAGTCAATTGACTCCCTAAACACAATAGGCGATGTCGATCAACTTTTAGTTTGTCTATCAATTGACATGTTGTTTTTTGGATTTATAATGTTGATTAAAATTTATGAGAAGAATAATTAGCTAGAAAATGAGCATTTAACCAAGCTAACAATTGCTTCAATGACAGGGTGTCCAAAACTTTAGGTTGATAAAGTGGATCAAAATTTAGCTCAATAGATCATGATGAAGTGATTGTCTTCCATTCATCATTTTGAAGAGAAACATTTTTCCATCTTGATTTAGATGTGACTTACTTAAAAAGTTTTCTACGAGAAAAAAAATCATTAAAAAAAATAAAACAATTCTAAAAGACATACAGGAAAAATCTTGGGTTGCCTCCCAAGTAGCGCTTATTTATAGTCCATTAGTTTGATTCTTGGACGTCTTATTCGACTTCTGATGTGTGTGATAGTGTGGAGTCTGCTTTTCTGGTCATAACTTCATCTTTGTAATATGTTTTCAATCAATGACCATTGACTGAGAAGGTGCCAGATTTCTCACTGTGAATGTCCATCATACCAGAGGGATAGATAGTGACAACTATAAAAGGATCAGACCGTCATGATCAGAGTTTTCCTAGAAAGAGATGAAGTGCTAAATTAAAATGAAGAACCTTGTTGCCTTTAGATATATCCTTCTGCTTGATGTGAGAATCATGCCAAATTTTTGTACGTTCTTTGTAAATTTTGATGTTCTCATAAGCTGGTAGATGAAGTTCTTCTAGTTCCTATAGATGTAGGAAACACTTATCTTTTACATGGTCAACATCAATATTTAGAGTCTTAATTTCTCAATAGGCTTTTTGTTCCAGTTCCAGAGGATGGTGACATGACTTGCCATAGATGAGGCGATAATGAGTTTTTCCGATAGGTGTCTTGTAAGCTGTTCGATATGCCCATAAGGCATCATCGAGTTTGGACGACCAATCCTTTCAGGATCTCCATAATGTTTTATCAAGAACTTACTTAATGTGTTGATTATAGACTTCTACTTGGCCAATAGTTTGAGGATGATATGGAGTAGATACTTTATGTTTGACTCCATGCTACTTCAAAAGAGCTTCAAATCGTTTCTTTATGAAGTGTGAGCCACCATCGCTGATAAAGGTTTTGGGGACTCCAAATTTGGGAAATATTATGTTTTTAAAATGAGCATGATGGTTTTGGAATCACACATAGAAGAAGGTACAACTTCTACCCATTTGGAAATGTAATTAACAACTACCAATATGTATTTGTTGCCAGAAGATGATGGGAATGGTGCCACAAAATCTATCCCCCAAAAATCAAATATTCAACTTCAAACCATTCAACCATAGAGATCTCATTCATTTTTCTAATGTTCTTAGTGCACTGACATGCATCACATTGATTGGTATAAGCATGTGCATTTTTGAATATAGTCGACCAATAATAACTTGAGTTTAGGATTTTTTAGTGTTGTCTTCTCAGCGTCCAAATGTCCACCACACGGGGCTATTTGATATTTTTATAGGATAGAACAAGATTGATCATGGTGTATAAAATGATGGTAGATGTTATCTACACATTTCTCAAACATGTTTGGGTTGTCCTAGTAATAGTTCTTTATGTCAGAAAAGAACTTTTTTTGATTGTATGTCATTCCAGGAGGCAACTGTTGACATGTGTGATAGTTGTAGTAATATGTATACCATGGAGTGACTTGGTCTACAAAGTGAATAATAAATAGGAACTCATGTTGATATGATTCATTTATGGGAAGGGGATTGTCTTCTTTGATCCTTGTTTGCGAGAGATGATCAGCCACGACATTGTCTGATCCCTTTTTGTTGATTATCTCATGATTAAACTCCTAAAATAGAAGATCCCACCAGAGGAGTCGAGGTTTGGTATCTTTCTTTTGCATAAGATACTTGATTGCACCATGATCAATATATATTATTACTTTCCCTCTTACGAGATAGGACAGAAACTTGTCAAAAGCATATACAATAGCCAACATCACTTTTTTGGTAGTTGTATAATTCACCTAAGCTTCATCGAGAGTTTTACTAGAATAGTATATGACATGATGTTTCTTGTCCTTTTTCTATCCAAAAACTACTCCAACATCATAGCCACTAGCATTGCACATTAGATTAAAAGGAAGATTCCAATCTGGAGCTTACATGATGGGTGTGGTGGTGAGGGCGTTCTTCAAAGTATGGAAATCCTTCAAACAATCCTCATCAAAGACGAATGGTGTATCTTTAATAAACAATTTGGAAAGTGGGTTTTCTATCTTAGAGAAGTCTTCAATGAACCGTCACTAATAGACAATGTGTCCCAAGAAATTGTGAACATAAGAAACTGTGAAGGAGGCGGGAATTTAGAAATTGCCTCTAATTTTCTCTTATCTACCTCTATACCTGCCTAAGAAACTTTGTGCCTAAAATGACTCCTTCCCGCACCATGAAATGGCACTTCTCCCAATTGAGAAATAGTTGTTTTTCTTTGCACCTTTAGAGAACAAGGAATAGATTCTTTAGACAATCATCACAGGATGTTCCATAGCCCGATAAATCATCCATAAAGACTTTCATAATTTCTTCTATTAGACTTGAGAAAATGGATGACATCCACCTCTAAAATGTGGCAGGTGCATTACATAGACCAAAAGTCATGCAATGAAAAGAATATTTTTCGTATATACATGTAAACATGGTCTTCTCCTTATCAACTGTATGAATAGGTACCCAATAAAGTCTTGAGTATCCATACATATAGAAGAAGTGTGAATGATGCACCAATCCTTCCAATACTTTGTCAATAAATTGGAGGGGGAAATGGGCCTTGCGAGTAGCTGCATTCAGTAACCTATAGTCGATGCACATATGCCATCCAATAATTATACAGGTGGCTAATTCCATCCCATCACTATCCTTGACTATGGTCATGCCAACTTTCTTTGGTACCACAAGTACTGGGCTCACCCAGTTGCTGTCGTTGATGGAATATATTATACTTACATCTACAACTTTGATGACATCCTTGCATACCACCTCTTGCATTTTTTCATTAAGCTTCCTTTGACCTTTCACATGTGGTTTTACACTTTCATCAAGCTTAATTCTATGCATGCAAATAGTAGGACTCAGACATTTCATATCATCAATGTAGTATCCAACAACTTTCTTCCTAGCCCTTAGTTCGGTCATAAGTAGTTGTTGTTGCTCAAGAGACAATTGTGCATTAATTATCACCCAATATCTCTTCTCATCATCCAAAAATTGGTATTTCAAACCTTTGAGAAGGGGTTTAAGTTCTAGACGAGGTCTTTTGGTGGACACATCTTTTGGTTCTCATTGTAGGGATACATACTTTGCTATTTCAACAGTCCCTTAAAATTCTTCTTCTTCTACAACTTCTAAGTATGCCATGATTTCTTCAACTTCAGGATGTTCAATCCCTGACATAGGATTTATCAAGGATCACATCAAAGAATCTACTATAGCATTGTGCTCTTGATTGTTTGCAAAAAGATGGTGGCAACAGTCGGTGAAGTAACTTGTCTCTATCAGGGAAGGGTCTTTCATGTGAAAATCAATAGACTCATTTCTAACTCTTATGGTGATCAACCCATTTGCAACATATATAAAAGAACGTGTTTTTGAAAGGACGGGTCACCCAAATATCATTGGGCATGTAGGGTCTTCTACCACATCGATTTTTACAACATCATAAGAAACAAAGAAGTTTTCAATCCTAATAGGGACATCCTCAACGACCCCAACTAGTTTGTTATAGGAATTGTCAGCTAACTAAATTCACATATTAGATTTGATAATATCTGTTAGACCCAACCTGGTGGCTAAGCATACAACATGTGGATGATGCTAGCTACCAAGTCTGTGAGACCATATTGTTCTAACTTATCTCCAATGAGGAAAGGTACAATGAAAGCTCTAGGGTCTTTTTGCTTTATAGGCATGATGGATTGACATAAAGAAGATTCCATCCTTGTGATACATATTATCTCTACGTCTCCCCTATTTGTTTTATTTGTGATGAGATCCTTCAAGAATTTGGTGCATGTAGACATATCATATATGATGTCAAGAAGAGGAATATCCAAATGGATTTTCTTAATGCTATTAAGGAACTTGGTGTATCTATTTTCCAAATGTGCATTGATGAAACAATGTAGAAAAGTTGCTCATGACATAACATCGGGTGTCCTAAATGAAGGGATGGAATTAGTTGCCCCCCATGACTTCTTTTTTGTTGAAACTTCTTCCTTGGTGGCTTCTTCTTCAACAATCAATTCTTTGTGTTGGGGTTTAGAGGATGTATTTCCATAATGAAGTGTGGCCATCTTTGCAGTTTCATTATTTGGATTTTGTTCAATGTTTTAAGGGAACTGTCCTATTGGTCATCCAACTAAGGTTGCTACTGAAGCCAACTGTTGATTAATTATCTGATTGTGGGATTGTAGATCATTTATCTAAGTGTTCACATTGCACATTTGTGTCTGCATGTTTGCAAGGATGTTGTTGTTGCTCACCACACATTCCCCTAACCTTTCAATTAAGGATTCTAGATTAGATATGGATTTATGGTGTTGTTGAAACAAACTTCTTCTTTGTCCATTGAAGTTTCCTTGAGGATGAGGTCTATTTTGCTAAAATCTGGGTGGAGTTCCTTTCCTATGACTTTCACTTATCCCCTACGCATGGCTTGGGTTGATTGATTCAATTGATATGGATTTTCTACTCCCAAGGTGTTCCCATAGGAAAATCCAGGATGATCAGGGTGTTTGTAGTTTACATATGACACATTCTCTATTTGTGTGTCTTCGACTTTGTGAGTGTAGATACAATGGTCCACACCATTACCACCTTCTCAAAAAGTGACACACTTTATGGTTTCTTTAGTAAAGTACGTTGAATTGACTTCCTTTAGATTCTGGACATTGGCTTCTATCTTGTCTAATTTGTTGTTGAGGTTTTCCAGTAACCTTGAATCAAGAGAACTACTGCTAGCACCAAACACAGTTGTCGTAGAATTTTTTTGTAGTCTCTTCTAGGTTTGAGTGCGGACATGTTGTTGATAATTTCCTTCGTAATCTTTGCATCATGCTTCATAAACTCACTACCAGCTGCAACACTTGAAGATGTTCTTTCTAACGAGGTAAGATGTAACGACCCCGCCTCCAGGTAACCCCCAATTAAGGGAGACCCGAAGGTCAGAGCTGTTATTCAATTAATAAGATCAAAAGTTTGACAAATAATCAATAATAATTATGAAATTCTATGACGAAAATAAAAACTGGTATAAATAAAAACTTTATTTACCCTTTAAAAGATGGGATTTCTAAACTTCTATACTAATCTAACTAATCCTCCTGTGTATGTTATTTCTCATTTAGCTCCACATATGCCACTTTACTATTTGTCTTTTCATTTTTACCTAAAACACTGACAAACAAAACGTCGGTCAGCAAGAAGTTGGTATGTGGGGGAAACAATAATTGTGCAACTATGTTAACAATGTAGTCAACCAAATATCATTTAACATCCAAGATTACGTTTTAAGAAATACTACTCAATCCTTGCCTATCCCCTATCTCTGTACCATCCCAGCAGTGGACATGGATACTACCTCTCTCATATGGTAGATCCTTACCCCCATTGCCTTACCACACAGGTAGCCAATTCCTAGGGTTATGGAGTCACATGGCCCTACCCAAAGGTAGCCCAATCCCTCACTCATGATGACTTGATGGTCCTACCCCATTGGTAGCCATGTACTAAGTCATTCAATGACCTGATGGGCCTACCCCACCGGTAGCCATGTACTAGGTCAATCCATTAGGCTACAGAGGGGACTAGGATCTGAGCTTGTAGGCACATCTCTTATGTGATAGTCATATTCACATTATAATTTGCATGAATTAATTGCAACCAACAATTTAATTCAAGTCATTGATATAACCTCAAAAATCCCCGAGAAACTAATTCAGGATATTCATAGGAATAACCACATACCTATCAAGTTGATGTAAGACAGAAATAATCCAATCCACCAATAGGCAAACAAGCATTGAATAAGATCCTGAAACAATTATACAATTTCCTTTTATTACTCATGTCATTAAGATCTATTAAATCTAGCTCGCTTCCTAGGGTTTCTAGTCCACTTTTAGGGTTTTGATTGCAATTAGGGTTTCCCTTCATCTTTTACTATTTTAAACCCTAATTTAACGCAATTGATCACAAACCCTAATTATCTCAACATCTAATCCTCAGTTTCGGATTTAAGGCATAATTAACCATTAAATAAGTCCATTAAGCCTATTTTACATTAAAGCTACAATCTTCATCCTTTAAATATATTACAAGATCATTATGCTCATTTATCGTCAATTCATAGTGCATTATGATTGAATTCACATGCGAACTCTATTTGTCATTAATTCCATCTTGATTCATTCAAAACCCCTAATTTCTATATTAAGGTTATTTATCCACAATTTCGGAACTTTAATGCTCGAAATAGCCTAGGATCATTATGTCTCATCTTTATTCACCACTTTGAATAATTAAAGCTATTAAGAGTCGAATTTACCAACATTAGGGTTTCAAGGCCCATTTAAGTATTATTCATGCACATTAAACTCAAAATTAAACTAATTACATGCAAAGTTCATCCTTTTTGTTCCTAATGTTCCCTTTAATCATTAACATGTTAATATCAGCTTTAAGCATCAATTAAAGCCTATGAATCACATTAATCATATCAAAATAGGGTTTGTTAATCATCTTTACATTAAAGTTAATAACTTTCATTACTTTTCGAATTGCAATTAGAATTAAGCTTCAACTATATTTTTAATGGATTCCCCTCATTTTTCTGAGCAAAATTCATGTATAAACTTTTATTATCCGAGCTACTATTAAAGAGTTATGATTTTAAAAAGATCACTTACTTCAGGCCAATGAGGAGGTGCCACATAGCCTGCTTCATGTAACATTTCCTTGTTGCTTTGGGAACTTTTCGAAATGACTCTTATAACCCGGGTTAAGTGGGTTCTTATTTAGCCCACTGAGGGGCATACTCGTCCAACACACTTTACCTTCTTCAACCTCGGATCCCCCCGTGGCCAGGCCGACAATAGCAGCTTCCCGCAGTCTGTTCATCCTCCCTGGAGGTCGTGGAATGCTGCCAAGGGCTGCCCCAGATCCGCAACACCTTAGCACACCTGCGACATCTCAAATTTGTAGCCTAGTCGTTCGTTTTTGGGCGAGTATCCGCCTGTGTTTGCTATTGTGACTGCTGCAACTCTACAGATTTTTGGCATGGCTACACGCAGACAAGGGTAGAGGTAGGGTAGTCGATCCATCCAAGGGTTGACATGGAAGCTTGTTGCCTCCATCAAGACCCCAACACCACCCTTCTTTGCTCTGAGGATAGTATTATACAGTCGTTAGGGTGTTGCACAGAAAGAAGAAGGAGAAGGGGTTGTTTTGCGTGGGATGTCTCTCTGGACCTCGACCAGGGCTTTACCCCTTTATATAGGGTGGAGTATGAAGCCCTAAGGCGTGCCTCATGAGGTCCCAAGTCCCAAACTCGAATGGAAACACACTTTCCTTGGTTGTGAAGCAATCATCTCTCTCTCTTCATTATCTCTTATTTCCTTGATATTCCTTATTGCATGGATATTTAGGAATTCAAAATTCCTCTCCCTTATCCTCTTTAATCTTATCTTTTAATTCATTGGCCTCGAAATTATATTCTCCTCAAGTAGGAAAATACTCCTTCTTAATAAAACCACATAATTCCATTAATTATGTATTCCCATTATCCTTATTTTGCAATTTTGGTATTTTCTCTTTCTTTCCTCTTTATTGGGACTCCTTGGATCCCAAGAAACTCTATTATTTCAAAATCTTTTTTATTGGATACTCATTATCCTTCTAGATGCATCTAAATGCATTATTCTTCATTATCATGTATATTAAAATATCTCTTTTTGAGGATTTCTCTTCATTTCTCTTTTATTTTCCTCATTGGTATTCCTTTTATCATTAGTAATCCTTGGAATACGAAATTCCACCAAGAATAACTCAATTACACCTCTTTTCACTGGTTTTCCACATTTTACCATTGTTTTCAATTTCTTTCTTAATAAAGAAATACTTTATAAATCTTTTATTTTCTTATTGCTTTTCTTTGCAACTTTGGACTCCTTGGAACCCAAGGAACCCATGTAGAATGAAATCCACCTTTGGATTAAGTTCTTTAGCTTCTAGAGGTTTCCACATTTTTCTTTTCTCGATTTCTTAATTAATTGAATTTCCTTGTTACTGGGCCCAATAGCCAATAAAGCCCACAATACAATAATCAAGGCTATTGTAAATGAAATTACATCATTATTTGTCCCATATGAGAGTTTACATTTGTCATCAGATGAACCCAAAATTGGGGTTGTAATATCCTTCCCCTCTTATAGGAATTTTGCCCTCAAAATTCCACCAAGCAAACAAACAACTCAGGATAAGCTTTTCATAGGTCCATCATGGCTGCCATGTGGTCTTACCCTTTCCATTGTGATTCCCAAGAACCTTTATCATCTCATATTCTTCCATCTGAGTTCTTTCTGACCTTGGTATATCGTACCCACATAGGTGACTCAGGACATTTCAGCCTCTCAAAAGTTGAATAGGTTCATGGCTCAGCACATGGCTTGGGTACCTCACATAGTGCTCTAGATCGAACTCATGGAACACGTTACTCATCATGAACGGACCCATGAATGAACGACGCGTGGGTCAATAAAAGCTACAACTCCCATCAACTCACTGCCTATAAATAGTAGCTACAAGCCTACGATGGGATGGGCCGGACCCTATGAGAGCTAACTCCCATAGTGAACTGCATGTCAGTCTGCTTTGCATCAACTCATGACTCATGTCACCACTGGGCTCTCTCTCGGCCATTACACGATCAAAGTGACTTCATCTACACACACTATGGTTCTCTTCTGACCTTCGCGAGGCCTCCTTCTCCAACATCATCTTAATGAAGTGGTGACTGACACAACCTCTCTATAAGAATCCTTGCATCCCGATAAAGGTTATGGTGGTTAACATCACATCTTAAGAACTGTATCTATGTATCACCCTGAATGAGCACACATGCTCTCATCAGACCCTCTAGTCTGAATCATACTGTCCATTAGTACGGGGCGATAAACTATACTATTATTGAGTTCTTCATGTATCTACTTCCACCTTATGGAAGTGAACCTTGGTCATACCCAAGAACTTCTGAACTCGCATCATGGTATGGTCGAACTATCTTTCTCTCTTAAGTAATTCAACCCAATCTGTCTCGTGACAGTACTCTTTCTTTCTCATGTCATCTAGGTAAGGCGATCTACCATAACCCATATTACATCTTGACCTTCTTGATCAAGGGGAGACTTACCACAATCCATAGTGGATGAACCCCCATTCCCTCTCGGGAAATCTTTATACTTTATATCCATGTACTGGGTTATGGGTGTTCACCCTTCACCTTTTGGCTTGCATGGCTACACGCTACATGCAACTCACATCAAGTAGCCAAAGTGCTACTATCACTTTCTATCTTTTATAGTATTACGGTGTTTAGTGATCTTAAAACCATGATCTCCGATATGTCATGATTCCTCAAGATCGATACCTCGAAAACTCTAAACCACTCTCATCAGGGCTTCGTCACTTTCCTTTCCGAAAAAAGTACATCTGAAGTTCTACAACCATCCTTTCATCATATCATGTACTAGACTGGCTAACCAATCAATCATTTACTTGATTATGCATTATTGATACATCTGGGTGTTAACCAAACTTATCTCTTTTCCTCAACTTAAGGTTAGTCTAGCAACCTCAACTTCTTCTAGCTTCCAGATTAACTAGGCAACTATACCTCAACTAGATAATTCATTACCACTTCTTATCCTTAGGTGTTAGGTAATGTCGAAGACACATACCTTCATGTATTATACTTATCATCTCATCTCAAACTCACAGTTGGTCTTCATCAAGAAGCTTTGAGCTCATCCTCATGGTGATCAAACTCAGCCTTGGTTAACTTGCAAATTCCACATAGCTCCTAATAAAACATCCTCATAAGCTCACTACACTACTTCTCTTAGTGTTTGTAAACCATCCATGTATCATTCACTCCACCAAGGTATGTTATCATCTCTGTCCTCATACCTTGTAGCAACGTTCCAATTCACCTCATCTTTTATCCTTGGTGTATGACATGCGTACTGTCCCATCTCTCCCTCTCATAACAAGAAGAAATAAGCATTTGGCGGCCATCCAAATATAGAGTTCTTCCTATTCTAAGAGTAGAGATGGTACATCCCACCTTGCCAGTACACCTTCAAATCTAGGTTGAAATGTGCCATGATCTTGATATCCACATTACTTCCATGGAAAACTGGTCTCGAACCTACTTGGGTCACCACACAATCCTTATTCATCTCCTATACGTCTATAGGGTGCCGATACTTTTAGGGTCATCCCTTTTCCTTCATGCATCTAGAGAGTGCCCTACTGATCTTCCCTTTGGGTCCCATGAGTTCATGAAGGTGATCAATCTCCTAACCGATGGCCCACAGACAATGATAGATGTTACCTCCTGACCCTTTGGTCATTAGGGAATTAGGAAACTCCTACTTCCATCGGTCTTATCCCTACCTGACCCTAGGATAGACTTAGGATTCTCTTATAGTACATGTTCAACTCAGAACCTTACCCAACCATTCATCATCTCTTTTCCTGCATTCTTGGGCTGTCTTTCATCCTTTCTCAGGGATCATGGCGACCTGCCTACCTTGGTCAGGCCCCAAACTGGTTACCTCCATGGTAATACATCCATATGCACTTAGAGATGGTTAACTATGGGTCTACTGGTTCAATCTCATGCCATGTACTCTTCACTTAGCTTCTCAAGATCCTATGAAACCTCCTTAGGTTACCTCAAAACCAACCAACTGGTAAAATCCCTACCAAAGGGTCCCTCTCCCAGGATGGGAGGAAACTACACCTTGATAACAAAGGTCACAAGCGTCCTTAGTGTTTACATTCACATGAGCATGCTTAACCCAACAACTACTAAGTCACAAGCAGACCACCTATTAAACCATGCTAGGTCATGCTTGTTCTATTTCCTCAACATTAGATAAACTTAGTTGTGAGGGGTTCATCAAACATACCTTTAACTTATGGGTTTCCTTTACCTCTACTCATGAGGAGTACCATGCTCGAAACTATAGAGACTCAAATCTCATCATGAGGATTGGGTACACTGCTTCCCCTCTTAGGCCTAGAAAGCCTAGGTCCACCTTTGGGTGTCCAACTGCATGCTCAACCTCTTAACCACCAATCAAGCATGTCCAAGGTATGTCATCCTTTCATTCGAGAAACACCTCAGAGTTGAGTCCTCTTCCAGGACAACCAACTAGGTACAAGGCTTCACAACTTGCTACTTCATCTTCTTCAAGTCTAAGAAACTCTTCCACCTATCTCAAGAGGTAAACACCTATACCATAGGCACAAAGGTACCAAAAGACTCATCCTCTCTCTAGGGTTTGGTTCCTCTCATGGAAACCAAGACATCATTAGCCTCCAAGGGTCAAGCATACGGCAACCACTATCATCCACTTAGGTCGCATCATCCTTAACTCCCACTGTTCCTCAAGTTTCGGGGTTTTTGGCTTCCAACCTTCTTGTCTTAGGTCTGCTCTCTCTCTAGTGCTAATCCTACAACCAACCTCTCGATAATAGGTCCTTTCTTTATGAAGGATCAAGCTCATAAACATGCCCCTACCTGAGTGAAGCCTATACTCGAACTTATATTTACTCAAGATTATCCATAACCCCTTATGCTTATCTCATAAGCCATCCATCATGATCCCTTGTCTAGGGTTTCATTCAATTATCAACACTACTGACGCAATCTGGGTGCAATCTATATCCTACTTGCAACAACCCAAAAGGTTTCTATAGGTTCTTCTCTAACCTCATCCATGAAGGAGCTATCCTTCGCTCAAACATGCACGACCCTTCCCAGGGTTGGGTTGCCAAAGGTACTCGGTCATCAACTTCTCATGGTTCGTATGGCAATCTAAAGGCATGTCCATCTAAACACCTAGTCTACCATGACATCTAACTCATCATGTCATCTCTCCCTCTAACCTTCACTTAGGGTTAGGGTTACCATCATCCTCAAAGGATGTTCTAGGTCTCTACCTTTAATGGAGGTCTCTACCTCCAAGACTAACCGTCTCTACTCATCCTCCTGACAAGAAGGTCTATCCTCAGGTCTCTCCTGAGGGCGATGACAACTCGTGTCATACGACCTAAGCATGTATCTATTCTTTTATGCTTACTTTATTAAGCTTATCTCCATGACATCTTATTTACATGTTTTTCATTAATTTGGTGGAGGATCCCTTAATCCTTATCAACCTTACCCATACCTCAAGAGGGTGAGGAGAATAGAGGAAACCCTAATCCTTAAGGTCCTTAATAGAATTTGAGTTGAGAAGGGATGAACAAGATGAGAGAGTCCTAAAGGTATCTTATTTCGAATCATACCATAAGACTTTGGCCAGGCAGTCACACGGATCTGGGAGTCCTCGTATTCCGAATAGCGGTGCGGAGGAAAATATTTCCAGCCCCCAGTCGTGATCCTTTTCTAGACACCTCTATCTTTTAGATAATCCTCTAATAACTCCCTTGGGTTCTATAGGATTTATAAAATTTAATAGTTATTAAAGATTAAGTGAGGAACCTTCGCTCTGATACCAATTGTAACGACCCCGCCTCTTGGTAACCCCCAATTAAGGGAGACCTGAAGGTCAGAGCTGTTATTCAATTAACAGGATCAAAGGTTCGACAAATAATCAATAATAATTATGAAATTCTACTACTAAACTGAAAACTGGTATAAATAAAAACTTTACTTACCCTTTAAAAGTTGGGATTTCTAAACTTCTATACTAATCTAACTAATCCTCCTGTGTACGTTATTTCTCATTTAGCTACACATATGCCACTTTACTATTTGTCTTTTCATTTGTACCTAAATCGCTGACAAACAAAATGTCAGTCAGCAAGAAGCTGGTATGTGGGGGAAACAATAATTGTGCAACTATGTTAACAATGTATGTTGGGTTTTAGGGGTGGCAGAGAAGGAAATGGAAACAAAAATTTCCTCCCCAAACCCAGAACAAGGAAATGCTCAACCTCTATACAATAGGAAAGGATGGTTTATGGAATCATACCTTGTCCCGAGGCTTGCTCGGCGACAATACCTCATGGCTTGCACGGTCTTCACTTCCGGTCTTGGACGGTGTCTGTGCAGCTCCTGGTCGCACCGGGACTGATGAATCCTAGTCTCAGGACTCTTTCTAGAATGCGCAGGGAGACATTTTCGATGGCTATCGGGCGAAAATCGGTCTCAAAATGTCTCGGGTCTTCAATCTTAGGAATGAGGACAATTTTACAAGTCGCAAGGCTTCTGTGACAGTGATCACCTTTGAAGAACGCCGATGACAGTCGCATGAAGTCATCACTGATGATGTCCTAGGCTACAATAAAGAACTGAATGGTGAGACCATCCGGACCGGGAGCTGTATTCTTATTCATTTCTTTCATGGTAACCTTAATATAGAAATTAGGGTTTTTGAATGAATCAAGATGGAATTATTGACAAATAGAGTTTGCATGTGAATTCAATCATAATGAACTATGAATTGACGATAAATGAGCATAATGATCTTGTTATATATTAAAAGGATGAAAATTGTAGCTTTAATGTAAACTAGGCTTAATGGACTTATTTAATGGTTAATTATGCCTTAAATCTGAAACTGAGGATTAGATGTTGAGATAATTGGGGTTTGTGATCAATTGCGTTAAATTAGGGTCTAAAATAGTAAAGGATGAAGGGAAACCCTAATTGCAACGAAACCCCTAAAAGTGGACTAGAAACCCTAGGAAGCGAGCTAGATTTAATAGATCTTAATGACATGAGTAATAAAAGGAAATTGTATAATTGTTTCAGGACCTTATTGAATGCTTGTTTTCCTATTGGTTGATTGGATTATTTCTGTCTCACATCAACTTGACAATTATGTGGTTATGCCTATGAATATCATGAATTAGTTTCTCGAGGATTTTCGAGGTTTTATCGATGACTTGAATTAAACTGTTGGTTGCTTTTAATTCATGCAAATTATAATGTGAATATGACTATCACATAAGATATGTGCCTACTAGCTTAGATCCTAGTCCCCTCTGTAGCCTAATGGATTGACCTAGTACATGGCTACCAGTAGGGTAGGCCCATCAGGTCATTGAATTACTTAGTACATGGCTACCAATGGGGTAGGACCATCAAGTCATCATGAGTCAAGGATTGGGCTACCTTTGGGTAGGGCCATGCAACTCCATAACCCTAGGAGTTGGCTACCTGTGTGGTATGTCCATGGGGGTAAGGATCTACCATATGAGAGAGGTAGTATCCATGTCCACTACAGGGATGGTACAGAGATAGGGGATAGGAAAGGATTGACTAGTATTGCTTAAAATGTAATCTTGGATGTTAAATGATATTTGGTTGACTACATTGTTGGTATGTATGCTCTGAGAGCCAATCATGGGATGATTGATGGGATACATTAAGATTGATTTGATAGACATCAAAGGCAAGCTTCCAATTCTTTCTGGTTTAGTCATATTAGATAGTGATAGAACAGATTGTATGTCTAGAGAATGACAGTACTCAATGATGTATGCTTTCAAGTTGAGGACCTGAACGATGAGATCATAAAGATGCTAAGAGTTTTTACATTCTTGTTATGTCCCTAGTCAGATGTCATTGTGGAAGGTAGATAAACAACAATGACAGATAAGACTAGATTGTGGTGTTGGTTGATGAGAGAATCTCATTAGTCATGATATAGAGATATCAAACCAAACACATATGTACTTGTTAGAGAACAAGTGTATCAGACAGACCCACCGTGAGTTTAACACATGGAACCATGACATGGTAGTCACAGTCAGTACTCACAATGATGGTGGTGAGTGTGATTTTTTGACCTAAAATCACTACACTCAACACATGTCGTTGGGCACACTTTGACATCATCAAACGTAGTCTTGAAACATGGGTTGTTATAAAGGTGATTATTGGGTGGCTTTGAGACATGGGGCTTTTGATGGGTGAGTGATAAATATGGGATTTGTTCCTCCTGAGGGAGTTTGATATCCATGGCCACTTGATGAGTAGGATTGAGAAAGGCGTGCACGCATATGTGAATTCGTATGTGATATTCATGTCATACATATCTCTTCCAATCTACTATGAGATCAAGAAAGTGAATGAACGTTGACAGGATGATTGTTCCATGCCTCGAGTTCATTCGGGATATCAGTGATAAAGGAATTATACATTCACTGTAACACCATTCACGGATTATAGGATTGAAAGTTGTTCTCCAACTTTCTATTTCACTTGGGTAGCACTGATGTGTGACTAGGCACCGCTCTTTGCTTGTGAAGTCATAGCTGTTATGGACTTTCACTGCCACCGTGAAATGGACCTACAGGGTCACACACATAGGATTTAACCTGGAAGAGGAGTTTTGTCCACAAACAATGTTTAGATTGATTAATAAAGAAGTTTAGTAGTTCAATTAAACACTCAATTAATTGATAGCTCAATATCATAATGTTCAAGGTGTTGGAATGATTGATTAGAGTATCGGATTGATTGAAATTGCAATTGACTATTTCTGCACAATCTGCACTCCCAACTGATTGGCTCATGTGATGAACCGATCGAATGAGCTTGGTGAACCGATCGGCTAAGCTTGGTGAACCGATCGGCTCAGATGGTGAGTCGATTGACTGATGGACAGGGTGAAACAATTGCTTCAAGTGTTGAAACGATCAGTTCAACTGGTCCAACCGAGCAAGTTGGCAAAGTAGGATTGGTGAGAAATTTCCTTTCATTTCACTTGCCCAATTTGATTGGAACAAGGATTGGTATTTGATACCAATTAGAAACAAAAGAAGAAAAGTCAATCGGGAATTGACCAGGACCACGAACCGACCGGTTCAGAAGTGAACCGACGGTTTCATGGGTCCCAACCGATTGGTTGAGGTGTCAACAGACCGGCTCAGTTCCCCAACCGACTATTTCAGAAATGAAATGATCAGTTCAGGTTACGCAATTGGTTGTTTTTGTGGAAAATCTCGAACCCTTCTACTCTTGATTTAGTCCCTCATTGCACGGGATAGAGAACCCTGTCCCATGACCCTCCTATATATATAGGGGTATTGGGGGCTTCTCAAAGTACAACTCAGTGCAACCAGTTGCTCTGTGAAGTTGTCGTTCTCTCTGGTTGTGGTAACCGAGAGAGCCTGAGCAAGTGCTACCTGATAATGGAGGCACAGTAAGGGAAAGACAACTACAGAAAGTGACTGGTGGTAGTAGAGTGTGTCAGTGACTAGTATGCTGATAGGAGGGTGCGACCCCTTCCAATTCCTTGTGAGACAAGGAGATTGGAGTTCCAGGTGGTCTGTGTGGACTCTTCAGAGGCGGGAGATTTCTGCCGCTCGGAGGACAACTGTCAATCCTGACAGAGGCTCGTTTCGGAAGAAAAAGGTGCATACGTTAAGGGCCACGACATTACTCATCAGATTAAGTTGGGAAAGGAGATCTGTCATGACTTGAATAGAGGAACTGATCAGCCTAATATCATCATAAAATACGACATGTCCCGTGCATACGATCGAGTGGAATGGACCATTCTCAGATCTGTTCTTCAGGCCTTCGACATGAATCAAGACTCCATCAACCTTTTCCTTCGTTTCTTCTCTGATTCCTGGGTCTCTATCATAGTAGGAGAGCATTCTGGTGGCTTCTTTCCGTTGCAAAGGGGGCTGAAGCAAGGCAACCCTATTTCACCGCTTCTTTTTATCCTTTTCGAAGAGCCTTTATGCAGACATATTAAACACCTTACGAGCACTGGAGCCATCACAAGATTCAAGACCAGAGGAGACAGCAACACTCTTCCCATCCTTGCCTACACGGATGATCTAATCTTGTTTCATAATGCGGACCACAGATCCATGCAGAATCTCAATGAAGCCATGCACTTGTACATGCTTTCCACTGGACAAATCGTCAATCTTCACAAATCCTCCTGTATGATTGGCAAGTCGGATCCCGCCACCATTGCCTCGTTGACGGGTCTTCTGAATGTCCCTGTGACTGACCATGCTATTAGATATCTGGGCGTTCCCCTATGTGCCAGACCTAACAAGCTATCTGACTTCAATCATCTTCTGGAGAAAATCATGGCAAAAACTGCATCGTGGAAGGCCAAGTTTCTTTCCTTCGCCGGTAGAAAACTACTTATTTCTCATGTTCTCACGTCGAAAGCCATCTACTCTGCTGCCTCCATCGGCATCCCTGTCGGAATCACTAAACATATTCAGGCCATGTTCTCCCGCTTCCTCTGGACAAATAGGAAAGATGATAGACGTCGAGCGTGGTTAGCTTGGGATCATCTCGCGTAGCCTACCCAGTCTGGAGGACTCAGTTTTACTTCTATCAAACAGATTAAACATGCATACCTTGTCAAAGACTGCTGGGAATTGATCAACGGTTCGTCTCTTTGGGCAACCTACTGTAGACAGAAATATGCTTCTCACTTCAGGAATCACCAAGGATGTTATCCACCTTATCTCAAATTGGGTTCTTACCCATCATCGAGATGGAGAAGGATTTGGAAAACTTTTCCGAGCATCGTCCCTAACACGAGATGGCTCATTGGGCAGGGTAATATTTCCTTCTGGGATTCTAGGTGGTGTGACCGCCCCCTACATGAATTTGCACTTCATCGGAGTGACAGGCACAAAGACTTCCTTGTTAAAGACTTCTGGCTTCAACAAGAGGGCTGGGACTGGAGTACGATCGAGCAAATTCAAGATGATGAGGGCTGCCTTCTCATTCGTAGATCTCATGCGCGCATTGATCACTGTCCTGACAAGTTGATTTGGGCGCCTAATCTGTATGGACAGTTCAGTCTCAGATCGGCCAAAGCTATGCATAACCCTAGTGGGCAATATCAAAATGAGAATAGATGAAATTGGATATGGCGCGCTTCGCTGCCAAGAGCAAGTGCCATTACCTGGAAGCTTGGTAGACGTGCTCTACCCACTGATGAGAGAATCAAAAGTTGCAACATTCCCATTGCTTCGTGTTGTGAATGTTGCCATGAACGATCTGTCGAGAACGATGCACATCTTTTCCTTCATAGTGAGCTGGCGTCGTGGTTATGGACTAAAGCGGCCAACCTGTTGAATGACGATGATTTTAAACTTAATTCCATTGTTGACATTATTCACAAGGGTAGTATGCAGCATAGATACACCCTCCGGGGTTGGTTCACAATCGAGATCATCACGATGATCTGTTGGTCGGTTTGGAAAGCCATATGTGCCTCTAGATTCAATAACCAGCCTGTTAACTATGACAGATTCTGGCAAGATATCACCAAGATCATTAATTTCAAAAGTCGCACCTTCATCTTCAAGCGTACTAAAGACCCCGAGTTATACACCAAGCTTATTGACGAGCACATGATACATCCCATTATCAAGCTTAGGAAGATTCACAACATTAAATGGGAACCACCTGATATCAATAGCCTGAAGATGAACATAACAATTGGGAGACACCTTTCGGTGGATGGCAGCAGCAGAAGATGGATGGCTGGCATCATTAGAGACAAGAACTCTATCATTCACCTTTCCTTCAGAACATGGCTGAACGCTAAAGATCATATTTCTTCTTATATTAGTGGCATCATGGTTGCCCTTAAGATCATGGATGATAATAACCTCACTATTTCCTCGATTGAAATTGATGATCCACATGTGCTACAAATTCTCTGGCATGATGCACACGGACCATGGAATATCAGTCACATCACTAGAATAGTCAAAGAAATGATCAATGACGAAGCTATTCTAGGATACTTGGTGCCCAAGATCATCAATTCTATACCAAGGGAGATCGGCCTATGGGGAACAACACACATTGGAAACTACATCACGACTGATCATGCTGCATTACCTATGAGAATCAGAGGTATGAACCTTCTTGAAAAGAAGAACACCCCTTATCTGTTCTTCAGATGGGAGAAGCTTTAGCTGGCCTTGAGGTGTATGTGCGTCTTTGTTTCCTTGTTGTTGTTGTTTTGGTCTTTAGGTGGATGCCTACTTAATGTTTACATGCCTTAGGTGCAGGAGATGTATTATTTTTCGATGATTTCTCCCATAAGAGAGGGGTGGAATGAATAGAGAGCCCTATGACTTCCTTAAAAAAAACGGCTATTTATCCACAATTTAGGAACATTAATGCTCGAAATAGCCTAGGATCATTATGTCTCATCTTTATTCACCACTTTGAATAATTAAAGCTATTAAGAGTCGAATTTACCAAAATTAGGGTTTCAAGGCCCATTAAAGTATTATTCATGCACATTAAACTCGAAATTAAACTAATTACATGCAAAGTTCATCCTTTTTGTTCCTAATGTTCCCTTTCATCATTAACCGGTTAATATCATCTTTAAGCCTCAATTAAACCCTATGAATCACATTAATTATATCAAAATAGGGTTTCTTAATCATCTTTACATTAAAGTTAATAACTTTCATTACTTTTCAAATTGGAATTAGAATTAAGCTGCAACTATATATTTAATGGATCCCCCTCCTTTTTCTGAGCAAAATTCATGTATAAACTTTTGTTATTTGAGCTACTATTAAAGAGTTATGATTTTAACAAAATCACTTACTTCGGGCCAATGAGGAGGTGCCACATAGCCTGCTTCATGCAAAGTTTCCTTGTTGCTTTGGGAACATTTCGAAATGACTCTTATGCCCCCAGTTAAGTGGGTTCCTCTCCAGCCCACTGAGGGGCATACGCGTCCAACGCACTTTACCTTCTTCAACCTCAGATCCCCCTGCGACCAGGCCGGCAATGGAGGCTTCCCACGATCTGTTCTTCCTCCCTGGGGCTTGCAGAATGCTGCCAAGGGCTGCCCTAGATCCGCAGCACCTTGGCGCACCTACGTCACCTCAAAGTTGTAGCCTAGTCGTTCGTTTCTGGGCGAGTATCCACCCGTGTTTGCTGTTGCGGCTATTGCAGCTCTACAGATTTTTGGCATGGCTACACACGGACAAGGGCGAAGATAGGGTAGTCGATATGTCCTAGGGTTGATGTGGAAGCTTGCTGCCTCCATCAATACCCCAACACCACCCTTCCTTGCTCCGAGGATAGTATTATACACTCGTTAGGGTTTTGCGCCAAAAGAAGAAGGAGAAGAGGTTGTTTTGCGTGGTATCTCTCTCTGGACCTCGACTAGGGCTTTACCCCTTTATATAGGGTGGAGTATGAAGCCCTAAGGCATGCCTCATGAGGTCCCAAGTCCCAAACTTGAAAGGAAACACACTTTCCTTGGTTGTGAAGCAACCATCTCTCTCTCTCTTCATTATCTCTTATTTCCTTGATATTCCTTGTTGCATGGATATTTAGGAATTTGAAATTCCTCTCCCTTATCCTCTTTAATCTTGTCTTTTAATTCATTGGTCTCGAAATTATATTCTCCTCAAGTAGGAAAATACTCCTTCTTAATAAAACCACATAATTCCATTAATTATGCATTCCCATTATCCTTATTTTGCAATTTTGGTATTTTCTCTTTCTTTCCTCTTTATTGGGACTCCTTGGATCCCACGAAACTCTATTATTTCGAAATCCTTTTTATTGGATACTCATTATTCTTCTAGATGCATCTAAATGCATTATTCTTCATTATCATGTATATTAAAATATCTCTTTTTGAGGATTTCTCTTTATTTCTCTTTATTTTTCTCATTGGTATTCCTTTTATCATTAGGAATCCTTGGAATACGAAATTCCACCAAGAATAACTCAATTACACCTCTTTTCACTAGTTTTCCACATTTTACCATTGTTTTCAATTTCTTTCTTAATAAAGAAATACTTTATTAATCTTTTCTTTTCTTATTGCTTTTCTTTGCAACTTTGGACTCCTTGGAACGCAAGGAACCCATGTGGCACGTAATCCAACTTTGGATTAATTTCTTTACCTTCCAGAGGTTTCCACATTTTTCTTTTCTCAATATATTAATTAATTGAATTGCCTTGTTATTGGGCCCAATTGCCAATAAAGCCCACAATACAATCATCAAGGCTATTGTAAACAAAATTACATCATTATTTGTCCCATATGAGATTTTACATTTCTCATCAGATGAACCCAAAATTGGGGTTGTAACATAAGACTTTCATAAAAAGTGGTGACAATAAAACCTTCAACATACCCATGGTGTGGACAGTCACTCAGATATTCTTGATATCTCTCTCATGCTTCATATAGACATTTTGAAGGTTTCTGTTGGAAGTTGGTAATCTTTTGATTGCATCTGATAGTCTTCTCCACAAGATAGAATTTTTTTACCAACACTTCAGACATTTGTTTCCAAGATGTAACCCCCTTTTGATAAAGTTACAATTATAAGGCTTTGTCCTTGGGAGAGAAGTGAAAACCCTTCCTATAAATAACTTTTAGAGGAACCCTATTCATATTTAGGGTGTCACATAGATTTTGCAAGTGTCGAAATGATGGTAAGGGTTTCCTCAACAGAATTTCCTCTGAACATTTGATTCTGAGACATATTGATGAACCCATGCTTTAATTCATAATTACACACCAGTATGCGAGGGAAAACAATAGGGTATCTATTGTCATTAACGCACCCCGTGACTAAGGAGAAAATAGAGGGCTTACTGTTAGGATCAGTGCATGGCTCCTCTGCTTCCATTGGGTCGACGAGGAAGTTATTGACATTTGGGAATTCAACAAAGAACTCTAGGGCTGACTAGAAATTATGTCAAACTACCTATAAGAATTTTTTTGAACGGATTAGAGTCTATGACTGCAAATGTGAGCAACATTCTAGCTAGTAGAAATTTTTAAAAAGGAATGCTAATATACATTTTATGAAGTTTAGAAGAAATGGCTAGTGCTAAGTATAGAACAATTTCTTAAAGATTATTTGATTTCTCATCCCTGGAAATGATGTCAAAAGTTCATCACTCTTTTTCATGGGTCAAAAGTGTAAACAAGATTGTCCAGTCAAAGATATTGGACATTAAATTTATAACCGAATAGAAGAGACGTCTACGACTAAATATGGAGTCTATTGCAGTAGTATATGATCGAACACAGTGATAAGCGAAATTACAGAATAAAAACATGAGACCTTAGCTTAATGTAGTCTAACCAAAAGAGTAATTTGATAGTGTTTTGATCAAGGAACTATTTATTCTAAATTGAACAATAATTGTAAGTTTAAAAAGAACAAAAGAAGAAATAAAATAGAATTGAGAAAACTTTGATAAAAGAGAAACTTGGATTGGGTTTCACCAATTAAGGTAACCACAACCATGTAAAACCTTCATTCATGTTTTATATATATTTTTGACTCATTTTGCAAACAGACATAAATAATTATCTTTTCCTTCCTTCTCTTGAGATCTGGACATATTTCTATCTAACAAGGTTATCTCTCTTGAGGTATTAACCAAAAGATCAAGGAAAAATCATATGGCTTTTTGATATGGTAACTCTACACTCTTGTGTATCATTACTATCCTATACTCCAAATCTAGTCAAAACTATTCTCTTAAACAATATTCATATCAAACATTGCAAGAGGATAGCTAACCATCAATCCATGCAGTAAAATAAGAGCATAAGAACAAAAATTTAAAAGAAAATATGCCATAATACAGAAACATGAACAATTACATGGTTTGGAGGGCCTGACGTCTACTCCCAACCCCTGTTATGGAGTTTAGCCATGCATGGAAACATAAAATAATGGGTTACAATGTGAACAAGTCATGAAAAGGAAAGAAAAGGAAAGGATCAATACAAAGGTAGATTGAATGATCGATAGGTATGTCGACAACTCTCCTTCTACCTTTGATCATGTATTATCTTCAGTCGGTCCGTTGGATTGTTGGTGAAGAGTTGATTCTCCAACAGATGAGATCGTCAGCTAGATCGATAGAACTAGGCAGACCAACAACTCTATTCCTTGGATCTAAACTTGGCAGTAGTATTTTGGCTCTAAAGATTCCCTGGGTCCAAGATCCTCTTAAAGAGAGACTTTGGGGGTCTATTTATAAGATTTGACCAGCAGTCTATCAAAGCCGGTGATCCACATGGCATCAATCTTCCTATCGATGCTCAATGTCGATGAAGTGTTTCCTCAATAGGTATGTCGCTCGATAGTAACATCGATGAGGCATGCTATCAACAAGGATCTATCGACTTTATTTGTGTCGATAATGATGTCAATAGTGTTATCGAGATTTCTCTTTGACAAGAGTCTTCTTGACTTCAAACATCTTCAAAAAAGGTGTCGACGTGATCTATTATTCAGACCGTCGATAGTAATATCGGTGAGTCACTCCTTCATAGGATTGTCAAGGATTCGTTAGATAGCTTGGTATCGATAGAGTTCTATTAGTGTCACTTTTGTCGATGTAGTCTACCGACTTAAATGGATAGATTTGTTGACCATTCCTCTAATGGATGATTGTTTGAAATGCTCGATGGCCATCACTCAACAAATAGATGTCTACGTTTCTTTTCTCGTCAATGTATCGCTTGATAGATCTATCGACCATCCTACTCAATTTGGAGTGTATTGAGGAATTGCTTAAATTTCATCAGATTTGCACCAAAATCCTTCAAATATCTACAAAATAGACTAACATATAAATATGTTAATTGAAGTTAAAAGGAGTAAAACTAAACATCTAAGAATTATTTCTAATGATTTTTATTATGAAAAAGGCTATGAAAAGTACATCAAAATGGATGTTATCAGTTATTTATAGATAAAAGTCTCTCTTTTTTTGGAATCCAGGAGACTATTTATTCATCTTTCCCTCATTTTGCAAGACAATAAGGATAACAAATACAAAGATCTAAATTAGCATATCAGATAAATTTGGTAGTACTACTACCATTACACCTTTCTTCTTCAAAGATTGATCTAATACAATATGGGGGTCTGGAGTGATCAATGCACCCAATGGTTTTATTTTGATGGAACTTGGCCAAAGTATCGACTTCCCTATTACAACCTCTTAGCTCAAACTTTCTACTCCAAATAATATTCTCCATCGTCTTCTATATATCCAATCAATCATCCTTGCAAATCTAGGATTGCATTTTTTATTTGATTGCATCATTTCCGCAAACACCTTACTATTAGCTTCCACAACTAGACTTTGGAAGTTGTGTCTATATGAGATTTTGATTATGAGGTCCACAAGCACTATCTAGACATGTAGTGTTGGTTCAACTATTGTGCCCCTAACATGGCCTGCAACCGATTTACCCTCCTAATCACGAGTAATCATTGCGACCATCACTTTGGTTTTGGTCCATGATGCATCAGTATTCATCTTCATGTACGCGGGAGATGGTCTACTCCAACATTGACCATCTATAGGAATGCTCTACAAATTATCTCTTCTCCATGCTTATTTTTTCATCTGAACCTCCTTCAAGATGTGTTGTACGTGTTGGTTTGCATGTGGTTTGTTATTTTCGAGTACCTATCCATTTCTTGCATTCCAAATGCACCGAAAAGAAATAAAAAACAATGTAGCCCCATATTTCTAAGCTTCAATTGGTCCTTAAACCAACATTTGGAATCTAGATGGAAATAAGATCCAATTGGAAAGTTATTGAATACTATCTTCCATACCTTCTCAGCAAATAGATAGTCCCTTAGTGCATGGATGCTCGTCTTTTTTTGGGGCTTACATAGTTCACAAGTACTAATAATTATGGTGTCATTGGACTCATCCACTATTTGTCAATAGGGCCTCATGCACCAGTAGTCCCATGAAGAACTTGAATTTAGCAAACACATTTGCATCTGAAATGATGTTCCATTCTCCTTTCATGTTTGTGTCTCATTGTGTACGTAGGATCTGATAGACTAATTTCATGGTAAATTTCTAATTTGCCGTCTCTGCCTAGACTCATTGATTAGAAATTGAGCCTATTAGTTGGGGCTTCCAACTCAGTATATGTCAAACCATCTCCTGTGGTAATCATTGAAAGAGGAAATTTGTATCCCACTAGCCATCATCCAGGACCATTCTCACAACAACAAAGTCCTTTAGAGAATATGGGACTGTATGTAACACCTCTTGTGCAAGTTTCACTCCTAGTTTAACCCACAAATTCTCCTAGAATCTAGTGTGCTTACCATTCATTTGTAGCAAATATGAGTTCTTTTCGATTAACTATTTACACTGAAAAGTAACATGAGCTAATCTAGTTATGTTCTTTGTCCACTAGTACATATACCTCCTTTAACGTTGGTTAAACTGGGCTTTTAACGTCAGTTTTCAAGCGACACCCAAGTGGGTGACACCAAAGGTAGAATCATACAATGTCAGTTCTAGAACCGACAACATAGATCCTGCCCCGATTGCAACCGAAAAAAGAAACAACACTGTTAGGACCATAGGCGTCAGTTATGTCTTAGAAAATCGACGTCTATCACCATATCATGAAAAAAAATCAGATAGTCGTCATTTTTTTATATGTAAATGACACTTATCTCCATGCTCGAATAAAAAAATTCACCCGGGTTAGAGCATACCTATCAGTTTCGTATATTTACCGACGTCATTGACAGTGGGTGGTGGTTTTTTTAAATAACCGACGACAATGAATTATTTTTTTTATTATCAGCTTGCAGGCTTTTGTTTGGCTGGTCAGTAAGACATAGAACCTACAGTTTAATTCTGAACTATAGGTTTACATCATCCTTTGATTTCTACTAAACAACAAGTCAAAAACCTACAATAATACAAGATGATCAAGATTATATATACATCATGTGCTTCACACACATGTAGAAACACAATTAATTCATTCACATGATTCACACACATGTATAAACCTACAGTTTCATTCATTCAATCATTTTCACATTCACACACATGTAGAAACATGTAGTTCCATTCATTCAACCATTTTCAAATTCACACACATGTAGAAGGACATTCATTCATTCATCTTCACATTCACACACATGTATATAGATCAAATTTTTATAAGACAATTCAAAAAGTCAATCACACATGTACATATAAGCTTGTATTTCAAAGTTTAGAACTATCATCAAATACTTAAATAATCATGACATCAAAGTTTTTAAATGTCATTCTTTATCATCATCACTACCCCAATTATAATAAAAAAATGCCTCCCTTTGAAAGGTTTTTGGCCATTGTTCTCTTATGTCATCTAATTATTCCATCGTATTGGGATCAATACATCTAATAACTTTTTCCCTATAGTGAAGTCACTAGTTTTAAACACCTATAAAGAGAATTACGTATATATATAATTAATAAGTTTGATATTTTCATATTATCTAATATGACTATACTTATATATGGTGATCATGACTATATAATACCTATTGTATGTTTTTTATTTCTTCTGCAACATATCTGACAATTAGGTTCATATAGTACATAACGTAGTATGCACATGCCCAATCATTGTCTTGTAAAGAAAACTATAAATTTCATCATACAAAATGTTAATAAATAAAAATAAGCATAGTTCACATAAATAATATATGCATTGGAGTCAGGAAACTACTTTCACATTCTCCCAGACTAATGATTTGTTTTTCTTGCCCATGTCTTCTCCATCTTTTTTGAAATCTTTTAAATCCCTAGACGTTAATGTAACACATTAAAGTACATTATTAATTAGTAATGTTATAATAGATGTTAACAGATATACATATAAAACTTTCTCACGAGAATAATGGTCGTTTCATTGTGTGTCCCGAACAATCGAATTCCTTCCCCTCAGGGTCTAGATAATAAGCAGTCAACATGTTAGGGACAACAACCAATAACTACCAATGCTTACCACTAGAGACAAGAAAGTTAAAAATATAACTCAAAATATACAATAAAATTTAATTTTCTCAAGTCCAGATATAAGAAAAGTAAACTTACTCAACATTGAATGGAGCTATTATCATGCTCTTCTTTGCCTTACCAAAATATTTAAAATCTATAGAGAAATATAAGGTAATTGATGAAGGGTCTTTATGTACACAACTGATCAAGGATGAAATTAGAAATGCCACATGCGTAAATGAAAATTCTATACAGACCCTATTTAAGTGGATGCAAAACATAAATTATGTATGATTAATATA
Organism: Alisma plantago-aquatica; assembly: GCA_963693085.1. Classification (NCBI taxonomy): domain Eukaryota; kingdom Viridiplantae; phylum Streptophyta; class Magnoliopsida; order Alismatales; family Alismataceae; genus Alisma; species Alisma plantago-aquatica. The sequence goes on from OY856411.1 coordinate 1,474,817,474, forward strand.
TAAGAAAATAGATCTGTATATAATATAAGGTATATAGATATATAAACAAGATCGCACCATATCCATAGTTCTAATATAGATGTATTCATCCAAGCATAAGTAAAAAACTCCAAAATATCTTGTATAAATATATTATTATCGTATGCTTGGCCTGCAGCCTCCTCCTTAATAGAAATAATCATAGGACAATTTTTCGGATGCTCGCCTATCCATATTTCCATATCCCTACATTGAGGACCTAACAAGTCGTATATGTCCTTTGCAAGCCAACCAAGTATTTCAGGAAGAGGTGGAGGTGGAGGAGGACTAGCTATAGTGGGTTTCTTCCCTTTTTCCTATACATATAATTTCATATCAATTGTCATGTATATGCATATACACTTTCTTAACGTAATGTAAATTTACCATACATGATCAGTATAGATGACATCCATTTCAGGCCACAAGATTACTCTGCCTTCAGCTTCACCAAGTGTGTCAGCATCTGAGTGGGCATATGGCAATGGATGTTGCCTCCAAGTAGAGAATACAAGCCTCGAGCTCACATGAACCATACCTTCGGGTAATGGAGTTTCATGAATGGTGTGCCTTGGAAAGTGTGGGTATGTCTCACCCTCTATAATGATAAATTCTTTCAATTTTAGATGGCATGGATTCAAACCCTATAAATTTTCATAAAATATTATATATATATAAATAAACATATCATCTTGAAAAGACTAGCTACTATGTCACTAAAATATTTACAACGGGCGTGCTAGTCGGTGGGTCTACAAAATTACTCCCAACCACCTTTACAAGATCACTCCCAACCACCTCTATCATAGGGGAAGAGTGACATGCCACAGGTACTGTCGGAGTGGTAGACTGAGATGCCTACCACTTGCTCAATGCTTCCTGGACTCTCTTATTAACTATCTCATCTACCTATACATGGACAAAAGAAACTTTTTTTGATTAATGAATTCCCTTTCCAATAACATTCTAAACAAACAATAGGTTACCTCATCTTTTGAAATTCCCCCTTTTTGGACATGTTTGCGTTGTGATGGCCCAAAGAACGCTCTTAGGCCCACTCCAGCCCCTACAGCCCTAACACATCCAGGATGCTCTGGGTTATTGAGAGAAACTATCAATTCATCCCTTGTACCCTCAGGGATGAACGATCTTTTCTTCCTCTACTCGTGAAGCTCCCTCTAATCATCATCAATAGAAATTGGTAAGTAAACATAACAATCATCAATATTAATTGCTTTGATAGTTGAATTTTACCATTTTTGTAGCCACCTCAGCAGTTGTGGCATTGGTTATATCTCCTTTTTTGTTTTGCCTCCCAACTATCCACACATCATGGCGATGCAGAGGTGCGGGAGTAATAGTAGAGGACTCACCAGTCTCATTATTAGGAGTAGTAGGCTGCTGAATGGAAGTCGTTATTAGTTTTTGGTGAAGAGCTGCATAGCCACCTGGACCCATCGTGTGGTCATGCACATTCAGTGCACACATTGCTCTTTGAGCATCTCTCGTAGCCTTGTTAGTAACACATTGAATTGGTTAGTAACAATTAAGGTCAATCATGAATAGGTGAATTCATTAGAATGTATACTAATTAAATTGGGTGTGAAGATTAATACCTTGAATTCATCAGTATTTTGCCTGGAAACAAATGCCTTCCACTCAGCCGGGTCCAGGTAGTTCCATTGCTCAAGGACTGACTTCTTCCTCCTATCAACATCTGTATGTATTATCAGTTGAGAGTTTTCCTATAGTTCCTTAGGACCCTCCCGCAACATTGCATCACCTTTTTACGATGTAGGCTTTCATCCAGTTCAAATATACTCTGCAAATTTTTATATATTTCATAGAGTATTCTAATAAATAGAATTGTAAATAACTTTAAAAATAGAATTGCAAATGATAACATATCACACATAGTTCTTTCCATACTAAGTGTTTTTTCTCTTTAGAAACTATATGCCAAGATTTTGCATTTAGACCACAATGGTTGCGAGTTAGAACCCAAGATATGATAAAACACGCTGCGGTTGACCCCAACTGGATTTCATGCATGATCAAAATCCACAACTAATTTTGGTCCATTTCTCCTTTGTTGTAGTAACTTGTTCATCATAGTGATGCCCCTGATTTTTTCATTTTTTTTTGCTACTCATCAATACAACAAGGTTTTTAGGGGCTACATCATCAACCTAAAAATTGACAAAAAAACAAATATAAGATATAACTTATAAATGGACATATATATAGCTAGATATAGGATATATTGTAAAACTTACATTGTGAGGCAGAGCCTCACCCTCATGGTAATCATCATCATGATCATCATATTCATGGTCAGCCATATGAAAGTGTCATACAAAAAGCAATGAAACATTTAACATACAAAAAAATTTAACATTTAATATTTAACGTTTTAAAAAATAAAAACATGCCTCTAATATTGAGATCTTTTATCAATTAACATTCCTTCATTGTGATCTCCACACACATATAAGTCAATGTTATCTTCAATATTTGGTGTTGGAAACCCAACTGAGAATGGACTCAAGTCATCATACTTATCCTAGTAGTCTTCTTCATCTATAGGATCTTCGATGAACAGTCTTTTACCATGAAGAACAACCGACCATTTTCATTTATAGGATCATCGATATAAAATACTTGTTTCACTTGTGATGCCAATATGAATGGTTCTCCCTTCTCAACAATCTTTTCAAAATTCACTAATGTGAAACCCAATTCATCCACTATAACGCCTTTGGTGTTATCAACCCAATTATAGTTAAATAGTAGAATTCTAAAATCTACGTAGTCAAACTATCATATATCTTCAATGACATAGTAATATGATATTTTAGCTTCACATAGACTATTATCTTTCGCACTAGAAAAAAATAATGAAGATGTTTGATGGGTGAGCCCACTGTTTTGCACAACACTCTTATCATCTTGACGATTTGTGTAATATGAGAATGCATTTATGTCAAACCCTTCATAATACATAACATTCATTTTGGTTAAAAGGTAAAGCATTTGAGATTTTCAACAATATCATTTGGTGTTTGAGATAGTTTTTGTAAGACTTTATCTTCAAACCACTTAATAAATGTCTTGTTATGCTGTCTAGCAAGCCACATTGAATTGGCTCGAGGATATTGTTTCTTGATGAAATTGGTATGTTCCGTAGTAAAAACACTCACTTCGTCGGTGTTGTGTAAAATATACTAGTGAGATTGTTCCAACAGTTCATGGCTGATTACTTTCATCTGTGATCCTAAAATCTATTTGCCAGAATACTCCCCAATATTTTTGTCATTTATGGGAGCATCATTACCACTCAGAAAGTCATTACAAAAATCTATAACCTCTCTCACCAAATAATCCTCAATAATACTCCCTTCAGGCCAATAATAGTTTCAAACATCACCTTTAAAAACACTCATGCATCGTTCAAAAGTATACATCTAATGCAAGAAAACTGGTCCCAACATTTTGACTTCCCTATTCAAGTGGACAACAAGATGTACCATGATATCAAAGAATGAAGGAGGAAAATACATCTCAAGTTGACATAGGGTAACAACCACTTCTCTTTGCAACTTATCGAGATTTTTTAGGGTCAATAACTTTGTTGCATAGACTTTTGAAGAAGAAACAAAGTCTGGTGATTGCAAACCTTACATGCTTCGACAATATAGATTGAATGGCCACGAGCAATATTTGTTGGATTAGATTGTGACAATCATGAGATTTAAGACCTATTAGCTTCATCTTTTATTGATACCAATCTACAGATGTTGGAAGAGTAACCATGTGGTACCTTAGCATTAACCAAACACTCACAAAAAGTTTTCTTCTCTTTAATAGACAACGTGTAACCAGCAGGAGGTAAATATGCTCTCCGATCAGTACTAACTACTTCTGTTAATTTTTTCCTTATTCCCATTTCATGTAGGTCTATTTTGGATTCAATCCCATCTTTAATCTTACATGGTATATTCAACAGAGTACCAATGACACTATCATAGACATTTTTGTCAACATGCATGACATCGATATAATGCCTAACTGCCAAATAACTCCAACAAAGAAGGTCCCAAAATATTGACTTCTTCTTGAACAAAGATTTGTCACTTTGTGTGGGCATGGTACAGTGTGATATCTTACCAAAGTTATTGAAAAAGTCTTTTACTCTATTATAAACAACCTCCCCAGGTATTGGTTTAGGCACACTCTGTTCCTCATTCCATCCATTGAACGCTTTGGGGAACCTTCAGTACATATAGCATTTTGGAAGAAACCTTTGATGACCAAGATATATAGTCTTGCCTCCATGTGTTAGTCATATTGAATCAGTGTTCTCTTCACATATAGGACACACTTTAGATCCTTTTACACTATATCCAGACAAATTCCTATATGCTACAAAGTCACTAATAGTGCAAAATAACATAGAATGCAAACGAAATGTCTTTATACATGAATCCTGATAGGTCATCACACCTTCACCCCAGAGTTTCTTCAAGTCATCAATCAGAGTTTCAAGATAAATGTTGATATCATTTCTAGGTTGTTTAGGGCCCGCTATCAACAACGACAACATAACATACTTATTTTTCATACACAACCAGGGAGGAAGATTGTATATAAAAAACATAATAGGAAAAGTTCTATGTTGGTTGCTCAATGTCTCATATGGATTCATCCCATCGGTACAAAGTCTAAGTCTTAGATTCCTGACTTCTTCACCAAATTCAGGGTACAATAAATGAATCTTCTTCCACTGTGGGGAATCAAACACATGTTGTATGATCCCATCATTATTTTTCTTAAGCGCTACATGCCATGTCAAATTCTTCGCATCTATATGATTGGAAAACAAGTGTTGAAACCATGTTATTATAGGTAGATACCATATCACCTTGGTAGGAGAAGCAGTTTTGGACTTCCCCGAAGTCATCATTTTATACCTTGATGCCCCACATTTTGGACAATCTTTCAAATCCACATTGTCCTTTTGAAATAATACACAATCATTCGGGCATGCGTGTATCTTCTTAGCCTACATTCCCATTGGGCACAATAATTTCTTTAACTCATATGTTGAGATTGGAAGCTAGTTTCCTTCAGGAAGAATTTCTTTCAACAAAGACAACAACAACATGAAGCTTTTATCACTCCATCTATTGTTAGCCTTTATCTTATACAATTTCAACACAACGCTAACCTTCATAAACATAGTACAACTTATGTATAACGGTCTCTCAACATCATGTACAATATTCCTAAAAATGGGAGGTGGATCGGTGCGCTCTACCCCACAACTATCCAACATCTCATCAACAATGTCTATTGGAACTGGTTCATTTACATCTACATCATCGGAGGAAATTTCTTCTTCCACACAAGCACTGCTATTGACATATACTAATTTCAAGATTGAAATCTATCCATGCCAGTACCATTCAATATAACCTTGTACAATCCCATTGCACATGACATGACTTTTGATTTCATCACCAGTGATGACTTTCAAGTTGTTACCGCATTGCCTGCATGGACAATATAACCTATCTCAATGTTGTTTCCTATTATCCTATGCAAATCTAATAAATTGATCAAGACCAACAATAAACTCTGGGGTGCAACGATTTGGAATGGACATCCATGATCTACCCATTCTATGATCAAAGAGAAAACAAGTATATATTATGGTTTAGCATTAAAAGATTACGGTTTAGGGTTAAATAATTAGATAATTATATATAATAAATGTATACTACATATCCCATTCTTGAACACCTAATCTCACTAGTAAGTGTATAATGTGTATTCAGTTTTTAAGAAAATTTTGACAACATTTCCCCGCAGTTCTCCAAGTACATTGATGTACATGGGAAAATGCCCACCAACATATGTACTTAGAGAACAATTAGCAAAGTGCTGACGAACCATCATGAAAATTGAATATACATTATATACTTACATCCTAAGTGAGATTAAGTATTCAAGAATAGTCTCATACCGGGGATTATCCAAGATTTACTCCTAATGAGTAAATCTAAGACGGGTTTCTAGGCCAACAAAATACATGTATGTTCTCATTTCTATACCTACAATCCTAGTTTTATCGTTCATATCCTAGGTTTCATGTAACATCATTTAATCTAGGTACCATATTCTATAAAATTGATTTCAAGTTCTCCAATATCCATGCATGTTCATCATAAAGATAATCATTACACATAAATTAGTCATGACCTAGGGAGGGAGAGATTCATAATTGATTTTAAAATTTCAAACTAGCTCATGCATTTTCATCATCAATCGACATCATACAATATGGATTCATGTAGATGTTAGGATGACACATCACTACAAAATTAGAGATCTAACATTAGGGTTTTAATATCTTAGATAGATCGATTACAAGATTTGAACAATATAATTAATACAAGATTTGGGTGAAATGTGTACAAGATTAGGTCTCAAATATAGCAACATGCACATTAGGTCATATTTCATTGTTATCAAGTTAAGATATAGTTTCAATATTTATCAAATTCGATTCATGGCTCAAATTACATGCATAAATATTTATTGTAATACATGGGGAGTTGTTTGGGGATATCAAACCTACCTAGCACGTGGGTAAGCAGAAGCACAAGTGGCCAGTGAGCTCCAGCGTCCTCAGGCCAAGCCCAAGCTCCGGCAGTAGTGAGTGCAAAGCTCCTCACTAGTGGCGGCATCCTCCCTGCATAGCGGTTCACCCTACGGCGGCGTAGAGCTCTTCACCATGGCGGCGTCCTCACAGCAGGCCCACCGGCGGCGACATACTCCCAGCAGAGATCCACGACAGCTCCACGGCGGCGGCTCCTCAGCAGTAATAGCTCCACAGTAGCGGCAAGCCAACGGCGCGGCGGCGGTGAGGATTCGGCAAGCCAACAGAGGAGGAAGATGATCGTCGGCAACAAAATCACCCTAATGAATTTACGATGAAATAGAGAAGAGGAAGAGTCTATTTCGCATGGTTGGTATTAAGTTATCTTTGGTCGTCGGTTGTTTGCCAAAACTGACGCCTAATACCAATAGGATCGTTCACACGTGAAAAACCGACAACTAACTGCAATTTTAAACAAAAAAATTTGTATCTAGTTAGGAATTTAGTCGTCGGTTTCTAGGTATACAACTGACGTCTATTCACATATCTTAACAAAATTTTTTGTTACCGTAGTTGTCGGTTACCTAACGAAAACTAACGTCGGAGAAGTAAATTTGGGGGAAAATATTTTTACGGGGACAACGCGTGAAAATACCTAGTCGTCAGTTTTTTGTGAAAAACCGACGAATAATGAGAGAATAAATTTTATTTCAGTAAGGGTGATTAGTCATCGGTTGCTAACAAAGACCGACTAATTAGGGATGAAATTTTTTGCGGGACCATGGCGCGAAACTTGTGTCGTCGGTTTATGTACAACCGGCGCCATATTGAAAATTTTAGAGGCAATTTTTTTCCTAAAAAATTGTATTTTGCGGCTAATTTTAGACGTCTTTTTGGTAAATAAACTGACGTTACAGTAAAAGCAGTACCCGCGTCTTTTATAAATTGGCCGGACTTCACATATTGGTGACGGTTGTACTTTTATATATCAATTATGTACTAGTGGTCATTCCCTAAGTGAACTTGTTGTACTTTTGTCTCATGAAGTTACACCACATGGAGTCCCTATTACTCGAGATGTCCCACATATTTCTGGCTATCATTATAGTGTTCCATTCCCGCATTGTTTTGAGACCAAGACCTTCATTCTCCTTCTTGCTAGTTACCTTTTTCCAAGCCACTATGGACACGGGGTGTGCCTTATTATTTCCCCATCAAAGAAATCTTTGAATGCTTCCGTCATTTCTATCACCGAGTGCAAGGGGCAAAATAGTCGTTTGCTTGGAGTATGCAGGTATGGCTTCAAGAATGGACTTCACAAGACAACATCAAACTGCTAGAGATAGCCATCTCGCCGCACATCCATTCACCCTGGATTATATATATTCTGCTCAGTACGTCAGTATATGAGCTTTTAGTGACTTTAAAGTATAAATTATGGGAACTCCCATGTATCTCCCCAGATCAACCATCTCCTGGAATCTACATATATTGCTGACTCTTGTCCAACCGCTTGCGGCACAGTAGATACATAATACACGTGACTTGACAATAGAAATGGCCTACCCCGAAGCATTCTCGAACTTTTAAACACCTCTTGATCGCACTCATTTGCTTGCATGATGCCTCGCCAAATAGGATGAGATCATCTGCAGTGCATAGATGTGAAATTTCAATCCCACTTCTGTCCATACTGATAGGTTTCCAGTCACCTCTGTCTATGAACTTTTGTATCATCTGACTCAACCATTCAATACAAAGGACAAACATATATTAGGAAAATGGATCCCCCTGCCTCGACTAGGTTTGAAAAGGTGAGTGTTAGAACCATTTCATAGAACCAAACATTCCTTAATGGTGATGGAGTTCATGATATAACCAATTATGTTCGCATGCAAATTTATCTTCTGAAGGATATCAGAAATAAATGACTAGGATAGCATGTCGTAGGCCTTGGATAGATCAAACTTAATGACCATATATTTGAGCTTATTTTCCTCTTAAATATGTGGATAATCTCCCGTCTTATGGCTATGCTATCTTTGATATGTCTTCCCGAGACAAAAGCACTTTAAGTTTGTGAAACCCATCAGGCAGATGAGTTGTCAGTCTCCCCACCACTATCTTCGTTATCAGATTTAAGCAGAAATTATTTAATAATATTGTGCGCAACGGATTGCAAGTTGTGGACTATGCTGGTATCACATAACTGCTTTGCCAACTCGTCCATTTTCAATGCCATCTTGGCCGTCTTCATTATTAAATTTTTTTATATTTTCCCCATTTCTCGGTGTTGCATGACAAACATACCGTTGATCCCATCCGGTCTGGCAACTTTATATAGATTTATACAAACATTCTTAATAACATTCAAATTTGTACAATATTCTTATATAATCTTAGCTTTTGTACCTTTATTAGCCACGATGTGCACTTACTTATTTAATTCTTAGTCTTTTTGTCCTTTTTATAAATACAAATGTTAAATAAATCTGATTTTTAGCTTGCAGGTAACACAAAATAAATTTATTTGTGTCCATTAAATTAAATTAGCTGTGGAGATTAACTAAAATAAGCTAATAATTTTACATTGTTTGTAAAGTATCGAAACATAATATATTTGACCAAAATGAAAAAATAAAAGGCAGCCAAAGTCAAAGGCTACTATTTTGTCCGGACACAATACAATAAAGACAAGAGGTAAAAATCAATTGAAACAAGAAATGGTGTCATGTTTGGTCAAAGAGCTGATTTGCAAGTCCAAAGCATTTAATTAAGTACAAAGACCGGCTCATCAGTTTCTTTATTAATAATAATGATGATTGACCAGTTAAGGCAATAGAGGGAACTACACGGGCAAGCAAACCCAATAAGTGCAAGGCTTGGCCAAAAAACTTATTATAGGACCAATCCTATAATATTTTTATAGGACCGCCAATCACGTTGCAGCATCTTCCCCTCTATCCTCTTCAAAACCCCACCCCCTAAAAAAAGGAGAGAGACACATTTTTTAATGTATAACGAATTCCTATTGGATCCTACCATGTTATTATATGACTGATCCTGTAACAAGTTTTGTGCATGTGCTAAGCTATCGATCCCACCAGTAATAGGAACTACGTCGACGCAAATACTAACAAAAGGATTGTCAACCTTTTACTTGTGCATGAAAATGTCACATCAAGCAGTTCATAACGGCCATGTAAACCGGCCATTCAAATGCAAGACCATCTAGACGACGCAGTTAAATATATTGAGCACTTGTCTATTGAAAAATCCATCGAGCCCTTTCTTAGTCCCAAGATTATCGACACCATTACGTGTCGGCAATTATAAATAAACTGAATCAAGGCAATACTATTTGGAAAAACGCAAAGCTATGGAGCACAACCAATTAAAATAAGGCTATCGATCTCATCTGGTGTAAGATAAATCAGGCCATTGAGGCCCATTAATTAAGTAGACAAAGCATGTGCCTTCAGCCATCGACTGTGTAACCTTATGAAATATCCATCGAGCACGACATTCACCCCTCCTCGACAGTCCGACAACCATCAATCTTGGTGGTATTGACTAGCACTCGGCAGCTTAAAACCTCCGGATGGCATGGACGACTCTACCAACAGTTACCGGTGGATCAGTCTCGGTCGACGGCCACTTGTTGATGTTTTCGGTCGACAACTATCAATATGTCGACACAGTCATTTACCAGTTAGGGCCCTAGTGCATTAAATATTGTGACTTTACAAATCTCATTCGACAACCTAATGCTTCCATGTACAAGACAACTGCTACCAGATAAAGCATCTTGGATTTTGGAGACAAGAGCTGAAAGGCTACAGTCGAGATCAAAGCCAAGTCTAGATACCGTCGGCCTCCAAACTTGGCAACCAAACGTCTCCTCTCTTCTCTTCTTGCCATAGTTGGTTCATGTTGTGATCTATTTTCTTCTTGTACCATGTGAGGGTAGACTCTATAACTTGGGTTGAGAGTAGCAGTCTGACACTCCCAACTATATAATCGTTCTTTCTTCTATTTATTACATATATTCTTATAGTTTTGTGTATATATTTTATTTTAATGCGCCACTTGTTGATTAGCTACCTTTCTGTGACGTCTGATATAATTTTATTTGAGAGAATACATTAATTTAGATTTGTAGTATAGATTAGTAACATGTCACGAAATTGAGTTACTATGACAACATTCATGCAGTTATAATTGATTCTTTGATTTTTATCTCGAGAGAGAAACTCTTGAATGAAAATCTTCCTGGATCTCGAGAGATGGAAGGAGTGGAAATCATTTATGATTGCTTGCAAAATATGTTAAGAATGTATATAAATTGAAAGAGAAGGTTTCATAAAGTTGTGACAGGTCTGATTGGTGAAATACAACCCAAGTTTCCTGCTTTATCATTACAAAATTATCTTTATTTCTTTTGATCTTTCATAACATAGATTTATTGCTTAATTAGAGTTAATTTGTTCCTTAACTGGAATACCAACAATCACACCTTTGATTTGACTAAACTAAGATAAGATCTCTCATTTTTATTCTATTATTCTCCTTGTCCCTGTGTTTTACCATGCACTACTAATTGAGTTCGTATTGAGTTACAAACGTCTTTTATAGTCGGTTATAAATCTAAAGTTTGATAACTTTGACTAGGATAAAAATGTTTACACTTTTGACCCACAAAAAAGAGCGTCAACTTTTGATGTCATTGCCAGGGACAAGGCAATAGACAACCACTATAAACTTGGGTCTATTTAGAATTATTTAGTATTATTAAGTTTAGAAATATACTTGATGGTACATTTTTATATCTTTCTTTATTTTGACTACAAAAAAATATCTAAGGTTATTCATTTCTTCACAAAAAATTTAAATAATCTTCTTTTCTTTTTATTGTTTTGTCCTACCGAGATCCATTCTAGTAGTGTACTTCTCTTTCTATCTAGTTTCTATTTTGGTAGTATTTTTTTTCTTTGTTGATTATTATTTTAGTTTTATTTTGTAACTTTGCTTCCTTTCTTAATTTTGGTCCTTATTTTTTAAATGTTTTCTAACCTTTGTAAAAAATCTCTCTCTCTTTTCTTTCTTTTGATTACAACCATGGATCTGGCCACAACAAGACATACCATCTTGTCCACTTGGACCCCTAGCTTTTGCCACACTCCAAACTATTGGCAAATCATAAAGAACTATACACTTCAGTTGGTGTCCTTGCATCAACAACTTTAGTTGGCATTCTGGCATCAACCCCCACCAACTTCTTCTGCTTTGTCATTTTCCACTCTTGACATCATTGCTTCGACATCCCATCTGAGGGTTTTTTACCCAAGATATTATGACAACAACTACATATGCAAGTGACAATATTGATGCACTCAAGTTAGCCATGTGATCCTACTTTGAAGATCGTGTAGATCCATATTCAACATCGAAGGAGAGGTGGAACCGCATGATCCAATAATTGACAGAGGTTATGCCTACAATAGAGGCCTAATATACATGCCAAATAGACATTAGGTAATACAACCTCAGTGTATATAATCATTCCACACTCAGTTTTCATGTATGGTGACTTCAACCATCACGTCCAATACACTAGTCCAATAAGGAATTCATTTTGCCTTCGTATTTGGATCCTCCATTGGACTCAATTGCATTATTTATTGAAGATTCCCCTATCCAGGAGAGTCCTTCATTCCACCCATGTGATACAATGCAACCTCTAGTGGAATATTTATAGTATCCTTACATGAAAGTGGATTATAGAGATTTTCACATACCCGTCAACAACAAAATCAATGTACCAATTCTTATAGAACAGTTTGATGACTCACTTGATTGGTACACTTTGCTTTCAGTCCCAACTTAGGGAGACATTCCACATGTTGAGGATTGTTGTTTTATTACTAACATACCAACTACTTTAGGTTGGAACAGTGTATATGATGACGAGGACAACGATTACTACACATTGGTGTAATATGATCCTGGTCTTGATGACCATCCATTTTATATTTTCACTTCACCATCCTTGGAGGGATAAAATTTTGTCTGACTTTGAGAACATGCTTGCAACTCGTGAAAACATCCTACCCCCCTTGCTCAGTGACAAGTTTGGGGTGAAGGATTCACAATTTGATTCACCTAAGATTGCCTGGCCTCTCCTATATTCAATGCGGGAAGCAATTCAATCTTAGATTCAAAGCTGGAGAGAGAAGACCATAAATATTTTGAAAAATTAAAACCACTTACATCCATTTATTCACGTGTTAACATCCCAGGGCCGACTATGAAGATCTGTACTTTAAAGGACATTCTAATGATGATATGCTAAGGCATTTATTTATAGATAGGTACGAAGATGAAGTGACCAAGTCCTTGAATCTTATTGTCATATTTCAGACTTGGCAAGGTCCACCACTCTTTACATTCTACTCATACATGGTTGATCTAATATGCATGACAATGGTAACCTTTCTCCCAAAACTTAGGATCTAGGATCCATTTTTTGCTATTGTTGGGCGACCCACTCTCCTTTGGAGGATAGATGAATGCAAAGCACACCATTCCTAATATCCTAAGTTTAGGATCTGCTCGAGTACGAGTAAAATTTTAAGCTTGGGGTGTTAGGTCAGTACTTCCTTCTATCTCTTCAATCTCTATTTTTATTTTTACATTTTTATGATTTTTTGTGTAATTTTTTGCTTCTACAATTGTGGCTATGTTAGAATAAGCTTCTCTTGTGTTAAATCACCCCATCATCATATTATATATGGTTGACCTTTACCTTCATTTATCTCATTGATGCCTTTTTACAATTTTGGCAATGAATTCTAAGATTATGTGTTGCTACCCACAATTTAATACTACTTATTCTCATGTTTCATGTTATGAATGATGGACCTAATGTTTGTGCACAATCATTGGTACTAGTGTAAGATCAACACTCTAAGCAGTGTTTTCACATATTGACAATATTCCATGGATCCTTGAACCGTATAAAATATTCACTAAGGTTTGAGGGAGCGATGATGAGTTTTGAAATTAATAAATATGATGTGTTACTATGATGGTCTTCATTCTTTCCAACATTAAATTGATTCAAAAATATCAAAAAATAAGTAAAAGAGGCTTTGTTGCTCAAAAATCTCAAAAATAATTCCCTTTTCTATAAAAGAAAAAAATCCTAAAAATAACTAGCACCCATGACCAATTAAATTGAATGCAGTTTTATATAAACAGTGCCTGTCGCACCTATCTATTCATGTCATTTGAAGAAAATACAAAAATAGTGTCATCAAAGTTCTTAGACAAGATCTGAGAACCCTCAATCTGATAAATAGATGAAACCAATGCATGCACTACCACATTCCCCTATCTCCTTACAAACTAAATATTGAAAGCAGCAACACTATAAGATAAAGAATAGATCTCCCGCACCTGAGTGTCTTCATAGCCACATCCCCAACACCCACTTTGACAGCCTAAACCAGGAGAAAGTTATCTGTTTCAATGATTAGCCTCTTCACCCTCATCTGAAAAGCATCAAGAAAACCCTCCCTGATAGTCATCCCTTCAGCCCACATCAAGGAGGAAAAACATGTTAAGCGTCGTTCAAAAGTCATAAGAATTTTACATCACCAGCCCACAACATTCTTCCAATGTCAATGTCAATCCCTGGCCACATACATGTACATCTATTTTGAGCCTCAATATCCCCTATGTTGGGGGTTGCCAAATACATGTTGTCGTGACACTCGCCGTCCTCGTCGTGCCGTGGGTCGCATCCAAGAAGACCATGTAATCCTCTACCGTTCTAATGAACCTTCCAACCAGAGCCGATATATATGGAGGTTGTCTATCAAAGGCAACCTTTTTTCCTTGTCGCCCAAGCTACCCAAAGGAGTATGTGTCCCTCTTCTACCATGTTTGAGTCTACAGATGGTAGAAAATTGATAATGAACTCCTTAATGCTTCCTATGCCATTCATGCACCTGCTCCAATCCCTCTCCACCCCGATCCACACTTGCAGTGCATGGTTGCAAGTCAGGAGTGTGTGTAATACACTCTCCTCTACAACTCTACAATGCTATCTATCTCTTTCCTCAATCCTCTTCTTTTTAAGTTCAACCATGGTTGGTAAAATATTGCGCAGTGCCTGTCACTGAAAGTAACCCATTTTGGAAGGAAATTTATGCTTCCACAACGGCCTCCAATCCTCCTCTTCGAATTCTTAGAGTAAATCTGACCCTCTCTGGATATATGTGTAACAAATTTGGACTGAGAATTCACCTTTCTACTCCATATCCCAACAAATGATATATTCTGTTTCATCCCATCTGATAGGAATACCTCTGATCATGTCGCCAATGTGAATTGGAAAAATATTATATAACGCCATGTTATCCCACTTATCTGTTTGAAAAATTAATAAGGTTTTTGATAACACCAAAATTTATGCATTTATGATACATATTTGTTTATGGTTTTGTGTCATTATAGCCATAATATTTTCAAAATAACTCTAAATACTTATCTTTTCAAAAAAATTATATCTTTTGAAGATAAATTCATTCAAATACACAAGTTTGCGACATGCATGTACCAAACTTGAAAAGATATCGATTCTCCTCAATTTCTCCCTATCGACCCAGTTGGGCCCAGCTCGGCATGGTCGGGTCGGGGGTCATCATATGATTTTTTTCAGCATCTGAAAACGTCACTGACCATTACGACCTCCATTCATTTCTACCGCTACAATTTTTGTGACCAATACAACTGTTGCGACTGATAGGTTTGTAGTGACCTCTACAATTGTTCCGATCGATACATCCATCATGACCGTTGTATTCATTGTGAGTGCTATGACTGCCACAACTATAGTCGACGCTATGCTCGACACGGTCGGGTCCAACCCGACACAGTCGGTCTGAGAGGAGAAATCCGCAACCGCTACAACCATGACTCTAGCGACTGCTAAAACCTCCATCCGTAGTGACCGTGACATCTTTAGGAACCGCTATGACCTCCACCCATTTTGACCGCTACAATGCCAAACAATTGCTATTCTCGACATGGTCGGGCCCAACACAACTTCAAATATGTAGCGTTTGCTACAAGTGGAAACTCTAGTGACCACTATGCTCAACACAATGGGGCCCAACTCGACACAGTCTGGCCCAGCATAACTTTAAATCTATAGTGACCACTACAAGAGGAAACACTGGTGACCACTATGGTCATCATGGTCGGTCCCATCACATCTTCAAATCTATAGTGACCTCTACAAGAGGAAACACTAGCAATCATTAGGCTCGACACGGTCGCATTGAGCCTGGTACAGTCGGGTCAAGGAGGAAAATAAATTATGTAGTGAGTGTTGGAGGAGTAGCGACCCCTTACATACACTCCACCTTCACCTATAATTATGCATCACTCACGACCTACTAAAGTGTTCAGATAGTTTGACTAGTTTGTCAAGTTTAACTGTCCGCAGAGCCTCGTGGGAGAGTTCTAAGATCTGAAAGTGCTGAAGAGCTCACCCTACCTCCATCCGTTCCATTTGCTTATGTACACCATCTCTTTCTACAACCATTCTCCCATTTCCCACCATTCTCATCCATCTTCCACCTCCATACACCCACCAAGCCGGTGTTAGGGGTGGAATCGAGGAGAAAGGAGGCCAAGGAGTCTAGAAGACCAAGGCGGATGACACAAAGATGAGAACCAGCCCATACGGAGGCTAAGGAGTGAGAGCCACTTATCCTCTATGGGCTAAATCTCTTCTTCTTCCCCTTTCTTCTACTGTTTTCTTTTGTTTCTATACAAATGATGTTCTTCCATCTTTGTTCGATGCCAACAATGCTTGTCTATGGCTAGTTGAGCTCCTTCTTGGCTATGTAGCCCATTTTGGGCATGTTTATATACTTTTATCTAGGGCTGGAAATTGGATCGGGTCAGATCGGGTCCTGACTGGTAAAGAAAAGTTCAGGTCTTATTCGGGTCTTAAATCGGGTTTGTACTACAAACTTAATGCAATCATTAAAATTATTGGATATTTGATTATATCATTGTTTATAAGACATGCCAAAAATGTTATCAGGTATCAATATTTAATAAACCTTAATAAAATCCACCAAAAGGTACATTTTGGGTCATTTGAGGTTACTCTCGGGTTGAATGGGTCAGGTTCAAGTTATTCCGGTCCATACAAACTAAAACTTGTACACATTGCTGAATTTTAGTTTGTAACTAAATTAGCATTTTTAGGTTTAATTTGGGTCATCTTAAAATATCTAGAGGGGGGTGAATAGAGATTTTTAGAACTTATTAAAAATAATTAAATAATCAAACTGCTCAACCAAAGAAGGAGGGAGAAACAAGGAAGGCCATGTAGAATGGTTCCTACCTTTAAAATCAAAGGTAGTCAGTCCACTACCCAATTGTTTCCAATTGGGATTTTGAAAGAGATTTATTTTATTATATCATAAGGATGTTACATAAAATACAATCACCTTCCACTCGAAGTAGCCTTCAACTTGAAGTATGCTCAACCCCCATGAAGCAGCCTTCTTCAAGTAACCACGAGCAATCCTTGGAGCAGCCTTCACCACCTTGAAGTAGCTCCACCACCTTGAGATAGCCTTCACCTAGAAGTAGATCCAACCTCCTTTGAAGCAGCCTTTTTGAAGTAATGTCAAGAAAACCTTGGAACATCATTCACTTTGTTGAAGTAGCACCAAGCAACCTCCTTTCAACAACCTCCAACCCTAGGAGTAGTCAAGGAGAACAAAATACAATATAGAGGAAATTGATTGGAAGAAGAAAAATACTTATCCAATGAAGTACAATGCTTTGATACTATATCATTCTTTTAGATATCCTATCCACTTAGGATGGATGAGGCTATATGTCGTGGCTAGGAGATTGTAGCTATAGGACACGAAATTGATGCAAGAAAAATAAGATGGCAAGTGTAAATCTTGCTTAGTTGCTCACTAAATTGTATTTACAAGTGTAGTTGTGTACTCTAGGTGTCCTAAGGCCTCTCCTATTTATATGAATGAGTTGCAAATACTTAGGGACATTCTAGAGTGGTCTTAGTGTTTAACTAGCCGTTAGGTATCCATTAATTGACTTGCAATGGGTAATTGTTTCGAGCTAAAAAGAACAATCCAGAAACTATCTCGGTCAAGGAACTTGTTGATCGAGATGTGTCTTGGTTGAACTTTTCTTCGACCGAGGAGGGGTTTTGGGAAAAATTGTTGCAATGACTATTTCCAACCCCCAACCACCAACAACTTGGTCTAACGGTCATGGATTTTGGGTCGAAGCTTGCTCGGTCAGAGATATTGTCGACAGAAAACCTATTTTAGGGAAAAAATGTATAAGTTATTGATTAGTGCTTGTGACTTCGACCAAAGTGGTTCTCAGTCCAGAAAATCTTCGACCGAGTGTGTCTCGGTTGAGAAGTTTGTTGACCGAGAGTGTCCTTGTTTCTATTGAATTACCTTCTAAGTGTGTGTATCATGGGTGATGGTGACTCGAATTCTGGGGGAATACCTATCTAAGGGTTGTGAGGAAGATCTAACACTTAATTTACATGATATCTAGGTACTTGTACATTATATACTTGTACAAGGTTTTACATTGAGTACAATAATGAAAATTTTAAACATTTAAGCTCTTTGATCTTCCATTTGTGTTGTTCTTCAATTATCCAATTCCTTGTTTCCTTTAACCCTGAAATACTCAAATAGCACTTTAGATCCACAAGAATGAAATGTTTGTCATCATCAAAACAAAGTGTACATTATTGTCCAATTTAGCCAACAATCTCTTACTTTTTGAAGATGACAAACATTTCTAAAATATAAATAAAAATTATTTAAATGATATGAGTTTCATACCTGAGATTTACCTTATATGAAAAACATATTCATGTTTTCATAAAATGTGTGCTAATTATTTCTAAAAAATATGGAGCATAGTACCAATCTCTTAAGGAATATAACATCAATTAATGTTAAGCCATGAGAGCATGAAACTAATTTATTTTGATTAATATTATTTCTCCCCCTTTGTCATTTCACAAAGATAGCCATATAATCACATGTGTAAGTCGATAAGACTCCCCCTTAATTGATTACTCTGCCTTAATTGTTTACTTCAAAAGAATGTCTAATTTAGCCACAATTCAAGAACCAAGTTTAATCTCTCAATCATTTGCAAGGGATGTTAAGCCCTGAAATGATATGAGATTCCTTTAGGCTCATGGTGGGATCAATGAATGGTATTAATTTCTCAATCATTTGCAAGGGATGTTAAGCCCTGAAATGATATGAGATGACCACCCGTTGCCAGTAAACAAAATCTACGCCGATGATGCGACGTACTCTTCCAGAACAACCAGGCCAAATGGACCATGTTATGTAGATATTTGCAATTATCTAGCTTGTAAACAACTTCCTCTGGAAATGACTTATAATCAAAAGAAGAAATTCTTATCTGATTTGAAGTACTATTATTGGGACAACCTTCTACTATTCAGGAAATGTGCCGACAACCTCTATAGGAGGTGCATACCCAAAGATGAAGCCCCAAAAATTATATATGAATGTCACTCCTCTCCCTATGGTGGACATCTGGGAGCTGAAAAAATAGCTGCCAAGGTCCTGTAATCAGGCTTCTACTGGCCCTCTTTGTTTAAAGATGCTTATACCTATGTTAAGGCCTATAGTGAGTGTCATCAGACTGGAAACATTTTCCACTGGAATGAGATGCCTTTGTCTGATTGGATTGAAGTTGAGATTTTTGACGTCTGAGGAATCGATTACATGGAACCTTTTCCCTTGTCATACAATTTTTAGTATATCCTAGTTGTAGTAGACTATGTCTCAAAGTGGGTGGAAGCCATGGAAACTACCACTTGTGATGCTAAATCTATGATAAAGCTCTTTACAAAGGTTATCTTCTAAAGATATGGGGTCCCCAGAACTGTGATTAGTGACGGAGGATCACATTTCGCCAAAAAGCAGTTTGAGCTATTGCTGAAGAAGTACGGATTTAGTCATAAAGTTGCCACCCCTTATCATCCCCAGACATCTGGATAAGTGGAAGTCTCAAATAGACAGATCAAGAAGATCCTGGAAAAGACTATTGGGAATCCCACAAAGGCTGGTCTATAAAGTTAGACGACGCCCTCTGGGCCTTCATAACACCCTTAAAGATACCGATCATCACCATGCCGTACTGTTTGATTTATGGGAAAGCATGTCATCTCCCCTTCGAGCTAGAGCATTAAACTTTTTGGGCTATCAAACGTCTGAATATGGACCCAACCCTGGTCGGGAAGAAAAGATTCTTACAGATCTAGGAGCTCGAGGAGTTTAGGCTTCATGCCTATGAGAATGCAAGGATATATAAGCAAAGGACTAATGTTTGGCATGATTCCCACCTAAAGAAGAAGGACGTGAAAGAACACTACTACAGAAATAGCATTCAATGTCACTTTTCTGGGCATCGGTTATTTAGGACAACCGATGCCAATAATATTAGGCGTCAGTTATTTATGCAAACTGACGTCTATATTCGAAGACCAGCCAGACACGGGTACCACTTTGTATTCAGCATCGGCTGAGTATAACCAACCGACGCCTAAAGGTGCCCGCTAAATCCAATTTTTGAGCGAAAAAAATCTGGGTCACATACAACGTCAGTTGTTTAACGATTCACCGACGCCTATGTAAAATGAAATTTTGCGCGAACCGACGCCGTTGACCAACTTAGTAGAGGCCTGATCACCCGACTCTTCCCCCTTTCTTCCTGTTTCATCGATTCTCCTGTGCACTGCTCGTCGCCGCTCTCCCAAAATCGCCGCCTGGTGCCTGGTACCTGCTGCTTCTCGCTCGCTGCCGACGATCCCTGCTGCTGCTCTGCGTCGCCGCCGCCACCCGTCTCCTTCCTCCTTGTGCCGCCACCGCCCGCTCCTTCCTCCCTGCTCACGCCCTACTACGGCATTGTCTTCTTCCTTGCCTCCGCTGCTCACAAGGTATTAGCCGTAGCACCTTCTTCCTTGTCTTCTTCCTTGCCGCCCGCTGCTCTACTCCGCTTGCTGCTCTGACTTCAAAACCTAAGACTAGTTAGTGTTCTACTTCTTTCACTGAGAACTGAGAAGAATGGCCTACCACGGCCGTGCTAGGCAGCACGACCGTGCTAGGCCAACACAGCCACGACCATGTTTGATTTGATTTAAACCCTAATTTGATTTAAACTTGTCCATTCTAGCATCCTAATTTGATTTGATTAAACCCTAACATTGATGAAACCCTAACATCAATTGTGATGAAACCCTAACATGTACATATCTATTATTGTGTTTGTTGGCCTAGAAACCCGTCCAAGATTGACTCATTACGAGTAAATCTTGGATAGTCCCCGGTTTGGGACTGTTCTTGAACACCTAATCTCACTTAGGATGTAAGTGTATAAAGTGTATTGGGTTTTTGAGAAAATTTCAGTAGCATTTCCCCGTTTGTTCTCTAAGTACATATGTACTTAGAGAACAGTGGGGAAATGCTGCCGAAATTATCTTGAAAACCCAATACACATTATACACTTACTAGTGAGATTAGGTGTTCAAGGATGGGATAGGTGGTACACATTTATTATATATAAGAGTGACATCACATGTGTTTGTTGGCCTAGAAAGTGAACAATCATTGTTCTTTATATTACTTGTACATTGGTATAAATTACAATGAACAATCACTAAATTATATATTGTTTGTATGGAGTCCGGTTTCATTGTAGATATCTATTATTGTGTTTGTTGGCTTAGAAACCCGTCCAAGATTGACTCATTAGGAGTAAATCTTGGATAGTCCCCGGTTTGGGACTGTTCTTGAACACCTAATCTCACTTAGGATGTAAGTGTATAATGTGTATTGGGTTTTCGAGAAAATTTCGGTAGCATTTCCCCGTTTGTTCTCTAAGTACATATGTACTTAGAGAACATCGGGGAAATGCTGCCGAAATTTTCTTGAAAACCCAATACACATTATACACTTACTAGTGAGATTAGGTGTTCAAGGATGGGATAGGTGGTACACACATTTATTATATATAAGAATGACATCAAATGTGTTTGTTGGCCTAGAAACCCATCCAAGATTAA
This sequence comes from Alisma plantago-aquatica, assembly GCA_963693085.1. Classification (NCBI taxonomy): domain Eukaryota; kingdom Viridiplantae; phylum Streptophyta; class Magnoliopsida; order Alismatales; family Alismataceae; genus Alisma; species Alisma plantago-aquatica. The sequence continues at coordinate 1,474,839,346 of OY856411.1, forward strand.
CTCATTAGGAGTAAATCTCGGATAGTCCCTGGTTTGGGACTATTCTTGAACACCTAATCTCACTTAGGATGTAAGTGTATAATGTGTATTGGGTTTTTGAGAAAATTTCGATAGCATTTCCCCGTTTGTTCTCTAAATACATATGTACTTAGAGAACAACGGGGAAATGCTGCCGAAATTTTCTTGAAAACCCAATACACATTATACACTTACGAGTGAGATTAGGTGTTCAAGGATGGGATAGGTGGTACACATTTATTATATATAAGAATGACATCACATTATACACTTAGGATGTAAGTGTATACCCTAATCGTTTCCTAATATATACTTGTTTCCTAATATATACTTGTTTTCTCTTTGATCATAGAATGGATAGATCATGGATGTCCATTCATAATCGTTGCACCCCAGAGTTTATATCTGGTCTTGATCAGTTTATTAGATTTGTCAAGGAACATAGGAAAAAACCTATAGATAGGTTCTACTGTCCATGTAGGCATTGCGGTAACAACTTGAAAGTCAACACTGGTGAGGAAATCAAAAGTCATGTCATGTGCAACGGGATTATACAAGGCTATATAGAATGGCACTGGCATGGAGAGATTTCAAAATCGAAACCAGTAGATGTCGATAGCAGTGCTTGGGTGGAAGAAGAAGTTGCCTCCGATGACGTAAATATGAACGAACCAGTTCCAACAGACATCGTTGATGTGATTCTGGATAGTTGTAGGGTAGAGCACACCGATCCACCTCCTATCTTTAGAAACATTGTGCATGATGCTAAGATACCGTTATACAAAGACTGTGCTAAGTTTACGAAGCTTAGCGCTGTGTTGAGATTGTATAAGTTGAAAGCTAACAATCGATGGAGCGACAAAAGCTTCACTTCATTGTTGACTTTGTTGAAAGAAATGCTTCCTGAAGGAAATGAGCTGCCAATCTCAACATACCAGGTAAAGAAAATGTTGTGCCCAATGGGAATGGAGGCCAAGAAGATACACGCATGCCCGGATTATTGTGTATTATTTCAAAAGGACTATGTAGATTTGAAAGATTGTCCAAAATGTGGTGCGTCACGATATAAATTGACGACTTCGGGGGAGTCCAAAACTGGTTCTCTTGCCAAGGTGTTGTGGTATCTACCTATAATATCACAGTTTCAACGCTTGTTTGCAAATTCGAAAGATGCGAAGAATTTGAGGTGGCATGCAGATGTTAAGAAAAATAATGATGGGATCCTACGACATGCGTCTGATTCCCCACAGTGGAAGAAGATTGATCTATTGTACCCCAAATTTTGTGAAGAAGATAGGAATCTAAGACTTGGGCTTTGTACAGATGGGATGACTCCGTACGGGACATTGAGCAGCCAACATAGCACTTGGCCAGTCATGCTTGTTATATACAATCTTCCTCCCTGGATGTGTATGAAAAATAAGTACATTATATTGTCGTTGTTGATATCGGGCCCTAAACAACCTGGAAATGATATCGATGTTTATCTTGAACCTTTGATTGATGACTTAAAGAAACTTTGGGCTGAAGGTGTGATGACCTATGATGCTTCAGCAAGAGAGACATTTCGTTTGCATGCTATGTTGTTTTGCACTATTAATGACTTTCCAGCATATGGGAATTTGTCTGGATATAGTGTCAAAGAAGCTAAAGTGTGTCCTATATGTGAAGAAAACACTGATTCAATAAGACTAAAACATGGCGGCAAGACTGTATATCTTGATCATCGAAGGTTTCTTTCAAAATTCCATCCGTATCGTAGGAAGCGCAAAGCATTCAATGGATGGAATGATGAACGGAGTGCACCTAAACCTATACCAGGGGATGTTGTTTATGAAAGAGTAAAAGACATTGTGAATGAATTTGGTAAGAAATCACAATGTAGTATGGCCACACGGAGTGACAATTCTTCATTAAAAAAGAAGTCAATATTTTGGGATCTTCCTTATTGGAGTTCTTTGATAGTCAGACATTGTATCGATGTAATGCACGTTGAGAAAAATGTCTGTGATAGCATCATTGGTACTCTGTTAAATATACCAGGTAAGACTAAAGATGGGATAAAATCTAGACTGGACCTACGTGAAATGGGAATAAGGTTAGAATTAATAGAATTACGTGAAATGGGTAATAAAAAAACATACTTACCTCCCTCTTGTTACATGTTGTCTAGAAAGGAGAAGAAAACTTTTTGTGAATGCTTGGTAAATGTTAAGGTGGCACATGGTTACTCATCCAACATCTGTAGATTGGTATCAATGAAAGATCTGAAGTTGATAGGTCTTAAATATCATGATTGTCACACTCTAATGCAACAAATATTTCCCGTGGCAATTCGATCTATATTTCCGAAGCATGTAAGGTTTGCAATTACCAGACTTTGTTTCTTTTTCAACAGTCTATGCAGCAAAGTTATTGACCCTGATACTCTTGATAATTTGCAAAGAGAAGTGGTTGTTACCCTATGTCAGCTTGAGATGTATTTCCCTCCTTCGTTCTTTGATATCATGGTACATCTTGTTGTCCACTTGACTAGGGAAGTGAAAATGTTGGGACCAGTTTTCTTGCATTGGATGTATCCCTTTGAACGATACATGAGCATTTTTAAAGGTGATGTTTGAAACCGTTATCGGCCTGAAAGGAGTATTATTGAAGGTTATGTGGCGAGAGAGGTTATGGATTTTTGTAATGACTTTCTCAGTGGTAATGACACTCCTGATAATGACAAGAATATTGAGGAGGGAAAAGGAATTTTGGGATCACGGGTGAAAGTAATCAGCCGTGAGCAGTTGGAACAAGCTCACTTGTATATTTTACACAATATGGACGAAGTGAGTGTTTATATCGAGGAACATACCACTTTCATAAAGAGACAACATCCTCGAGCAAGTTCAATGTGGCTTGCTAGAGAGCATAATAAGACTTTTACTAAGTGGTTTGAAGATAAAGTCTTACATCAACTATCTCAAACACCAAATGATATTACAAAAACTATCAAATGCCTCACCTTTAAACCAAAACCGAATGTTATGTCTTATGAAGGGTTTGACATTAATGGATTCACATATTACACAAAGCGCCAAGATGATAAGAGTGTCGTCCAAAATAGTGGGGTCACTCTTCAAGCGTCGACTATGTACTTTGCAAGTGCAAAGGATAAGAGTCCACGTGAAGCTAAAATGTCATATTACGGTGTCATTGAAGACATTTGGGAGTTTGACTACATAGATTTCAAAATTCTGCTCTTTAAATGTAATTGGGTTGATAACACCAAAGGAGTTATAGTGGATGAATTGGGTTTCACTTTGGTGAACTTTGAAAAGATTGGTGAGAAGGGTGAACCATTCATATTGGCATCACAGGCGAAACAAATATTCTATATTGATGATCCTGCCAATGATAAATGGTCGGTTGTTCTTCATGGTAAAAGACAGTTCATTGAAGATCCTATAGATGAAGAAGAGTACTATGATAAGTATGATGACTCCAGTCCATTCTCAGTTGGGTTGCCAACTCCACAAAATATTGAAGCTAATGATGACTTATATGTGCGCAGAGATCACAATGAAGGATTGTTAATTGATAAAAGATCACAATTTTAGAGACATGTATGTTTATAAAAATGCTAAATCTTTGCCTTTTTCTAGTTAATACAAATGCTAAATGTTTGCCTTTTTTCTAGTTAATACAAATGCTAAATGTTTGCCTTTTTAATGACATTTTCAGATGGCTGACCATGATGAGCATGATGTCCATGATGAGCATGAAGTCCATGATGAGCATGTTGTCCATGACGAGCATGGCGAGGATACCAATGTAAGTTCTAAAAACATATCCTATATTTCTATAAAATTCATTATCTTCTAGTTATGTCATATATCCTATATTTCTATATTGGGCTAATTCAGTGTGTTTATTTTTGTCAAATTTTAGGTTGATGATGCACATGTACCCACTGAAGCACTGGAGAAACTTGATGCGCAACACCAAACACTTAACAAGAAAAGGGGCATCACTCTGTTGAAGAAGTTAATAACGCTAAGTGGCAGTGGATCCAAATTGGTTGTGGAGTTTGATAATGGAGGAAATGCAATTGGAGTGAACCGCAATAATTTTGTAAACTATCTTGGGTGTACCACTCGGAGCCATTGTGGTGTTAAGTATGATAATTGGCATAAAGTTCCTCAGGGGAAAAAAGACTTGATATGGAAGGATTTATGCGTGAGTTATTATTATTTGCAATTCTATTTTGTAGATTACCAATTCTATTATTTGCAATTCTATTTTGGATACTAGTTAATAACATTTCTATTTTACATAATCTGTTTGCATTGGATGAGAAGTTGCATCGTAAAAGTGTGATGCAATGCACTGGAAAGATGCTTAGGAATTATAGGACAAATCTGAACAGAGAATACATAAAAGAGGGTGATAAGAAGAAGAAGTCAGCCCTTGAACAATGGAACTTCTTGGACAAAGAAGATTGGGACAATTTTTTTGCTTCAAGAAAATCTGAAGAATTCAAAGTATTAGGTGTCACTCCCAATTTAATTAATATACATTGTATTCACCTATTCAAGATTGACATTTAGTGCTACTAACCAAATCATTAATGTGCATACTAACTAGGCCCTCAGTGACACACAAAAAGCAAGGCGTGTACTGAATGTGCATGACCACACTATGGGTCCAAAAGGCTATGCAAGCATTCGCCAAAGACTACAGGCAGAGTCAGCAGCTACTCAGGAGTCTGCTCCTACTCAGGAGTCTGCCACACCCATGCCTCGCCATGAAATCTGGATAGCTGGGAGGCAAAACAAGAAGGGTGAAATAAAGAAGCCCGTAACTGCTGAGGCGGCTGCGAAAATGGTAAAATACAACTCTTAGAGCAATCGTTTGAATATTGATTATTTGTGGTGTTAACTTACCAATTTATGTTGATGGTGATTAGCGGGAGCTGCACGAGCAGAGGAAACAAGGCACGTTCATCCCTCAGGGCACAAGGGATGAATTGACAGTTGCTCTGGGTAACCTAGAGTATCCTGGACGTGTTAGGGGTGCAGGCGTTGGTGTGGGCATCAAAGCATTCTTTGGGCCATCCCAGTGCAAACTCAGAGCAGGACTTTCTCAAGAAGAGGTAACCTATTCTTTTTTTAGAATGTTACTGTAAAAGGAAATTCAATAATAAGTAGCTGCAAAACATGCGAGTGTACAATTTGAGCAAACAGACCCCTCTCGCTCGGAGCTCCCGCGATCGCGAAAGCGAAAGCGACCTAGGGCTCACACACCGCCGACCCTACTCGGGGGGGGGGGAGGAGGCTGCCTAGGTGCGCAGCGCTTCTGTCCTTCTCCCCCTGGGCTTCTCCGTCCTCGACCTTCCCTGTGAGCCTCGTCGGCTGGAGGCTCCGCCGCGTCTCATCCCTCGTCTGTCCGTCTGCGCGGAGCTGCGGTTTGCTTCTGGGGCTGGTGGTGGCGGCGCTTGGCGCTGGTCTTCTTCCCGGTGGTGCTGTGCGTGGACGGCCGTTTCATGGGTGTTCCCACCCTCCAGACGCCGGCTCTCTGGGGTCGAGTACCTTTTCTCTCTTTTTTTCATTTTCTTCTTGGGTTGCTTTTTCCTGTTTTGTTCTGTTTGCTGGGGCATCTTCCGTAGATGACCGTCGGGCTTGGGGTCCTTGGGTGTGTGTTACAGGGTTAGGAGTCAAACGGGGGGTCGTCCTGGGTTGGTGCTACCGCCCTGCTACCCATTTTCGCCTACTCAAGCTGCTGCTTGAGCTGGGCGGGCGGCGCCGCAGTGGCTGGAGTAGTGGTGGGGTTCCCTGTGCCTCTACCCCCCACCTTTCACCCGCTTGGGACCTCCTTTTCCTTGTGTTTTGCACCTGTTGGGGTTTGGCCGCTTGCCCTTCGTTTTCCTTGGTTGTGCCCCTTATCTATTTGTCTCTTTTCCTGTTTGTGTTTGTCTTTCTGTAGGTTGTTCCCCCTTCGTCCCTCCTAGTCTTGTTTCCCTTAGCCTTAGTTTTTTCTTTGTTTCTGTGTGTAGCTTAGTTTTGCTTATCTCTGTTGGTCAGCTGGTGGTCAATCTTCTGTATGCTCTGGTGTGTCTTTGGTGTGTATGTGATGGTGTTCTTTGCCACTGATGCTTCTTACTCCATTTACGACTTTCTCATGGGCTCGTGTAGATTGAAGGATTCTCTCGCAGACAGCTGCTTTGGACAGCTACAACCAAGGGGGATCGTGCAAGTAATTTACCTACCGCCTCCCAATCTGAGCTTGTGTGTAACGCCGGTTCCTATATGGAGTTATGTTTGGATCTCTGGTGTGAGATTGCTATCTTGTAGATGCCGTATTGCTTGCCTTTAATGATATTGACCTTTTCCTTTCCAAAAAAAAAAGATTGTTAATGTGTATATATGAGGTCAACTGATCTGAAATTATATATACAGGTTAAAAAGAAGACACCCGGAGCACCTAGGCCTCCACCTCCACTTCCTGCATTACCAAGTTGGGTTCCAACTGACCTAAAATACCCGTTAGGTCCTACTTGTAGGGGAATGACATGTTGGCTACGGGCACATAATATACATTGCCCTATAGTTGTTTCTTTAGAAGCAGATTATGCAGGTCAATCATATAGTAGCTCTTTATTTATACAAGATATTATTGAGCTGTTTATGTATGCTTGGTTGAATACATCAATGATAGAGACATGGATAAGGTGAGATCTTATTTATACATCCATATACCTTGTGTAAGATCCGGTGATCTGGTTTCTTATATATTAATGCATACGTAATACATGTTTTGCAGCTACTTAGTCGAAGATCAATGCAAACAATTTGCATTTGATCATGTGGGATTTTTGATTCCATCATTGATTAGTATGGTAGCTAAAGACCCTGATTGTGTTCAACAATACTGTATAGATGCTTTTACAGTTTTTGGTCAGCAAAAGAAGACGATAATAATAGCTCCATTCATTGTCAAGTAAGTTTACTTTATTTATAATTTGGACTTAAGAAAATTCCATTTTTATTGTGCATTTTGAGTTATTAATTTTTAACTTTTTTACCTCTAGCGGTAGACATTGGGAGTTACTAGTTATTGTCCCCGGGACGTTCACTGTTTATTATCTAGATCCTACGGGAAGTACATTGAACACTTAAATTGGACACACATTGAGAATGCCATTGTTCTGGTGAGAAATATTTCATTTTTATATCCGTTAACATATGTTATTACATTACTATTTAATTATGCAATTTACTGTGTTACATTAACATGTACGGGTTTAGATGCATTCAAAAATGCTGGAGGAAATGTCCCAAGGAGAAAGAACCAGCCAATAATTTGGGAGAACGTAAAAGTAAGTTCCCGACTCCAATGTATATATTATTTATGTGATCTGTACTTAGTTGTATTTTTTAATATTTTGTATGTTTCAATTTATAGTGCGCTACACAAGACAATGGCTGGGCATGCACATACTATGTGATGCGATTTATGCAGATGATTATCCGACATGCCACATTGGATATTAATACCATACATGAGGTATTATATAGTCTCATTAGTTAGTATGAAATATATCAATCTTATTTTTATATTATTACTTATATATATACATCATTCTCTTTGCAGGCGTTTAAAATCAACCACACTATAGGTAAATGCTTAAAAAATGTACATGCTCCATATACGATGGAAGCATTAAATGAAGTAAGAGAAGAATGGGCAAAAGCCATACAAGCAGTGGCGATTGTAAGATATAATTGGGATGCTGATAGCGATCCTGAATGATATTTTGTAAATGAATATTTCTGAATGTTTATACATGTATTTGAATGTTTCTACATGTGTGAATGTGAGAATTGAATTGATGTCTGAATGTATCTACTTGTGTGAAAAAATATTTGTTGATTTTGCAGGTTTGTGGCCTGTTTGTAGGCTGATATCAATGGATGTCGTAAACCTGCAGTTCAGAAAACTGAACTGTAGGTTCTCATCCTGCTGACCAGCCACATCAGGCCTGCAAACTGATAATAAAAAAAAATTAAAGTATAGGCGTCGGTTATTTAGAAAACACCATCATCAAAGGCCTATAGCATCGATTATTTGATAAAAACCGACGCCTAATATGACAAACAACCTGACCGTGCAGGAAAGCACGACCGTGGTGGAAAAGGCATCGCTTATTTGTATACAACCGACGCCTATAGTACTAAACACGGCCGTGCAACGAAGCACGGCCGTGCTTCTCCATGTCGTCTGGGCTTATGGCGTCAGTTGTTCAGTTGTTAACCGACGCAGAAAGTGTCCTAGGTGGTGCCCTTTTTTGTGGCACCAACCCTATAGACGTCGGCCAACTATATATAACCGATGCCTATGCGTCGGTTAGAAACCCGACGCAGAAGAGTTCGACCTTTAGCAGCGCCCACATAGGCGTCGCTTGAAAACCGTCGCCAAAGGGTGTTAAACGACCGACGCCAAAGGCCTATTCTTTAGTAGTGGAAGGTGACAAAGTTCTACTTTTTAAATCTTCCATTTGACTTTTTCCTGGAAAACTGCAAATGTGCTGGTCAGGACCGTTCGTGGTAGCAAAGATATACCCGTCTGGAATGATGGAGTTGTTTGACAAGAATGACCCCATGAAAGTCTTCCCAATCAATGGACACTATGTGAAAATATTTTATAAAGATGAAGCTTTCACAAGACGCTCTAAACTAGTCCTAAATGATGCTGAAGCCGCACCTAAATAAGAACCCTGAGTTGGATTTAAGATGTCAAGCTAATGACAAAAACCTTAGTGCCCTTTGAGAGGCAACCCAAGTTTATTTTCCTAGAATAGAACTATTATTTCCCTTCCTTGTGAAAAACATTCTAAACACTATTGTTGTAATAGGGCCCGAATCTGTACACACGCCATGCACACTGACTCTCACGTTTTCTTAGGCACCAACTTTGTTTTTATCGCCTTGATCTATAATACTAATTGAGGCTAGAGATTTACAACGTGGGCCAGTGATTTCTTACAAATCAAGAGCTTTCTACTTCCTTTCTTGAATGATAACCATAGTTCTAGAAGACCGGGGCGAGGTGGCACATGTAGAGGCTCCATATTGATTTTTATACATATTGGGCAACTGTATGGCTTTTACCCATGAACGTGCCGTGCACAGAGGCATATTGGGCACTGCAATCGTGTCACTCAAAATCCTAATGTTTACATGATATGAAACACTTGGTCAAGTGTACTACCTCATATGAGTTTTAGGCGATATCAATTTCTAGTTTAAAGCTAATAAGGTTAACTGTGTCAGACAACATGATGTATAGTCCTTTTTTACATATTGCTTATATGTGTGTTTGTTTGCAAACCTTCTTACACCCGTGTCACGTAGAATGCATGTCGTCTAGTGCATATCAGGTTCCACATGCGGGATAACGTGTCACTCTTTCAGTCTCACAACGCGACGTGATTAGACCAGTTTTGCCTTGCTTAGGAAGACGATTTGCGTACATGCGCGACATGTGTCCCAATCTTACTTCTTGCACCACTCTTTATAGACACCTATATAAGCCTAGAGACGATAACAATGATGGGTTACCAGCTTTCACTCTTGTATCATGCAAGCTCCCATATCACCCAAAGGAACCTCCTCTCCTATCTCAGGTTCCTAGCTCACTTCATTTGCGTGACACATTCAGGCTTCTTTTTCCCAATAACATAAAACCCGATATTACGCAACATTGTCAAGTAGGTCATATCGTGTAACTATATGGCATAGCCATATCGTGCACCACCTATCTGTACTGGGTTTTGTCCTATCGATTTACATCTGCATCACGCCCAAACTGACAGACTGCATGATATCGAGTTTTATCTACTCCGAGTCAGTCGTATCTGGAAAATTTCTACCATCGAATGCATATCGAGTTTTGATAGTATCACACTAATAGTATCGGGTAGGACCGCACCGAATTTCCACACGTCCCCCATATCGTGTTATCTGCATCATTCACACAGGTATCACATAGAGAAGATAGCAAGTTTGCTTAATGCTAACACAACACCTTTCTTTGTGTCACAACCTGATATTGGTTTAGTCATATCGCCCAAGCTGTATCAGGTTGAGCGCTTCATACCATGTTTCACCTCTGTCGGCTTCACGTGTCAAGTTGGCCTCTTATTCTTTCAAGCACCCTAACCCGATACATGATAAAAAAAACTAAAAAATATATATATATATATATATATATATATATATATATATATATATATATATATATATATATATATATATATATATATATATATATATATATATATATATATATCATAATGCTACTTAATGTGTTGATTTCTTCACTTTTCAAATAATGACACGCACCAAGGAGACCGTCGTCCAAGTCGACCAGCATAGCCAGAGGATCACCTCAGAATACACCACAGGGGCCACTGTAGGGCAGAACCACCCTAACCTAGAGTCAACTCAGCCTTCCACTACTAACAAGAGGCATCACATCAAAGTAGATGTGATAGTTCAACTCGTAGAAATAGGGATCGAGGATTTGACCCACTGTTTAGGGTACTTCACTCCAACACATGCAGAGTATCATTGCCGACATACTGAACTGGCGGTGAAGGTCTATCACCCAACGAGGTTCTACCATGAGGCCTTTTCCCGGCAGATTGGGATCTTTGAATGGTTGAAAAACATCCTCGATGTCGTCTGGTCCACAAGATTTTCTTTGACTTCTCTAATTCCTACACCGAGTTGACCAAGGAATTCATCTCCTCCCTCCTACGGGTGTCGAACAACTCTGAAGAGGGAAAAAATTCGGTAGAGGGGATCGACTCCATGCCCTCTTATAAAACACAGAGTATGAAATGATAGAGAAACTGCTCAACAAAATCTTCTCTAAAAACAAAGATGAGTAGAAACTACTGGACTATGGAGCCAGGATAAGAGAGAATGACAACTTCGACGTAGTGAAGTTGTGGAAGGAGCTAACATGCGAGTCTTCCTTAAAGCTTGTTGCAAAGGGGCTACGATCCACTCTTACAAGATAGTGGCCAGCCTCCTTTTCAGAAAATACAAAACCAGCAACCTTTATATTGAAGAGTTGCACATGATCTAGTACATAATGGTGGGAAAGCCAATAAACTTGGGACGCTTCCTCATTAACGAGATCCATCTAATCAAAGACGCCACTAAGGAGTAAACTATGGGAGGCATCATCAACCTGATCGCAAGAGGGATCAGATATCTGAAGGAACCTCAGGCCCTATCGCGAACTCAGGGTGATGATAAGATAGATATCAAGTTCTTCACAAGGGCCAACATTCTAAAGAAAGAGGGTTTCTGACTCTCCTATAGGTACGTAAGAACCAACATTCTACTCCTTCTGCCAAGCTACGTCAACTATGATGTAAAGAAGTTGGTGTTTACACCGGTAGATGTCGAGGCTCTGGTAGTCGATGCAGCCTACTCAGCTTCACCCATCATCCATGAAAAATGAGTCACAAATACGAAGGGGGCCTCCAAGACAACTCACCAAAAAAAGTCCCCAGCAGCCAGCACCAATGACTGCCTCATGGCCAAAATAGATGTTCCAACCAGCACAACCGTACCAACAAGCACAACCGTAAGAGCAGAAACCATTGTTGCTGATAAGACAAATGCACCTACTATAACAGCTATTCCAATCACAACGGTGCAGGCTGCACCTTCCACTACACACCCAGACACCTCTCGCAATAGTGAGGATGCCTTCATCAAGCTCCTAAAAAATGAGCTTAGGTCCACTCAACAAACCTCCACCCAGTCAGCCACGAGGGAGGTTGTCTCGTTGGAGGATGAGGTTGAGAGTCAAGTGACCGATCACCATCCTCAAATGCCACCACCCTCCCCATGTCTCCACATTGAAGCAGAAGATACAATGTCAAAGGCACTTACACCATGCACGGAGGCCACACCTGCACGTACTGTCATGGTATAATCGCCCCTATCTGAAGGCGCGCATTATTAGGGTCGTGCTGCCAAAACAAGGAGCATCTCTAGAAGCCATAGTCGAATACGTTCTCCCCCTTCTTTGGGGAACGCCTTCGTATATGAGTTTGACAACTTAAGAGAGGTAACCAAGTAACCACAGTGCTACATTTTACTCCGTCACCCACAAATTTTGGGCTTTCCACCGACGACTAGGAGTGTACGAGCACCAAATACTAACCCTAGAGGTCGCGCTCAATTGCTTGCAGACTCGAGGAAAGGAGCACACACTTCCACTCAATAAACTAAACAATGCAGGACGCACTCAATTGCTTGCAGACTCGAGGAAAGGAGCACACACTACCACTCGAGGCGATCTCGAAGATCAACATCACCACCAACGTCTTCATCCTCGACATCATCATCTTCTTCTTCTTCGTCTTTGTCATCCTCCATAAATTCTAGCGGTTCGTCTAAAGTATTAAAAATTCCTGAGGAAGAGGTGACCAAGAATCCCATCGACGGGTCCCTAAATAGAAAGAAAGCAACCACGATGTCAATAGCACAACTTATCCTATAAGCAATTTTGCAACTGTGCTAATTGATGGAGCTCAAAAAATCTCAAAGACAAGTAACTCAGAGTGGGGCATGCATCAGATTTTAGAGATCCCAGAGGGTTTTGAATTCAACTATGATGTCTTTCCAGATTTACATTAATGGATAAACTTGATAGGGAGCGAGCCAGTAACAACCAATATGGAAGCTCCACTATACCCACTAAAGGCAAACAATGCCACAGAAGACCTATCCGGCAGTCTGACGGACGACCTCTCTGAAGGAGAAGAAGGTGATCTATACATCTCCATGATAGGACAACCCCCTTGAGGGAAGAACATAGTAGCTGATCAGTTTTTTGTGTCTTTTGAAATACTAATGTTTGAAAAACCTGACTTTGATAGACACGCCATAGGTTACCTAACTTCCCACGACCAACACCTTCTGAACATGGTGCTTAGATCGCAGCTTGATGAGAAAACTATTATCTGGAACAACGGGTACTTCTCCCTACAACGTTGGGCACTTAAAGGAATATTCTTCTCAGAGGTTGTAGTAGGAAAGATCCTCTTTCACATCATGGAAGGTGCAATGATAGAAAATATCGCACTGAAAATAGGCCAGTAGCCAATCTACAATGACACTTCTGCCCTGGCTAGGCGACTGCTAGGAGTATATGAATCACAATCGGTGGTCGACATGTTGAAACACATTGAAAAACACAACCTCAGACTAGTGCTATCCCCACATAAGCACAAGCAGCATTGGTTCCTTTGCATCGTGGATCTCCACTCTCACGACGACACACTCTTTAGCTATTGTACATGGGAGATTCCTCACTTAGATCAGGACTTCATTCATCATGAAGATAAGCTTCTAAAGCTCCTACTACTCCGACTTCACTGGGTAATCAAACAAGGTATCAAATGCCACAATGGTGTTTGGAACTTCTATGCAATAAGAGACTTCCTAGTCCAACAAGACCAGAGTAGTGGTAACAGTGCTTTCATCATCTGACAAAAAAAAATAGTGCTTTCATCATGCTACGAGGCATGGAGCTTCTAAAATCTTTAGATACATGTTGCAACTCAAAGACACAATTTTCTACTAGCTGAGGAGCATCTACGCGGTGGTGTTGATTAAAGACAAGAGCTACTTCTTGGATCTCGAGGTTCATGAATATTTCCTAAAATAGAATCTGATGCCACTCTTTGCAACCAGGCATCCAACCAAGGGAAGGGACCAAACTCTCTCATGTCCAATACCATGGCAGGTTGGGCAAGTAGCTACGGGACCTGCACATGCTGCATGACAATGACAACACATCTGTTTAACCAATAATCCCAGACTCAACCATAAGCAGTTTTACCTGTTCAACCTGCAACTTTCTATCTCAGGAATAGGTCAATCACATCCTGATACATCTTGCTAATTCCAACGTTGCAGACGTCATCTATGAAAAAGACTATGTAGTGGTCCCCACAGATGATCTCAAAGACTTAGTCAAAATAGGTGGGTTCTTAGTTATGACAATGACAATAACTCACATCCCTATATTACAAGCAAGGATCAGTCAACTCTACATCGCACATCCCATGCTATTCAACGATCTTTGCTTAGCTGACGAAACAAGGGAACGCCAGCTGTTTTAACAACAAATCTAGGAGAATTTACTACGCATCATCTTTCTTTCTATATTGCACGACAATCACTGGACACTCATGCTCTACACCAATGATCACGTTGGGATCTTCTACAACAATTTAGATGCCCATATTGATTGGCCTACTAAGTATGCTATCACACCACAAAAGCTCTTGAACGATTAGTAAGAAAATTCTAGAATGAGGTGGTTGCAATGGTAACACCTTATACTGAAGATCCTGGGGCAACCTGGCACAATTTCCATTTCTACCACCACAGTCCACAACAAGCCCCTCTATCAAATGACTGAAGAATATACATGCTTCACTGGATATCCAGTGTGTCAACATTAAGACAAGGCCCTGAAATGCTTCATGACCTCGAATACCACAGCCAAAGAGAACAATACATCATTGAGCTCTTATCCGCTGAAGGCGCACATATCTGATGAACCCTCACTGACCTATAACTACTATTTCCTATTCATCTCACCACTCTGAACAAAGTGTGAGATAAATTTTTTTTTTTTTGGGGGGGGGTCCTTATAGAATCAGTGAGGGAGGTACTCTACACATTTTTCTCCTTTCCTTTCCTTCAGAATACTCCATGTATACATTGCATATAAATGTTTGACAGTAAGAAATATACACACACACCCCATCTGCTATTAAAACTTGTAAAAATTAATTTATCTTAAATACATGTAACAACTTCTATTTTGTTCTCTTTGCACGTAAGGCTATGTACATTTCTACTATGCTCTCTTGAAAATGTAGTCTTAAATGACAAAGACTATAATTACGTCAACTTTGAAAAATAAATTTCTCCTGGCTAAGAAATGTACATTAGAAGGAAAGAGCTACCCAAACAGAAAACTCTCCCTTTTCCTACCCACTAAAATCCCAAAAGAGATAAAAGCCTTATGAGAGTGCATAAAAGCGTGAGACTTGTGCTAAAAAAAAACACACTTGTCTTCTCAAAGGTACCCATCTTTAGGCATGTTAGATATAGGGCATTGGTAGGTAGGATGTGAAATCACTTCTCTAAAGACAACTGGCTTGGACTACAGGGACCACTTTCCCGTTAATGGACCCATACCTGGATGGCCCGATGAGAAGCAAGAAAAACTCAAAAGCTTTAAGCCTTCCTAAAAACCCCACGTTTTACCTCCATGGTTCAAAAGTTTGGTGTGAAAGCTAACTTCAAATAACATGCACCAAAGTCTCACAAAAGTTGGGAAAGATCTATGTTCAATTCAGGCAAAGGAAAAGTCAATTTTCTCATGGTTGGATGTAATTTTCCTCAGGACGTTTTAGAAATCTACTTAACCTTTGTCTGAAGACCATGCCTGGCAGTTAAAAGTATTGTAAATGAAAATTTTAAAATCAGTTTAGTTGATTGTGGAGAATCAAATTGCTATGTTTGGGCGGGGATGATAACACCCATTTTATAGTTGTTAGGAATTATATTCCATCATTAAAATAGCTTCCAAACTCAACTTCCTCTTTGTTATGTTCTATTTATCATGAAAAATTGTGCCCGCTACATTTATGACAATATTTCCCATCTTTTGAATGGATTTCCTATTTTTCTACAAGAAAAGGACAAATGGGCCCAATAAGCCCACCATCAAAGGATATCGGTTCCCATATCCTTCTTTCTTGACATGTTGTAAGAAACCATCACGTGGACACAACTATTTGCTAGGCACATGATATGTCACAACCCACTACATCTTTTACCCATCACGGTGTCAGTTCGTCACACTTACAACCTAGTATAGTCGTAACATGACATGATCACCCAGCGGTGCCATAGCCCGATATGACTTTGACCCGTCACGACAAAACATGGATATTACCACTATGTGACACAACAACAACCCTATCACACATCACCTCCCGATATGCCTTGATGCCCGACAACATAATAGGTCGGCACAGTCACTGTCCTATTGACTACCAGCACAGACAACCTGACCCAGCATAGTGGGCGACAATTGTGACAACCTCATTCAAAGCGCCAGCTAAGGTCATGACTGGCCAGACATGTAGACCAATAAATCTACAACCTCCACCAACTTGTTGCCTATAAATAGAAGCTGCATGCCTATGAAGGGACGGGGTGACTTCTGGGGGAAGCTAGTGCCTAGAGTAAAGAAGTTAGTGTGCCAAGTTCCTAGGAGTTTGCAAAGTGATAGTTAGGTGAGCATACTCCCATCCCGAGAGGGATGGGAGGAGTTCACTTAGAGATCATTTCAGTAGTAGCAGGAAATGCCCAATGATCCTTGAAGCTTCTCTAAGCATGTCGGGTTTCTATCTGAGCTCAAACCTGAGACGGTCCACCTAGATAGAACAACCCGACACATAGAACCCAAGAGTTGAGATAGTGCCAACCCGACATGTATATTACCCGATACGGTCCCTTTGTCTGTCACGATTGCAACCCAACATGGTTGTATCATGTTGAATTCATATCCCGATATGATCACTGCCCATCATGGTTGCAACACTATACAGTCAGCAACCCAACACGATTGTAACCCGATATAAGTACAACCCGGTATCGGGTTAGCAGTATCCCAAGCGTCAGCTACTGTGCATATCGGTTTCCTAAATCTATCTTCCTTTTACAACATTTACTTTCATTCACTACAACATTATAACCAAAATATTATCTCTCTTATATGATTATTAGAATGTGTTGAGGATTTCTCATATCATTCTGTGTATGGATTTATTCTGTTGAATGATCTCTTTCTAGCATCTGAATTCTAGTCCCTTCTTTCCATTACACACTTTTGACTAGCTATCAAATCACGTTTCCTATTTAGACTTCTTCGAGAGAGGAAAGTCATGAACTTCTAGAGCTCAGTCTATTTTGAGTGTACGAGAGTACCTGGGACCAGAGCTGCATCCAGTTTATTTCCTGCATGAGTCCGTATTTGGCCCCCTTGAGAGAGGTTTCTAGTACACAGTTCATTGGCACTTTCTTTGAGAGAAGAAGGCGTCGGGTGTAGACCGCTGCTGCTTGCTTTGTTAAAAGTATTCTTTCTTCATGCTTGCCTAGATGATTGTCATTTCTCTTCATTTTTTCTTTAGTAAACTACCCTAAAAACTACTAAACCCTAAAATACCAAAGCCCTTATCTTTCTGGTAACTCCCCTTGGATATATATTTTAGTTTAATTCTTTCAATTCTTTTCGGTTGTGCTTTCTTACACAAACCTTATCCCTTGTCTTTTTGATGAATTAAACAACTAAAACTTAGGTTCCCAAGTTCTATTCCCCCTCATCCCTGTGTTTGACCCCGAACTTCTACTTTGACCCCGTATTAGTTGCAAGTATCTTAAACATTCGGGTATTATAAATTATAAAAGTTTGACGACCTAGACCTGCTTCCTTCTCCTTTTTGGAACCACATTTAAGGCTGGTCAAAGAGGCACATCCAGAATTGAGGGGATGGGTAGTCCCTCTATCCTTCATCCCACCATGTATATATATATATATATATATATATATATATATATTGTGCTAGATGTGTGAATCAGTTGATTGTACCCCATGTTTGTTCTTAAATAGCAAAGCTTGTTGTTGAGGAAGTAATTAAGTACTTTCCTCCTATATTTCTCCCTATAAAGGTTATTAAGCTTTTTATTCTATAAATCCCATTGTTACGAGAAGAAACTCTCCACTTCCTATAAAACATGGATTAGGAAATATTGGAAAAAGAGAAAGAAAAATAACATCTTTTCCAACTTTTATTTGGGCTTTGAGATTTATTGGAAAAACCTTATCTCTCTTTGATACATTCCTTCAGTTTATTATCTTTATTCCATATAATACTCACTTATTCATTTTCCTAACTATATTTAGTAGTTGGGATTTTTTGGCATGTATTTCCCATACATAACTTGCTCCTAATATTTAAAAAAATCCCATTATCACAAGCAATATCCCTGTTCTACCAATTTCTAGAATTCTTTTCCTTCTGTAATTATTTTCATGTATATTAAAAGTCATATCAAAATCATACTAATTGATGTCTCTAAACATGTGTTGTGACTCTTATCTAGATAAGTATTCTTTAAATTATCTAAATGTCATAAATCTTATATCCTTTTGGAAGCTTGCCCAATATTCCATAATTCCATTTTTTAACAAACCGTAAAGTCATTATCTTTTAGTTATACACAAATTCCTTTCATTTATTTAATTTGTTACACATGGATATATTTGTAAAGAAAATATTCTCATGGGTCTCACTTGGGCCACGAATTACACCCATGCCATAAAAATGACTTCACTATTCTATCTATAAATGTCATTGGAGAAATTTTACCAATGTTGATGAAGAATACATGACCAATGTAGTGTTATTTAAACAACATTTTACTATTTTACTATGGTAATTTATGATTCTCACACAACATTTGTGGTCATTCCAAAAGACACATATGCCTCCGACAAATCCTTGGGCTTCCACCCAAAACAATTTAGTAAAACCTAGTATTGTAATAGTTTGGGTAGTTTTGATCCCACTCAACCAAGGATCGATAATGACCATAGTCTTAGGTCTATATGATGACATCAACTATTTAAGGTTACAGTATATTTCCAGCTTACAAATACCACAAATTTTCCAACACATTATGTCCAACATTAAGTTTACAATGGATTGGTTGTACAATGGCTCCAGAAGCCTCAGGTTGTTTGTTTTCCTTTTTGGCATTCGCGTCTCAACTATCTTCACTTTGTAGAAGAGGTGTTGTAGCCTTTGATGTATAGTCTTGAGTTTAAAGTGGTTCATTTATAGGTATGTCTTGGTCAAGTCTTCTCGGGCTTCTTCTCCATGGCTCAGATGGTGTAGTTGTGTGATTTTTCCCATACATTGCACTTGCCTTATCTTCTAGTGGAACATGTTATTCTTGTAGCTAATGCTTTGTTGGTTTCATTGATTGTTTCAATTGAGTATGTATACTTGTTTTTCCCCAGATGACAATAATTGATATCATTTCTTCTTCCTTGTCAACATCAATGACCAAAAATACCTCCACAATTTTGTCTAATTATGGATTTCACAACAATAGGGGTTGTTTTAGGCAAGTTGGAAGTGGTCAACTTTTCCCGCACATTTTTTGTTATGTTCTTTAGCACCTCACTACTATGATCTCCATTCTCTCCTTTCTTCATTTATTCTTCTTCCTCGAAACCTTCTCTGATTTCCTGGTTGCATCTGATGTACCTGATGTAGAAGTATCCTTCCCTACCTCCATCTCTAGGGTTATAATTAAGATATCCTCCTCAGCTAGACTGTCAAATATGTTATTTGACCTCAGTTCAGTAGGTTTCTCAATATCCTTTGTATTTATTTTTCTCCCTCCTTTGTATCATTGGGTTTTCCATGTGTTTCTTGTATGGTTGTTCCCTATTGTAGCCTCTCATCTGCCTTTGTTTGTCTCTTCCATTTCACCATCTGCATGCCACTATTGTGCCCTACAATTCTTAGATACATAGCCTTCATGCCCACACAAGGCACATATCCATGGAAAACCCTCGTACACCACTTCATATTCCACCCCATTGTTGAGGATAGATGTGAACAAATCTTTTGTGGTATCTAGTTCTAGGTCTAGCTAAGAGAACTTACTTCTAGTAGTACTAGTTTTGTGATTATCCACCTTGATAATCCTCCCTAATGCTAGTTTAATATACTCGATAATCATTGGTAAATATAGGTGGAGTGGAAAACTCAATATATGTACCAACTATGCAATCAACTTCAGATATTCGTCTCTTGCCATGAACGTAGGTTTTGGCCAAATATCTTCCATGGGCCTCCCGTAAGGGCTTCCTCTAAGTCACTTCTGCAAGACAGCTGAATCAAAAAGTGCCCCATCTCAAGTTTGTACATATCAAACCTTCTTGTAATCTTCCATACGAGTTTAAGATGGTCTTGCATGTCATGTACCCTATGTTAGAGAAACTACAACATATCTCCATGGTCTCTTCAAGGCCTCTTTTGCATATGGTATGATAGATAGTGCATGCCTTCCTTGTATCTCCCCTAATGTAACATACTTCACTGAGAACCTCTGTTCAAAAAAAATATTGAGGAAGTAATCATTCTTACTAAATTATTGTAGTCATGCTACAATGCCGCTAAAAGGTAGGACTTGCTCCATCCTGTTAGGGCTGATAGGTGTCATCTTTTCTAGTAGATCCATAGTATTTTCCTCCTTTGTTGTAATTACTTCCCCAGATGATGTCATGTCCATGCATTTTAGATATGGAACCGTGACGTCACCCTCCACCGGTGTGCCTCTAATTCCCATATAGTTGAGGTACAAACCAATCTCAGATATTGTAAACTCGACCTCATTATAATGTGCAATCTTGGTAGGGATATTCCCCACATTTCCTCATGTTTTGCTTGTGGTCCACCATAATCATGACTGTCATTTTTCCCTCCATGTTCTGCCTCGAAATCAGTTTCCGATCCGCACCGCCTCTACCGCCAGATCCCCCATGCCATCTAGGTTTCCCCATATTTTTTTAATCTCAGAAATAGATAAAAGACTAATATCAATAGTCGTTGTTCATGGATAATTGAACAAAGAAATACAACTAAAGGATAGAAAAGAAAAAAGTCACTCTGGTAGGGTTTCTCATGTGCGTCGGTGCTCTAGGGGTCGAGAAGGCCGTGGAGGTAGGGGAAGATTTGGAGGCACACGACCACCAGACGGTAACAATCCAGAAGACACAAGGTACGATGCGATGGAAGGTGTGGATAGAGAGGAGGGAATTAGGGATAGCGGGGGGTACAAACACCATGACCAGACATGGAGCCTGGAGGGACGGTAGGGGTAGACACTACAGGAGCCCATAAACACAAGGAAGGAGGTGTTGCTGGGGCTGAAGAACAGAGTAATAATCCTTTACTCAAAGCGACGACAGTAAACAAAAGTCATGCACAACAAGAGATTTGGAAAAGGATGGGAATCACCTTTAACTACAAGACCAGAGAAGAGAACAAAGCCGGAAAGGAGGCCTCAGAAGGAAACACAATTAAGGTTGGGGTGACATCAACAACCGTCTTGGAGCATTTTCCTGTACTTCACACTCGGGTACCAACATTGACTTAGGGGACCGGGAATGAAACAAGGAAGATCGTCTCCTAGAAGGACATTATGGGAGATGGAGAGTAGATTGGGGAACTTCTATTTCTAGGGTTTGATGACCCTAACGTTAGATGGGAGAGGAAGTACATAAAAATGAGCATGGTGGATGGTATGCCGAATTTCGAAATAGAGGGATGCAAGTTTGAAGAACTGGTTAAACCATGGACGTATGCGGTGGTAGTTAAAGTCATTCTAAGGAATATCAGATTCATGACATTGCATGCTAGTATACAAATGATATGGAGGCTGCAAGGTGCTTTTCACCTCATTGACCTAGAAGACAACTATTTCATCGTACATTTGGTGAGGGAAGATGACTACTTAACTGCTCTAATGGGAGGACCATGGCAACTGATGGGTTTATACCAAAGTGTACAACCATGGGATAGATCCTTGTCATTGTCCTCTACAAACCGAAAGTTCATGGTTATTTGGATTAGGATTCCAAGGCTACCGATATTTCTCTACCAGAACCAATTTATGGAGTAGGTGGGGGATATGATAGGGACGACGATCAAAGTTGACACGAACACAGATCAGAAGAAAAGGGGGAAGTTCGCAAGAATTGCGGTAAGACTTGACACTAACAATTCGTTGGTACCCGAGATTATTGTACTAGGACAAAATATAGCGTGGAGTATGAAAAACTTACGAGCATCTACATGTTCTGTAGTAGAATCAGACACATGGAGGAGGTGTGTAGTGAAAGGAAGGCAGCCATTGAAGCGCACACAAAGGTAGGGAAGCAAGTGGAAGGAACAGAGGCCCGACCTAACCCACTAGGAAAATTCACTGAATCCTTACATGCAAAGTCATTTGTGAGATGACCAAGGAAGAAGGAAGTTCAGGGGCAGAAAAAGGGGGTTGTCACCCATAACAAGTATGGACATTTAGAAGTAATTGTGAAACTGGTAGAGGAAGCGGCAGTGACATAACCTGGAACAAAACTTGGGTACAGGTGATGACAATGGAAAGTGGTGAACAAGAAGAAGAGGCCAGCGGAAGAGTCCATCTGACCGGCGGCAAATGTGGGTCTCCAGAAGGAGAGGCAGACAGGTCCTAGAAAGGGCACACATAAACACCCGGCAATTGCAATTGATGGGGAGGACACAGTTGTAATTCTGGAGGACGAGGCAGGGGGTATTGAAGGTCTAAAATTCACTATGGGTGGCACGCAAATGAAGTTTGGTATAGTAGGTAATCCAAGCAAATCAATTCTATTTGGATCATTGGTAGGAGTCCATCTCAGGAACCAGAATATCCTAAACTCTAAGGACCTTACGAAGAATGTTCCAAGGAAGAAGAATACACAAGTAGGCAATGTAACAGAGTTGAATGAACCGGGTGAAGAAGACCCAAGCACATCTGCTATGGTTACTTAATGATAGTGGCAACCTGGAATGTACAGGGTATCTGCAAGAAAGATACTCAAAACACAGTATGTGATCTTACCAAACTTTACAAAATTGATGTTTTTGCCATTTTTGAACTGAGAACAAGTGGAGTTAATGCTGACAGAATAGTGAAGATGTTAGGATACGATAGATCCTTTCGAGTGGAAGCAACTGGTGTCTCAGGAGGGAACTGGGTGATGTGGAAACACATGCTAGTGGAGATGAAGATCATGGCTAGTCAAAAATAGTTTGTTTACTGTTGAGTTAACAAAAAGGAAAATCTAACGTTCGTATATGCGAGCACTAAACAAGCAGGGAGAAGGCTACTATGGGGGCATCTTCACACCATAGCGACAGGTACAGAAGATCTGTGGCTTGTGGTGGGCGACTTCAATGTTGTGTTGAGAGAAGATGAGAAGGTGGGAGGAAAACCTCTTATAATAAGCAGTTCTAGAGAGTTTGTGCAGGGGCTGATGGAGGCAATCCTAGAGGATCTGGGGGCATTAGGACCAAAAATGATGTTTAGAAGGGGATGGTTGACGAAATGCCTTGACATGGTAGTGGAAAATCAAGAGTGGGAAAAGCCTATCCATCTATGATGGTTAGGGTGTTGTCCCGTGTCAATTCAGACCAAGCCCCGGTCCTCATCACAACGAAGGAGAGAACTAGAAATTCAATCTACAAACCCAAAACAAGCATATCAAGGAATTGAAGGGAATCATTCCAAGAGTTTCTACAACACAACTGGGACAATCAACTATCTTATCAGGAGGCGGTGGCAAAACTAATGTTGAATTCGATCAAGTGGCACATCAAGGAATGAAGGAAAACATGCTTAAAAAGAACCAATATCTTGTTGGAAATTGGCAAGCTTCAGGAGATAGTCATAGGGATGGGAGATCATGACAAAGAAGAAAGGATAACAACATTGGAAAATGAATACAATGAGATACTACACATTGAAATAGAGGAATGGAGACAAAAAGCTCATTGCGACTGGATGAAGGAAGGGGACACCAACACAAAGTTCTTTCAGGCGTTAGTCAAGGCGAGGAGGCTAAGGAATACCATCACAAAGCTCAATAACGGCAAAGGTGAATGGGTGGAGGATGAAGCAGGTGTGAAGACAACAGTGTGGAAGTTCTTCCTTGATTTGTTTACTAGAGAGGATCGATGGATGAATAGGGAGGGTTGTTCTGAATGCATAGGTTTTTTTCCCTCACTTGAGGAGGAGGTGAGAACTAGCATGGGACGCATACCAAGAGAGGAGGAGATCAAAGGAATTCTACTGAAGATGAACCCTCTAAAGGCCCCTGGTCCGGACTGGGTGGATGTCAGGTTTCTATAGAGAAACTGGAACCATATCGGTGGCTCAATTTCACGAATCATAGCTAGTTGTTTTGCGGGGAACCCAATCGAAGACAGCATGGCTAATTCCATATTGGTGTTGATCCTAAAAATGCCGACTCCCGAGAGTTGCAACAACCCACGAACAATTACTTTGAATAATGTAGGGCTCAAACTACTATCCAAAGTCATCATGGAAATAATCAAGCCATATCTTCCAGATTGGATTTCCCTACTCAAAGTAGTTTCGTCCCTGGTAGAAGGATAACATACACCATTATGTTGGTACAAGAATCGATACACTCCATGAGAATAAGAATGGGGAATAAATCTACCATGGTGATAAAGATAGATCTCTCATAAGCATATGACAAGATGAATTGGGATTTTATTCTGGACACTCTATACAAAATTTCTATACCACATAATCTGATTAGATTAATCATAAAAATCATCACGGCTGGGGATATATCAATCACTTGGAATGGAGAAAATTTGAGACCATTCCAAGCATCATGTGGGGCCAAACAGGGTGATCCATTATCTCCATACATCTTTGTGCATTGTTTGGATAGATTGATCCATGAAATATTCAAAGAGGAAGTATCTGGAAGATGGATACCCTTTCATGCTACTAGAAGGGGCATTGACATTTCTCATATTTGCTTTGGTGATGACCTGATATTATTTGGAGAAGCCACTGAATGTCAAGCGCGCACCATGATGAGAGTTATCAAAAAGTTTGAATGCGCTTTCAGACAAGCACTAGATAAGGAAAGATTGACAATTTTTTTCTCCAAGAACATAGGGATCCAGTCAGAAAGGTGATATTCAAAATTAAAAGCATTAAGTAAACAAGCAATTTAGGGAAGCACTTGGGGATTCCAATTATATATGAACGATCTACAAAAGATCTATATCTAGACATCATCAATAAAGTGGAAGCAAAGATCTCCTCATGGGTGAACAAATCACTGTAACTAGTAGGTAGAGTGATGCTGATCAAGTTAGTTCTGAATACCATGCCTATCTACACGATGCAGACAACATGTCTTGCGCTGGCAGTGTGCGACAACATTGACCAGGTGGTCAGAACGTTCCTATGGAAGGGGGCCTCACGGAAACAAGGAACCCACCTCATGGGATGGAACAAAGTGATAGCAAGGAAAGACAAAGGTGGACTGGATATTTTGTCCGCCATGATCCAAGATGCAACATTACTGTAGATAACTATCTTGGAGTTCATGACAAATCGTACAACATCATGGAAGGTGATTATGAAGGAAAAATATATGCATAAAATTAACCTAGGATTGTCCTATACATCACGTTTGTGGAGGGTGATAACTAGGCTACAAGAAACACTACAGCCAGATGTGGGGAAGATCATTCTATCTGGGACAATCACAAATGTATGGAACGAGAAGTGGGTAAATGGAAATAGTAAACCACTACTGAAAGAACATGCGGTGATTTTGGATGAGCTCAATGATCTTACGGTAAGCTCGATGGTGGATCTTAGTGTCAAGTGGGACACCAGTTTCACGAGGAAGTGTCTCAAGCAGGAGTCAGTGGAAAGCATTATGGACATGCCACCGTTGGACCATGCAGTGGGGAGTGATGAGGTCATCTACATGAGGGACACAAAAGGGAGATTCATAGTTAAGGGGGCATACCACAACCTGTAGAAGACAAGCTCTATGAGAACATATGGATGATGGTAGACTTTGTGGAAGATGGAGGTACCCCAACATGTCATGATACTGATGTGGACGACCTTACAAGGAGGTATCATGACAAATGAAGTGAGAACAAGGAGAGGCTTCACTGAGGATGACCAATGTCCATGATGCAGGAACGGGGTTGAAACAACAATGCACACCTTTGTAACTTGTGCTAAAATCAGAATGGTATGGGATCACATACAAACTGCAACCAATACCGAAATGCATCGAACACAACATTTTGGAAACTGGATTAATCTAAACCAAAGGAAGAAGAAACAAAATGAGGAGTGGAATGTTTGGCTCGCCATAGGTATATGGAAGATCTGGCTGGACAGATGCAATGGAGTGTTCCAAAATAGATGGTCAGAAGCAGAGAAGCTAATTGAAGCTATCCGACAGGAGGCAGGATTATGCAAACATGCCTTCAACAAGGGTAACAAGGAAATTACAAGAGTGGCAAATATAAACCAACGTTGGGAAAATACATTCAGGGGACAAGTGAAACTAAACATTGATGTTGCAGTGAAAATAAGAAAGGAAATCATGGCCACGAGCTTCGTTATCCGAGACCATGAAGGGAACTGGCAGGGAGTGACTATGATAGAGGGTCTGTGATGGACACTTTGCAAGATGAGATATGGGTGATTAGAACTGGACTCTAGGAATGTCAGTAGGGCTTCAACAAAATCTTGGTGGAATGAAACAATGAAAGCCCAATCAAAATGATAGAGTAGAGGATGGACATCCCAGCAAAGTACATAGCAGAATACAATCTCATCCGGAAGATTAGATTGTCCTTTGATGTCATAGTGTTTTAGTTTAGAAGAAGGTCATGTAATAAAGTGGCAGATACCATTGCTAGATGGAGTCTATGCCAAGAAGATCGTAGGGGTAGGTGGACTCAGTGTCCAGCTTTCCTCACTAAATCGGTGAGGGAGGAAGCTACACTGAACCAAAATCGTTGTCTGAGTCTGAATGTACCTATACTGGGTAAATAAGTTGAGTAATAAATTTCCCAGGTTTAAAAAAAATCATTGTTCATGTATTATATAGAGTGTAAGGTTGATACTTGTAAAGGTACTATACTCATTCAATATACTAATATGTTTTAGATTATGAGTGTATATTACAAGATGATTCCATGAAGGGTCATAATGAGCACTAGGATTTTCCTCATAAAACTAAGGTGGCGTACTTGTGTGCGTAACTATTATATATATTATTTTACTCTATTGATCCATTATGTATGATTTTTGAGTGTGGTATATGTCAAGTATTTGATGTGTGAATATATATTGTTTGAAACAATATTTTTTTCTCACTTAGAATTGCACAAAAGTTTATCTTAATATATTTTTCTTTTTTAATGGATGTAGAAGGAACAAGACAAATGTATATATACATCTCTAATGATGTTTAGATTTCATTTCTTCATTTTTCAGTGAAACACCTATGATATATGTTCAAAATTATGATAAACCTAACGAATATGATCAACCTTCCCCAAATTAAGATTCAGTGGGTAATCTAGGAGTGATGTCACATGTATAATAAGTCTCTCTTAAATAGGAATGACTTGACACTAAAACTCAAGCTTAAATTCACCTAGAAATCACATTTACCTCAATCTATGCCATATATTTCTATGATAAAATCTCACTTATCTCCATCTATTGCATTAATCTTTATGTTATATCCCAACACCATAGAAAACGTTATCCCCACTAAATTTCTTGTTACCCAACTAATAGGATCCAACACCAAAATGACATGACTTGTTGGTCTGATCGTCCACTGTCATTTGAAAATATTGAATGCAGTATCTTTGAATTGGTCTTAATAATTTTAGGTATTTTGGTATATTAACAAAAGATTTTTTTGGTGTCGGTTGCTTCCTCACCTTAGCGTCACTAGGGCTTCTTTCCCCAGAGACAACTGGCTAGGGGGAGGGGGTTTTGGCCGCCGCAAAGTGGTGCCCCTCTCCCCCTCAGCCTCTTCTCGCTCGTCTTTAGCAGGGTCTCTTCTTCGGGTGGCGCGTGGGCATTGTTTCTTTGGAGGAAGAAAATTTCTTCCTCCCTGTCATGGAGCCTGGCTGCGATGAGTTTCCTACCTCCTTTCTCTTTTACTTGCTTTCTATTTAGACTAGGTTGTTCTCTTAATTTGTCTATGTCACTATTAATCGTCGCTTCTTTCTCTTCTCGTAGTAGATTTCTCTTTCTCTATCAATTTTGTTGTGGTGTTGTATGGAAGCAAGTACGTGGGAAATATCCTTTTGGAACACCGATTTGGTGTAGGTACTCTACCATATATACATACTCAGGATGAAGATATTCCTCATAGAAAACTGTGTTAGCCAATGAAGGAGAGGAGGGATCTATACATCATTGTTCTTATCAAATTTTGATGAGTTTTTGTGGTGGTTTGTATGTGTTCTTGATCTTTATGTGGTCTTTTATTTTGTTTTTCACCTCATGTAGATGATGTATGGCTCCTCCATAATGAAATTTGTTTGTTTAACTTAAAAAAAAAGGTATTTGGGTGTATTATTACATGCAAATGTAGATTATTCCATTTTAATAAACTATGAAATCCTAGTCTTTCTTATCAAATCATCTCCTCATATTCTAACCTATGCTAGTGCAATTGATCATTCAAAACAAATATCTCAACATAAATAACTTACTTTGTTTTCTTTTTAATATGATTAATACAATATATAGTTTTTTTCCTGACCTCAAGGTTGAACATGCATGGATTAAACCACGCAATTCCAGCTAGATATCCACAAACCACTACCATCCATCCATGTGATTTTGGGGATCTAATACATATTTCAAAATAGACATGTATAGTGGCTACAAGGACATGGTATTGTAGGGTATATAAGCCAATGACATCCTCCATCCTCTAGGATATTTGTATATTTTCTGGAGAATATGTTGATAACCTCCTATTTTAGTAGTTTATCTTAGTCTTTTTCTTTAGTTTTCCATACTCTTTTTACGTTTATACGGTACATAAACCTAATTTTCCCCCTTTTTGTAAATACATCATCAAACTAACCTTTTCCTTTTACACTTGCAGAAAGAGCACAAAAAAATCATAAAAGAATAAACCAACCTCAAGGCCGAGTGAAGCCAAACGGTCCCAAGACCGCATGGAGTTCAAACGGTCCCGAGACCGAGTGAAGCCAAACGGTCCCAAGACCGCATGGAGTTCAAACGGTCCCGAGACCGCATGAAGCCAAACGGTCCCAAGACCGCATGGAGTTCAAACGGTCCCGAGACCGCATGAAGCCAAATGGTCCCGAGACCGCATGAAGCCAAACGGTCCCGAGACCGCATGAAGCCAAACGGTCCCAAGACCGCATGGAGTTCAAACGGTCCCGAGACCGCATGAAGCCAAATGGTCCCGAGACCGCATGAAGCCAAACGGTCCCAAGACCGCATGGAGTTCAAACGGTCCCAAGACCGCATGAAGCCAAACGGTCCCAAGACCGCATGGAGTTCAAACGGTCCCAAGACCGTTCGACACCAAACAATCTCAAAACCGTTTGACGCCAAACGGTCTCAAGACCGTTTGACGCCAAACAATCTCAAGACCGTTTGACGCCAAACGGTCTCAAGACCGTTTGACGCCAAACGATCTCAAGACCGTTTGACGCCAAACGGTCTCAAGACCGTTTGACGCCAAACGGTCTCAAGACCGTTTGACGCCAAACGGTCTCAAGACCGTTTGAACCCAAACGGTCTCCAGACCGTTTGACCTCACTCAAGGCCTATAAATAAGACCTCAAGGGCCATCCCTGAGAAGAGTCCAGACGTCCAGAGGCTGCCTCTCTAGTACCAGAACAACTCCATCCACCGCCCGAGGCTGCCGGTCTGAGACTCACGTTCCATTACAAAGCTACCTTCTCTCTCATCAACAAAGAAGGTGAGAGGGGAAGATCCGTTGTCAAGCAAGCCACGAAGGGTGGAAATCGTTGCTCTCTCCACCAAGGGTTCAACCTTCTCTCCTCAGTGAAGATGATGTTCTTTCTATCTCTTCTTGCCTCCTCCTTTGTTGCTCCCTCTATGAGGAGCGAGTAGTTCCATCCACTGGGGCGCGGGGACTAGCCCCGCTGCCCATGTCTTGTACTTTGTACTAAAAAGATGTTATCCTTTCGTTTTAATACTAAATCGTTCCATACATGCTTGAATGATGG
This sequence comes from Alisma plantago-aquatica, assembly GCA_963693085.1. Classification (NCBI taxonomy): domain Eukaryota; kingdom Viridiplantae; phylum Streptophyta; class Magnoliopsida; order Alismatales; family Alismataceae; genus Alisma; species Alisma plantago-aquatica. The sequence goes on from OY856411.1 coordinate 1,474,869,401, forward strand.
CCACGTTCTTGTATGCATCTATTGTCTTTTGTTGTGGTTTGTCTACGACCGCTCTCGAGACTCGAATACCGATTTAGTGTTGGTTTCTGGTGTGTGTATCCACCACGCATCCGTTTCGGTGTCTAGGAGTGTATCTCAAAGAGTGGAGTAAACTCACTATCATCCTTTGCACTTCCATCTGTATGGAAGTAACCTTGGTAAGTTGAGGAACACGCTTTGCGAGGGGAATGATGTAAAGCATGTGACCATTTGATCGGGAATGGCTGGCGTTGCAACATTCCTGCACTTCTCATAGCTAGGTTATCCGAATAGGAGACTAGGCCTACAAAGATACTTTTCAATTTGATAATTATCGCTCGCTTGTTAGTTCTAGATGCATGTTTCATGAGGTTGAGTAAGATTCTCTCTTTGGAAGACTACATATCTTCATTGACACGTAGAAATGTACCGAATGAGAGCTACTTAACCCTTGAAGGATGCGATGCATTGCTCTTGTCTTATAAGGCATTGGTCTTGTGGAACATTGAAGGATGCAATGCATCGCTCTTGTCTTACGAGGCATCGGTCTTGTGGAACATCCTTGGATGCAATGCATCGCTCTTGTCTTATAAGGCATCGGTCTTGTGGAACATCCATGCATCTAGCTTATAAGTCTTGCTTGCTTAGTACATATACAATGCATGTGTAGCGGTGGTAAAAACCTGCTTAACCCCAGTGATTCATCATCATTTGTTAAATCTTAGTTTTACCTGCTTTATTTACTTTTCATGCTTTAGTCTAAAAACCAATCAAAATCCAACCTTTTGATATAAGTGCCAATTAGTAAAATAACTAAGTGAAGTGCTGTATGTTTTCCATCTTGTTGCTTGCAACAAGACCGTTGTCTTTTGGGTTCGATCCTAAATCTGTACTATGATAAGGCTTCCATACTCTTATGGGGTTGGAGTTGTTATCTAAGCACCAGTTCTAGGTAAACCTAGGGAAGACATCAATCCTCTCTAGGGTTTTTGGTGATAGAATTCTGGGACTCCCATTGGAAGACTGAAAATCTTTTGGTGTAAGTCCTAGCTCCATCATATGTTCTGTACTTGATACAGTGGGTATACCACAATTTACAAAATTTATCATAAGATGGAGCAACTTTGCTTAAACGCAAAGACCACTATCTTCCTTTTGCACACTAGGACTAGTGTGTGTCAACCATTTAAGATTTTTCTCTTTGTCTTTGAAGAATTGTACTCATCATTCCATTTCATATATCATATTTTGCATTTCCACTTTTTGTTCCACATCATTAAAGACCATTGTTCAATTTTGTATGGTCCCCCACAAGAAAATAACCATTTCACCCTCTTACAAGTTGTATGGAAACCCGCTCACATGGATAATATGATGTATTCAAAATGATTGGTAAGTGGTGTGTATGGATTCCAAAAAATTTCTATATATAAGGTTGAAACCCAAAGAACTTGTTGAATTCATATTAACTTGTTTGTTCGATATGAACTCCCCTATGTAATTGTTATAATGTAAATTCCTTGTGTATACTACTAACAAATATCATTTACATTGGACTATGGGATTACATGGGATAAACATATATAAGGAAATATCTATATATATGGTAGACATATAAGGAAACCGATAGAAACTACATGTAATAAACGTACCACCCTTTAACTCAGGTGGATCAAAGAGATCGATTTTGTAAGTTTGTATTTTTTGATTTCATGTAGTATATTTTTTGTGAATCCGTATGAAATCTAATCTATGAAGTTTATGATGGGTAGAGTGGTGATGCTTTCTAATTTTTTTTTCATATAAGGTGATACTCTATCTCTATGTTCTTAATCCTATCAAAAAAATTGGTTCACTAGAAATTCATATGGTCCTCTTCTTGGAATAAAGATAGGTGTGTCATTCAAAATGATAACCGACTTATCCTATTAAAGTCAATAGATGTACATAGTTTCTTTTATTATGTCACACATTGATATATAATTTGTCTTATTGGATTTTAGAGACCAATGTCTTGTTTAAAGAAGACAAAAACCAATGGTGGAGCATCTAGTGTTTGAAAATAAAAAAAAGTCACCATCATTATTCACACACAGGGTAAGATTGTTCAAAGAGCTGATAGTGGAGATCAGGTAGTTGTTTCTTGTATGTAAAATATGGTACTAATAATATGAGGATAGAAGACACTTTGAGGAATTTTCAGGCCTAGTGATGCACATGTGTAGTTGTCCCACTAGTTTTTCATATCTAGTAGCATCAAGCAATAACTCTCCATCAGTTGAACATAGTTTCACATGTAGATAAAGAGGTTTGTATGCATGTGATAAGTTAGATATGTTATCATGCCCAATGAAATCTGATACAATATTTCTTTGTGAGATCATGATTCCTTACTACCCATTGCAAATCTATACACCTAGAAAGTAGTGAAGCTTTCCAAAAAATTTCATCTAAATTTTTGAAAGATCTAATTATAATTCATCTATTCTTATTTCACCATCTCCCATGATGATACTGTAATCCACATATAAGATAAAATAAATTGTATTTGGGGTATATTCTACACACAAATAAAATAATTGTATAAGATTTAGGCATATCTTGTGTAGGTGATACCTTGTCTGAAGAATAAAAACCAGACCATGGATATCTATTTGATTTCATAAAGGGTTCTCATCATAAGAAAAACATGAGAATCATATGCTACTAGGTGGAGTAGGAAGTAACTATTAAATGAAGAGCAAACTTGTATATCCTGAAGAGTAGTAAGTAATTATTAAATGAGAATAAAAAATATTTGGCCAAAATCTATGTGGGGTACTTCTTGGACATAGTTTAAATCACTATAAGAAAGGTTTTACACATCATTTGTACTGATATCATATATGATTTCAATTGAAGATGCTAGAGATGCTACATGGGTAGCCTCAATGCATGCTAGTTTTCACACAATAGGAGGCTGAATGTAGGAAGCCTCAATTCTCATGGAAGGATTGTTGGTGTGTATGCCCCGAGAGCCAATCATGGGATGATTGGTGGGATACATTAAGATTGATTTGATAAACATCAAAGGCAAGCTTCCAATTCTTTCTAGTTATGTCATATGAGATAATGATAGAATAGATTGAATGTCTAGAGAATGACAATACTCAATGACATATGCTTTTAGGTTAAGGACCTGAACAATAAGATCATACATATGCTAAGAGTTTGTACATTCTTATTATGTCTCTAGTCGGATGTCATTGTGGAAGGTAGATAGACAACAATGACACACAAGAGTAGATTGTGGTGTTGGTTGATGATAGAATCTCGTTAGTCATAATATGGAGATATCAAACCAAACACATAGGTACTTGTTAGAGAACAAGTTTACCCGACAAACCCACTGTGAGTTTGACACATGGAACCATGACATGGTAGTCACAATCAGTTCTCACAATGATGGTGGTGAGTGTGATTCTTTGACCTGAAATCACTACACTCAACACATGTCATTGGGTACACTTTGACATCATCAAATGCAGTCCTAAAACATGGGTTGTTATAAAGGTGATGATTGGGTGACTTTGACAGATGGGGCTTTTGAGGGGTGAGTGATAGATATGGGATTTGTCCCTCCTGAGGGAGTTTGATATCCATGGCCACTTTATGAGTAGGATTGAGATAGGTGTGCATGCATATGTGAATCAATATGTGATATTGATGTCATACATATCTCCTCCAATCTACTCTCAGATCAAGAAAGTGAATGAACGTTGACCGGATGACTGTTCCATGCCTTGAGTTCATTCGGGATATCAGTGACAAAGGAATTATGCATTCGATGTAACACCATTCACAGATTGTAGGATTTAAAGTTTCTCTCCAACTTTCTATTTCACTTGGGTAGCACTGATGTGCGACTAGGCACCGCTCTTTTCTTATGAAGTCATAAGTGTTATTGTAACGACCCCGCCTCCCGGTAACCCCCAATTAAGGGAGACCTAAAGGTCGGTGCCGTTATCTCAATTAACAGGATCAAAGGTTTGACAAATAATCAATAACAATTAACAACTTTACCAACTAAACTAAAAACTGGTATAAAATAAAACTTTTTCATACCTTTTCCAAAACTGGGATATCTACATCTATCCGCATCAGGAGTCTACTCTAACTAATCCTCCTTTGAACTTTAATTCTTAATTAATTTCACATATGGCACTTTACTATTGGTTCTTTTCAACCTTGTATTTAAAATGTCGAAAAACAAAACGTCGGTCAGTATATCGAAATATATTGGTATGTGGGGACAACCAAAAGTTTCCACATATGGATAACAATCTAATTGTCACAATCAAGTTAATTAACAAGCCAATTTACATTTTCCAGAATGTCTCTCCACCACTTTTGGCCTAACCCTGGCATACTCACCTTAGAGTTTCTTTTGCCAATGACTTAAGGCCACCTTCTCAATCCCGAGCTTCGTGTGTGGGGTCACCATTCATGGTGCCCTCTAGTCATGCATTATCATAGGCCACCTTCTCATTCCCGAGCTTGGTGCCCGGGGTCACCACTCATGGTGCCCATGGGTCTACCCATATGGGCCTGACCTTTGGCATCATCCATCATGGTGGCATGTAGGTGTGAGAATGCATACTTCTATTATTAATGTGATAGTCATAGTGACTTTATGTTTTGCAAGTATGTACATCCAAACTGATAATTTGCATTCAATGTGATTAACCATCAGAAAAATACTTGGGAAACTAAGGTGGTTATTCATAATTAACCACATACATGTTAGGTAGACTCAGGTGCAGGAATAATCCAAACAGGTAAGTAATCCAGAATCAAGCAAGCACACAATTCAGTCCTGAAATTACATTCAATTCCTTTTTATCAAAATATATCCAAACCATCTTGCTACTTATGGTTTCTATTCCTTTTTAGGGTTTCTTCCTTTTTTTAGGGTTTACTTTGCAATTAGGGTTTTACTTCCCTTTACTCTTTTTAAACCCTAATTATCTCATCTATCCTTCACGAAAGTTACCTTTTGCAAGCACATAACCTTAATTCCAGATTAATGCACAATTAACCATCAATTAAGTCTGTTAAGCCTAGAATAATCATATCTTAACTTTATTCATGATTTTGAATAATTAAAGCCATTAAGAGTCGCATTCACTAATATTAGGGTTTCAAGGCCCATTAAAGTATTTTCATGCACATGAAACTCTAAATTAAACTAATTACATGCAAAGCTCATCCTTTTTTTTCCTAATGTTCATTTTCTTGATTAACATGCTAATATCAAGTTTAATCATCAATTAAACCCTACTAATCACATTAATCATATCAAAATAGAATTTCTTAATCATCATTACATTAAAGTTAATAATTTCCATTACTTTTTGAATTGCAGTCAGAATTAGGCTTCAAATATATATTTATTGCATTCCTTGAGTTCTCTTGATCAAAATTCATGTATAATGCACATCTATCCGAGCTACCATTAATTAGTTATGAATTTAACAAAATTCACTTACTCTGGGCCAATCGGAGGGCGCCACGTCACTTCGTCCCATGCAACGTTGCTTGGTTCATTTGGAAACATAAAGAAGTGTCATCTTTACCCCTCACTTAAGTCTTGGTTTCTTCAGCCCACGGAGGTCAGAATCATCCAACACCAAGCCTTCTTCTTCAACCTTGCGTAGCCTAGCAGAACGACCGACCTGCAGCATGTTGCGGCCACGTCCACTTTCCTCCATGGCCCCTGATGGCTGCAGCCGACTCCTCCCTTGGCTTCATCTCCCTCCGCTACCCTTGGGGTACCACCCAGATCATGCCTAATGCAGTTGTTTGGAGTGGGGTCGATCTGCAACTTGACGCCCAAGTGCAGCCCTCCTACGGTGTAGTTCTTACGTGAGAGCTCAGAGATGAGGGTTAACCATCCTTGGTCATTGTGGGAACGTTAAGCTACCATCCAGGCCACTCTTTGGCCCTTCGTTGCACCAAGGTCCTCTCTACCCTCTTGGTTAGGGTTTTCTATGGAAAGAACAAGGAGGAGAGCATGGGATCTCTCTCTCTCTCTCCCTTGGACTCGAACTAGGGCTTTGCCCTTCTCTTTCCAATAGGAATCAAATTCCTTCATGGAGAAGAAATTCTTCTCTCTCATATTTACCTTCTTGATATTCTTTATTGCATGGGTAATTAGAAATATGAAAATCCTCTCTCTTATTCTCTTTAATCTTGCTTTTTTAACAATTGGCATGAATTTCTATTTTCCTTTAGTAGAAACTATTTCCTTTTTAACAATACTACTTAATCCATTAATAATGTATTCACATTATATTCTTATTTTCTTTTTATAGGTATTTTTTCTTTCCTATTTCTTCATTGGGACTCCTTGGATCCCAAGAAAGTCTATTATTTTGAAATCCTTTTTATGGGATACTCATTATCCTTCTAGATGCATCTAAATGCATTATTCTTCATTATCTTGTTTTATTCTTATTAAAATATCTCTTTTTGAGGATTTCTATTTATTTCTCTTTTATTTTCCACATTGGTATCCCTTTTAACATTAGGAATCCTTGGGATATGAAATTCCACCAAGGATAACTCAATTATACCTCTTTTCTCTTGTTTTCCACATTTTACCATTGTTTTCAATTTCTTTCTTAGTAAAGAAATAATTAATTGATCTTTTCTTTTCTTATTTCTTTCTTTTTACAACTTTGGACTCCTTGGAACCCAAGGAACCCAAGAGGCATGAAGTCTATCTTTGGATTACATTCTTTTGCCTTCTAGAGGTTTCTACATCTTTCTTTTCTTAAATTCTCAATTATTCATTAATTAATTGAATTTCCTTGTTATTGGGCCCAATAGCCAATAAAGCCCACAAAACAATCATCAAGGCTATTGTAATTGAAATTACATCATTATTTGTCCAAATATCTCCAATATGAGAGATTACCTTTCTCATCAAATGAACCCATAAATTGGGTTTGTAACATCCTTCCCCTCTTATATAAATTTTGTCCTCAAAATTCCATCAAGCAAACAAACAGTTCAGGATAAGCCTTTCATACGTCCATCAGGGCTCCCATGTGGATTCACCCTTTCCATAGTTCTTTCCAAGAACCTTCATCATCTCATATTCTTCCATCTGAGTTCTTTCTTACCTTGGTATATCATACCCTCATAGGTGACTCAGGACATTTGAGCCTCTCAAAAGCTGAATAGGTTCAAGGCTCAGCACATGGCTTGGGTACCTCACATAATGCTCTAGATTGGACTCATGGAACACATTACACATCATGTTATCCCGACGGGAAAGGCTAAACACAACCATCTCCACCAATCCATCTCAAATGGACCCATATATCGGGGACTCAGCTTTCTCAGCTGTAGCTTAGAGGGGTCAGATTTTCACATCACATATTCTCCCATAGTGAACTGCATGTCAGTCTTCTTTGCATCAGCTCATGACTCATGTCACCACTGGGCTCTCTCTCAGCCATTGCATGATCAAAGCAACTTCATCTGCACACATTGTGGTTCTTTCCTGACCTTCGTGAGGCCTCCTTCACCAACATCATCTTAATGAAGTGGTGACCGACACAACCTCCTTCTAGAACTTCTTTCATCCTGATAAAGGCTATTGCGGTTAACATCACATCTTAAGAACTATCTCTTTGTATCACCCTAAGCAAGCACACTTTCTCACCGCAGACCCTCTAGTCTGGATCATACTCCCCATTAGTTAGGGGTGATAAGTGATACTAGCATCGAGTTCTGCATGTTTCTACTTCCACCTCTTGGAACTGAACCTTTAGGTCATACTCAAGAACTTTTGAACTCGCATCATGGTGTAGTTGAACCATCTCTATCTTATGTAGTTCAACAGAATCTGTCTCTTGATAGTACTCCTTTCTTTCTCATGTCATCTAGGTAAGGTGATCTACCATTACCCATATTGCATCTTGACCTTCTTGGTCAAGGGGAGACTTACCACCATCCATAGTGGATGAACTCCCATTCCCTCTCGGGAATTCTTTAAACTCTAAGTCAAAGCACGGGGTTACTGGTGTTCGTCCTTCACCCTTGGCTTGCATGGCCACATGCTACATATAACTTCACATCAAGTAGCCAAAGTGCTACTAACACTTACTATCTTTGTAGTATCATGGTGTTTGGTGATCTTAAAACCATGACCTCCAGTAGGTCATGATTTCTCAAGATCGATACCTCAGAAACCCTAAACCACTCTCATCAGGATTTCATCACTTTCCTTTCCAAAGAAGTACATCTGAGGTTCTACAACGATCCTTTCATTATATCACGGACTAGACTGGCTAACCAAACAATCATTTACTTGATTAACCGTTATTGATACATCTGGGTGTTATCCAAACTTATCTCTTTTTCTCAACTTAAGGTTAGCCTAGCAACCTCAACTTCTTCTAGCTTACAGCTAAACTAGGCAGCTATATCTCCACCAGAGCATTCATTATCACTTCTTATCCTTAGGTGTTAGGTATTGTTGAAGACATACACCTCCATGTATTTTACTTACCTTCTCATCTCAAACTCTAAGTTTGTCTTCATCAAGGAACTCTGAGCTCATCCTCATGGTGATCAAACTAAACCTTGCATAACTTACAAATTCCACATAGCTCATGGTAAAACATGTTTACAAGATGATGTCCTTAATACTCTTAGTGTTTGTAAACCATCCATGTATCATTCGCTCCATAAGGGTATGTTATCATCTCTATCCTCATACCTTATAACATCTTTATCCTTGGTGTATAGCATGCGTATTGTCCTATCTCTCACTCCCATAACAAGAGGAAATAAGCATTTGGCTGCAGTCCAAATACAAAGTTCTTCCTATTCTAAGAGTAGAGATGGTACAACCCACCTTACCAGTACACTTTCAAATCTAAGTTGAAACATGCCACATTTGTCTCGACAAACATCATGATATCAAAATTTACTTCCATGGAAAACTGTTCTGGAATCTACTTGGGTCACCACACAATCCTTGGTCATCTCCTCTAGGTCTATAGGGTGCTGACACTTTTGGGGTCATCCCTTTTCCCTTATGCATCTAGAGAGTTCCCTACTCATCTGCCCTTTGGGTCCCATGAGTTCATGAAGGTGATTGACACACTTTTTACGTGCGTATAAATGCAAGTGTACGCGTCAATGTAATATAGGCCTTTGTGAGGCCTAAGTCGAACTCAGGGACACGTGAATTATCAGAGACTACTACTAATTACTCGCAATCAGCTAGACCGATTAAAAAGTTGGAGGTTGTTGTGAAATTAAAAGAAAATGAACTAAAACAAAACAAAGCAGTCGATTAAATGTTTGGTTTAATCAATTCAAGATGAGATCTTTAGGATTGCGGTTTCACTGTGGGTTTTCATCGTATGAATTTCTATTTAGTCACTCAGATTTATCTCTCTATCTGTGTAGTGGCCTGAAATCAGAATTGCCCACTGTCGTGGTACAATTCACTACCTATGTCTAGGTCGGTTCCACCGTCGTAGTAACCTATACCCTAAACTAGGTGCATTAAAACCGATCTCTCAGTATCCACCATTAACCTTACACCACCTTGTTCAAGGGATTTGTCAATTAATGTCAATTCCGTCTCTTTTCAACCATTAATTCTTCTTTCAAAGTAATTAAAGGCATTAGATTATTATTATGGTGATCAATCATAACAATATAATTGAGAAAATGAAATTATACCACGGATTTAAGAGATAAATGATGAATTACTGTGATAACATTGTCATACAATGAATTCCCGGGCTACTCCCGATCCTAAAGACAAAGGGGATTAGCCCCGCATGTTCATCTCAGAGAAAAACGTGGAGTGGAAAAAGGGAAACATGGAGAAAAACGTGATTGAGTGGTGAAACTCCTGAACGGAGAAGATCCAAGTGCTCCTTGGCATAGAATACACGTTCAACCGCCTTTCGGTGGTGGAAATCATCTTCTTCGGCGTCCGGATCGGCTAGGGCATGCTTCTGTGCTCCGTTCTTCTCTCCACACCTTCTCGGGACGTGTGCAGTGGCTAATGACGTCATACAGTGCTCTTGGCCGCCGTCATTAGGTATAATCTCTGAATTAGGTCGCCAAATTACCACAATCGTCAGATTTGGATCAATCTGAAGCAAACATGTATCTGACGATGTCGATATCATCAACGCGATTCAATGGTATCGACCCTGCACTGTATCGGCTGGTCTTCTTTTCTTTTCTTTGTCGCGACTGATGCCACGTCGATACCATCGACGCGGGTCGATGGTATCGACATTCATAGGCATCGGTTTTGTCCTTTTACCGTCACTGTAGCTCCACTAGTCGATGGTATCGACTCTCTTTTCTAAAGCATCTTGATGGTATCTCGATACCATCGACTCTCATGTCGATAGTATCGAGATTTTGCTGCTCCTTGCGGCTAGTTTCCTGTGGTCCGGTCGATGGTATCGACACCCGTCGATGGTATCGACAGAAGTAGATACTTGTTTTTCCTAAAATTACAACATGAAACCACATAAGCGTACACAAAACGTATTCTTGTAATAATTTGTGCTCAAAATACCGAAATAAGGGAGATTTGACATAGAGAAGTATCATAGACCAAAGTAGATGAATTATGCAACATTAACCACAGAAATGACTAATAAATGCATAAAACACATATAAAACAAGCCTATAAATGCGACTCAAAATCATCGCATCAAAATCCCCTAAGCTTGAACATTGCTCGCCCTCGAGCAACTAAACCTTAGAATAGCATTGCCAGAGTCAACTAAAGAACACATCATCACAACAAACATTACCATATGATCCCCACCGGACATTGACATTTTGGCCCTCACTAACCACAGAATGATAATTACCCTAAAGGCGACAGTAATCATCCATAAAAGATATCCACCTCAAAACTGATGAACACTATCACATAAGGCAGTTAACATAATAAAATTCACCGGTCCAGACTCGGTGTGTCTTGTGATCTCCTATACTTCGTTGCTCGCCCTAACTACCATCTAAATGGAAGCAGCTCTCCCGATATTCACAAGTGAGGAGAAAATCACGGTGGACTACCAATTAGAGCAACGGGTGGATGGACTGGGTGGCTCATGGAATAAATGGAAGCATTATATAGTTTCAACATGCATAAAACAAGAATGCCCTAAATGATGCATTTGCACATGAAAAATGCCCTAATGCCTAAGATTTGGTGGAATGATGCATGCACTAACATCCCTTCTCAAAATGAGATGGATCTCTAACTGAGCTACATCATGTACTTACTCGTCTTAAGATGCAGGTGAGATTATGTTCCTTTCTCCCTCTTATTCTACTTGCTTCTTAATAACTTTTTTTCTTTTTCATTTTTTTTTCACTCTTTTTTTTCTTTTCTTAAGCCCTTATATCCACAAATGACAATGAATAATTTATTGGGCTTGCTTTTTCTACATAACTCAAATATTTGAACTGTTTAGAAGGTATGGAACAATTTAATTCACCATTAAAGAAGGAATTAGGTACATGATATACTCTATGCATAAAAATTATGAATGCAACTAAATGACATGCACCTAAGGATAATGTGCATGTATCACTATTCTATTATTTTTTTTGTTTTTGTTGCAAAACATATGAAAGTGGTTACAATGCGAAACCTATCTACATGATATGCAATCAAAAAGGTTAAAACCGTAAAGTACTTCCAATTCTTATGGTGGATTGTGAAAAACAATGAGGTGGAAAGATCACAAGACTAATTGACTAAACCTTTGAAAAGTATTATGTGTCCCTCCTTACTGACCTGTGTAGTAGTTAAGAGGTTTCTCTCTCTTACTTTAAATTAGAGTCTCATTATCATTTGGTCAGTTTAGGCTGAAACAACCAATTGCATCCACTTTTCATGAATCATTAGGAATGTACAGTTGTGATTTTCTGTTTTAAAGTTGACAAAACCAATCATTTTCTTAAGTTATGTGCTTCAAAGTTGAACTACACTCAAGCTTGCGAACACTCAATTTTTTTTTTATTTTCCTTTAATTCCCATGTACAAGAAAGTGAGATGACACATGACTTAAGACATCCACAATTACACTAGATAGAACGTGGATCCTACAAACAAACTAAGATTGCAAGAAATAAATGACAAGAACAAACAAAATAAAACTAAAAACTGAGAAAATAAAAGATAGAGTTGTTCCAACTACCCCCCCCCCAAGCTTGAATTCGACTATGGCCTCATAGTAAAAAACAATCTTAAAGGATGGAACAGAGATACCGATTTACTCTTCTGGCAGAGGCGGGTACTGTGGGGCCGTGGGGTCCCATGATGGGTACTCTCTGTGAAAGCTTGGATCAAACTAGGGCATAGGTGGAGGTTGTGGATACCCCCCAAAATAGTTTCGGCTCCAGTAGTGATCATAAAAGGGCTGCTTTTGCATCTCCATCCTATGCAACCTATCATGAATCTGTTGTTGGTTGTTGAGGAGGAGGCACTCATTCTCGAAGATCGCCCTCTACTTGTCAAGTAATCAGTTTGTCGTCTCCTGAACACCGGTGTACACTGCTGTATGGTGCTGCTGCGTCTATTGTATGTCCTGCAGCATAGCATACATGCCTTGCATCGAATAGACATCCTCGCTTGGCTGCAAGGGCGGTGGTGGTGGCGGAGGCTACGAAGACAAAGACGCACCGGGATGCATGCAAGGACGCTTCCTAGGTGCCACTCGTGCCCGAAGAGGAGTGTAGGTCTCCTCTTCCTCTTCAACCTCGTCGTCATTGTTGTCGTCGTCGTTGTCGTCGTCTTCATCGGAGTCAGCAATGGCTATGATAGGCCATCGTAAATGTTGCGCCCCTTCAATATTGAAGACAGGATCGGGAAGTGAGCATTCGTGATATGCGTGATTTACATGACAATGAGCATACGGTAAACCAACTTGAAGTAGAGTCAAGATGGATCAGTGAAGATGTTGCAAATTGACCTTGCTTCTGTTGGAGAGCGGAGTCAAGGTTGCGAAGTTCAGCCCAAGGTAGTGTGCCAGCGGAGTGATGAGTCCTCCAAAGTGAATTGGAGCCTTCCACGTACTCCGCTTGACCGCCAACACTCGCTGCAGAAAGAAAGCTCCCTAGTTGCATTCTTGGCGCTTGAGTAGTTTGTACAGGAAGAATAGGTTCGTCTCCTAGAATTTTCTAAGGGACAGATCACCCCTAGCAAATAGGGTAGAACACAACATCCGGTGGAGAATCCGCATGAACATATGCTCGAAGTCTGCTACCGCTGCATTGTGGTAGCTCACAGATTTGCCCGGCGGCACCGTCACGAGCTCGACAAAGATGGCATCATAATTTGTTCTGTTGTCTGGCCGCCGATAGTCATTTCGCCCATGGTTCCAGTTGTATATGGAGTTGAACTGGCGGAGGGTGAGAGTGTAGTCATTATTGTACAGCCAAAAAGAAACGCGGCCCTTGATCCACTCACGATCCGTAGCGACAATGTCATTGGGCACGACGCAGACGTCCAATGACGCCATGAATTCAGCCACCAGCTCCTTGTATGTCGACCAGTCACCGAAGAACGGCTGGCCATCAACATGGTATTCCATCTTGTCGGGCATCCTACTCGTGTGTCTCACCTACCCTTTTAGAATGTAAGCCTGATTGGCCTCGAACCCCAAGTTGCGGATCACCTCCCGGTCAACATAGCGGGTCAGCTCGATTTTCCTCTTCATGATCTCCTCATTGATCTTCTTGACCTCCGCGGACGGATGAACAATCCCCAGATGTGGAATCGACGCAGTCGGTGGCGGCACAAACTCTGGGATGTCCATCGGGTTGGCACGCAAAGAAGATGCACCAACAACATGCACCATGGTTGCGGAAGAAGGAGGAGTAGAGAAAGAGCTCGATGAGGATCGGAGAAGGAAATCTCTACTCGATGAAGAACATGCTCCTGGATTCTCATCGTCGAGCTCGAATTGCTCTGGAGGACACTCGTCTCTAGTGGAGAAGAATTTCTCTGGGGTTGTGACGTCATATGATGACAATCCTCCTCATATATAGTTGACGTCGGTGCTGCTGTGTGCCTGTCGATACCATCGACGTGGGTCGATGGTATCGACACTCGTAGCACAATCTGTACTACCACTGGTATAGACAGTCGTCGATGGTTGGATTCGTGGGGCCTGGATGGCTGACGTGTCGATACTATCGATAGGTGTTGATGGTATCGACCCGTCCCCCAGATCAACTTTCTAATTGCAGCGATCGCCATTGATCTCCTCTCACAGATCGGTGACGTGGCGCGTCAATACTATAGATGCAAGTCGATAGTATCGACTCTCTGATTAGGGCAACTCCCTCGCGAGGCCCGGCTGCCACCTTCTGTATGTGAATGAGTCGATACCATCAATTGGCCCGTCGATGGTATCGACTTTACTAAGACGAATTCTTCTGAATATCTCCAGAGATCTCGATGGTATCGACTGGCATGTCGATACTATCGACTTTGACTTTGTGATCTACCTTTTGGTGTGTCGATACTATCGACAAGGCCGTCGATGGTATCGACGCAGTGCGATTTCAGCAGTCGCCAACATGTACCATGGTCGATACCATCGACACAATGGTCGATGGTATCGACTCTGCCTCAGTCCTGCACATTGCACAAACGATCACATTATCTTTTTTACACTAAAAACAAAGTCAAAACAAATCAAACTAAAAATGTAAACGAAACTAAACTAATGTACTGATGGCTGGGTTGCCTCCCAACAAGCACCCTTATTTAACATCTTAGGCTAGATGACTTGAAGCTTGTCATGCATCCAGAAGTGCAATGAGTTTGACCTCATTCACTTTCCTCATGTAATCTTCACCAAAATACAATTTCAACCTTTGTCCATTGACCAAAAATGTGGTCTCACCATCATGCACCATGATTGCGCCATGTGGTCTGACCTCTTCTACTGTGAATGGTCCACTCCATCGGGATTTTAGCTTCCCCGGATGCATCTTAATCTTGGAGTTGAACAAAAGGACACGATCTCCTTTCTTGAAAATGCGCATCTGAATGTGACAATCATGAATCAACTTTGTGCGCTCCTTGTATATCCGAGTGTTTTCATATGCATTCATTCGCAGCTCATCAAGTTCATTTAGTTCAAGTAACCTCTTCTTTCCCGCTTCATCATAACTCAAGTTTAGCTTCCTCAGCGCCCAATGTGCTTTATGCTCCAGTTCCACCGGTAAGTGACATGCCCGACCATAAGCCAACCTAAAAGGCGTGGTGCCTATAGGTGCCTTGTATGCCGTCATGTATGCCCACAACGCATTTGGTAGTAGGGTACTCCAATTCTTCCTTGTGGAAGCCACAGTACGCTCCAATATCTTTTTAATCTCCCTATTGAAGACCTCCACTTGTCCTTGAGATTGCGGATGGTACGGGGTACCAATGTTGTGTTTGACCCCATACTTTCTCAACATGGCCGCGAACTTTTGATTCCAGAAGTGTGTACCCCCATCACTAATGATCATTTGGGGCACACCAAACCTGCAGAAAATATATTCCTTAACAAACCTGCACACTATAGTGGAGTCATTAGTCATAGTGGGTATTGCCTCTACCCACTTCGAAACATAATCAACAGCCAAAAGGATATACAAATTAGAATTTGAGGGCACAAAGGGTCCCATAAAATCTATACCCCATAAGTCAAATACCTCAACCTCCTGGAATACATTAAGGGGCATCTCTTGTATTTTTGAAATGTTACCCACCCTTTGGCAGGAATCACATTGACGCACAAACTCATAAGCATCCCCAAACAAGGTGGGCCAGTATAGGACACTTTCCAGTACTTTGGCTACAGTGCGAGAGCTTGCATGGTGGCCGCCCGTCGGTAGTGTGTGACAATGACTAAGAACACTTTTGTATTCCTCCTCCGGTACACACCTGTGTAAAACACCATCCCTGCATTGCTTCAAGAGAATAGGGTCATCCCAGAAATAATAACGTAAAGAACAGAAAAATTTCTTCTTCTCTTGGTACGTCCAATCATCCGGGATTATTTTGCAGGCAAGATAGTTCACAATATAAGAAAACCACGGGTCTTTCGATTTCACTTTCAAAAGTTGTTCGTCCAGAAATGTCTCGGTAATAGGTATGTGTGAATCTTTTTCATCTACCCTTTCTAACCTAGACAAATGGTCCGCGACCACATTTTCAATCCCCGCCTTGTCTTTGATTTCGATATCAAATTCCTGTAAAAGCTAGATCCACCTAATCAATCTAGGTTTGGCATCCTTTTTCTCCATCAAATACTTAATGGCGGCGTGGTCCGTCCATACCATGACTTTCAATCTAACTAGATATTGCCAAAATTTTTCAAAAGCAAAAACAACGACAAGCAATTCTTTCTCGGTAGTCGTGTAATTGAGTTGTGCGTCATTCAAAGTTTTAGATGCATAAAAAATCACAGCGGGTTTATTGTCCACCCGCTGTCCCAACACAGCCCCAACCGTGAAATCGGATGCATCACACATTAGTTCAAACGGCTTGGTCCAATCCGGTATTTGCACAACCGGTGTGGAAATCAATTTTTCCTTAAGCACGTTGAATGCATGTAGACATTTTTCATTGAAGTCAAAAACATCATCCTTTTCTAAAAGCTCAGATAAAGGTTTGGCGATTTTATAAAAATCTTTTATAAAATGACGATAGAAACCGGCGTGACCTAAGAAACTTCATACCCCTTTTACCGAATTTGGTGGGGGCAATTTGGAAATCACTTCAATTTTTACCAAGTCTACCTCCAAACCTTTGCTAGACACTTTATGTCCTAGCACTATTCCTTCACTCACCATCATGTGGCATTTCTCCCAATTGAGGACCAAATGTGTGTCCTCACAACGTTGTATCACCTTATCCAGATTGTAAAGACACTCGTCAAAAGATGCACCATAAATAGAGAAATCATCCATAAAAACCTCTAGACAGCATTCTACCATATCAGAAAAAATGGCGAGCATACAACGCTGAAAGGTTGCCGATGCATTACATAACCCAAAAGGCATACGGCGGTACGCAAACGTTCCATAAGGACAAGTGAAGTTGGACTTCTCTTGGTCCTTAGTATCTATCGAAATCTGATTGTACCCCGAATAACCATCCAGAAAACAAAAATGTGATCGTCCGGCTAAGCGCTCTAAAATTTGATCAATAAACGAAAGAGGAAAGTGATCCTTTAGCGTAGAGGCATTCAATCGTTAGTAATCTATGCAAACACGCCACCCGGTTACCAAGCGGGTGGTGACAGGTTCATTTAAAAGATTATTGGTAACTGTGATTCCCCCCTTTTTAGGGACTACTTGCGTAGGACTCACCCACGTAGAATCAGAAATAGCATAGATGATACATGCAGAAAAAAGTTTAATCACCTCCTTCTTAACAACCGCCATCATGCTCGAATTTAGTCGACGTTGTGGTTGAATCACCGGCTTGGCTCCCTCTTCGAGCCGAATCTAGTGCTGGCACAAAGTAGGGGAGATCCCCTTGATATCTGCAACAGACCACCGAAATGCTCCCCGATGGTTCTTCAGCACTATCAGCAACTGGTCCTCCTCCTCAGCACTCAAATAAGCAAATATAATCACATGCAACTTTTCTTCCTCTGCTAGAAATGCGTACTTGAGGTGTGGTGGCAACGACTTCAACTCCAATTCTGGCGGGCTGATTAAGGATGATTGAAGCGGTGGTGGGAGTTTGCCTAAATCTTCATAGTACCTCGCATAGAAGCACAACAACATCTGAAGCATCTTGGCACACTACTTCAGTGATTTACTTCTCATCCAATCATCTGTGATACTGACTAAGCAGGCTTCAAGTGGTAATTCTGGATGTGCGTCAAAAACCGAATTTGCTATAGCCTCATCTTAAGTAGAGGGAGGAATGTCCTCCTCCTCATCGTTCGGAAAACCAACAGCCTTGCTAAGGGATACCACCTTGGTCTGCTCCATGATGTCCACATCCAAAGTCCCTTTTTCCACCTTGGTCATTACATGAGCCATATCTAAAAATGGCTTCCCTAGACAAAGTGAGATATTGTGATCAAAATGTTTAACCATGTGGCATTGCTCCTTGGCTTTAGGTGAAGTGGCACTAGAAGGCATGACCATCTCGAATCGATCATCGGCTATACCTAAGGTCAAACAACCTCTCACCATCTCAAGTATCATGTTAGCTGTAGCTTGGAAGGGTCGTCCGAGTAGTAGCTCATTCCCTTGTTCATCTTGCATCTCCATGACGACAAAATCTACTGGAAATACAAATCGATCTACTTTCACTAGCATGTCTTCACAAATATCGTATGGCTTTACCACTGAATTGTCCGCCAACTGGATTGTCATGTTTCTCGGCCGTGACTTTTTTAATCCCAGCTTCTTGAATGTAGAGAGGGGCATCAAGTTAATGCTCGCCCCTGAGTCACATAGCGCTTCTCCAAACTTAACTTTCTCAATGTAACATGAGATGTTGAACCAGCCCAGATCCTGCCTCTTTGGCGGTAATGTGCCCATGATGAAGGCACTCACCTTCTCCTTAAGCACAACAACCTCAGTGTCTGGGATATTTCTCTTCTTGGTAATTATATCTTTTAGAAATTTGTCGTAAGAAGGGATTTTCTCAATTGCTTCCAATAATGGGATGTTAACTGAAAGCTTTCTCAAACTGTCTAGAAACTTTTTAAATTGGGCATCCACTTTCCTTGCCTTTGCACTGTTCGGATATGGGACCGGGACAGCCTATGCCCTTTGATGCGGTGGAACATAAGGTGTCCTTTTCTACGTCTCCTCCTCCTCTGCAATATGATCTTCAGCAGCATCCACTGCTATATCTGCAACTGGTTATGTGACCAGTATGGGCAACTCCTCAGTGGCCTCACCTTCAATTTCTTCTTGGGGTTTGCTTGGTTCATCAGCTCTGGGGTTTAACGGTTTCTTGCCACTCCTTAGCAAGATGGCCTTCGCCTGTTGGTTTCCTCCTGGAATATTAGTGTTACCCGGAAAACCTTGGTGCGCCGGCTTCTTCAAATTGGCTATCTCCGCTGCCATTTGCGCCATGGACGTCTCTATTGTCCTCATTTGAGCCCCATGGCTCTACAGTGTCTGCCTGAACTGGTTCGTAAACTCCCCTTGTTGCTTTATCTGCTGGCCAAAGGTAGTCATTAATTCTTGATTTTGTTTTATCACTTGATTGAGCAACTCCGTGCTCTTATCCTCCACTACTGGTTGGGGTTTTACATCTGGATCCTGCAAGAAGTTGTTTGGATCCTTCCAAGAGAACTTCTTGTCCTTCCTCCATGAGTAATCATTATTTCTGTAACCTTACTGCTGCCTCATGAATTTGACTTGTGCCTCGTCCTCGGATTCAATATCCTCTTTTGCAAGTAGTTTCTTCATGAGAAGATCCAACTTCTCATTCAGCTCCTTGATTGCTTTAGATTCCCCTGCTACTCAAACATGCTCCACAACGTCCCTTTCACCCCACGATTGCTTCTTGGCCATGTTCTTAAGGATTTCCCAACACCTCGTGTCTGTGTTGTTCAAGAAGAATCCTAAGCCTGCGGAATCGAGATTACTTCAATCATGCTCGGAGAGAGAAAAATAGAAGATCTTGACCTGTGTCTCTTTGTCAAGCATGTGATGCGGGCACCACCTAAGCATGATCTAAAACCTTTCCCAGGTCAGAGAGTAGGTCTCGCCTACTTTCTGCGTGAAGTTGTGGATCTTCCTGATCATGTCATTGGTCTTCTTAGGTGGGAAGAACCTTTCAAAGAAAACCCCCACCATGTGGTCCCAGGATTCCACATATTCATCGTCTAGGTTGTGCAACCACTCTCGTGAGTTTCCCGCTAGAGAACTCGGGAAGAGCTTCAAGTAGAGAACATCTTGTGGAAATCTGTCTATTTTTATCATATCACAATTTTCCACAAATTGACTTATATGCGTGACTGGGTCTTCATTCTTGAGCCCATGGAATGCATTCGACTTCACCAAGTTGATTAATGCAAGATCAATCTTGTATGTCAGAATATTAACTGCCTACTTCTTGATCGGCCCCTTGGAAGCGGATGAAGAAGAAGCCTTGATCTTATCCCATATTGTCTGTGGCTCTTCCATCTCTTCCTATTCGGATTCTGAGTCTATGTCTTCCGGATGTTCTTGATTGAAATCCTTCTCGTCTTCCGGTCCCTGCAATGGAACCTCTGGTGTGTGGCGCGTGTAGTCGATGCTACGCCTCTGTACCATGCACAATACCTGCAAAGTGAAAATTTAAGTTCAGTACAGTGCTTGATGATTACAAATTTTAGAAAATAGACTATGAATTTTTGAAATGCTTTCAAATTAATAAAAATAAATAAAAAGTGGCCTAGAGTGGCCGCTTGCAGCACTCGTAGTGCCGACAACTACCTTGTCCCCGACAATGGTGCCAAAAACTTGACACGCTTTTTACGTGCGTATAAACGCAAGTGTACGCGTCAATGTAATATAGACCTTTGTGAGGCCCGAGTCAAACTCAGGGACACATGAATTATCGGAGACTACTACTAACTACTCGCAATCAGCTAGACCGATTAAAAAGTTGGAGGTTGTTGTAAAATTAAAAGAAAATGAACTAAAACAAAACAAAGCAATCGATTAAATGTTTGGTTTAATCAATTCAAGATGAGATCTTTAGGATTGCAGTTTCACCGCGGGTTTTCATCGTATGAATTTCTATTTAGTCACTCAGATTTATCTCTTTATCTGGGTACTGGCATGAAATAAGAATTGCCCAATGTCATGGTACAATTCACTACCTATGTCTAGGTCGGTTCCACCATCGTAGTAACCTATACCCTAAACTAGGTGCATTAAAACCGATCTCTCAATATCCACCATTAACCTTACACCACCTTGTTCAAGGGATTTGTCAATTAATGTCAATTCCGTCTCTTTTCAACCATTAATTCTTCTTTCAAAGTAATTAAAGGCATTAGATTATTATTATGGTGATCAAGCATAACAATATAATTGAGAAAACGAAATTATACCATAGATTTAAGAGATAAATGATGAATTACTATGATAACATTGTCATACAATGAATTCCCGGGCTACTCCCGGTCCTAAAGACAAAGGGGATTAGCCCCGCATGTTCATCTCAGAGCAAAACGTGGAGTGGAAAAAGAGAAACATGGAGAAAAATGTGATTGAGTGGTGAAACCCCTGAACAGAGAAGATCCAAGCACTCCTTGGCATAGAATACGCGTTCTCCCGCCTTTCAGTGGTGGAAATCATCTTCTTCGGTGTCCGGATTGGCTGGGGCGTGCTTCTGGGCTCCGTTCTTCTCTCCACACCTTCTCGGGATGTGTGCAGCAGCTAATGACGTGATACAGTGTTCTTGGACACCGTCATTAGGTATAATCTCCGAATTAGGTCGCCAAATTACCACAACCGTCGGATTTTGATCAATCTGAAGCAAACATGTATCTGACGGTGTCGATACCATCGACGCGAGTCGATGGTATTGACCCTGCACTATATCGGTTGGTCTTCTTTTCTTTTCTTTGTCGCGACTGATGCCACCTCGATACCATCGATGTGGGTCGATGGTATCGACATTCATAGGCATCGGTTTTGTCCTTTTACCATCGTTGTAGCTCCACTAGTCGATGGTATCAACTTTTGTGTCGATAGTATCGACTCTCTTTTCTGAAGCAACCTGATGGTATCTCGATACCATCGACTCTCGTGTCGATAGTATCAAGATTTTTCTGCTCCTTGTGGCTGGCTGCCTGTGGTACGGTTGATGGTATCGACACCCGTCGATGGTATCGATAGAAGCAGATACTTGGTTTTCCTAAAATTACAACACAAAACCACATAAGCCTACACAAAATGTATTCTTGTAATAATTTGTGCTCAAAATACCGAAATAAGGGAGATTTGACATAGAGAAGTATCATAGACCAAAGTAGATGAATTATGCAACATTAACCACATAAATGACTAATAAATGCATAAAACACATATAAAACAAGCCTATAAATGCGACTCAAAATCATTGCATCAGTGATCAATCTCCTAACCCATGGCCCTCAAACAATGATAGATGTTACCTCCCGACCCTATGCTCATGTGCAACTATGAAATTAGGCAACTCCTACTTCCATCGGTCTTATCCCTATCTGATCCTAGGATAGACTTAGGATTCTAACATAGTACATGTCCAACTGGGAACCTTACTCAAGCCTTCATCATCTCTCTCTGCATTCTTGGGATGTCATTCATCCTTTCATAGGGTTCATGGCAACCTGCCTACCCTGGTCATGCCCCATACTGGTTACCTCCATGGTAACACATTCACATGAACGTAGAGATGGTTATCTATGAGTCTACAAGTTCATTCTCTTACCATGTACTATTCACTTAGCTTCTCAAGATTGTATGAAACCTCTTTAGGTTACCTCAAAACCAGAAAAATTGGTATACACCCTAAAAAAGGGTCCCTCCCCCAGGATGGGAGGAACTACATCTTGACAACAAGGTCACAAACGTCCTTATGTTTAGGGTATGCATCCACATGGGATTGCTTAGCCCTAGCAAGCTACTATGGCACAAGCAGACACTTAGAAAACCATACCAGGTCATACTTGCTCACATTCCTCAACATTAGATCAAGATGATATCTTCTCATGTTGTCAACTTAGCTGGGAGGGTTTCATCAAACATACCCTTAACTTAAGGGGTTTCCTTTACCTCTACACACGAGGAGTACCATGCTCAAAACTATAGAAACTCAAATCTCATCATGAGCATTGCATACACTGCCTCCCCTCTTAGGCCTAGGAACCATAGGTTCTCCTTTGGGTATCCAACTGTATACTCAATATCTTAACCACAAATGAAGCATGTCCAAGGTATGTCATGTACTCCCATGATCCTTTTATATAATCAATACCTCAAAGTTGAGTCCTCCTCAAGGACAACCAACTAGGTATAATGCCTCACAACTAGTTACTTAAACCTCCTCAGGGTATAAGGTAGTCTTTGTCTCATCTCAGTAGGTAACCACTTATACCATAGGCACATAGGTACCAGAAGCATCATCCTCTCTCTAGGGTTTGGTTCCTCTAAAGGAAACCAAGATATCATCAGCATCCAGGGATCAAGCATAAGGAAACCTCAAACATCCACTTAGGTCGCATCATCCTCAACCTCCCCGGTCCAACCTTCTTACATGAGTCCTCCTTTCTCTCTCTAGAGCTAACTCTACATCCAACCTTACTACCAGAGGTCCTCTCGCCATGAAGGATCAAGCTCACAGGAATACCTCTACGTGGGTGAAGCCTATGCTCAACCTTATGTTTTCTCATGATTATCCATCATGTCCTTCTGGCCTCAGTTTTAACTCACTACTCATACTTATGATGTACTCTGGTTGCAAGTTATATCCTACTTGCAACAACCCATAAAGTTTCTAAAGGTTCTTCACTAACCTCATCAATGAAGGATCTATCCTTCACTCTAACATGCATGACCCCTTCCAGGGTTGGGTCGTTAAAGGTACTAGGTCATCTAACCTCTCATGGCTCGTATGGCATCCCAAGGTGAGTCCATCCAAACACTCAGTCAACCATGACATATAACTCATCATGTCATCTCTCTCTCTCATACCTTCACTTAGGGTTAGGGTTAACATCATCCTGAGAGGATGTGCCAGGTCTCTACTTGCAATGGAGATCTCTACCTCCAAGAGTAACTCTCTTTACTTATCCTCCTGACAAGAAGGTCTAGCCTCAGGTCTCCCCTAGGGGCAATGACAACTTGTGTCATATGACCTAAGCATGTATCTATTCTTTAGTTTGCGCTTAATCTATTAAGCTTATGTCCATGACATCTTATTTACATGTTTTTCATTAATTTGGTGGAGGATTCCTTATACCTTATTAACCTTACCCATACCTCAAGAGGGTGAGGAGAAGAGAGAAAACCCTAATCCTTAAGGTTCTTAATAAAATTTGACAAGATGAGAGAGTCCTAAAGGTATCTTATTTAGAGTCATATCCTAAGACATCAGCCAGACAGTCACACAATATGGGAGTCCTCATATTCCGACTAGCGATGTGGAGGAAAATATTGCCAGCCCCCGGACGTGATCCTTTTGTAGACACCTCAATCTTTCAGACAATCCTCTAATAACTCCCTCGGTTCTATGGAATTTTTAAAATTTAATAATTATTAAAGATTAAGTGAGGAACCTATTCTCTGATACCAATTGTAACGACCTCGCCTACCGGTAACCCCCAATTCAGGGAGAACAAAAGGTCGGTGTCGTTATCTCAATTAATAGGATCAAAGGTTCGACAAATAATCAATAACAATTAACAAATTTTACCAACTAAACTGAAAACTGGTATAAAATAAAACTTTGCATACCTTTTCCAAATCTGGGATATCTATATCTATCCGCATCAGGAGTCTACTCTAACTAATCCTCCTTTGAACTTTAATTCTTAATTAATTTCACATATTCCACTTTACTGTTGGTTCTTTTCAACCTTGTACCTAAAACACCGACAAACGAAACGTCGGTCAGTATATCAAAATATACTGGTATGTGGGGACAACTAAAAGTTTGGACATATGGATAACAATCTAATTGTCACAGTCAAGTTAATTAACAAGCCAATTTATATTTTCTAGTATGTCATTCTCCACCTCTTTTGCCCTAAACCTGGCATACCCACCTTAGGGTTTCTTTTTCTAATGACTTAACGCCACCTTCTCAATCCCGAGTTTGGTGCCTGGGGTCACCATTCATGGTTCCCTCTAGTCATGCAATATCATAAGCCACCTTCTCATTCCTGAGCTTGGTGCCTGGGGTCACCACTCATGGTGCTTGGGGTCACCACTCATGGTGCCCATGTGTCTACCCATCTGGGCTTGACCTTTGGCATCATCCATAAGGGTGGTATGTATGTGTGAGAATGCATACTTATATTATTAATGTGATAATCATAGTGACTTTATGTTTTGCAAGTATGAACATCCAAACTGATAATTTGCATTCAATGTGATTAACCATCCAGAAAATCCTCAGGAAACTAAGGCGGTTATTCATAATTAACCACATACTTGTTAGGCAGACTCAGGTGCAGGAATAATCCAAACAAGAAAGTAATCCAGAATCAAGCAAGCACATAATTCAGTCCAGAAATTACATTCAATTCCTTTTTATCAAAATCTATCCAAACCATCTTGCTACTTATGGTTTCTATTCTTTTTTAGGGTTTCTTCCTCTTTTTAGGGTTTACTTTGCAATTAGGGTTTTACTTCCCTTTACTCTTTTTAAACCCTAATTATCTCATCTATCCTTCACGAAAGTTACCTTTTACAAACACATAAACTTAATTCCAAATTAATGCACAATTAACCATCAATTAAGTTCGTTAATCCTCTTTTACATTAAAGCTACCATTTTTATCCTTTTTAATCTATGACAAAGTCATTATGCTCGTTTATTACCAATTTGTAGTTCATTATTCTCTAATACTCATATGAATGTTATTTATCATTAATGCTACCTTTTATTCACTAGGAAACCCTAATTTCCTTATTAAGGGTATTTAACCACAATTAGGAACTTTAATGCTTGAAATAGCTTAGAATAATCATATCTTAACTTTAATCACAATTTTGAATAATTAAAGCCATTAAGAGTCGCATTCACCAATATTAGGGTTTCAAGGCCCATTAAAGTATTTTCATGCACATGAAACTCTAAATTAAACTAATTACATTCAAAGCTCATCCTTTTTGTCCCTAATGTTCATTTTCATGTTTAACATGCTAATATAAACTTTAATAATCAATTAATCCCTACTAATCACATTAATCATATCAAAATAGGGTTTCTTAATCATCATTACATTAAAGTTAATAACATCCATTGCTTTTCGAATTGCAATTAGAATTAGGCTTCAAACACATTTTTATTGCATTCCATGAGTTCTCCTGATCAAAATTCATGTATAATGCAGATCTATCCGAGCTACCGTTAATTAGTTATGAATTTAACAAAATTCACTTACTCTGGGCCAATTGGAGGGCGCTACGTCACTTCGTCCCATGCAACGTTGCTTGGTTTATTTGGAAACATAACGAAATGTCATCTTTACCCCTCACTTAAGTCGTGGTTTCTTCAGCCTGCAGACGGCATAGTCGTCCAACGCCAATTCTTCTTCTTCAACCTTGTGTAGCCTAGTAGAACGGCCGACTTGCAACATGTTGCGGCCGCGTCCTCTTTCCTCCATGGCCCCCAATGGCTGTAGTCGACTCCTCCCTTGGCATCATCTCCCTCCGCTACCCTTGGGGTGCCACCCAGATCACGCCTAATGCAGCTGGTCGGAGAGGGGTCGATCTGTAACTTGACGCTCAAGTGCAGCCCTCCTACGGGGTAGTTCTAACGTGAGAGCCCAGGGATGAGGGTTAACCATTCGTGGTCATTGTGGGAATGTTAAGCTACCATCCAGGCCACTCTTTGGCCCTTCGTTGCACCAGGGTCCTCTCTACCCTCTTGGTTAGGGTTTTCTATGGAAAGAACAAGGAGGAGAGTGTGGGATCTCTTTCTCTCTCCCATGGACTCGAACTAGGGCTTTACCCCTTAATATAGGGTGAGTATCCACACCCTAAGACGACCATCTATGGGTCACTAGTTCTCTTTCCAATAGGAATCAAATTCCTTCATGGAGAAGAAATTCGTCTCTCTCCTATTTACCTTCTTGATATTCTTTATTGCATGGATAATTAGAATTACAAAAATCCTCTCTCTTATTCTCTTTAATCTTGCTTTTTAAACCATTGGCATGAATTTCTATTTTCCTTTAGTAGAAACTATTTCCTTTTTAACATTACCACTTAATCCATTAATAATGTATTCACATTATATTCTTATTTTCTTTTTATACGTATTTTCCATTTCCTCTTTCTTCATTGGGACTCCTTGGATCCCAAGAAACTCTATTATTTCGAAATGCTTTTTATTGGATACTCATTATCCTTCTAGATGCATCTAAATGCATTATTCTTCATTATCTTGTTTTATTCTTATTAAAATATCTTTTTTTGAGGATTTCTCTTTTATTTTCTGCGTTGGTATCCCTTTTAACATTAGGAATCCTTGGGATACAAAATTCCACCAAGGATAACTCAATTATACCTCTTTTCACTTGTATTCCACATTTTGCCATTGTTTTCAATTTCTTTCTTAATAAAGAAATAATTAATTGATCTTTTCTTTTCTTATTACTTTGTTTTTGCAACTTTGGACTCCTTGGAACCCAAGGAACCCAAGATGCATGAAATCAATCTTTGGATTACATTCTTTTTCCTTCTTGAGGTTTCCACATCTTTCTTTTCTTAAATTCTCAATTATTCATTAATTAATTGAATTTCCTTATTATTGGGCCCAATAGCCAAAAAATCCCACAACATAATCATCAAGGCTATTGTAAACGAAATTAAATCATAATTTGTCCAAATATCTCCAATATGAGAGATTACCTTTCTCATAAAATGAACCCAAAAATTGGGGTTGTAACAGTTATGGACTTTCACTGCCAACGTGAAATGGACATGTAGGGTCAGACACATAGGATTTGACCTGGAAGAGGAGTTTTTCCACAAATGATGTTTAGATTGATTACTAAAGGAGTTTAGTAGTTCAATTACACACTCGATCAATTGATAGCTCAATATCATAGTGTTCAAGGTGTTGGACCGATTGATTAGAGTATCAAATTGATTAAAACTGCGATTGACTGAATTTGCATAGTCTGTTGATCCAACTGATCGGCTCATGGGATGAACCGATCGGCTCAGGTTGGTGATCCGATCGGCTCAACTATTTAGATGATCGGCTCATGTGTCATGAAATGATTGGCTCAGTTGTTGAACCGGTCGATTCATGTGACCAACTAAGATCGTTTGGAAAGTCAAAAGACTATTTTGCAAATACAATTTGTTTCACTTGTACAAATTCGATTTGGACAAGGATTAATATTTGATTAATTGGAAACAAATATGAAAGTCAATTTGAGTTGGATCAAGACCACAAACCGATCGGCTCAGGCATGAACTGATCGGCTCAGAGCACCTGACGATTGGGTCAGGTCCCAAACGATCAGCTGAGGGCCCAAAATGATCATTTCAGGGTGTGAAACGATCAGTTCAGCTGGCACAGAATGGTTGTTTTGTAGAAAATCTCGAACCTTTATACTCCTACTTTAATCCCGCATTGCCTGGGGTAGAGAACCCTATCCCATGACCCTCCTGTATATATAGGGGTAGTGGGGGCTTCTCAGGAACAACAACTCAGAACAGCAGTTTCTCTGTAAAGTTGTCGTTCTCTCTGGTTTTGGTAACCGAGAGAGCCTGAGCAAGTGCTAACCGATAAGGGAGCATAGCAAGGGAAAGACAACTACAGAAAGGCAACTGGTTGTAGGAGAGTGTGTCAGAGACTAGTACACTGATAGGAGGGTGCGACTCCTTCCGATTACTTATGGGACAAGAGATCAGAGTTACAGGTGGTGTGTGTGGACTACTTTAGAGGCATGAGACTTCTGCGGCTCGGAGGATAGTTGTCAATCCCGACAGTCCCGGTGAGACCAGGACCTGCACAAACACCGTCCAAGACCAGAGGACAAGACCGTGAAATCCGTGAGGTAATGTCACCAAGCAAGCCTCGATACAAGGTATGCCTCTACAAACCATCCTTCCTATTATATATATGTTGAAGGGATTCCTTTATTCTGGTTTTGGGAGAAGATTTTTTTATTATTTCCCCTACCTTCTCTGTCTCCCATAAAACCCAACAGTGGTATCAGAGCGAGGTTAACTACTCTATACATTAGGTTTATTGATATGATCGATTTTGGTTTGTTGCCTTTATTTATTGCATACGATGCAAATAAAATTGGCTTTGTGCATGTCCAATCCTAAATCCACAAATCCCAATATACATATATGATATGTAATATGAATGCACTCGATACGTGTCACCCTTAAATGAGTTTTGTGGTGGATGTATATTGTGGTTATGGCCAATAAACCCTATGTTTATGTGCTTGGATGAATGTGGTTGCTTGCATCTTGGTCTGCACATCGATTCCCTATCTCCTATTCCTGATGTAATCTGAGATAACTCGAGATTTCTTTTCTACCTATGCTCCCAACAAATGTAACTCAGGGTTTCCCAATTCAAATGTAAAATAGGATAGATCTTTTATTTGTTGTTATGTCAAAGAATGGCGGACAATCTGACGATGACTGAGATGATCGGTTCAAGGCGTGAACTGATCGGTTGGCTATCCAGACGACTAGTTCGAGGAGAGAGATGATCGGGTGGCGGCCATGAGGATATGTACGATGACTAGATGAATCGATTTGTTGGAGGAGCCAACCGATCGGCTGATGGCACCCAACCGACCGGCCTGACGGCGAGCCAATCAATCACGGTGATGAGTTGATCAAACCCAATAAAGGCAAAGCACAAAGTTCATCTTGTACATGTTGCATGTGATGTAGACCTAGATGACCGTGATTCCTCTTGGCTTGGGGAATCACATTAGGATGGCCATAATCATCTCTTTTATTGTTTCACATGTTTTCTGTGGGATATAGCATGTATATGATGCATACTATATATTGTGGTAATTGGATATGTATATGTACCTATAAAAACCAAATCCCTCATTAAATATTAAAGTTTTAGATGCCTTCCAAATGCGACACAAGTGAAAAGCTTGATCGGCCAAGTGTGGGCATTCCCTAGCGTGGTGCACCATCTATCTCATGGAAGCATGAAGGATGGATATGTGGGTCGGCCCTAGCAAGGTGCATATTCATCATGTTGGCTTTGGGTCAGACTTAACAAGGTGACCTAGATAAGATCTAGCACCTTGAGGCATAGAGGTGTTCATGGCAAGGAGTTGCATATGACATTTTTCAAGAGTTGCATATGATGCAATTGGCAAAAGTTGCTGACCTGAAAGATCTAAGTTGTGGGTGACATCCCTAGCTGGTCCATGACTCAGAGGATTTCAGGATCTTGACCCACTAGAAGATTGTCCGCTGCAATCTTCCAAATTAATGGTGAGGGCTATCAATTTGAAAAAAAAATTGTGGGAGTGATAATTAATTAAAGTCCTAATTATATCATCAACCTTTGAAATCAATCAAATAAGTCACAATTGAGTTTTGGACTAAATTGCATATATATTTCCTTTTTGTTGTTCAAATGACAACAAACAACAATCACTTTTCATTGCGATCAATCCTTGAAAAGGACAAGTTGAATGGGACTAACTTCCACGACTGGTTTTGGACATTGAGAATTGTTCTCACTCAAGAGTGAAAGTTCTATGTCTTGGATACTCCAATTCCAGAGGAACCTGCTTCTATCGCACCAAAGGTAGAAAGGGATGCTTATAAGAAGCATTCAAATGATGCCATTGATGAAATGTGCTTGATGTTGTGCTCCATGAACCACGAGTTGCAGAGACAACATGAGAACATGGGTGTCATTGAGATGATTCAGCATCTCAAGAACATGTGTGAAGATCAAGCACATCAAGAGAGATATGATGTCTCCAGGGCGTTGTTCAAGTATGTCATGATAGAAGGAGATCCAGTTGGTCCTCACACACTCAAGATCATTGGGTATGTGGAGAACTTGACAAGACTGGGATTCCCTCTGAGCCAAGAGTTGGCTACTGACGTGATATTGCAATCGTTGCCAGAATCCTATAGTCAGTTTGTGATGAACTACAACATGAAGAACTTTGACAAGCCGTTGAAAGAGTTGTTGGGCATGTTGAGGACAGCCGAGGCACAGATGAAGAAGGACAAGCCTAAGTCTGTGATTATGATCAACAGCAAGAAAGGCAAGTCCAAGCGCAAGGGCAAGGGCAAGGCTAAGAAAGGTTCTGATGCTATCCAGTAGCAC
Organism: Alisma plantago-aquatica; assembly: GCA_963693085.1. Classification (NCBI taxonomy): domain Eukaryota; kingdom Viridiplantae; phylum Streptophyta; class Magnoliopsida; order Alismatales; family Alismataceae; genus Alisma; species Alisma plantago-aquatica. The sequence continues at coordinate 1,474,900,500 of OY856411.1, forward strand.
AATTCATCTTCAACTGTCAAGGCCAAGGGAGGTGTGACCAAGAGAGGCAATTGCCACGATTATCAAAATCTAGGACATTGGAAAAGGAAATGTCCACTCTATCTGGAAGAACTAAAGAAGAAGGTGGGGACAGACGTCTCCACCTGAAGGTGTCATGAAATACACTTGTAACACTTTTTAGGTATATGATACCAAGATATAAAGTGTAACAACACTCAATAAATAGGGCAAGTGTTGCCACCATAGATAGGAGTACTTTAGTTTATTTTCATCCTTGAAGGCATGTAATAGAGTTATGAACTTTTATTTCATATTTGACAATGGATAAAAACATATTATTTTTTCATATTGTATGACAATGATAGCAATTAATAAAGATGATGTTTCAATTTCAAAAAGATTTGATCTTTATGGCAATGCCTTGTTTATCTTGTGTTACTTGGTATGCATAAGATAAAATGATGCCTAAAAGTTATTGATACCTCAAACAATCAAATTAGCATAAATCATGAGAAATTCATTTCTAGTTCCTACATGATGGATAAGCTACACTCTTTTGGTTAAAGAACCAGTACGAGACATGAATTGCTTGGACATTATTAGATTATCCTATTAGGTATAGTACATGTGATGTATTTACATACCTATTGGAGTAAATGCTAATACTTCAAACAATATTTAGATAAATACCAATAAGAACATCTTGAAGTGTTCAAGAATATCATAGATGAAGTACGAATTTTGTAAAGTGTTAATTCTTGATAAGATCTATGAATGAAATACTTGAATCAAATGTTTGAGGACCTTGTGAGTGATTATGATAGTATATCATAGTAAACTCATGATTAAGGCATCATGATCTAAGGTGTTAGAGGATGATTATCAAATAACTAATTTCTTCCTAAATAAAGAATACCCCACACTAATAAAGGACATTAAGAATCATAAAGGGTTGTGAATTCTTATATCCTTGAAAGATACACCTTGATTATCTATGTCATGAGTTGGTCATGTGATGAGTCAACTATCTAGATGAATATGAGGAATCATATTTTGAGTTGTGGTTTATGACCATTACATCTTAAATGACTTCCATGTGAACCATAAGGTATGACCTTGATGGTAGCACCTATTGGGATGAAATCCATAAGTGCGATTGAGTCTTAAGTGTTAAGACACATGGATAACATTTTGAGAAGGATGATGCTTGTTGATTGCAACTTAATGACTACGAGATTTCGCATACGAATACTAAAACCGCATTCCTGTAAGGAATAAAACAAGGATGTGTACATGACACAACCTATAAGATTTATGAATACATTAATGCAAATAAAGTCTATAAGTTACAATAGACTAATCAATGTGATTGATTGAGTACAAGCAACTTAGAGCTGGGATCTTTACATTGATAATATAGTCAAAGGGTTTGACTGATATGACAAAGATAAAGAGAGATATGTGATTTAGTGGGAGTGTTTTCACATTCCACATGTTGATGTGAAATGGAAATGTTCTATAATGGAAATCCAAAGTGGAAATTATCTTTAGGGAACATAGAGACGTTTCCTATGTGATAGGAATAGAGATCTATAGAGATAGTTCTCGAAAGCCTCTTGACCTTAAAAGAGAGAGCATGCATTGGCAATCTTTACTGAAGGGTTCGGTATACACAGATCAAGTGGGAGAAAACTTGTCCATGTTACATGGAGTTAGTATCCCAAGGCAAGTGTCCAATTCTTATGAAGAATGGAAACACTAAGAATAGATGAGGATCTATCATGTATGTAATCATCCCATCATCTTGCATGTATGGACATGGCAAGAACAAAATGCATTCATCATCTTGTATGTAGGGCATGACAATATGGTATGCTCATCCTAATAACTCGTATGTGGGACATGATGAGTGTATTTCTGTCTAGTTCTAGTAAGGGTTACTGGAATACCATAAGAACTTGATAAGTACTTGAGAAGTACTCGTTCCATGGAAATAACGAAGGGTTCACTGTAAAAAGTTACACTGATGCGAACTTCTGAGAAGGATAGAAAATTAATTGCAAAATTATATATGAGATATATAAAAGTGAATGTTTGTTGATAAATGGAAACGTTCCAATAAAGTTGTTTTAAAAGGAAACATTGAGTATCTATGTGTTAAAGAACAACAGTGGATACTATATGAATCTAGGAGTTCATAGAGATGAACTTATAGATATTCCGGTCATTGATGACGAGTTAGGAGTGCTTGGTCAAGCAATGTGGCTAATGGTTACCAAAGGAATACTAGATCGCATATTACGACAACTCCATCTCATATCTATGACGAACAATGAAGAGATGAGAGACATGTAGTTAATACTGACTTTGGCAAGGTGTTGTCATAACTCACTGTGTAAGCACTAGAGCATAGTAACATGTGGAACATGTTTGAAGATCACTAAGAATATGATTCAATGGTGATTGGCTCGTTGTGCAAGTGGGAGTCTGTTGGTATGTATGCCATGAAAGCCAATCATGGGACAATTGGTGGGATACATTAAGATTGATTTGATAAACATCAAAGGCAATCTTCTAATTCTCTCTAGTTCTGTCATATGAGATAATGATAGAACATATTGAATGTCTAGAGAATGACAGTACTCAATGACGTATGCTTTCAGGTTAAGGAACTGAATGATGAGATCATACAGATGCTAAGAGTTTGTACATTCTTATTATGTCCCTAGTCAGATGTCATTGTGGAATGTAGATAGACAACAATGACACATAAGAGTAGATTGTGGTGTTGGTTGATGACAAAATCTCGTTAGTCATGATATGGAGATATCAAACCAAACACATAGGTACTTGTTAGAGAACAAGTTTACCGGACAGACCCACCATGAGTTTGACACATGGAACCATGACATGGTAGTCACAGTCAGTTCTCACAATGATGGTGGTGAGTGTGATTCTTTGACCTAAAATCACTACTCTCAACACATGTCATTGGGTACACTTTGACATAATCAAATGCAGTCCTGAAACATGGGTTGATATAAAGGTGATGATTGGGTGACTTTGACACATGGGGCTTTTGAGGGGTGAGTGATAGATATGGGATTTGTCCCTCCCGAGGGAGTTTTATATCCATGGCCACTTGATGAGTAGGATTGAGATAGGTGTGCATGCATGTGTGAATCAATATGTGATATTGATGTCATACATATCTCCTCCAATCTACTCTGAGATCAAGAAAGTGAATGAACGTTGACATGATGACTATTTCATGCCTTGAGTTCATTCGGGATATCAATGACAAAGGAATTATACATTTGTTGTAACACCATTCACTAATTGTAGGATTTAAATTTGCTCTCCAACTTTCTATTTCACTTGGGTAGCACTGATGTGTGACTAGGCACTGCTCTTTTCTTGTGAAATCATAAGTGTTATGCACTTTCACTGCCAATGTGAAATGGACCTGCAGGGTCACACACATAGGATTTGACCTGGAAAAGTATTTTTTCCACAAATGATGTTTAGATTGATTACTAAAGGAGTTTAGTAGTTCAATTAAATACTCAATCAATTGATAGGTCAATATCATAGTGTTCAAGGTGTTGGACCGATTTATTAGAGTATCAGATTGATTGAAACTGTGATTGACTGATTTTCATAGTCTTCTGCTCCAACTGATCGGCTCATGGGATGAACTTATAGGCTCAGGTTGGTGAACCGATCGGCTCAACTGGTGAGATGATCAGCTCATGTGTCATGAAATGATCGGCTCAGTTGTTGAACCGGTCGATTCATGTGACCAACTGAGATCGTTTGGAAAGTTAGAAGACTATTTTGCAAATACAATTTGTTTCACTTGTACAAATTCGATTTGGAAAAGGATTTATATTTGATTAATCAGAAACAAATATTAAAGTCAATTTGAGTTGGATTAGGACCACGAACTGATTGGATCAGGCATGAACCGATCGGCTCAGGGCACCAGACGATCGGCTCTGGTCCCAAACGATCAGATCAAGGCCCGAAATGATCATTTATGGGTGTGAAACGATCGGTTCAACTGGCGCATATTGGTTGTTTTGTGGAAAATCTCTAACCCATCTACTCCTGCTTTAATCCCGCATTGCTTGGGGTAGAGAACCCTATCCCATGACCCTCCTATATATAGGGGTAGTGGGGGCTTCTCAGGAATAACATCTTAGAACACTAGTTGGTATGCAAAGTTGTCGTTCTCTCTGGTTTTGATAACTGAGAGAGCCCAAGCAAGTACTACCCGATAAGGGAGGCACAACAAGGGAAAGACAACTGTAGAAAGGCAACTGGTTGCAGGAGAGTGTGTTGGTGAGTAGTACGCCAATAGGAGGGTGCAACTCCTTTCGATTCCTTGTGGGACAAGGAGGTCGGAGTTCCAAGTGGTCCGTGTGGACTACTTCAGAAGTGGGAGACTTCTGTCTATCAGAGGACAGCTGTCAATCCCGATAGTCCCGGTGTGACCAGGAGCTGCACAGACACCGTCCAAGACCGGAGGACAAGATTGCACAAGCTGTGAGGTAACATCGCCGAGCAAGCCTTGGGACTAGGTATGCCTCTACAAACCATCCTTCCTATTGTATAGACGTTGACGTGATTCCTTTTTTCTAGGTTTGGGAGAAGAATTTTTTTTTCTTTCTGCTTCCTTCTCTATCTCCCCTAAAACACAATAAGGATTAACAAGGGTTGTGACAATACCGTTTGTAAGTTCAACATGGGTAGCATCGATATCAATAAATGTGATGCATTTTGTTGTGGTAGTGAAGGCTTCAAGAGGGATGATGTTGAACTGAAGAAGTAAGGTGTAATACATGTTGGTGGAAGTGAAAGACAATGCATCATCAAGAAAGGTTGCATCCTTTCTATGAACAAGTAAGAAATATGACATAACATTGATACCCTTTTTGTTCTTTATTGTATTCCAAGAGGATACACTGTGTAGATAGCACATCAAGTTTTTTTCTCATTTTTGTGAAGAAGGACAATGAAAGTGCATGTAAAAGCATGTAGGTTGGTCAGAATGATGGTTGGTTGTAGAGTTTTTCATGTAGTGAGACCTCCCTTTAGACTTTGAGTGGGAATGATATTTATGAGATAAGTATATGTAAGGATTACTAATGTCTAAAATCATTGGCTGATGTTGGACCTAATGTGTAGTGCACAAGACATTGATTGGATAATGGTTCCTCAGGAGTTGAATATCGCATGCATGGTAGTGTATGTGTACTCCTTTGTGCCATCTTATCACAACACAAGAATGACTTTATTGTGTTTTCTTTTAATTCTATTTGTATTGGCATATGTATGGAAATCAGACATGTTGTTTATGTCGTAGACCGAAGTATACTTTATGAAATTATCAATAAAAATACATTCTAGAAAGATCCACTTCCATAGGTCATAGGTACATGTAACTAAATATCACAATGAATACGATTAAAAATTCTACTTTTATTCATTTAGTTTGGAAAATAAAGAGAAACAACTTTTGTGAGTTCGCATAGGTAATTAGGTGGATCTATATATAAACGAAGAGTACTAGACTTAATAGGACTAGCAAGACAACTTGCAAATACATGTCCTAATCAATAATTCCATAAAGTTGGAGAGAAAATTACTAAAGTGGTGACAATATGGGTGGTGTTCGGGATGTGAAGCCTATATGCATGTTATATATAACCACTCTAGTTAGACTCTTGATATACTAACTAAAACATGGGTCTAACAAATAAAACCAAGCTTTGTAAGACTTGAAGCTTGGATCACAATTTTTTTCAATATATGTTAGATTTTTTTGATGTTAGGAAAATGGAAAACTTTTGGCAATGTGGGACTTCCATGAGTTAATGATTGAGGTATGATGTATCCAATATTCATATATAACAACAAGTGAACCATTTGTGATTTCTATTACTAGATGTTGTAGAGAGTAGTAATTCCTCAAAATAGAAGAATGGGGAATCATATGATTCGTGACAGATGTATCCATGATACAAGTAGTAGAGGATGTACCCCTATGATAACTCTTTTTTGTGGGTCAAAGTGTAAACAAATTTTTCTGTCAAAGATATCAGACTGCAATGTATAGCCGACTATAAGAGATGTCTACAACTCAATAAAGAGTTTATTATAGTAGTGCGGGGTTGAATGTAGGGACAAGGAGAATAATAATATAAAAAGGAAGCATTCTTAGCTTAGTATAGTCAAACAAACTAAGTGAATTTGATGATGTCTCCTACAAGAAAGGGATTAATCTAATTGAGTAGTAAATATAAGTTTATAGAAAACCAAAAGAAATAAATATAAGTTGTAAGACAATGATAAAAAGGGACTTGGATTGGGTTTCACCAATCAAACAAACCACAACCATGTAAACTCCTCTTGAGATACATATGTGTACCTTGCAAACAATCATAAAACAGATGTGTACCTTACTTCTCGTGATATCCAAGAAGATTTTTATCTAAGGTGTTCTCTCTCTTGAGATAATAACTAAAAGACCAAGAAATATCATATGACTTTTGTTATATAAACTCCTCAGTCTCATGTCTCATTATGAACTTATACTCCATCTCCCATAGAAATCGTTATCTTGAACAATATTCATATCAAACATCAAAAGAGGGTAGCAAATCATCAAACAACATTGTAAAACAAGAGTATAGAAACAAAACTTGTAAGAATATGTCATAAAATAGAAAATGAACAGTTACATGGTTGGGAGGGCCTGACATCTACTCCCCACCCAAGTTATGGAGTTTAGACACCCATGGCACAACAAAGAAAGAGATTACATCTTAAATAAATCATGATAAGGGAAAGAAGAGAAAGAGGTCGATACAAAGGTAATACAAGTGATCAATCTACGAACCTTTCAACTTGATCAAGAAAGACGTCGATGGTTGGACATCGATACCAATGATGAATGGCCCTTCTCCTTCTTGTGATATTGGCTTTGTACAGGTTCGTCCATCATTCCATAGATGAAAGTTGGTTGAGCCACCAAGAGAGAGGTCAACAACTCTAGGTCGATAGATCTAGACTAATTGATAGCTCTCATCCTTAGGATCTACACTTGGTGGTAGCCTTTTGTCTTGTTGACTCCAAGAATCCAAGATTGTTTGAAGTGACTCTTTGGGGGCTCATTTATAGGTTCTGTTTTTGCCTTGTCGATCTTGATTGGTCCATGTCACATCAACTTCCTGGTTTCTTTCTTTTGATCTTAATGGTCGATGATCTAAATTCTTGATAGGTCTGTGTTGATCATTCTCAGTGTCGATCTCTAAGATCGATGGGATGGTCTCCTGACGGATGGTCAGCATCTGATCCATCAATGGTAGTATTAATGATTGTTCATCGATGGGGATGCCAATGATTTTGAAATGATGGGAATCTATTGATGCAATCTTCTACGGGCTAAACTATCGACTTGAGCTCATTAGGGTAATATCGAGGCTTGCTCCATAAGTTCATCAATCGCCTTTCTTGATGATGCGAAGCTCAATGGGTCTATCGACGGAAGTTCGATATACCATCATTGATTCTTTTCATCTATCAACCTGATTGGTCAATGGTTTGATGGGGATCCATTGATCTTTAAATGGTCGATTAAGGGTGTTCATAGTCAGCCATCAGTTTTTCTACTTTTACATCGAATTCCTTCGAATATGAATGACACTAAACTAAAACTTCATATTTGATAAACTGAAAGTAAATTGAACAAAGTTAATCATCTAAATATTTATTTGAGCGATTTTAACTATGAAAAGTGCATCCAAATTGATGTTATCAACTCGCCCAAACTTAGAATTTAGCTTGTCCTCAAGCTAATAGAATCATTATTTAATCAACCAAGCAAGTAGAATCTAGTATTTACTAAAAGATAATTTTAAACCAACCACTTATCAAAACCATTCACTTTTTCATAAAATGATTTAACTTATAAAGGAAATCATTTTCCAAAAGATTCTTTCTTAGATTGTTTCATAATTCTTTTGGGTCATAATCTTATTTCCGACACATATCTTGCAATTCAAAGTAGTTTCACTCTTGATAAGGTATTATGTGGAAGAAATAGGTAGTCAAAAAGTCTTATGAGAATCCCTTCCTTCTTTTTGGGTAGTTCAAGTGTAAGTTCATTTAAATGGGCAAGAGATTCCTATGCTTCAAAGCAGTTGGTTTTAGAGCAGTGATTGCACATCCTAAGATTTGTTTCCCCATTTTGCAATACCTTTAATGAACACCATTGGAATTGAGGTTGTATTTTTTGTCTTAAAGGGTAACAAAATCAACATATCTGTGTTTATAAGCACAACAATACACCATTTTGATAGCTATTTAACAATATGGCACATCACTCTATTTCTTCACTCCTCACTATTTTGGGATTTTGTAAAATAAATGGAATGAAGAATGAGGTAGCTCTTTCTTCTAATGTGATAATATATGCTTTTGATAAAATATGATTTTTATATTATCTGAGTATTTTTGGAAAGAATATTTTGATGACATCTCAAGGTTAAAATCAAAGTTGAGGAAAAAGTGATGATTTGCTACACGAAAAACATAAAAGCCATATCGATAAGGAAAATAGTCTTCCTATGCTAACATATGATTGATTTGCAAAAAGGTATAGTTTGAAAGAAAACTATATTACTAGTAGAGGGAGTTTTCCATCATCTGCATCTTCACAACTTTATTTAAGAAATTTTTCAAAATTGTAAAAAAATTATGGAAATAAAATAAATTATGAAAAATTGCTAAAAAGGAGAAAATAAAGTTTTTTTGTGATACTCTGGATAACTACCTCATGAGACTACACCCCCAAACTTACAACATAGATCGTCCTTAGAGTGTGAAAAATAAAGAAGAAAAATGTAAGCAGGTGAGATTTTTCAGTAGAGGTCGAATGTGGTCCATGGAGAGTCAAGAAGAATCACAACATAGTTTCTACGACACAATGACAGTTATTGTGAGCTTCTTCTACTACAGCTTAGAGAACTTCAATGGTGTACATCCAATGCAAGACATAAAAACTATAATTGTTGGATAGTCGACGTTGCTAAGGGAAGTGATGACATAATCGTGGAGGCTTCCATTTCTTAGGTTCATGATAAGTATAACCATTGCCATGTCATCTGATTGGTGGAATGAGTGCCTTGGCACAAATTGCAAACTAGAACAAAATAGTTAGGGCCTTCAATGTTGAAAGTGGCATCAACACTATTGTAAAATATGACTTTCCGTTCAGGGGTGAAAATAACAAGTAGAGCCTAGTGATTATCATGGACTAAGGGAAATAAAATATATCAAGGATGGATTCTTGTAGACTTTTAATAAGTAATTCTGTTTTCCAAACTTAAATTCTGAACAAAGATCTACTTGAAGATCAGGGCAAGCTGAGTAAACATCATTAATATCTCTACTGAGAGGAAACTCTAGGCCACCATTCGGTAGTGAGATAGATAGTCCCTGGGCAGAAGTATTTCTAGAAGATCATCCCTCATACCAAGAAGTTCATCCTTACTAAAGATAACATAATTTCATCCATCCTGAAAACACTTCATAAGTATCAAGATCTGAGTATATGAGAGCTCACAATAGGAACTTCGATCAAAATTGTCAAAATTCGGCTCTGTGGATGTTACATGGACATAAAATGGAAATGGTTTAGGTTCATCTAGAATGTTGAGTATGTCAGTACCCTCTCTAGAATTTGTAGTAGCTGTGATAGTGGTAGGAGGATTGGTGATCATTAGTGATGGTGCTATTTTTCCTTCTTCCACTTGTTCACTCTATAGAACTTGTGAAAAAATTCCTTGGTAGGTCAAGGAATCAACGTGTAAAGATCTCCTAAATTCTTAGGAAGCTTTGGATCATGAAAGAAAAGCCTATCTTGAATGAATTCCATTTCTTAGCATCTATGAAGAGGGGTAAATCCATTGGGATCTAGATAACGACAAAAAAATGGCAATTGAGAGCCTCCATAACTCACAAGACAATGAAAGCACTATTGCTTTAGTCTTGATTTTGTTTCTTGACAAGTGGGTCAATCACATAACTGAGCCAACTAGGATGGTAGGAAGGAACTTTGTGTATGACCCTTTGAAGTCGTATAGGAATGCAAGGAAGCTTGTTTGTAGCAGGGTCTTTAAATTGCATACCTAAATTTTCAAGATTTTCCATACATGGATTGAACAGAGTAACTTGATGTTGGTCCATATTATCTACACATAACAAACATAAGCCTCTGAAGTGAAAAAGTAGAAGGATACCTTTTTTTATTTAGCTCAAGTTTATCCTTAAGTGTCAATAAAGCTGGAGTCCCTAGACATTTATTTAATAGGTGATCGACAAGGGAGGGTGTTACGTTGTAATATGGCCACTCCTTATCAGTGGGCATGATATCCTCCCAAATAGTTGATGCTAGAATAATGAACATCCATTTTGTATCCCTAGTAGGATTATGAAAAATATCTCAAAAGTCTTAGGTGAGAAAGGGAGATAGAACCATTATTATAAATAATATGGTTCCCATCATGATAATTGTCCATGATGTCATGTAAGACAAAATAGTCAGGAATGCGTAATCCCTTCAAGCAGTCATAATGAAGTCCACTCATTTGGAAGGAACTTGTGGTGGAAGAGGTAGTAAAGGCTCAGAAAATACTAGATGAAGTAGGTACAGAGGTGTCACTAAAAGAATGGTGGAAAGATCACCGTCATCTTTGTTAGAAGAGGCATGCTCATTGTCTGAACGACTTTCAACATGTTCTTCTAGATCCAGATGAGTGGTATAGATTCTGACATAGATATCATCTTTTCATGTATGGTGGCTTCTTAGAGATTGAATTGGGCTAATATTGAGTAGAGAAGTTCCTTGTCAAATTTCCTCATTAGGTCCACATCAAATGAATCTAGAGGTGATCTTTGAGTGAGAGGTAGTATGTTCTTTGATGGGTGAGCATGAATATCTTGAGGGGGACTGACATACAACTCTATGAGAGAAAAAGGAATTCCAAAAGGGTGATGTTGTGGTATAGATGTATCATTGTCCGATGGAAGAGGTTTATTCATGCCATTCTTAGAGAAAGGAGTTTCAAAAACATGTGTGATTGATTCCCTAAAAGACCTGGTAAAATTCCACAGAGAGTGTCTGGGGCGTCTTCACTGGTAGTATTTGGAACATACGAGTTTCCATGGGAAGAGCAAGAAGATGGGGAAGAGGCTTCTTCAACAGAACAAGCACTAAACCCCCGATTTCATTGTCATGGAGTGCACATTTCTCTTCTTTATGTTGGTGAGCATCTTCTTGATTCTTGATATGAAGCAAAACATGATGTTATATAGTTAGGATTTTATCCATCTTACGTTCGAGGGTCAATATATGTCAAGGAAGGTTGCTTAGCTTGTTGACTTTTTGTTGGAAGGAATAAACCTTCTGTGATATGCCCTGGATAGTTCTCTAGAGTTTAGGAATAACAAACATATTTGCAGTAGTTATCTTACAAATTGTGACAAAGTTACGACCAAAGATGCCATCCAATGTGTTAGGGTACTCCATTTAGAAAGATGAAGAAGAATGGTTCTCATAATAAGGTGGTGCACAAGAATTATAAGCTCATGATGTAGGATGACAATGTCGTGGAGGACTATCTAACATGTTATGATGTGGTGGGGAAGGTGGTTTGCTTGAAGCAGTAGCATGCAGATAAACTTTTGGGATGGAGGTGGGAATCTTTGAGGTGGGAGGAGGATCCCTACATATAGATGGTGATGGTGCAATAGTTCTTGGAAAATCTACTGGAATAGTTTGAGCATGCCTTGATGATAATTGTAGAACTTCAAAACCATCATTAATTATTGCCTCGTGGTCCCTTTCCTCTAAAATCTATAGTAGGGGTTTCTTGGAAGTATCTGTCACGATAGGCTTCGGGCGGACACTTCTGGATGATGCCTCCTACTGTGGTGGTGACAAAGAGGTTGTCTTGTGGACGCTTTTGATGACCTTGATGATTTCATTCTCATATAACAAAATCTTCTCTTTATCATAATGCACAAGCTATGGTAAAGGAATGTGATGTTGGTTTTGGTAAACTGATAATGACTTTTGTCATTGCAAAGAACAAGGATGTTGGAGAATGTCAAATATATGATTATGATGAAACTATCTCCTTGCACTTCCTTGATACTTTTAGGAGAAATAGGTGTCCACACGCCTGATATATAAGGCTGACTGGGCCACCCATATAGTACTCCTTTTGTGAAGAGGAATAAGATATGGCCAACCACCTATCAATCGAAAGAAGACCAATGGTGACATGATACACTTCCATGACAAGAGAAAGTACATATATGTCTTCATGATAAATGTTTCAAATCTATGACTTTGTGAAGAGAATGTTGGCAATAATTTTGTGCATGATCCTCCACAGGCCAGAGTGAACTACATATGCCTTGGATTGCCCAGATTGGCACCTTTGTTGATCTATCAATTTAGCCCAATACTTGGAAGCATTAAAACTCAAATCTTCTTTGTCGTGTAGCCTAGATCAAGCTTTCGTGGCTTCTTCATCCGATCTATAGAAAATCGTGTTCAACAATAATTCAGAGAGGACATGATCAATGTTATTGATGTGAACCTTCAACAACTGATGTCCACTTGTAGGATCATCAGCTCATTTGGCCGAGACATCTTGGATAAAGGACCTAAACTCCTTAGTCTCCTCTACATAGGCACTGGGTTTTGTGAAGCATAGGTGAGCCAGGTTGGAGTTGGTAGGCAATTCAGCCACTCTTGCCTCAATACCAATCTATTCAAGATCAGTCATAGAGGCGAAGTGGGTGGGTTTGAAAGTTTCACTTCTCATTCCCTTGTATGCCTCGAGATGGTCGTTGTTACGAGGCCTAGATATCCCATAACATGGTACTTCAAATTGGGTGCCTAGAGATCAATTTTTGCTTCATTGATACACACTCTCTTTTCACTCTCGGTGGAGGAATCTTTAAGATGGGGTCTCTTATCCCCTCTTTTGAATGTGCTTCCAACAGCTGTTGTGGTTCTGACTTGATGAGTCATCATTATGAGGAAAATAATATGTAAGAAATATTAGATATGGTATAAAAATCAAGTTTGTCGTCCAATGTTGTCGAAGGGATATTGATAATTGATAGTCAATATGTAGAGGGTCAACATGTGAATCGTCAATAGAAAACAAAGGAAAACAACCCCATCAATATATCTTGTCGACCAAAAATTATGTCGATGAAAATATGAGAAAATGTTCGATAGGCCTGTGATGGGGCTCCAAATGTCAAACCAAGAAAAATCATAAAAGAATAACTTATAGGTTTAACCAAAAGTAGTGCACTAATTTCCCACTCCACATGAGCGGAAGCCTTATTGCAGTATACTTTATGATCGAACCCAAAGGACAACCTTTTAAGTAGTTATGTAGGTTTAGAAGTATTAAAAATAATATTTATCCCTATTTAGTTGAAAGATTAATTAAACTAAATTGTTTCTGAAAGAAACCAAGATTAAGGAAATAAATAACATATAATAAAGAGAACCAGGGCATTGGGTTTTTCTACCACCACCTTCTTAATTATCCTAATAAGAACTAACTCCTTAGAGGCAGTTAATAAATAGAAGATTAGTTGTCGCACCCTCAAGAGATACAAGTCTTCACTTGGCATAAACTACCTTGGAACCGACCATCCTCAGCACCCAAGTTCCTAGTTCATTCCAACTACACTCCCACACTTACGGTCAACCATCCTCATCGCATACAAGATCATAGACAAATCACCTCACTATCCCTTATTGACACCCTAGGAGGATAATAAAATTGTTCTAGTTTTCTATTCACGCTCACAACAACTTGCATATCCATGATTATAACATATATGCAAAGCAAGTCATTAATTTGCAAGGCAAGGAAATAAGCAGAACAATACTTTATTTAGCAATTTTATTACAAAGTTTAGATACAAGGAAGAATAAAATACAAGAAGATGGGGCTAGTCCACATGCCCCAGTACATACATCTATTAGCTCATGGCAAGGGACAACAACATAAAGATAGAAGGAACAATGGAGAGAGACATGAAGCCTAATGATGGAAGACCAATTTCTCACTACGACTTCTGCCTCCTCACTCCCCTTTAGGGTTTATGCTTCCCAATGTGGCTTCTAATCACTGATTAGAGACCCTTAGAATGGATGCACTACTACAGAAACAACATTCAATGTTGCTTTTTTGGGCGTCGGTTATTTACAAAAACCGCCGCCTATAACATTCCACGTCGGTTATTTAGTAAATCTGACGTCTATATTCGAAGACCAGCAAGACACGAGTACCGCTTTGTATTCAGCGTCGGCTAGGTAAACCAAACCGACGCCTAAAATCGCCCGTGAAATCCAAATTTCGAGTGAAAAGAAAAAGTGTCACAGACAACGTCAGTTTTTTAGACACAAACTGACGCCTATGTATGATGAGAATTTGCGTGAAAAGTGTCACATATAGTGTCGGTTATCCTTTGATAACCGACACTGATAATGGTTCCCGCCAAATAATTTTAGGGAAAATATTGTTCAATTGGACATCATTTTTTACGAGCAACCGACGCTGAAGATGTTTAGGTGTCGATGTTGTTGCCAAACGATGCCTTTTATGAACTTAATACCCCTGTGATCACCCGACTCTTCCCCTTTCTTCTGTTTCATTGCAAGAATTTCTCCCCCACTGATGTTGCCGCCCGACTGCAACCCCCACCCCCCGTTATTGCTGCTTGTGCGTCGTCACTGCTCCGCCGCCACTCCCTGCTCCTTCTGCACTGCCGTCTCCGGTCCTAGTCGCCGCGCCCTGCGACTACCTGCCTGCCCTACATTGGCGGTCATGGAGCTCGCCGCGCCTACCCTACACCGGCGGTCCTTTGCTCGACCTCACCTCGCCGCCGACCTGTCGATCTCACCTCGCCTCGACCTCGCCCTGCTTGCTTGCCCAGGTACCTTCCGACCTACCCAGGTGGCACCCAGGTGCGCCTAGGTGGCCAGGCGTTCACGTAGGGTCCCAAACCTAGGCGCCCAACCTAGTTAGGCCTCTGGGATGCTTGGGCGATGCTTGGGCTGCGCCAAGGCACAATGTTGCTGTGTATTTTTTTTTAAATTAAGTTATTTACTGATTTGTGTTTATTTATGTATTGATTTGTATTTATTTATGTATTGTTTCATGAATTAATTGATCATCTACTACTGCCCGCCGTCTCCCTGCCCGTCGCCTGCTCACCTACCTGCTTGCCTGCCTACTCGCCTACCCTCTGTCTCGCTGAAACAAATGTATTTATTTAATCAACATTGTATTTATTTAATCAACATTGCTACTTGTATGATCCTAGTGATTAAAATCACTCTTTCTTGGTCCCTTCAGCAACTAATGTTCCCTTGAGATGAGTGTTAATTGATCTAGTTTGCTTACTTACCTTGTAATGCCATCTTTTATGTGCTATGACCTAGTCACCTTTAGAGTATTAAAATGATGCAACTTGTACACTTGTTAAATTTGAATCTATAAATCCTACGAATTAATATCACCACACAAAATCAGTAGTCACTATTATGTCTTGTACACTCTAGAATCAAGATATAATACTCTTATGCTATTTTAACACCATGAGACATTTTTTGCTCATTCTAGTGGATTATTATGACCTATGATGACCTAACATGAAACCATGCTCTTAATGATATGATTTACATATCTATTATTGTGTTTGTTGGCCTAGAAACCCGTCCAAGATTTACTCATTAGGAGTAAATCTTAGATAGTCCCCGGTTTGGGACTGTTCTTGAACACCTAATCTCACTTAGGATGTAAGTGTATAATGTGTATTGGGTTTTTGAGAAAATTTCAGCAGCATTTCCCCTTTGTTCTCTAAGTACATATGTACTTAGAGAACAATGGGGAAATGCTTCCAAAATTTTCTTGAAAACCCAATACACATTATACACTTACTAGTGAGATTAGGTGTTCAAGGATGTGATAGGTGCTACACAATTATTATATATCAGAATGACATCACATGTGTTTGTTGGCCTACAAAGTGAACAATCATTGTTCTTTATATTACTTGTACATTGGTATAAATTAGAATGAACAATCATTAAATTATATACTGTTTGTATGGAGTATAAATTAGAATGAACAATCTTATGCTATTTTAACACCATGAGACATTTTTTGCTCATTCTAGTGGATTATTATGACCTATGATGACCTAACATGAAACCATGCTCTTAATGATATGATTTACGTATCTATTATTGTGTTTGTTGGCCTAGAAACCCGTCCAAGATTTACTCATTAGGAGTAAATCTTGGATAGTCTCCGGTTTGGGACTGTTCTTGAACACCTAATCTCACTTAGGATGTAAGTGTATAATGTGTATTGGGTTTTTGAGAAAATTTCGACAACATTTCCCCGTTTGTTCTCTAAGTACATATGTACTTAGAGAACAATGGGGAAATGCTGCCGAAATTTTCTTGAAAACCCAATACACATTATACACTTACTAGTGAGATTAGGTGTTCAAGGATGTGATAGGTGCTACACATTTATTATATATTAGAATGACATCACATGTGTTTGTTGGCCTAGAAAGTGAACAATCATTATTATTTATATTACTTGTACATTGGTATAAATTAGAATGAACAATCACTAAATTATATACTGTTTGTATGGAGTATAAATTAGAATGAAAAATCGTATGCTATTTTAACACCATGAGACATTTTTTGCTCATTCTAGTGGATTATTATGACCTATGATGACCTAACATGAAACCATGCTCTTAATGATATGATTTACATATCTATTATTGTGTTTGTTGGCCTAGAAACCCGTCCAAGATTTACTCATTAGGAGTAAATCTTGGATAGTCCCCGGTTTGGGACTATTCTTGAACACCTAATCTCACTTAGGATGTAAGTGTATAATGTGTATTGGGTTTTCAAGAAAATTTTGGTAGCATTTCCCTGTTTGTTCTCTAAGTACATATGTACTTAGAGAACAACGGGGAAATGCTGCTAAAATTTTCTTGAAAACCCAATACACATTATACACTTACTAGTGAGATTAGGTGTTCAAGGATGGCATAGGTGGTACACATTTATTATATATCAGAATGACATCACATGTGTTTGTTGTCCTAGAAAGTGAACAATGATTGTTCTTTATATTACTTGTACATTGGTATAAATTAGAATGAACAAACATGTTGAATGTTAATACAAATGCTAAATGTTTGCCTTTTTAATACAAATGCTAAATGTTTGCCTTTTTAATGACATTTTCAGATGGCTGACCATGATGAGCATGATGTCCATGATAAGCATGAAGTCCATGTTGAACATGTTGTCCATGATGAGCATGGCGAGGATACTAATGTAAGTTCTAAAAACATATCATGTATTTCTATAAATTCATTATCTTCTAGTTATGTCATATATCCCATATTTCTATATTGGGCTAATTTAGTGTGTTTATTTTTGTCAAATTTTAGGTTGATGATGCACATGTACCCACTGAAGCACTGCAGGAACTTGATGCGCATCACCAAAAAGTTAACAAGAAAAGGGGCATCACTCTGTTGAACAAGTTAATAGCGCTAAGTGGCAGTGGATCCAAATTGGTTGTGGAGTTTGATAATGGAGGAAATGCAATTGGAGTGAACCGCAATAATTTTATAAACTATCTTGGGGTTGTCACTCGAAGCCATTGTGGTGTTAAGTATGATAATTGGCATAAAGTTCCTCAGGCGAAGAAAGACTTGATATGGAGGGATTTATGCATGAGTTATTATTATTTGCAATTCTATTTTGTAGATTACAAATTCTGTTATTTGCAATTCTATTTTTGGATACTAGTTAATAACAATTCTATTTTATAGATCTGTTTGCATTGGATGAGAAGCTGCATCGTAAAAGCGTGATGCAACACGCTAGAAAGATGCTTAGGAACTATAGGACAAATCTCAACAGAGAATACATAAAAGATGGTGATAAGAAGAAGAAGTCAGCCCTTGAATACTGGAACTTCTTGGACAAAGAAGATTGGGACAATTTTTTTGCTTCAAAAAAATCTGAAGAATTCAAGGTATTAGGCGTCACACCCAATTTAATCAATATATGTTGTATTCACCTATTCAAGATTAAAATTTAGTTCTACTAACCAAATCATTAATGTGCATACTAACTAGGCCCTCAGTGAGGCGCAAAAAGCAAGGTGTGCACTGAATGTGCATGACCACACTATGGGTCCAAAGGGCTATGCAAGCGTTCGCCAAAGAGTACAAGCAGAGTCTACTGCTACTCAGGAGTCCTCTACTATAGGTAGCACACCTCTGTCTCACCATGATGTTTGGATAGCTGGGAGGCAAAATAAGAAGGGAGAAATAAGGAACCCCGCAACTGCTGAGGCAGCTGCAAAAATGGTAAAACACAACTCTTACAGCAATCGTTTGAATATTGATTATTTGTGGTGTTAACTTACCAATTTCTGTTGATGGTGATTAGCGAGAGCTGCATGAGCAGAGGAAACAAGGCACGTTCATCCCTCAGGGCACAAAGGATGAATTGACAGTTTCTCTGGGTAACCTAGAGCATCCTAGACGTGTTAGGCGTGCAGGCACTGGTGTGGGCATCAAAGCATTCTTTGGGCCATCCCAGCGCAAACCCAGAGCAGGACTTTCACAAGAAGAGGTAACCCATTCTTTTTTTAGAATGTTACTACAAAAGGAAATTCAATAATAAGAAGTTAATGTTTCTTTTATCCATGTATATGAGAATAAGAGAGTCAAGGATATAGTTACTAAGAAGGTCAATGATATAGTTGCTGAGAAGGTCAAGGAATAAATAGTGCAGTGGCAGGCATCTCAGGCTTCCAATCAGCCTACAACGACCTACTCTTCTCCTGATATACAGACTGAGAGTAATCCTGTAGACCCACCATCGCCTAACACGTCTACTGTAAGTATAGTTTATGACATTGTAGCTAGTCTTTTCAAGATGATATGTTTTCAAGATGATATGTATATATGTATAATATTCTTTACGTAAATTTGTAGGCATTGAAGCCATGCCGCATAAAAATGCAAGACTATGTTGTTGCAGAGGTGCAGGCTTACATGTCCCTTCCTGGGGCAACATTTCATGGGATTCCAATGCCGCAGGGCTACATTCGTGTGAGCCCGATACGTGTATTACCCGATTGGAGGGAAGATACATTGCCATATCCTTACCCAGATATTGATACACTTGCTGAGGCAGAAAGCGGGGTGATATTGTGGCCCGAAGCAGATGTCGTCTACACTACTAAAATTGTAAGATAAATTTACATTACTTTAGATTGTTAATGTGTATATATGAGGTCAGCTGATCTGAAATTATATATATAGGTTAAAAAGAAGACACCCGGAGCACCTAGGCCTCCACCTCCACTTCCTGCATTACCAAGTTGGGTTCCAACTGAACTAACATACCTGTTAGGTCCTGCTTGTAAGGGAATGGCATGTTGGCTATGGGCACATAATATACATTGCCCTATAATTGTTTCTTTAGAAGCGGATTATGCAGGTCAATCATACGAAAGCTCTTTATTTAGACAAGATATTATTGAGCTGTTTATGTATGATTGGTTGAATACATCAATGATAAAGACATGGATAAGGTGAGATCTTGTTTATACATCCATATACCTTGTGTAAGATCCGGTGATCTGGTTTCTTATATATTAATGCATACGTAATACATGTTTTGCAGCTACTTAGTCGAAGATCAATGCAAACAATTTGCATTTGATCATGTGGCATTTTTGATTCCATCATTGATTAGTATGGTAGCTAAAGACCCTGATAGTGTTCAACAATACTGTATAGATTCTTTTACAATTTTCGGTCAGCAAAAGAAGATGATAATAATAGCTCCACTCAATGTCAGGTAAGTTTACTTTATTTATAATTTGGACTTAAGAAAATTACATTTTTATTATGGATTTTGAGTTATTAATTTTTAACTTTTTTACCTCTAGCGGTAGGCATTGGGAGTTACTAGTTATTATCCCCAGGACGTTCACTGTTTATTATCTAGATCCTGCGGGGAGTACATTGAATACTAAAATTGGACACATAATGAGAATGCCATTATTCTGGTGAGAAATATTTCATTTTTATATCCGTTAACATCTGTTATTACATTACTATTTAATTATGCAATTTACTGTGTTACATTAACATGTAGGGGTTTAGATGCATTCAAAAATTCTGGAAGAAAGGTCCTAAGGAAAAAGAACCAGCCAATAATTTGGGAGGACGTAAAAGTAAATTCCCGACTCCAATGTATATATTATTTATGTGAACTGTGCTTAGTTGTATTTTTTAGTATTTTGTATGTTTCAATTTATAGTGCGCTAGACAAGACAACGGCTGGGCATGCACATACTATGTGATGCAATTTATGAAGATGATTATCCAATATGCCACATTGGACATCAATACCATACATGAGGTATTATATATAGTCTCATTAGTTAGTGTGAAATATATCAAACTTATTTTGATATTATTACTTATATATATACATCATTCTCTTTGCAGGTATTTAAAACTGACCAGACTATAGGTAAACGCTTAAAAGATGTACATGATCCATATACGATGGAAGTATTAAATGAAGTAAGAGAAGAGTGGGTAAAAGCCATACAAGCAGTGGTGATTGTAAGATATAACTGGGATGCTGATAGCGATGTTGAATGATATTTTGTAAATGAATATTTCTGAATGTTTATATATGTCTGAATGTTTCTACATGTGTGAATGTGAGAATTGAATTGATGTCTGAATGTATCTACTTGTGTGAAAAGTATATTTGTTGATTTTGTAGGTTTGTGGCCTGTTTGTAGGCTGATATCAATGGATGTCATAAACCTATAGTTCAGAAAACTGAACTGTAGTTTCTCATCATGCTGACCAGCCACAGCAAGCCTGCAAACTGATAAGAAAAAAACATATAAGCGTCGATTATTTATAGAACATCGTCATCAAAGACATACATCGTCGGTTATTGGATAAAACCGCCGCCTAATGTGACAAACAACCCGACCGTGTAGGAAAGCACGACCGTGGTGGAAAATGCGTCGATGCTTAGTACAAAACCAACGCCTATAGAACTAAACACGGCCGTGCAGGGAAGAATGACCGTGTCGTATGGAAATATGGCATCGGTTAGGTAGTTGTAAACCGACACAGAAAGTGTCCTAGATGGCACCCTTTTTGTGGTGTGAACCGGTTTGGCGTCAGCTTATGAAACATAACTGACGCCTATAGGTGCCCTACTGTCGCGTTTTCAGTGGCGTGAACCTTTTGGCATCAGTTAGAAAACTGACGCTGAAGATTCTGACCTTTAGCGGCGCCCACATAGGCGTCACTAGAGAACCTTCGCTAAAAGGGGTTAAACAACCGACGCCAAAGGCGTGTTCTGTAGTAGTGATGATAAGGGTTACCTTTTATAGTCTCCTTTCCTCACTACAGCAACCTATACTTGCACGTCAAGGCTAGTGAGTTGAAATAACTTCGCCAAAGAGAAGCTTGAGGGGGAATTCCCAAAGATTTATTTGTTGGATATTTTTGCACTGGTCCATCATCCCATTGCTTTATAAAAAAATAATTTCCTTATAGATAATAAAATTATCCTTCCAAAAGAATAATTAAACATTAAATTCAGAGTTATGATGCAAAAGATATGGATGTTTTAGTGGTACATATAATTCTAACTACGGGAAACTTTGCCAGCCAACAGACTGGTTTGGAAAGTCAATCGGTTGGTTGATTATTCAACTTTTGAGGAAGAATATTTACTTCTTTCATAGAAGTTAAATCAACACAACAAATAAAAAACCAAAAAACATTAATTACCAAATAATATACTTTAACTAATAAAATCCTAAAACAAGTGACATATACAATACGATTTTAAAAACTAAAGATATGAATGCATCTAAACTGCACCGAAAAAGGATACAAAAATCACTCATCAAACTACCCCGAACTTAATCCTTTGTTCATTCCGAGTAAAGAAAAATAAAAAGGAGGTCAATAATTGATACTAGGATCCGAGATTTCCTCTCTCAACTGAGCAATCTTTATGGTCCCCTACCAAGAAACATGATTAAGTGACCCTAGTCCTCTAGAGTTACATAGACACACTTGGATATACCTCCATTGGGGCTTATTCCTCCATTCGCTAGATTCCAAGACTTGCAATGAAAAGATTTGTTTTCAATAATACTCCTGATCTGTCCACACAAATAGACGAGAGCATAAGTTAGGGATAATTGGCTATTTTGGGGAGAGCTTTTTGATATGTCCTATGGTCATGAAAAAATGGACAAAAGGGGGAGAAAGACATAGAAGTAACTCAATTCCCTGGTCTCTCATCTATTTGACTCAAGAACTTATTTGTGATTCAGTTATTTTATTTGTCTCTCCTCTATTCAAATTGAGACTTTTATTTGGTTGAAGTTACATTGACCGCATATTTTCTTTTGGGCTCATTGGCCTCTTTTATTTATGTCATGTGTGTAGACCGAAGTTGACAAGGAGGTACAATTATGGAAGCGATTCCATCCCGGACATAGGGTTTGTCATATAGTGGGAAATATATTTATTTTTTACCTTTTTGTCGATGGTGAAGAGATAAGAAATGATTGAAGTTGAGTGTGAACAAGAGGCTGACTTGTACCTCTTTGTTGAATTGCTGCATTGGAATCAAATCATCATATTATATGAGTTGATTCAGTTAAGCTAGGGTAAATAAGTGTTTACAAATTTTGTTGCAAGTCATATTGGAGGCATATGTGGCTTGAACTTTTTGACTCATTCTTCTTATCGTCATTTTCAAGGGAAAGAATTCTCAATTGTTGTCATAGAGGCTCAGATCTATTCAAGACATGTTTATTCCTTAAAACTTCCTTTATCACAGGTTGTCTTAAGAAAAGTGGGAATAGTTCATTCATATATTTCTAATTTTTTGCATACATCCAAATGGTCGGCTAGGTAAACGCCACAATTCACACAAAAAATTAAAAAGAATAGAGAAAATGAGACATATGTAAATAAAAGATGAAAAAAGAAAAATAAGTGTTTGAGGATGAGAAAGGGAAAGGTTATAGTTGAGGTGGTGGAGACGACGTACCACTTGCCCTCCACCTCAAACTAAGAAATTAACTTATCCTAAGAAAACACTAAATCCAAGATGAAGGGGAATAGATCTTGATTCCTATCTAGGTGGCCCAGGGAACTTTAAGAAGGTCCAGCTAAAAGGAATATGAATAAGGATAGGTTCCTTGTATATGAGAGCTTCATGGCACAACATATGATGTTGTGGTTGTAGTAGCTCGAACGGCTGTCAGGGTCTTGAAGTGATGTTATTTCTCTCCCCATAACTCATGTAATAGGATCCACAAAAACTCACATGTTAGTAGAGGTAGGGTAGTAGTTGTGTGTGGATCAAGTGGCACAATGTAGGACTGGTGTCCACAAAATGGTTTCAAAGTATGCTCCTCCATGAAGAATAAAGGTGAACTTGACTCATATTTAACTGACATTGCCAAATCTACTCAGTCAGGTGGAGTATCTAGCTCTAGCTTCTTCTCATCTCTTGAGTTTGCATATAGAACATGTAGTGTTGGTATAGGAGGAATTGTCTTGCCTACAAAATCAGCATGACATATATTTTTATGCAGTTGTACATGCTCCTTTTTTTAGCCCAATCAATCACAATATCAAGAGAAGTAGTGGGTTCCTTCACGATGTCAAAATGCATCTTTCACTCCTACACCCAAGATATTCCCAACTCACTCCAAGATTCAACAAACTCCTCTTGTTGTGTTTGCACTTTATGATTTGAAATTGTTGTCTTGTCATTGGGAATCTCTTTAAATTGGGCAAACTTAACATCAAGCATGTGCTTGAGTATGTCTGGATAAGTGATGTGAGGCTTGTAAACTGACATTTTAGACTCTTCTGGTAGAATGCAGATAGTGTTTGGGACTTCAATAGAGGGTGTTTCAAGATAGATGAGCAGGACAGGCATTGTAGACGACATGGCTAGATGATTTCCTTCAGATGAGACATGATTGCTACTAATTGGGTGACTGGTGGCCGCAACTAGAGTGGTTTCTTTATCGTCCTCTACATATTCATAAGTGGTAATTGGTGGTGCAACTAGGGATGGAGTTGGGGAGCACACATTCCCTAACCACATCACTATGGCGTTCAACTACTCTGGATGCTTAGGATTAAATTATGGTTGGTGTGCAATCTTACATGTAGGAGGTTCTTGGATGGCTTCCAAACGAGCCACTTTTGCCACCAATATTTTTATTCCGAGCTTCATATTCTTCTAGATTTTCTTGGAGGTCAACTAGAAGTTTATTGAGGGCATCTATACTCTTGTCCCAGCCAGGCTAAATTTAATATGCATAGTCAAGCTCTCCATCATAGCATTCATAATATTGTGGATTGTATTCTGCTTTGAGTCTTCTTTGAATAAACTCGACTTGGAGAGTCACCTTGGGACAACCCCATACATCATGTTAGATAGAGACACATTTTGTACATTGTAGACTTTTTTCAGCTCCCCCTCCATTATGAATGAATTTATAAAAATCAGAAAATTTGAATATCCAGCTAAAGAGAAAAGGTGTTTCAATGAGTAAAGATATAAGACTATTTTTTTACTTTACAAATAGACAAGATAATAAATGACAAAGATCTAATAAGAAAAAAAATAAAAATCACAAGAAAGTTGCAACACAAGACTAAAAATTACAAAAACAAACTATATATTAAAAAAGCAAATTAAGAGAATATACAAGACTAAGAAACAACAAATGATTTTTTTCCTTTTTCCAACTGCACTTTCTCACTTATAACCAATCATCCTCGGTGCATAGCAGATCGTAGCCCAATCACCTCACTATCCCTTTGTAACACCTTAGCAGGATATTAAGATAATTTTGGTGTTCTAATCATGCGCACAACAACCTACATATCCATGATTATAATGTATATGCAAAGCAAGTCGTCAATTTGTAAGGCAAAAAAATAAGAAGAACAATACTTTATTTAGCAACTATATTGTAGAGTCTAGATATAAGATAGAATAATACAAGTTGATGGGGCTAGTCCTCACTCCCTAGAACAAACATCTACTCGCTCATGGTGAGAGACAACAACATAAAGATAGAATGAACAATGGAGTGGGCCATGACGTCTAGTGCAGGAAGACCAATCTCTCTACTACAGTCGCCACCTCCTCGCTCCTCCCTAGGGTTTGTGCTTCACAATTTGGTTTCTAACAAAATATTAGAGAACCGTAGAATGGATGACAATGGTTCCCTTTTATAGTCTCCTTTCCTCACTTATAATTGCACGTCAAGGATGGTGAGTTGAGATAACTTTGGTAGAGAGCGATTTGAGCGAAAGTTTCTGATGCTGGATTTTATAAGAGCTTTTTGCACTGGTCCATCACCCATTTCTATCCAAAAATATACTTTCCTTGTAAATAATAAAATTATCTTGTGAACATATATTTAAACATTAATTCTGAGTTCGAATGCAAAAAATGGATGTTTTAGTGGGACATATAATTCTGACTATTAGAAACTTTGCCTCATTACCGACTGGTATGGAAAGTCAATCAGTTGGTCAGTTGTTCAAGCATTGAGGAAGGATATTTACTTCTTTCTTAGAATTTGTATTAATCTTGTAAATAAAACATCAAAATACATTAATTAAAAAATAATTTACATTAATGACTAAAATCGTAAAACAAGTTATATCTACAATAAGACGTGCAAAACTAAACATATGAATTCATCTAAAATGCCCCTAAAGGGGTATAACAATGTGACAAGGGCATGTACATGTCGACTGGGTGAAGTTCAAAGTAATGTGACAAAGCAGGGAAAGGCTATCGTCCAAAGTTTATTGGCTAGAATAGTTGTCATGTACGTTGATGGTCTAAAGCAAGACCATCATCACTTCACATTGATTATGATGCGGTAAGAAATTCATATTGCGGGTCATATGTTTATGGCTAAGGGTTAAAGGCGGTGAATTATACTCAGTTATATGGATATCAGATCTAAATCTGTCAAGCAGTTTATCGACGAAATAGATCGACAACCATGAAAGGAGAGGTCGATAGGTCTGTTGAGTTTGTGGGTCGACCGATTTATCAAATATTGTTGATGTCGACCAAAGTGTCAATGTGTCGGCGGTAGCTAAGTTACATCAATGAGCGAGGTAGATGGACCAAATTGTTCTATTGTTGAAAAATCTAAAAAATAATTGATAGCCTAAAAATGTTAAAGGTCGTCGACGACTATGTCAATGGGGTTGTAGAAAGGGTGTCGACGGGTCGATCAAAATGAATTAATTAGAGTTGATAAGAAGGGATCAAAATTTAGGTCATTTGATCTCGGTAGTGATCATTGTCAAATCATCATTTGAAAAATGAGTGGTGCATCTTGATTTTGATGGAACACATTTTCAAGGACAAATGCTTGGGAAGAAAAACAAAAAAAGTGAAAAACAAACATAAAAGAAATAGCGAAGGAATGATAGGAGCTTTAGTTGCCTACCAAGTAGTGCTTATTTATAATCATGTAGCTTGACTCTTAAACATCATAGTTAACATCTGAGGCATCAGGCAAGTCCATGTCTTCCTTCCTGGTGATAACTTCATCTTCATAGTATCACTTTAACTGGTGATCATTGAGAAAAAAAGTTTTTGACTTCTTGATGTGAATATCTATCATTCCTAAATGATAAATAGTTATTACTATAAATGGACTAAACCAACAAGAATGATGTTTTCTTGGGAAAAAGGTGGAGTGCACAGTTGAAAAAAAGAACTTTGTCGCCTTCGGAAATGTCCTTCCACTTGATGTGAGAATTATGCCAAATTTTGTTGCATTCTTTATAAATCTTAGTGTTCCCATAAGCATGTGGATGGAGTTCTTCCAGTATTTGTAGTTGCATAAAATTCTTTTATTTTGTGAGGTCACCATCCACATTGAGATCCTTGTTTTCACAATAGTCTTTAAGTTTTAGTTCTAGAGGAAGATAACAAGATTTACCATAAATGAGACGGTAAGGAGTTGTTATGATGGGAGTTTTGTAATCAATTTAACATATCAAAAGAGTTTCTAAGACCAATCCTTCCTATATTTTCTGACAAATTTATACATGATTTGTTTGATTTGCATGTTAGAGACTTCCACTTAGCCTATAGACTGAGGATGGTATGGGGTAGAAACCTGGTCTTTACTCCATACCACTTCAAAAGTTGTTCAAATTATTTTTCAATAAAATTTGAACCTCAATCGCTAACGACGGTCTGAGGACGTCGAACCTTGGAAATATTTTTTTTTAATAGGCACATCATGATCTTAAAGTCACAGCTGGGTGATGCTATAGATTCCATCCATTTGAAAACATAATCAACTACAACTAGTATGTATTTGTTTCCAGAAGATGGTGGGAATGGTCCCACAAAGTGGATCCCCCAAACGTTGAAGATTTAAACCTCTATCCATTATGCTAACAACATCTAGTTCCTTTTTGTAACATTCCCGGTGTGTTGGAATGCATCACATTGTTTGACATATGCATGTGAATCCTTGAAAATAGTCGGCCAATATAAACCTGAATATAAAATCATCAATGCAGTCTTCTAAGCACCCAAATTTCCTCCATAGGGAGTGGCATGATATTTTTATTGAATAGTATGCGGTTCATCATGATCGACACATACACAATATACATTATAAACAAATTTTATGAACAGAAGTGGTTCATCCCAATAGTAGTGTTTCATATCAGAAATGAACTTCCTCTTCTAGATGTACGTCATCTCGAGAGGTAATTATTGGCATGCAAGATAATCACAGAAATCGACATACCATGGTGTTACCTGGTCTAGAGTGTGGATAACTAATAAAAAGACTCATCTAGGTAAGATACATTGATAGGGAGAGGATCATCTTCATCAACCAATATGTGAGAATGGTGATTTGCATCCACATTTTCATATCCCTTTTTGTCAAAGATCTCATGATCGAATTCATATTGCAAGAGGGCCCACCTAAGGAGACGAGGATAAGTATCCTTCTTCTGCATGAGATACTTTATTTCTCTATGGTCTATATAGATTGTCACCTTTCTCCTAACAAATACAACTTGAATTTTCAAAGGCATAGATGATGGCCAACATTTCCTTCTCTATTGTTGTGTAGTTGACTTGATGCTTCATCAAGGGTTTTGCTGGCATAATATATGACATGATGCTTCTTGTACTTCTTTTTCTATATGATGGCTCTAACAATGTAGTCGATAGCATCATATATTATCTCAAAGGGGAGATCCCAATCTGGAGCTTGCTTAATGGTGTAGAAGTTAGGGCATGCTTGAGAGTGTAAAAGGCCTTGAAACATTCTTCTTCAAAGATAAACGATGCGTCCTTCACAATAAGTTAAATAGTGGTTTCACAATTTTTGAAAAGTCTTTCATAAAGTGACATTAGTACCCTACATCTCCCAAGAAACTACGGATAGAAGAAACTGATGAAGGATGTGGGAGCTTTGAAACATCCTCTATTTTCCTTCTGTATACTTCTATCCCTTCCTTAGATACTTTGTGCCCAATGAAAATCACCTCTCTTATCATAAAATGCCACTTCTACCAATTGAGAACCAACTACTTCTCTTCGCATAGTTGGAGAATGAGAGATAGGTTCTTTAGGCATTCTTTGAATGATGATACATAGACTGAGAAGTCATCCATGAAGACCTCCATTATTTCCTCTATCAAATCAAAAAATATAACCGACATAAACTGTAATGACCCCGCCTCCCGGTAACCCCCAATAAGGGAGACTCAAAGGTTAGATCCATTATCGCAATTAATAGGATCAAAGGTTCAATAATTAATCTGTAATAAATAAATTATACCAAACTAAACTAAAATCTGGTATAAAATAAAACTTTGCGTACCTTTTCAAAACCTTGGATATCTACTTCTATACACATCTGGAGTCTATTCTAACGAATCCTCCTTTATACTTTAATTCTTATTTAATTTCACATATGCCACTTTACTATTTGTCCTTTTCAATCTTGCACCTAAAATGCCGAAAAACAAAATGTTAGTCAACATATCAAAATATGCTGGTATGTGGGGACAACCAAAATTTCACAAATATGGCTAACAATCTAAATATCACAATCAAGTTAATTAACAAACCAACTTACACTTTCAATGTGACATTCTCCACCACTTTTGCCCTAACCCTGGCATACCCACCTTGGGGTTTCTCTTTGGCCAATGATGGAAGGCCACCTTCTCACACCCAAGCTTGGTTCCTGGGGTCACCTCTCATGGTGTCCATTAGTCATTCAATAAAGACCACCTACTCAATCCCGAGCTTGGTGTCTGGGGTCACCACTCATGGTGCCCATGGGTCTTCCCTCATGGGCTTGACCTTTTGGCATCATCTAGCAGGGTGGCATGTAGGTGCGAGAATACACACTTTTATTACAATTGTGATAATCATAGTCACTCTATATTTGCATGAAATAAAATTCATCCAAGCAATTGTTTTCAGGCAACTAATAAAACATATGGGAATCACCGTGAAACTAAAGCGATTAACCATAAGTGTAACCACATACCTATTAGGCTGCTTTGACATAGAATTAATCAAATCAATGCAAGAAATCCAATAGGCAAGCAAGCACACAAAGAGATCATGAAATATGCATACAATTTCCTATCATTGATCATGCCATCAAGATCTATTAAACCTAGATCGCTTCCTAGGGTTTCTAGTCCACTTTTAGGGTTTCCATTTCAATTAGGGTTCCTCTACATTTTTACTCTTTTAAACCCTAATTTTATACAATTACTCACAAACCTTAATTATCTCATCTATTCTCCACGAAAGATATTAAGGTTACCTTTTAACAACATATAACCGTTATTTCATATTAAAGGCACAATTAATCATCAATTTAGTCCATTATGCCTCTTTTACATTAAAACTACCATTTTATCCTTTTAATTCATGACAAGATCATTAGGCCCAATTATCATCTTTGGTTCCTTTCAAATTAACAACTCATAGTTCATTATGATCTAATTCACATATGAACTCTATTTATCATTCATTCCACCTTTATCCATTAGAAAACCCTAATTACCATATTTGGGGTATTTATCCACAATTAGGAACTATTATACTCAAAATATCTTAAAACCATCATATCTCAGCTTTATTCATGAATTTGAATAATTACAGCCATTGAGAGTTACAATTACTAACATTAGGGTTTCAAGGCCCATTAAAGCTTATTTATGCACATGAAATTCTAAATTAAAGCAATACGTTCAATGTTCATCCTTTTTGTTCTTAATGTACCTTTTTATAATTAACATGTTAATATCAACTTTAATCATCCATTAAACCCTACTAAATACATTAATCATCTCAAAATAGGGTTTCTTAATCATTAAAGCATTAAAGTTGATAACTTCCACTACTATTCGAATTACAAGGGGAATTAGCTTCTAAAACTATTTTTAATGAATTACTCTCATTTTTCTGAGCAACTTTCATATTTTATATGCCTTCATCCGAGCTACCAATAAAAAGAGATGAATTTTGCAATAAAAACTTACTTGGACCAATCAGAGGGTGACACGTCGGCCAACTCATGCAACGTAGCTCGCTGGTTTGGAAATATAACCAAATTATGGTTATACTCTCACGTAAGCCGCTGGCCCTTCATCCCGCGGAGCGGTAAAAGCATCCAACTGTTGGTATGTATGCCCTGAGATTGGTGGGATACATTAAAGATTGATTTGATAAAGATCAAGCTTCCAATTCTTTCTGGTCCAGTCATATGAGATAATGATAAACAGAATGAATGTCTAGAGAATGACAATTTTTACGTAAGCTTTTAGGCTGATGACCTGAAAGATGAGATCATACAGATGCTAATAGTTTGTACATTCTTGGTATGTCCCTAGTCGGATGTCATTGTGGAAGGTAGATAGACAACAATGACACACAAGACTAGATTGTGGTGTTGGTTGATGACATAATCTCATTAGTCATGATATGGAGATATCAAACCAAACACAAATTACTTTTTAGAGAACAAGTATACCGGATAGACCCACCGTGAGTTTGACACATGGAACCATGACATGGTAGTCATAGTCAGTTCTCACAATGATGGTGGTGAGTGTGATTCTTTGACCTGAAATCACTACACTCAACACATGTCGTTGGGTACACTTTGACATCATCAAACGTAGTCCTGAAACATGGATTGTTATAAAGGTGATGATTGGGTGGCTTTGACACATGGGGATTTTGAGGGGTGAGTGATAGATATGGGATTTGTCCCTCCTGAGGGGGTTTGATATCCATGGCCACTTGATGAGTAGGATTGAGATAGGCATGCACGCATGTGTGAATCAGTATGTGATATTGATGTCATACATATCTCCTCCAATCTACTCTGAGATCAAGAGTGTGAATGAACGTTGACAGGATGATTGTTCCATGCCTTGAGTTCATTTGGGATATCAGTGACAAAGGAATTATATATTCACTGTAACACCATTCACTGATTGTAGGATTGAAAGTTGTTCTCCAACTTTCCTTTTCACTTGGGTAGCACTGATGTACCGCTCTTTGCTTGTGAAGTCATAAGTGTTATGGACTTTCACTGCCAACGTGAAATGGACCTGCAGGGTCACACACATAGGATTTAACCAGGAAGAGGAGTTTGTCCACAAATGATGTTTAGATTGATTACTAAAGGATTTTAGTAGTTCAATTAAACACTCAATCAATTGGTAGCTCGGTATCATAGTGTTCAAGGTGTAGGACTGATTAATTGGAGTATCAGATTGATTAAAAATGTGATTGACTAATTTTGCACAGTCTGCTTCCCCAACTGACCAGCTCATGAGATGAACCGATCAGCTCAGGTTGGTGAACCGATAGGCTCAACATGTGTCATGAGATGTTCGACTCAATTGTTGAACCGGTCGACTCATGTGACCAACCGAGATTGTTTGGAAAGTTGGAAGACGATTTTGCAAATACAATTTGTTTCACTTATACAAATTCAATTTGGACAAGGATTAATATTTCATTAATTGGAGACAAATTTGAAAGTCAATTTGAGTTGGATCAGGACCACAAATCGATCGGCTCAGAGCTCCAGCTGATCGGCTCAGAGCCCCAAACGATCGACTCAGGTCCCAATCGATTGGCTCAAGACCTGAAACGATCATTTTAGGGTGTGAACCGATCGATTCAGCTAGCACATGTTGGTTGTTTTGTGGAAAATCTCGAACCCTTCTACTCCTATTTAATCCCGCATTGCCCGGGGTAGAGAACCCTATCCCATGACCCTCCTATATATATAGGGGTAGTGGGGGCTTCTCAGGTACACAACAACTCAGAACACCAATTTCTCTACAAAGTTGTCATTCTCTCTGGTTTTGGTATTCGAGAGAGAGCCCAAGCAAGTGCTACTCGATAAGGGAGGCAAAAAAAGGGAAAGACAACTACAGAAAAGCAACTGGTTGCAGGAGAGTGTGTTGGTGACTAGTACGCTGATAGGTGGGTGTGAATCCTTCCGATTCCTTGTGGGACAAGTAGATCGGAGTTCCAGGTGGTCCATATGGACTACTTCAGAGGTGGGAGACTTCTGCCACTTGGAGGACATCTATCAATCTCGACAGTCCCGGTGAGACCAGGAGTTGTACAGACACCGTCCAAGACCAGAGGTGAAGACCGCACAAGCTGTGAGGTAACGTTGTCGAGCAAGCCTCATGATAGGGTATGCCTCTACAAACCATCCTTCCTATTGTATAAACATTGACATGATTCCTTTATTCTGGGTTTGAGAGAAGAAAATTTTTGTTTCCCCTGCCTTCTCTGTCTCCACTAAAACCCAACAGTGGTATCAGAGCCACGTCAACCGCTCTATACTTTAGGATTATCGATGTGATCAATTTTGGTTTGTCGCCTTTATTTATTACATATGATGTGAACAATAATGGCTTTATGCATGTCTAATCCTAAATCCACAAATCCCAATATACATAAATGACATGTAATATGAAAGCACTCTATACACGTCACCCTTAAATGAGTTTTGTGGTGGATGTATAGTGTGGTTATGGACAATAAACCCTATATGTGTGCTTTGTTGTATGTGGTTTCTTGCATCTCAGTCTGCATACCAATTCCCTACCTCCTTATTCCTGATGTAACTCGAGATAACTCGAGATTTCTTTCCTACCTTTGCTCCCCTCAAATGTAACATGGGGTTTCCCAATTCAAATGTAAATAGGATAGATCTTTTTATTTCCTGTTATGTCAAAGAACAGAGGACATCTGACGACGACTGAGACGATCCGTTCAAGGAGTGAACCGATCGATTGGTGATCCATACGACTAGTTCAAGGAGTGAGATGAGTGGGTGGCGGCCATGAGGAGATGCACGACAACCAGGCGAACCGATCGGTTGGAGGAGCCAACTGATCGGCTAGTGGCACCCAACCGACCGGCCTGATGGGGAGCCGATCAATCATGGAGATGAGTTGATCAAACCCAGTAAAGGCAAAGCACAAAGTTCATCTTGTACATGTTGCATGTGATGTAGACCTAGATGATTGTGATTCCTCTTGGCTCGAGGAATCACATTAGGATGGCCATAATCATCGCTTTTATTGTTTCACATGTTTTCTGTGGGATATAACATGTATATGATACATACTATGTATTGTGGTGATTGGATATGTATATGTACCTATAAAAACCAAATCCCTCATTAAATATTAAAGTTTTAGATTCCTTCCAAATGCGACACATGTGAAAAGCTTGATCGGCCAAGTGTGGGCACGACCTAGCGTGGTGCACCGCCTATCTCGTGTAATCCTGAAGGATGGATATGTGGGTCTGCCCTAGCAGGGTACATATTCATCGTGTTGGCTTTGGGTCAGACATAACAAGGTGACCTAGATAGGATCTAGCACCTGTAGGCATGGAGGTGATCATAGAAAAGTGTTGCATATGACATCTTTCAAGAGTTTCCTATGATGCAATTGGCAAGAGTTGGCTACCTGGAAGATCTAAGTTGTGGGTGACAGCCCTAGATGGTCCATGACATAGAGGATTTCAGGATCTTGACCCACTAGAAGATTGTACATTGCAATCTTCCGAATTGATGGTGAGGGCTATCAATTTGAACAAAAATAGTGGGAGCGATAATTAATTAAAGTCCTAATTATATCGTCAACCTTTCAAATCAATCAAACAATTCAAAATTTAGTTTTGCACTAAATTGCATATTTTTCCTTTTATAGTACAAATGGAAACAAACAACAATCACTTTTCATTGTGATCGGTCCTTGAAAAGGACAAACTAAATGGGACTAACTTCCACGACTAGTTTAGGACGTTGAGAATTGTTCTCACTCAAGAGCGAAAGCTCTATGTCCTGGATACTCCAGTTCCAGAGGAACCGACTCCTACCGCAACAAAGGTAGAAAGGGATGCTTATAAGAAGCATTCTGATGATGTCATTGATGCAAAGTGCTTGATGTTGTGCTCCATGAACCACAAGTTGTAGAGACAACATGAGAACATGGGCATCATTGAGATGATTCAACATCTCAAGAACATGTATGAAGATCAAGCACGGAAAGAGAGATATGATGTCTCTAGGGCATTGTTCAAGTGTGTCATTATAGAAGGAGATCTAGTTGGTCCTCACACGCTCAAGATGATTGGGTATGTGGAGAACCTAATGAGACTGGGATTTCCTCTGAGCCAAGAGTTGGCTACTGACGTGATACTGCAATCATTGCCAGAATCCTACAAGTCAGTTTGTGATGAACTACAACATGAACAACTTTGACAAGCCATTGACAGAGTTGTTGGGCATGTTGAGGATAGCTGAGACACGGATGAAGAAGGACAAGCCTAAGTCTGTGATGATGATCAGCGATAAAAAAGGCAAGTCCAAGCGCAAGGGCAAAGGCAAGGCTAATAAAGGTTCCGATGCTAGCCATCAGCCCAGGTCATCTTAAGCTCGCAAGGCCAAGGGAGGTGTTACCAAGAGTGGCAATTGCCACCATTGTCAAAAGCCAGGACATTGGAAAAGGAATTGTCCACTCTATCTGGAAGAACTAAAGAAGAAGGAGGCGACAGACGTCTCCACCTAAAGGTGTCATGAAATAAATTTGTAACACTTTTTAGGTATATGATACCAAGATATAAAGTGTAAAGCACTCAATAAATGGGGCAAGTGTTTCCGCCATAGATAGGAGTACTTTAGTTTATTTGAAGCCTTAAAGGCATGCAATAGAGTTATGAACTGCTATTTCATATTTGCTAATGAATAGAAACACATTATTTTTCATATTGTATGACAATGACTGTAATTAATAATGTTGATGTTTCAATTTCAAAGATATGATCTTTATGACAATGCCTTGTTTATCTTGTGTTACTTGGTATGCATAAGATAAAATGATACCTAAAAATTATTGATAACTCAAACAATCAAATTAGCATAAATCATGAGAAATTCATTTCTAGTTTCCATATGATGGATAAATCTAGACTCTTTTTGGTTAGAGAATCACTAAGAGACATGTATTTCTTGGACATGATTAATCAATCTTCACTTTGGTAGTGGGAGAATGATTATCCTATTAGGTATAATAGATGAGATGTATTTACATACCTATTAGAGTTAATGCTAATACTTCAAACGGTGTTTAGAGAAATATCAATATGAAAATCTTGAAGTGTTCAAGAATATCATAGATGAAGTACGGATTTGGTAAAGTGTTAATTCTTGATGATATCAATGAATGAAATACTTAGGCCAAATGTTTGAGAACCTTGTGAGTGATTATCATAGTGTATCATAGTGAACTCATGATCAAGGCATGTTGATGTCTAAATCAAAAGGAGTCATACTCTAAGGAGGAGTTGGAGGATGATTATCAAATAACTAATTTCTTCTTAAATAAAGAATACCCCACACTAATAAAGGAAATTAAGAATCACAAAGGGTTGTTAGTTCTTATATCCTTGACAGATGCACCTCAATTATCTATATGATGAGTTGGTCATGTGATGAGTCAACTATCTAGATGAATATGAGGAACCAAATTTTGAGTTATGATTCATGACCATTACATCCTAAATGACTTCCATATGAACCATAATGTATGACCTTGATGGTAGCACCCATTGGGATGAAATCCATAAGTGCGAATGAGTCTTAAGTGTTAAGACACATGGATAACATTTTGAGAAGGATGATGCATGTTGATTGCAACTTAATGACTAAAATATTTGGCATACGGATAGTAAAACCTCGTTCTTGTAAGGAATAAAATAAGGATGTGTATGTGACATAACCTATAAGGTTTATGAATCCATTAATGCAAATAAAGTCTATAAGTTACAATGGACTAATCAATATGATTGATTAAGTCAAGCAACTTAGAATTGTGATCTTTACTTTGATGATATAGTCAAAGGGTTTGACTGATATGACAAAGATAAAGAGAGATCTATGATTTCGTGGGAGCATATTCACACTCCACATGTTGATGTGAAATGGAAATGTTCTAGAATGGAAATCCAAAGTGGAAATTATATTTAGGGAAGATAGAGACGTTTCCTATTTGATAGGAAAAGAGATCTATAGATAGTTCTTGAAAACCTCTTGACCTAAAAAGAGAGAGCATACATTGGCAATCTATACTGAAAGGTTTAGTATGCATAGATTCAGTGGGAGAAAACTTGTCCATGTTACATGGAGTTAATATCCCAAATCCAAGTGTCCAATTCTTATGAAGAATGGGAACACTAAGAATAGATAAGGATCTATCATGTATGTAATCATCCCATTATCTTGCATGTATGGACATGGCAAGAATAAAATGCATTCATCATCTTATATGTAGGACATGACAATATGATATGCTCATCCTAATAACTCGTATGTGGGACATGACGAGTGGATGCCTGTCTAGTTCCCGTAAGGGTTATTAAAATACCATAAGAACTTGATAAGTAATTGAGAAGTACTCGTTCTATAAAAATTAGGATGGGTTCACTATAAAGAGTTACAGTGATGCGAACTTTCGAAAAAGACAGAAAATTAATCACAAAATATATATGGGATATATATAAAAGTGAATGTTTGTTGATAAATGTAAACGTTCCAATAAAGTTGTTTAAAAGGACATGTCGAGTATCCGTGTATTAGAGAACAATAGTTGATACTATATGGATCTAGGAGTGCATAGAGATGAACTTATAGTTATTCCGGTCATTGATGACAAGTTAGGAGTACTTGGTCATGCAATGTGGCTAAAGGTTAGCAAAGGAATACTAGATTGCATATTATGACAACTCCAACTCATACGTATGACGTACAGTGAAAAGATGAGAGACTTTTCGTTAATACCGCCTTTTGCAAAGTGTTTCCATAACTCACTATGTTAGAACTAGAGTACACTAACATGTGGGAAATGTTTGAAGATCACTATGAATATGATTCAAGGGTGATTGGCTCACAGTGCAAGTGGGAGTCTGTTGGTATGTATTCCCTGAGAGCCAAT
Source organism: Alisma plantago-aquatica (assembly GCA_963693085.1). Lineage (NCBI taxonomy): Eukaryota > Viridiplantae > Streptophyta > Magnoliopsida > Alismatales > Alismataceae > Alisma > Alisma plantago-aquatica. Next base: position 1,474,938,330 of record OY856411.1, read on the forward strand.
CATGGGATGATGGGTGGGATACATTAATGATTGATTTGATAAAGATCAAAGGCAAGCTTCCAATTCTTTCTGGTTCAGTCCTATGAGATAATGATAGAACATATTGAATGTCTAGAGAATGACAATACTCAATGGTGTATGCGTTCAGGTTGAGGACTTGAACGATGAGATCATACAGATGCTAAGAGTTTGTACATTCTTGTTATGTCCCTTATCGGATGTCATTGTGGAAGGTAGATAGACAACAATGGCACACACGACTAGAATGTGGTGTTGGTTGATGATAGAATCGCATTAGCCATGATATGGAGATATCAAACCAAACACATAGGTACTTGTTAGAGAACAAGTATACCAGACAGACCCATTGTGAGTTTGACACATGGAACCATGACATGGTAGTCATAGTTAGTTCTCATAGTGATGGTGGTGAATGTGATTCTTTGACCTGAAATCACTACACTCAACACATGTCGTTGGGTACACTTAGACATCATCGAACGCAGTCCTAAAACATGGGTTGTTATAAAGGTGAAGATTGGGTGGCTTTGACACATGGGGTTTTTGAGGGGTGAGTGATAGATATGAGAATTGTCCCTCCTGAGGAAGTTTGATATCCATGGCCAGCTGATGAGTAGGATTGAGATAGGCGTGCACACATGTTTGAATCATTATGTGATATTGATGTCATACATATCTCCTCCAATCTACTCTGAGATCAAGAAAATGAATGAACGTTGACAGGATGACTGTTCCATGCCTTGAGTTCATTCGAGATATCAGTGAAAAAGGAATTATAAATTCACTGTAACACCATTCACCGATTGTAGGATTGAAAGTTGTTCTCCAACTTTCCTTTTCACTTGGGTAGCACTGATGTGTGACTAGGCACCACTCTTTGCTTGTGAAGTCATTAGTGTTATGGACTTTCACTACCAACATGAAATGGACCTACAGGGTCACACACATAGGATTTAACCTGGAAGACGAGTTTGTCCACAAATGATGTTTAGATTGATTACTAAAGGAGTTTAGTAGTTCAATTAAACACTCAATCAATTGATAGATCGGTATCATAGTGTTCAAGGTGTTGGACTGATTGATTGGAGTATCAGATTGATTGAAACTGTGATTGATTTATTTTGCACAGTCTGCTGCCCCAACCGATCAGATAATGAGATGAATCGATCTGCTCAGGTTGGTGAACCAATCGGCTCAACTGGTGAGATGATCGACTCATGTGTCATGAGATGATCAACTCAATTGTTGAACCAGTTGACTCGTGTGACCAACCGAGATCATTTTGAAAGTCAGAAGATGATTTTCCAAATACAATTTGTTTCACTTGTACAAATTCGATTTGGATAAGGATTAATATTTGATTAATCGTAGACAAATTTGAAAGTCAATTTGAGTTGGATTAGGACTACAAACCGATCAGCTCAGAGCTCCAGCCGATCGACTCAGAGCCCCAGACGATCGGCTCAGGTCCCAAACGATCAGCTTATGACCTGAAACGATCATTTGGGGGTGTGAACCGATCGGTTCAGCTGGCGTAGTTTGGTTGTTTTGTGGAAAATCTCAAACCCTTCTACTCCTATTAAATCCTGCATTGACTGGGGTAGAGAACCCTGTCGCATGTCCCTCCTATATATATAGGGGTAGTGGGGGCTTCTCAGGTACACAAAAACTCAGAATACCAGTTGCTCTGCAAAGTTGTCATTCTCTCTGGTTTTGGTAACTGAGAGAGAGACCAAGCAAGTACTACCTGATAAGGGAGGCACAATAAGGGAAAGACAACTACAGAAAAGCAACTAGTTGTAGGAGAGTGTGTTGGTGACTAGTATGCTGACAGGAGGGTGTGATTCCTTCCGATTCCTTATGGTACAAGGAGTTCAGAGTTCCAGGTCATCCGTGTGGACTACTTCAGAGGCGGGAGACTTCTACCGCTCAGAGGACAGCTCTCAATCCCAATAGTCCTGGTGAGACCAGGAGCTGCACATACACCATCCAAGACTGGAGGTGAAGACTGAGCAAGCCATGAGGTAACGTCGTTGAGCAAGCCTCGGGACAAGGTATGTCTCTACAAACCATCCTTCCTATTATATAGACGTTGACGTGATTCATTTATTCTGGATTTGGGAGAAGAAAATTTTTGTTTCCGCTGCCTTCTTTGTCTCCCCTATAACCAAACACCAACTCCACCCACACTTCTTCTTCCTTGTGAAAACCTAATGTTGCTTCCTGCAGCGGCTCGGGGGAGGGTTTCCTCCCTCCATCCTTCGCTCCTCAGCACCCGCGAAGGTCCCACTACCTCCTCTGCCCTCCGTCGCACCTGTGGAGGTCTGAAAACATGGTCGAGGTGCCGTGGACTGGGTTCAACAGTCTGCCACTCACGACAGTCCTATGCAGCCAAGTTGCAGCTATTGCGCCTGCATTAGGACACGACCATGATGGAGAAGCTGTTTTCTGGTATCATGAAGCATCAGGCTTCCCTCACAACTCCCCCTTTCAGTCTTGTGGCTTCATGATCACGCATCTTCTTTTTCATTAGGGTTTTTGGGTGGGTGAATGGTTGGAGATGAGTGGGAGACAAGGCAACTCAAGTCTATTGGGTTTGTCCCTTATATAGGGATAGATAGCAATGCCCTAGGGTGCTTGCCCACGAAGAAACAAGGCCCCTTCTCAAAAAGGAAACGTACTTTCCTTAAACAATTATAAGATTTCTCTTTTTAAATAATTCATTGATTATCTATGATCCTTGGCTATTAAGGAATTTGAAAATTATTTCTTTTATCTTCTTATTCTTGGCTTTTAATTCATTGGCCATGAAAATTATATTTTCCTTTAGTAGAAAATACCTCCTTTTTAACAATGCCACAAAATCCATTAATTATGTATCACATTATCCTCATATTTGTATTTATTAGTATTTTCTCTTTCTTTTTCTCCATTGGGGATCCTTGGACCCCAAGAAACTCTAATATTTCGAAATCCTTTTTAGTGGATACTGTTATTCTTCTAGATGCATCTATATCCATTATTTCTCATTATCCTTTTTATTTCTTTGTTAAAATATCAATTTTTGAGGATTTCTCTTTATATCTCTTTTTCTTTTTCTTATTTGAATTCCTTTTAACATTAGGAATCTTATGGATACGAAAATCTATCAACAATAACTCAATTGTACCTCTTTCCACTTATTTTCCACATTTTATCATTATTTTCAATTTCTCTCTTAATAAAGAAATATTTAATTGATCTTTTCTTTTCTTGTTGCATTATTTTTGCAACTTTGGACTCCTTGGAACCCAAGGAACTGAAGAGGCTCAAAATCCACCTTTGGATTATATTCTTTTTCCTTCTAGAGGTTTCTACATCTTTCTTTTCTCCATTTCCTTATTATTGGGCCCAATAGCCAATAAAGCCCACAAAACAACCAACAAGGCTATAGTAAACGAAATCCATTTATTCAAAACAGAATATATCATTATTTGTTCAAACATATTTAATAGGAGAAATTACATTTCTCAAAAGAATCCAAAAATTGGGGTTGTAACATCCTTCCCCTCTTATAGGAATTTTGCCCTCAAAATTCCACCAGGCACACAAACAAACAGGATAAGCTTTTCTTATGTCCATCATGGCTCCCATGTCACCTCACCCTTTCCATGGTTCTTCCCAAGAACCTTCATCATATCATATTCTTCCATCTGAGTTCTCTCTCACCTTGGTATATCGTACCCTCATAGGCGACTCAGGACATTTTAGCCTCTCATAAAGTTGAATAGGTTCATGGCTCAACACATGGCTTAGGTACCTTACATAATGCTCTTGATCAGACTCATGGAACACATTATGCATCATGTTATCCTTAGGGGTAACGATAAACACAACCATATCCACCAATCCATCTCAAATGGACCCATATATCGGGGACTCAGTTTCCTCAATTGTAGCTTAGAGGGGTCGAATTTTCACATCACACACTCTCCCACAGTGCACTGCATGTCAGTCTGCTTTGCAACAGCTCACGACTCATGTCGCCCCTGTGCTCTCTCTCAGCCATTGCACGATCAAAGCGGCATCATTTGCACACATTGTGGTTCTTTCTTAACCTTCGTGAGATCCCTTCACCAACATCATCTTAATGAAGCAGTGACCGACACAACCTCCCTTACAGAGCTTCTTTACAACCTGACACTGGCTATGGTGGTTATAATCACATCCTACAGAGGACAAGAACTGTTTCCATGTATCACCCTGAACTAGCACACCTGCTCTCATCAGACCCTCTAGTCTGGATCATACTAACCATTAGTTAGGGGTGATAAACTGTACTAACATCAAGTTCTTCATGTATCTACTTCCATCGCATGGAAATAATCATTAGGTTAAACTTAAGAACTTTTGAACACACATCATGGTGTAGTTGAACCATCTCTCTCTCATATGTAGTTCAACTGGATCCGTCCCTTGATAGTATTCTTTCTTTCTCATGTCATCTAGGTAAGGCGATCTACCATAACCCATATTGCATCCTGACCTTCCTTGGTCTAGGGGAGACTGATAACACCAAATTTTGTGACGTTTTTGCCCTTTATTCTGTTATCAAAACTACCCTTTTCTGCTGTTTTCCTCTATTTTATTAGCATTTTTGCAATAATTGGCCAAGCAACGCTCTTATTCCAATTTTTCCTATCTTCTACAGAGTTTTCCTTGTTTTTGTGCAATAAGGCCGATTCCGGCCCACAATAAGTCTAAGCCCGTCTCGACCTTCCGGACGCCTGATACAACCCAGCCCGACAGGGGCTGGGCGACACGAGAATGATCGGCGGAGAAGGGCGCTGCGCAAGGGAGGACGTGTCGGCCGACATACCGTCTTCCCGACAGGGAGCCAAAGCCGCTCGACGACCCAGCTCTTCGAGCGACACGACCACCCACCGGCAGGCGTGCCGCCCATCACGTGACCAATAGCCAGCACCTCGCGCCGAGATATGCCTGTATCGGCCATCCACATCCATCAACCGGCGTATAAGGGAGCTATGTGGCGCTTCGAGCACCATGTTTTCTCACCAACCAGCTGACTATAAATAACAGCTACAGGAAGCCGAAAAGACAGGTCGGGAGACGTTGGAGGTTGGATAGGTCGGGACGGCTGGCCAGTTCACAGTTCGGACAGTGGGGGACTTGAGCTATCTGCGAGAGAAGTGCGAGAGCAACCGTATCGTGCCCCAGTGCTCGTACCGGGCGACACTAGGTGAGCTCTTCCTCATCCCTAGAGGGAGGGGATCAGTTCACCTAGGACTGTACCGAACGACACTGAGGGCCGATATCGGCCGACGTAGATACACGACACGAGTGCCTGACAACAATGCCCGACAGTAGTATAAGTAAATCTGTGCCCGACACGATACTGAACCCGATACACTCCGCCCGTTGGTCGTGCTGCTTGAGAGGGTGTGCCGCCCGACATGAGCGTATCGGCCAGGGTCTTCGAGCGATACAGTCGTCTATTAGGCGTGCCGTTCGAGAGTTCGTGCCGCCCGACACGGCTGTACCGGGATGGGTCCCTGGACGGTATCGGGATGGGAGTAGTAGTAGTCTGTCGCCCTTCTACATCAAGGAGGCGACATCTATCTTTAATTCTGTTAAGCTTATGCACTGTATTAAGACCCTTATTGCTGATGGAAATAGAAATGCTTAATTGCTATTTGTTTAATGCTTAGTGCCTTATGATTGGGTAACTGCTGTGTTGGATATCTGAACTCTAGCTTGCATGTTTTGGATCACGTTTCGCTTAGCTACCGAATCGTCTTTCCCGTCGCAACTACTTCGAGAGTTGGGTTGTGGCTCTAGTGTTTGGTCCGATTTTGGAGTACGAGAGTGCCCAGAACGGAGTTGTTTTAGTATCATTCCACTCTAACTTGAGTCCAGCAACCTCGAGAGGGGTGTTGAATCTTGGTTAGAGGCACCCGCTCTGAGAGGAGGGGTGCAGGGTGTTAATGCTACTGCTTGTCTTTATAAAGTCTTATCCCTTGCATTACGCCTTAAACTGCAGTTTATCTTTCTATTTTCTGTTGCATGAAAATTCCTAAAAACTGCTAAATGACAAAATCTTAATCTTTCTTGTAGCTCTAGTTGCAGATAGTTTTCTTTGATTTAATCGTGACATCTTGTTGTTCCCTTCGGGGAACTTTATTAACTCTTTATATCCACCGGAGTGTAGAGTGTCGATTCCGAGTCGTCAACACAACCCACCTTGTCCCTGTGTTCGACCCCGTATGACTACTTCGACCCCGTAAACAAAGTTGCGGGGGCCTAGAAGGATTCGGGTTATAAATGCGAAGGCTCGACTACCTCAAATACGCCTCCAATTTTAGGACGCGCGATTTAGGCCGGTCAACTTTCTGGTGCCGTTGCCGGGGACAAGGAAAATGACACTGTTGACGAATCTGAAGCCACTAACTACACTCCTGTGCCTCAAGCTTAGAAATAGGCTTGACAGCACTTCTTTTTCTTTTTCTTTTTCTTTTACTTTAAGCATTATTCTTTACCCCGATTATAATTTTCTAAACATGATTTTTATGTGGTTTTCAGGTACTCTGATCTACTGAACACCGAGACTGTCAACCATGCCTCCTCGCGTAGAGCCACCTTCTGGAAACGAAAGCCCAGGAGGGAGGCCAGCTTCGCCTCCACCGGAAGACAATGACCGGTATAGTGATCATGAACAGCAAGAAGATCTAGAATCACCAGGGCATGAGGAAGAGCATCATCAGCATAGACGTCGTCGGAGACACAGGAGGAATCATGATAACTGGGAGCGACGCCGAGACGCCAGCAACAGTGACGACTCGGAGGAAGAAGAGAAAACTCTGAGAGAATTGGCTTCTACCAAGGCCAATAGATCGAGGTGCCCCGTTATCATCCCAAGGTTCAATGCTACAAACTTTGAGCTCAAGCCATCTGTGATCTCCATGATTCAAAATAAAAGCTTCAGGGGGAGTTCTAAGAGCGACAACCCTTACCATCACCTTGATGCTTTCAAAAATATCTGCGACACCATAAAGATGCGAGGGGTTCCCCAAGAGGTCATTTACTGCAAGGGTTTCATCTTCTCTTTGGAGGATAAGGCTCTATCATGGTACCTTGGGCTACCCCACCAAGCGCTGAATGGATGGGGAGAACTGGCTGACGCATTTGTAAACAAGTTTTACCCCACTGAGAAGATGATGAGGAACAAGTTAAAAATCACGTCTTTCATGCAAAAGCCAAATGAAAACCTCCACGACGCCTGGGAACGATATCTGGAATATCAGAGGGACTGCCCTCACCACAATTTCAAGTAGGGTTTCCTGGTCTCCACCTTCTACAATGGGCTAACTCCCGATGAAAGGGTATCGCTGAATGCGGCAGCAGGAAGTGACTTCTTAGGGAAGAAGCCAAGCAAGTCCCAAAAGATCATTAGGAACATGGCTGAGTTGAAGGCCGATGTTGACTATGACAGATCCGATAGAGGGCAGGCGAAGAAGGTAGGGGAAGGAACCTCTCTTGAGTCCAAGGCTCTGGAAAACATTACTTCTCAGATTCAAAGGATAGCAACAGATGTGAAACAACTGAAGGATCATGGCGGAAGGGGGAAGAAGCAAGTTGAGAAAGTCATGAAATGTGTTACCTGCGGTGAAGGAGGACATGGGGTGGACAACTGCGTCTACACCAAACCCGGCACCGACAGCGACTCCGACTCGGAAGAAGAACGGACCGAGAATGTATCCTACATGAGCTTCAAGAGACCAGACCACCCTGGATTTAATTATGGCAACAAAGACGCGGCCGAGAACTCACATAAGCTAAACACCCTGGCCAGGCCCGTGCAACCTTTTGAAAAGAGGGGGGGGGTCAGGCCAATACACCAAGAACAGCCAGTTCCAGCCAGAAAAAGGTAATTTCCAAGCACCAGGAAAGTACCAAGGCCCGCCCCGTGAACAGGAGAAAGGGGTGAACCAATCCGAAGTGATCGGCCAGTTGTTCGATTTTGTCAAGAAACAGGACACCATTAATCACCAGTTAGCGCAAAGTGCGCTGTCCAACTCGGGGGTTTTGAACTCGTTGCAGGTCCAGTTGGCAGATATGCAGACACATCAGCGCCAAATCGACCAGCAGCTAGCGCAGCTCGCCGAGATTATGAAGAATCTTGTAGGGAAGATCCCATCTAATACCGAACCAGCTAAAAGATAGATTAAGATGAAGAAGCTGAAAGATGTCTAGCTGTAGACAGGAAATGCAGCGCTCCTCGGGAGGCAGCCCGTGTTTTATTTTCCTAGAATAGGATGTTATTTACTTTCTTGCAAGGCAGACATTACAAACATTATGGACTGTAATAAGGCCCGAGTCAGTGCATGCGCACGTGTGCTGACTCTTTTTGTTTTAAGGGCCACCGCTTTAGTTTTGCCAGGATGGGTAATACCATCTGAGGCCGGGTTAAGCCTTAGGACAATGATGTTTTACCCGCCTGTCGCCTCTTTCTTTAAGTGGGTTTTACTTCGGAGTTTTGTCCCAAAAAATCTTGTATCGGTCGGGCGAAGTCTGGTCTAGCAAATCCTTTTTCCAGACTAGATCGGGCGGCACACCAACCGACATTCTGATTGCGCCCGTCCCGGGAGGAAATGTTTTTACCGTGACATTCGACCTCTATATATAAGGCAAAAACTTTACCATGTCGCGTTCCCGAACTTTACCTTTTTCAGCTACTGTATCGCGCAGTACTTTTCTTTCCCTCCTCTCCCATGTCGCGCAGAGACCTCTTTCGATCCCGTGACGCGCAGCACCTTAAGGAAAACAAAGGTATTGCGCGACATCCCTATCGCCCGAGCATACCCGATACGGACCTTTATCGCATACGATGTATCAGGCGAGGATTTTACGTTGATTTTCTTGTTGCCCGACACTGTTATCGCGCAACACGCTTCTCTCGCGCCTGCCTGATACATCTGTGTCGGGCAGTGACCGTATCGTCCGTTTATTCTCGTACCGGGCAGTGCTCTTCCAAGACCCTACCGGGCGCTCAGTTTCGTTTGGTCGTATCGCCCGACACGGTTGTATCGGGCAAGCTTCACCTGATCTTGTCTTGAAGCCCGGTACCGTCATATCGGGGTGTCTTTCCCCTTATTAATTTTGTTGTTGATAACAAAATAGCATTTATTTGATTGACGATAGGGATGGCACACACAAAGATAACTGTTAGGCTCGTTGACGAGCAGGGCAGGAGGGTTGTCACCGAGCCAGAGGCAGAGGTGGCCACGGTCGAGCGGAAGCGCTCGAACCCTGAAGCAGCTGGACCCTCAACGTCTGGAAAGAGGGTGAGGACAGAAGAAGCGGACACTCCAGCTGCAGTACCTACTCCAACAGCAGAACCCCTGGAGCACACGCCAGGAAGGTTCGTGCCAAGAGATGTAGAGCACGGACGCCGGTATGCTGAGCTAGGAGCCAAGCTCTACAGGCCTAGCAGGTTCGGCCACCAATCATCCTTCATGCAGTTGGGCATCTTTGGGAGACTGGAGGACGTACTTGTTGTAGCCAGTCTGAGGCAAATTTGCTTCAGCCTATCCGCCTCCTACACCGAGCTCATGAAGGAGTTCATGGCATCCCTTCACCGAGTAAAGAATACACCTGCGGAAGCCAGAAAGTATGGCGGAGAAGACAGACTCCAGGGGCGACTTTACAATGCAGAGCGCGTCATTTTGGAGAAGTAGCTCAACCAGATTTTCTCCTCCAGCGAAGAGGAGAGAGGGAGACTAGATAAAGGTGAAAGAATCACCGAAGGGGACGGATTCAACCCCGCAGATATCTGGGAAAAGCTAACCGGGGAGTCCTCTTTCAAACCCGGGAGCAAGGTGGCGGCAGTGCACTCATGCTTCTGGAGGATAATACACAAGCTGGTGGCGTGCCTCCTCTTCAGCAAGAACGAGTCTAGCAACATTTACTCCAAGGAACTCCACGTCATGTGGCACATGATGGAGGGCCGGACTATCAACCTGGGGCACTTCTTGCTGAACAGGCTGCACCCAATAAAGGATGCCACCAAGGAATATTGCATGGGTGGCATTGTGAACCTAATCGCGGTGGGGTTGGGGTACCCGCGTGAGCCGCGCAGCCTCTCAAGAATGAGAGGGGATGATTTGATCGACCTCAAGTACCTCATGAGGTCGGGTATAATAAAGAAGGAGGGGCAGAGTTACTTCTACAAGTTCGCAAGGACGAAGACCCTTCTCCCACTTCCTCGTTGCGCCGCCTACGACGCAGAAAAGCTAGTCTTCACCACGGCCGAGATCGAGGCTGTGGCAGCAGGCGCAAGCTGCGGTCCACCCCCAAGAAGCCAAGAGCGGGGAATCACCAGAGGGCCCATCCCGCGGGGTACTCGGCAGGACGTATCTTCAACAGCTCCTGCCGAGCGGCTCATTGCCTCGGAGCCACCAACGACAGACACGGCAACAAGGCCAGCGGTGGCAAGAGAAGAACCGGCGATCATGGAGGTTGCCGAGACAAGGACTGGAACTGCAGCGAGAGAGACGGCTGCAGTCCCCGTAGTTTCTACTGCGCCCTTAAGGGCAACTGATGAATTACAACCGGATGTCAGCGATGAGGTATTCGCCGATATCCTACAAATGGAGATCGAAAGAGCACAGGTGACGCCGACACCGCCACCAAAGTCACCTGTTGCAGTTGTTGAGGAGATCGTCGACATCGTCGATATGGGGCAGCATCCGTCCCCCACAACACGGTCTCCTCTGATACAACAAGAGGGCGGGGCAGCACCGACACCTCGCCCAGAAGCATCAGCCGCGCGGACAATAGAAGTAGGTTCTGCCTCGTCAGGTAGACCTTCGTGCGGGAGGAGCATTTCGAGGTCAAGGGGGAGACAAGTGGAAAACCCTCCTTCGCTCGGAATGATGCTAGGAAAAGAACTCGATTTCTTGCGAGAGGTAACAGAAAACCATTCTACTACATTTCTTTCCCTAACCCGCAAGTTTTCGTTTTTTGAACAGAGGCTGGATAGGCAGGAACGAGAGCTGCTGGCTTTAGCCAGCCTACCTGGCCGGCTAGAGGCAGTGAATGCCATGCATCAACAAGTTTTGCAGCACCTTAGCGAGATCGAGGGGAGGCTGAATAGGGAGGACGACCATCCAAGCCCAAGGCAGCCGAGAAGATCACCGTCGCCTCCTGGTCCGGGCTCTCAATCCTCGTCGTCAAGAGCGTCGTCAGGATCTTCATCATCCACCTCCTCCTCCGGCAGATCGTCATCAGCAACCGGAGGAAATTCTTCACAAGGGCAAGGCTATGAAGCTCCTTCCAGACAAGAAAGCCCTTTTGACCTGAATGAGGCCGCTCCCTCAGCCCCCTTTGACGAAGCTGAGGATAACAACGAAGATATCAGCGTCGGGGAAGGCTCTTCTGACGTATCCGAGGGAGAAGGGGGGGACATCCGCACTGCAAACGAAAGGCCAACATCACCGATTTCTCCGCACCGACAGAGATACCTTCTTTCAAAATGGCTGACTTTGACAGAAGGGTCATAGGATATCTAACGATCAGAGACCAGAAACTGCTCAACATGGTCCTAAGATCGCAAGCCGACGAGGAAGAGGTACTATGGAGCGACGGTTATTTCTCGGTGCAGTGGGGAACTATGAGAAACATCTTCCGCGCCAAGGCCGTCGTAGGGAAGAGTTTGTTCAGAGTACTACAAGGGGCCATTATAGAAAGCGTCGACAAGAAGAAAGGCCAACATACAGTTTACGCTGCCACCCCGACCCTAGCAAGAAGACTAATGATGCGGTTGTACAATTCTACGCAGGTAGAAAGTATGTTGGATTACATTGAAGTGCACAATCCGAATCTGGTGCTGGCCCCTTACAAACACAGAAACAACTGGTTCCTGTGCATTGCCGACCTCCGAAATCATGATGTCCAACTGCACTGCTGCTGCAGCAAAGAGGTCCCGCACACAGGGAGTACGTTCCTACACCCAAAGGACGTAAATCTAAGACTGCTGCCACTACGTCTCCACCGGGTCATCAAGTATGGAGTCCAGCGCCACAGCGGCGTCTGGAATTTCTACTCACTAAGGGACTTACCAGTCCAAGAAGAGGAGGGAAGTGGAAATAGCGCATTCATAGTCCTCAGAGCCATGGAGATGATACATATCTTCGGATACTTCAAGCAACTCCAGAATAATAACTTCTACAATCTCAGAAGCAAATATGCATTGCTGCTGATAAAGGACAAGCGCTACTTCCGAGACGCGGGGATACCAGAAGAGCTGTTGGATGGTGAACAAGAAGAAGAGTCATCTCAACACAGCAGCCCTCCTGAAAAAGAAGCAGAAGCAGAGACGAACGTCTGTGGGGCAGGCAAACAGATAAACATCTTGCGGCAAGTTTTCGGACATGACGAACATGCCTCGCCCCAGAACCTGGAGGAGTCAATCCACAACTTTGACCATTTCTCATGCGCTACCCTCATGCAAAAACAGGCCAACAAAATCCACATGAAGTTGGCTGACTCCAACTCTGCAGACATAGCTTACTCGGCAGGCGATGTCATAGCCCCGATTGACGACTTAAGGGACATGGTAAAAGAGGGAGGGTGTCTGGCGTTATCTGTGGCGGTCGCCTACATCCAGATACTACGAAACAAGTCTGAACATGCATACATAGCAGATCCAATGCTGTTCAACGACATTTGCCTAGCCAATGAACAAGGGGCAAAGGAAGCTTTCCTAGCAGAATTGGAATGCAGAGTCCCGGATACCATTCTCCTTCCAATCATGTACAACAACCACTAGACGCTCTTAACGGTGTACACCCAACAACGAACAGGGATTTTCTACAACAGCTCGGACAACAATAAAGACCATCCAGTGCCTTGTACATCGACAGTGATGACATCTCTTGAACGATTAGTACGAAAGTATTATATCGATATAGCAGCGCTGATACAACCATTTCTGGGAATGCAAGCAGGAAGCTGGCTTGAACTCCAGTTCTGCCACCGCAGCCCGCAGCAAATTCAACTATCCAACGACTGCGGCATCTTCATCCTGGAATGGATGGCAAACGAGGCAACGCCTGATCAGCTCCTCCACATCGACTATCACAGCAAAAGAGGAGAATATTTGTGGGAGCTCTTATCTAGCCCAGGCGCGCTGATCATCTAACCCTCACTGATTAACATTTCCTTACCTCATCTACTTCACAACTCTGGGACAGAGTGTGGAGTAAGTTTGGGGGGGGGGTACCATGTACCAGTGAGGGAGGTACAAAAATCCTCTGATCTCTCTGACTTAAATTCCTTATTCTTTTGTTCTTTATCCTTTTGTTCTTTGCTATATCATGTGTACATATATATGTTTATACCAAAATTTTTGAAAATTTTGAAAATTTTTCTTATTTTGTCCCCTATGCATATGTACAAAGTTGCTATAATAATAAAAACCTGTTGTGACTTCTTGCAAAGTTTACTTTCTGTATATTTAATGAGTTACAAGTTCTGTCATATCTTTCTGATAATGTTGTCTCAAGCAAACAAAAGATTGTGCCTTGCCATCCAAAAATTTTCGAAAAATAATAATCTCGCAAACAGCTAAGAGACGAGTATGGAGAAGGAAAAAGCTGCCCAAACAGCAGATATCTCTTTTGTTTTCCCTTACCCAGCAAAAATCCCAAAAGAGAAAGAAGCCTTATGAGCGTGAATAAAAGTATGAGAGTTGTGCCCAATAAAAGAAAAGAAAAAAATATATATACACCCTTGTTTTCCAAAAGTACCCATCTTTAGGCATGGTAGATCCGGGGCAGTGGTACGTAGGATGTGAAATAACTGCTCTAAAGCCAACTGGCTTGGACTGCAGGGACCACTTGCCCGTTAACGGACCCTTACCTGGATGGACTGATGGGAGACAAGAAGAAAAACCCAAAAAGCCTTAGCCTACCCTATACACAACTTTCTGCCCTTAAAATAAAGTTGTTTGGTGTGGAAGCTAACTTCGGAATCATACACCAAAGTCTCGCTGAAGCTGTGGAGAAGAAAGATTTTACTTAAATAATAAGGCAAGTAGGGCAAGGTCTTTTGTTCGCTTTAAGACAGCATTACCTCCAAGACATCGCAAATCTTGTGCCACCCTTTAGCCTTAAAGTTTTGCTGTGCAAGAAGAAGCAACACAAAGTCTAGTTTAAATATTGATTGAGGACAATCAAAAAGCTAAGTTTGGGGGAGTTGATAACACCAAATTTTGTGACGTTTTTGCCCTTTATTCTGTTATCAAAACTACCCTTTTCTGCTGTTTTCCTCTATTTTATTAGCATTTTTGCAATAATTGGCCAAGCAACGCTCTTATTCCAATTTTTCCTATCTTCTACAGAGTTTTCCTTGTTTTTGTGCAATAAGGCCGATTCCGGCCCACAATAAGTCTAAGCCCGTCTCGACCTTCTGGACGCCCGATACAACCCAGCCCGATAGGGGCTGGGCGACACGAGAATGATCGGCGGAGAAGGGCGCTGCGCAAGGGAGGATGTGTCGGCCGACATACCGTCTACCCGACAGGGAGCCAAAGCCGCTCGACGACCCAGCTCGTCGAGCGACACGACCACCCATCGGTAGGGGTGCCGCCCATCACGTGACCAATAGCCAGCACCTCGCGCCGAGATATGCCTGTATCGGCCATCCACATCCATTGACCGGCGTATAAGGGAGCTACGTGGCGCTTCGAGCACCATGTTTTCTCACCAACCAGCTGACTATAAATAACAGCTACAGGAAGCCGAAAAGACAGGTCGGGAGACATCGGAGGTTGGATAGGTCGGGACGGCTGGCCAGTTCACAGTTCGGACAGTGGGGGACTTGACCTATCTGCGAGAGAAGTGCAAGATCAACCGTATCGTGCCCCAGTGCTCGTACCGGGCGACACTAGGTGAGCTCTTCCTCATCCCGAGAGGGAGGGGATCGGTTCACCTAGGACTGTACCGGACGACACTGAGGGCCAATATCGGTTGACGTAGATACGCGACACGAGTGCCTGACAACAATGCCCGACAGTAGTATAAGTAAATCCGTGCCCGACACGATACTGAACCCGATACGCTCCGCCCATCAGTCGTGCCGCCTGAGAGGGTGTGCCGCCCGACATGAGCATATCGGCCAGGGTCTTCGAATGATACAGTCGTATGTTAGGCGTGCCATTCGAGAGTTCGTGCTGCCCGACACGGCTGTACCGGGATGGGTCCCTGGACGGTATCGGGATGGGAGTAGTAGTAGTCTGTCGCCCTTCTACATCAAGGAGGCGACATCTATCTTTAATTTTGTTATTTAAATTCTTAGCGTATGCACTGTATTAAGACCCTTATTGCTGATGGAAATAGAAATGCTTAATTGCTATTTGTTTAATGCTTAGTGCCTTATGATTGGGTAACTGATGTGTTGGATATCTGAACTCTAGCTTGCATGTTTTGGATCGCGTTTCGCTTAGCTACCGAATCGTCTTTCCCGTCGCAACTACTTCGAGAGTTGGGTTGTGGCTCTAGTGTTCGGTCCGATTCTGGAGTACGAGAGTGACCGGCACGGAGTTGTTTTAGTATCATTCCACTCTAACTTGAGTCCAGCAACCTCGAGAGGGGTGTTGAAGCTTGGTTAGAGGCACCCGCTCTGAGAGGAGGGGTGCAGGGTGTTACTGCTACCGCTTGTCTTTCTAAAGTCTTATCCCTTGCATTACGCCTTAAACTGTAGTTTATCTTTCTATTTTCTGTTGCATGAAAATTCCTAAAAACTGCTAAATGACAAAATCTTAATCTTTCTTGTAGCTCCAGTTGGAGATAGTTTTCTTTGATTTAATCGTGACATCTTGCTGTTCCCTTCGGGGAACTTTATTAACTCTTTATATCCACCGGAGTGTAGAGTGTCGATTCTGAGTCGTCAACACAACCCACCTTGTCCCTGTGTTCGACCCCGTAAACAAAGTTGCGGGGGCCTAGAAGGATTCGGGTTATAAATGTGAAGGCTCGACTACCTCAAATACGCCTCCAATTTTAGGACGCGCGATTTAGGCCGGTCAGAGACTTACCACAACATACATAGTGATGAACTCCCATTCCCTCTCGGGGACTCTTTATCCTCTACATCAACTCTTTGGGTTACTGGTGTTCGTCCTTCACCTCCTGACATGCATGGTGACAAACCACGTGCAACTTCATCTTAAGCATCCAAAGTACTACTGTCACTTACTATGTTCATAGTACCATGGTGTATGATGACCTTAAAATCATGATCTCCTATATCTCATGATTTCTCAAGATTGATTCTTCGGAAACCCTAAACCACTCTAGTCGAGGTTTCATCACCTTCTTTTCCAGAGAAGTGCATCTGAGGTTCTACAACCATCCTTTCATTGCATCAAGGCCTAGGTTGGCTAACCAAACAACTACTAACTTGTTCATCAGATCTCATTACACCCGAGTGTTAGCCCAAACATATCTCCTTTATCAAACTTAGGGTTAACCTAACAACCTATTTTAGCCTCTAGCTAAACTAGGCAGTTGTATCTCAACAAGAGCATCCATTACTACCTTTCATCTTTAGGTGCTAGGTAATAGTGGAGACATACACTTCCATGTATCCCACTTTTCATCTTATCTCAAACTCTAAGTCTATCTCCATCAAGAAACTTTGAGCTCATCCTCTTGGTTTTCGAACTCAACCTTGTATAACTCATAGCTCATGATAAAAACATCCTCATAAGATGACTACCTTATTTCTCTTAGTGTTTGTAAACCATCCATGTATCGTTCACTCCACAAGGGTATGTTATTATCTTTGTCCTCATAGAAAAATTCCAACTCACATCATATTTTATCCTTGATGTATGGCATGCATATTTTCCTATCTCTCACTCCCAAAACAAGAGGAAATAAGCATTTGGTTGCAATCCAAATACAAAGTTCTTCTCATTCCAAGAGTAGAGATGGTACATCCCATCTTAATAGTACACCTTCAAATCTAAGTTGAAACGTACAACTTATGTCTCAACATCACCAACATCTCGATATCAAAGTTGTCGGTATGTATGCCCATAGAGCAAGTCATGTGATG
Organism: Alisma plantago-aquatica; assembly: GCA_963693085.1. Classification (NCBI taxonomy): domain Eukaryota; kingdom Viridiplantae; phylum Streptophyta; class Magnoliopsida; order Alismatales; family Alismataceae; genus Alisma; species Alisma plantago-aquatica. Next base: position 1,474,955,469 of record OY856411.1, read on the forward strand.
ATTGTAATGGGATACTTTGTAAATGATTTGAATAATAATAAAGGCAATTTCCGATCTATTTATGTTTAACTATTCTGAGATGATAGTGTAACATGATATATGTCTAAAGAATTGTTATACTCAATGACGTATGCTTTTAGGTTAAGGACCTAAACGATGAGATCATACGAATGTTAAGAGTATACATTCTTGTTTAGTCCCTAGTCAGTTGTTATTGTGGAAATAACCATAGACATCAATAACACTAAAGACTAGATTGTGTGTTGGTTGATGACAAAATCTCATTAGTCATGATATGTGATATCAAACCAAGCACATAGGTACTTGTTAGAGAACAAGTGTACCAGACAGACCCACCGTGAGAGTCATACATGAACCATGATTTTGTAGTCACAGTCAGCTCTCACAGTGATGGTGGTGAATGTGATTCTTCAACCTAAAATCACCACACTCAACACATGTGTTGGGTACACTTTGACATCATCAAACGCAGTCCTGAAACATGGGTTGTTATAAAGGTGATGATTGGGTGACTTTGACACATGGGGCTTTTGAGGGGTGAGTGATAGATATGGGATTTGTCCCTCCTAAGGGAGTTTGATGTCCATGATCACTTGATGAGTAGGATTCAGAAAGGCATGTTCATGCATGTGTGAATCAATATGTGATATTGATGTCACACACATCCACCCATACTACTCTGAGATCAAGGAAATGGATGAACGTTGAAAGGATGAATGTACCATGCCTTGAGTTCATTCAGGACATTAGTGACAAAGGAATTATACATTTGTTCTAACACCATTCATGGATTGTAGGATTGTAAGTTGTTCTCCAACTTTCTATTTCACTTGGGTAGCACTGATGTGCGACTAGGCACCACTCTTTGCTTGTGAAGTCATAAGTGTTGTGGACTTTCCCTGCCAATGTGAAAAGGACCTGTAGGGTCACACACATAGGATTTAACATGGAAGAGGAGTTTATCCACAAATGATGTTTAGATTGATTACTAAAGGAGTTTAGCAGTTCAATTAAACACTCAGTTGATTGATATCTCAAAATCATAGTGTTCAAGGAGTTGGACCAATTGATTAGAGTATCAGATTGATTGAAACAGCAATTGAATGATTTTGCACAGTCTGCACTTCCAACCGATCAGCTCATGTGATGAACCGATCAGATCCAGTTGGTGAACCGATCGGCTCAAGTGGTGAGTCGATCGGCTCATGTATCAATGAAATGATCAGCTCAATTGTTGAACCAGTTGATTCGTGTGACCAACCAAGATCGTTTGGAAATTCAGAAGACTATTTTGCAAATACAATTTGTTTCACTTGTACAAATTTGATTTGTATAAGGATTAATATTTGATTAATCAGAAACAAATATGAATGTTAATGCAAGTTGGACCAGGAGCATGAACCGATCAACTCATGTGATGAACCGATCGGCTCAGATGCCCCAAACGATCGGTTCAGGTGTGAACCGATCGGCTGAGGTCACCAACCGACCGTTTTAGGGTTGAAACGATCGGTTCAACTGACATAGTTGGTTATTTTATGGAAAATCTCGAACCCTTCTACTCCTGTTTTAATCCCGCATTGCCCGGGGTAGAGAACCATGTCCCATGACCCTCCTATATATATAGGGGTATTAGGGGGCTTCTCAAAGTACAACTCAGAACACACGTTGCTCTGCAAGGTTGTCGTTCTCTCTTTGTTTTGGTAACCGAGAGAGCCCGAGCAAGTGCTACCCGATAAGGGAGGCACAATGAGGGAAAGGCAACTACAGAAAGGCAACTGGTTGGAGGAGAGTGTGTCGATGACTAGTATGCCAACAGGAGGGTGCAACTCCTTCTGATTCCTTGTGGGACATGGAGATCAGAGTTCTAGGCAGTCCATGTGGACGACTGTAGAGGCGGGAGACTTCTATCGCTCAGAGGACAGCTGTCAATCCTGATAGTCTCGGGGAGACCAGGAGTTGCATAGACACCGTCCAAGACTAAAGGTGAAGACCACGCAAGCCGTGAGGTAACGTCGTCGAGCAAGCCTCGGGATAAGGTACACTTCTACAAACCATCCTTCCTATTGTATAGACGTTGAAGTGTTTCCTTTATTTTGGGTTTGGGAGAAGAAATATTTGTTTCCGATGCCTTCTCTGTCTCCCCTAAAACCCAACAATGGTATCAGAGCCACGTCAACTGCTCTATACTTTAGGATTTTTTATATGATCGATTTTGGTTTGTCTCCTTTATTTATTTCATACGATGTGAATAAAATTGGCTTTATGCATGTCCAATCCTAAATCCACAAATCCCAATATTCATATATGATATTTAATATAAATGCACTCAATGTGCGTCACCCTTAGACGAGTGTTGTGGTGGATGTATAGCATGGTTATGGCCAATAAACCCTATGTATGTGTGCTTGGTTGAATGTGGTTGCTTGCATCTCGATCTGTGCACCGATTCCCTATCTCCTATTCCTGATGTAACTCTAGATAACTCGAGATTTATTTCCTACCTTTGCTCCTCCTGAATGTAACTCGGGGTTTCCTTTTTCAAATGTAAAATATGATAGATTTTTTTATTTCCTGTTATGTCAAAGAATGGCAGACTTTTGACGACCGGTTCGAGGAGCGAGACGAGCGGATGGCGGCCTGAGGAGATGCATGACTACCAGTGAACCGATTGGCTGGAGGCACCAATCGATCGACTGGTGGCACCCAACTGACTAGTCTGATGGTGAGCCGATCAAACCCAGAAAGGAAAAGTACATAGTTCATCTTGTACAGGTTACATGTGATGTGGACCTAGATGACCGTGATTCCTCTTAGCTTGAGGAATCACATTAGGATGGCCATAATCATTATTTTTATCGTTTCACATGTTTTCTGTGGGATATAGCATGTTTATGATACTTACTATATTCTGGTGATTGAATATGTATATGTACCTATAAAACCAAATCCCTCATAAAATATTAAAGTTTTAGATGTCTTCCAAATGTGACACACATGAAAAGCTTGATCGTCCAAGTGTGGGCACGCCCTAGCGTGGTACATTGTCTATCTCGTGGAAGTGTGAAGGATGGATATGTGGGTCTGCCCTAGCAGGGTGCATATTCATCGTGTTGGCTTTGGGTCAAACTTAACAAGGTGACCTAGATAGGATCTAGCACCTTGAGGCATGGAGGTGATCATGGCAAGGTGTTGTGCATGACATCTTTCAAGTGTTGCATTTGATGCAATTGGCAAAAGTTGCCTACCTGGAACATCTGAGTTGTGGGTGACAACCCTAGCTGGTCCAGGACTTAGAGGATTTTAGGATCTTGACCCACTAGAAGATTGTACGTTGCACTCTTCCGAATTGATGGTGAGGGCTGTCAATTTGAATCAAAATAGTGGGAGCGGTAATTAATTAAAGGCCTAATTAACTACTGTCAAATTTTATTCAAATAAAATCAAATCAAAAAGGAGTTTTGACACATGCAATTTTCTCTTGTAGACTGGCAAAAGAATCATCTTTTAAAATGAGAAAATTAATTGAGAATAAATTCCACAACTGGTTTGGGATTTTGAGAAGTGTTCTGCACAATCCAGAAATATCGGTAGCCTTTGAATCCACTCTATGTGCACTTAAGAAGAGGGATAGTTCATTGATGGAGATCAATGGAACAAAGTCTAAGGACAAAGGTGAGGGAGAGGAGGGTTCTCTCGCCAAACTAATGTGAGAATCTTCTACGCTCAAAACATGGAGAGGATGGAAGGAATGATGGTTATCTAGACTCTTTTGATTATGAATCAATAGAGACATGTGAATCTTGTTTGTTGGGAAAGATGACCAAGACTCCCTTTTCGGGTAAAGGTGAGAGAGCTAGTGATCTATTATGACTCATACATACTGATTTATGTGGGCCTTTTAGAACTAATGCCAGAAATGGGTATCAATACTTCATTACCTTCACTAATGACTTCAGTAGGTATGGCTATGTGTACCTAATCAAATATAAGTCAAAAACCCATGAAAGGTTCAAGGATTTCATGAATGAAGTACAAAACCAACTTTGGTAAAAGTATTAAAGCACTTTGATCTGATCGAGGTGGAGAATACTTGAGCCAGAAATTTGAGAACCTTCTTCGAGCCCGTGGTATTGTATCACAATGGACTCCACCTAGAACACCATAGCATTACAGTGTGTCTGAAAGAAGGAATCACACTTTACTAGATATGGTGTGATCAATGATGAGTTTTGCTAATATTCCTATTTCCTTCTAGGGTCATTCTCTTGAAACTGTCACGTTTACACTGAACCAAGTACCATCTAAATCAGTTCAAAAGACACCATATGAGATATGGCATGGGAAGCATCGTGATTTGTCTTTTATTAAGATTTGGGGTTGTGAGGCTTACGTCAGGAAAATGTTTCCTGATAAGCTTGGACCCATGTCCGATAAATGTTATTTTGTTGGATACCCCAAGAAAATGAGGGGATACTATTTATGCCACCCTACAAACAACAAAGTGTTTGTTGCTAGGACAGCTATGTTCCTAGAATAGAAATTTATTTCCAGAGGAAACAGTGGGAGGAAAATAGAGCTTGAAGAGGTTCAAGCCCAACAAGAAAACATTGAACTAGTAGATGTACAAGAGGAACATGGAGATTCACAAGGTGTTGTGGAATCTCAATCTACTCAAGTAATACAAGGACCTCGTAGATCTAGGAGGACATTCCTTGAACCTAAGAGGTTTGGATACCTTGTGACTCAGGAAGGCAGTGAGTTGATCATAGATGATGATCCAACTACCTATCTAGAGGCTATGGAGGGACCATATTTTGAGAAATGGCTTCAGGCCATGAAATCTGAGATGAAATCCATGTACTCCAACAAAGTATAGACTTTGGTGGAACCACCTGAAGGGGTAAAACCCATAGGGTGCAAGTGGGTCTTCAAGAAGAAGACTGCCATGGATGGCAATGTGCAAACTTATAAAGGCAGATTGGTTGTAAAGGGTTTCCGACAAGTTCAAGGTGTTGACTATGACGAAACTTTTTCTCCAGTTGCCATTATTAAGTCCATCAGGATTATGCTTACTATTGTGACTTACTATGACTATGAGATTTGGCAAATGGATGTTAAAACTGCATTCCATAATGGGAATATAAATGAGGATGTGTACATGATACAACCTAAAGGTTTTGTAGATCCAAAGATAGCCAATAAAGTTTTTAAGCTGCAAAGGTCAATCTATGGATTGAAACAACCATCTCGGAGTTGGAATCTTCAATTTGATGAGGAAGTCAAAGTGTTTGCCTTTATTCAAAATGAAGATGAACCTTGTGTGTACAAGAAGGTTAGTGGGAGCATGACCAAATTCCTCATATTGTATGTGGATGACATACTATTGATGGGGAATGATGTCTCAGCCTTAGAGAAGGTAAAGACTTGGCTTGGGAATACTTTCTCAATGAAGGACTTAGGATAAGCATCCTACATTCTTTGTATTAAGATCTATTGAGATAGAGAAAAAAGGCTTCTCAGACTAAGTCAAAGCACGTACATTGACAAAGTGTTGAAGCGGTTCAGCATGGAGAACTCAAAGAGAGGCAACATCCCCATTCTACATGGAGTCACCGTCTCTAGAGCTCAATGTCCCTAATCTTATGAAGAGAGGGAGCATATGAATGGGATACCATATGCATCAGCCATCGGATCCATCATGTACGCTATGTTTTGCACATGCCCAAATGTCTCGTATGTCCTCAGCATGATGAGCAGGTACCAGTCAGATCTCGGGGATACTCACTAGACAGTCGTAAAGAACATCCTCAAGTACTTGCGAAGGACTAAGGATCAATTCCTTGTATACGGCGGCAAGGAAGAACTGGTTGTAAGAGGTTACATCGATGCAAACTTCCAAATCGACAAAGATGATTACAGACCGCAATCATGATTTGTATTTTGCCTAAACAATGAAGCTGTGAGCTGGAAGAGTTCCAAGCAAGAAACAATTACAATTCTACTATAGAGGATGAGTATATTGCTGCTTCACCTGCAGCAAAGGAAGCTGTGTAGATCAGGAAGTTCATAACTAAACTTGGTGTAGTTCCTAGTATTTGTGATGCAATTGAGCTTTATTGTGACAATAATGGAGCTATTACTCAAGCTAAGGAGCCCAGATCACATCAGCGGTCCAAGCACATACTGCGACACTTACATCGTATACGAGAGATCATACAATGAGGAGATGTGAAGATTTGCAAAGTACCAACTAAAGACAACATAGTTGATCCACTGACTAAGGCCCTTTCTCAGTAGAAGCATGTTGGTCATACTAGTTCACAAGGACTAAGGTTCCTAGGTGACTGGCTCTAAGTGCAAGTGGGAGTCTGTTGGTATGTATGCCCATAGAGCAAGTAATGTGATGATTGTAATGGGATACTTTGTAAATTATTTGAATAATAATAAAGGAAATTTCCAATCTATCTATTTAACTATTTCTGAGATGATAGTGTAACATGATACACGTCTAAAGAATTGTTTTACTCAATGACGTATGCTTTTAGGCTAAGGACCTAAACGATGAGATCATGTGGATATTAAGAGTATACATTCTTATTTAGTCCCTAGTCGGTTGTTATTGTGGAAATAACCATAGACATCAATAACACTAAAGACTAGATGTGTGTTGGTTGATGACAGAATCTCATTAGTCATGATATAGTGATATCAAACCAATCACATAGGTACTTGTTAGAGAACAAGTGTACCTGACAGACCCACCGTGAGAGTGACACATGGAACTATGATTTGGTAGTCACAATCAACTCACACAGTGATGGTGGTGAATGTGATTCTTCGACCTGAAATCACTACACTCAACACATGTGTTGGGTACACTTTGACATCATCAAATACAGTCCTGAAATATGGGTTGTTATAAAGGTGATGATTGGGTGACTTTGACACATGGGGCTTTTGAGGGGTGAGTGATAGATATGGGATTTGTCCCTCCTAAGGGAGTTTGATGTCCATGGAAACATGATGATTAGGATTGAGAAAGGCATGCACATGCATGTGTGAATCAATATGTGATATTGATGTAACACACATCTCACCCAGTCTGCTCTGAGATCAAGGAAATGGATGAACGTTGAAAGAATGACTGTACCATGTCTTGAGTTCATTCAGGACATTAGTGACAAAGGAATTATATATTCGCTGTAACACCATTCACAAATTGTAGGATTGAAAGTTGTTCTCCAACTTTCTATTTCACTTGGGTAGCACTTATGTGTGACTAGGCACTGCTCTTTGCTTGTGAAGTCATAAGTGTTATGGACTTTCACTACCAATGTGAAATGGACCTATAGGGTTGCACACATAGGATTTAACTTGGAAGAGGAGTTTATCTACAAATGATGTTTAGATTGATTACTAAAGGAGTTTAGTAGTTCAATTAAACACTCAGTTGATTGATAGCTCAAAATCATACTGTTCAAGGAGTTGGACCAATTGATTAGAGTATTAGACTGATTGAAACTGTAATTGACTGGTTTTGCATAGTCTACACTTCCAACCGATCGACTCATGTGATGAACCAATCGGCTTAGGTTGGTGAACCGATCGGCTCATGTGTCAATGAAACGATCATCTCAATTGTTGAACAGTTCGATTCGTGTGACCAACCAAGATCGTTTGGAAATTCAGAAGACTATTTTGCAAAAACAATTTGTTTCACTTGTACAAATTCGATTTGGACAAGGATTTATATTTGATTAATCGGAAACAAATATGAAATTCAATTCAAGTTGGACCTGGAGCATGAACCCATCGGCTCAGATGCCCCAAATGATCGGTTCAGGTATGAACCGATCGGCTGAGGTCACCAACTGACTGCTTCAGGGTTGAAACGATCGGTTCAGCTGACGCAGTTGGTTGTTTTGTAGAAAATCTTGAACCCTTCTACTCCTGCTTTAATCCCGCATTGCCCGGGGTAGAGAACCATGTCCCATGACCCTCCTATATATATAGGGGTATTGGGGGCTTCTCAAAGTACAACTCAGAACACAAGTTGCTCTGCCAGGTTGTCGTTCTCTCTTTGTTTTGGTAACCGAGAGAGCCCGAGCAAGTGCTACCCGATAAGGGAGGCACAATGAGGGAAAGACAACTACAGAAAGGCAACTGGTTGGAGGAGAGTGTGTCGATGACTAGTATGCCAACAGGAGGGTGCAACTCCTTCTGATTCCTTGTGGGACATGGAGATCAGAGTTCTAGGCAGTCCATGTGGACGACTGTAGAGGCGGGAGACTTCTATCGCTCAGAGGAAAGCTGTCAATCCTGATAGTCTCGGTGAGACCAGGAGCTACACAGACACTGTCTAATACCGAAGGTGAAGACCGTGCAAGCCGCGAGGTGACTTCACCGAGAATGTCTCGGGATAAGGTATGCCTCTACAAACTATCCTTCCTATTGTACAGACATTGACGCGTTTCCTTTATTTTGGGTTTGGGAGAATTTTTTTTGTTTCTACTGCTTTCTCTGTCTCCCCTAAAACCCAACAAAAGTTACTTCCATGAAAAAATGGTCTCAAACCTACTTGGATTACAACACAATCCTTGGTCATCTCCTCTAGGTCTATAGGGTTTCGATACTTTTGGGGTCATCCCTCTTTCCTTATGCATCCAGAGAGTGCCCTCCTCATCTGCGCTTTGGGTCCCATGAGTTTGTGAAGGTAATCAATCTCCTAACCCATGACCCTCATACAATGATAGATGTTACCTCCCCACCCTATGGTCATGTGCAACTAGGGAATTAGGAAACTCCTACTTCCATCGGTCTTATCCCTACCTCACCATAGGATAGACTTAGGATAGTACATGTCCAACTCAGAAACTTACCCAAGTCTCCATCATCTCTCTCTACATTCCTGGGCTATCTTTCATCCTTTCACAGGGGTCATGGTGACATGCCTACCTTGGTCAGGCCCCATACCGGTTACCTCTAGGGTAATACATCCATATGCACTTAGAGATGGTTATCTATGGGTTTATAGGTTCATCTCATAGGATGTACTTTTCACTTATCTTATTAAGATCCTATGAGACCTCTTTAGGTTACCTCAAAAACAACATAATAGGTATACACCCTACCAAAGGGTCCCTCTCCCAAGATGGGAGGAAACTAAATCTTGATAACAAAGGTCACAAACGTCCTTATGTCTAGGGTTTACATCCACATGAGCATGATTAACCCTAGCAAGCTACTAAGGCACAAGCAGACCACCTACTAAACCATGCCAGGTCACACTTGTTCTCATCCTCAACATTGTACCAAGAACAAACCTTCCCATGTCACGAACATAGTTGTGAGGGGTTCATCAAACATACCTTAAACTTAAGGGGTTTCCCTTTCCTCTAAACATGAGGAGTACCATGCTTGAATCTATAGAAAATCAAATGAGCATCAGGTACACCACTTCCCTTCTTAGGCCTAGGAACCCTATGTTCACTTTTTGGTTGTCCAACTACATGCTCAACCTCTTAACCACGAACCAAACATGTACAAGGTATGACATGCACTTCCTTTCATCCTTCTACTCGACCAACACTTCAGAGAGGAGTCCTCCTCAAGGACAACCAATAAGGTATAAGGCCTCACAACCTTCTACTAAACTTCTTAATGGTCTTAAGGAACTCTTCTTCCTAGATCAGAAGGTAAGCACCTATTTGCATAAAAGTACTAGCAACCTCATCCTCCTTCTAGGTTTTGGTTCCTCTAACGACAACCAAGATATCATCAGTCTCGAGGGATCATGCATGAGGCAACCGCCACCATCCACTTATGTCACATCATCTTCAACTCCCCATTGTTCCTCATATCTCTGAGTCTATGCTTCCAACCTTCTTGCTTGGGTCCTACTCTCTCTCTCTCTCAAGAGCTAACTCCACAACCAGCCTTACTACTAGAGGTCCTCTCTCCATGCAGGTGGATCAAGATCACAAGCATACCCCTACACCAGTGAAGCATATGTTCAACTTATGTTTGCTCAATATTATCCATAGCCCTCTATGTTTATCTCATAAGCTATCCATCATACTCTCCTGGATAGGGTTTTAGCCTACTGTCAGCACTATTTATGTACTCTGGGGGCATACTATTCCATGCCAATATAAGCCCATCAGATTTCTATAGGTTCTTTACTAACCTCGTCAATGAAGGAGCTATCCTTCACTCTATTATGCACGACCCTTCCTAGGGTTGGGTCGCCAAAGGCACTAGGTCATCCAACCTCACATGGCTCATAACGTCATGGACATCCAAAAGCATGTCAACACATCTGGTCTATCATGACATCTAGCACATCGTGTCATCTCTCTTTCTAATCACCACTTAGGGTTAGGGTTAGCATCATCCTTAGAGGATGTGCCAGGTCTCTACTTATAGGACTAACTTCCTCCATCCAACCTCCTGACAAGTAGGTCTAGCCTTAGGTCTCTCCTGAGGGCATGACTGTTGGTATGTATGCCCATAGAGCAAGTCATGTGATGATTGTAATGGGATACTTAGTTAATGATTTGAATAATAATAAAGGCAATTTCCGATCTATATGTTTTGACTATTTTTGAGATGATAGTGTAACATGATATATGTCTAAAGAATTTTTTTACTCGATGACATATGCTTTGGAGTTGAGGACCTAAACGATGAGATCATACAAATGTTAAGAGTATACATTCTTGGTTGATCCCTAGTCAGTTGTTATTGTGGAAATAACCATAGACATCAATAACACTAAATACTAGATTGTGTGTTGCTTGATGACAGAATCTCATTAGTCATGATATAGTCAAAGCAAGCACATAGGTACTTGATAGAGGACAAGTGTATTGGACAGACCCACCGTGTGAGTGACACATAGAACCATGATTTGGTAGTCACAATCAGCTCTCACAGTGATGGTGGTGAATGTGATTCTTTGACCTGAAATCACTACACTCAACACATGTCGTTGGGTACACTTTGACATCATCAAACGCAATCCTGAAACATGGGTTGTTATAAAGGTGATGATTGGGTGACTTTGACACATGGGGATTTTGAGGGGTAAGTGATAGATATGGATTTTTCTCTCCTAAGGGAGTTTAATGTCCATGGCCACTTGAGGAGTAGGATTGAGAAAGGCATGTGCATGCATGTGTGAATCAATATGAGATATTGATGTCACACACATCTCACCCAGTATGCTCTGAGATCAAGGAAATGGATGAACGTTGAAAGGATGAATGTACCATGCCTTGAGTTCATTCAGGACATTAGTGACAAAGGAATTATACATTCACTATAACACCATTCATGGATTGTAGGATTGAAAGTTGTTCTCCAACTTTCTATTTCACTTGGGTAGCACTGATGTGTGACTAGGCACCGCTCTTTACTTGTGAAGTCATAAGTGTTATGGACTTTCACGGCCAACGTGAAATGGACCTGTAGGGTCACACACATAGGATTTAACCTCGAAGAGGAGTTTATCCACAAATGATGTTTAGATTGATTACTAAAGGAGTTTAGTAGTTCAATTAAACACTCAGTCGATTGATAACTCAAAATCATAGTGTTCAAGATGTTGGACCAATTGATTAGAGTATCAGATTGATTGAAACTGCGATTGATTGATTTTGCACAATTTGCACTTCCAACCGATCGGCTCATGAGATGAACCGATCGGCTCAGGTTGGTGAACCGATCAGCTCAATTGTTGAATCGGTCAGCTCATGTGACCAACAGAGATCATTTGGAAAGTCGATTTTGCAAATACAATTTGTTTCACTTGTACAAATTGGATTTAGACAAGGATTAATATTTGATTAATCAAATACAAATATGAAAGTCAATTTGAGTTCGACCACAACCACGAACCGATCGGCTCAGAAGTGAACCGATCAGCTCAAGTGCTCCAAATGATTGGTTCAGGTGTGAACAGATTGGGTCAGGCCATCAACCGACTATTTAAAGGTTGAAACGATTGGTTCAGGTGACACAGTTGGTTGTTTTGTAGAAAATCTCAAACCCTTCTACTCATGTTTAGTCCCGCATTTCCCGGGGTAGAGAACCCTATCCCATGACTATGATGACCCTAAATTAAGGATTTTGATATCCAATACAATATTTGATACCATACTTGGAGTAAATAATTTAGTGATGAACCTTGTGGTGTTATGTGGTGAAATGATGTAACTTGAACCTATTTGATCAAGATTTGGTCGATTGACTTGCATTCTAGATTTATATGACTTTTCAATGAGGTTATTTGAATAATTTATTTATACTACCAAATGCTTGATTTTTGTATCATGCTTAGCTAAATGCTAGATTACATTTTGGGAAACTAGTCTTTAATTCCTCATAGAATTTGCATCATCTGGATGAGAGTTATTTAGGTTTCAGTGGTTGATTTAATAACTAAGGTTCCAAACAATTAGAACTAAGCTTGAGATTTATTCATATAGAATAGCACAAATGTCACGCAGGCCTACCCCTTATCCTCGTAGTGTATCACACTCACTGCTTGGGGAGGCTGTTAGGATTAGATGGCTCTGACTCCATCCCCTACCTCCGAATGAAGTGGGGCACAAAATATATCACAACTGTGAAAAGCAAGACCTCATTCACTCATTCAATCATGATCTACACATTTTGTTCCAATAAGAGGTTGAGATCCTAAATGACTGTATCTACTGAACGATCTTTTGTTGGGGTATGTTTTGTGGGGATTTCACAAATATCGGGACCTCCAATTTTGGTGGCTCTACTTTTCTATGAGAAGAACTCGACGGAGGTTAGAGTATGCAGAAGGAGTCGATAGGGAGACTTTTTGTTAGAATTTTAGCCACTACCATGAACCTAGGGAGTCAAGTGGAGGATGTTGGAGTCAAATCGTGAGTTTTCTCCTGGCTTCCAAACTCAGGTCCGTCAGCGACCAAGGTGGCTCTTGGGAGCAGTATGCCTGCCCTTCCATGTCAATTGAGGCCGTGACACATCCTGAGGAAGGTAGAGAACTTCGTCAACCATTTTTTGGGATGAGGGAAAGGTTCAAGTAGGAATTCTCCTTTATGTGAACCTGTTCAGCCATGGTGGCCAAGCAGCACATTTTTGGAGCTGACGAGCTTCTTCTCCTACATTTTGTTTTGGGTATGAGTCAAATGCCAACGCAGATAGATGGTACATGACTCCAACCCCTGTGGATCTCCCTGTGGCCTTAGGATCGAGATGTGGAGAAGAAGACCCAAACCCCCCTTATCAAGCCATCATGACCTAGCCGCCATAGACCAGAGAAGCATCTCAGAGGTTCTGGTAGTAGAACTAGTAGCAATGGAGGGCCCTGACCTTGGTTCATTTCTCACCGCAGAGAAGGCTCACGATGGCGGTGTGATCTCGCCCAGATCAGAGCACGCACAGCAAAATCACGAGAGAGGGGAGGGGCTGATCAACCCTGTTGGGTCCAGATTTCGAATGAACCGGTCAGTTTTCTCTTAACCACACGAGTGGAAGACTAGAGCAGGTGGGTAGGCCAGCCTAGGCCATTGCAAGGGCACCACCTCAGGCGATGGACCCCACCAATAAGTTATATCATCTTTATATTCTTGTAAACTTTCAGAATATATCCTAAACTTATAAAATCAATAGAAAATAGCCTATATGGCCAAATAATCCCCCAAAAATACTCCTAGACTCAGAAAAATGTCATGTACATTACTGGACCCTTAGATTAGACCTTTGATGAATAAATAATGATGATATTTAATGTAGATGATAATGCTTCTTTTTGAGATCATATTATTGGTATAATTAGCATATCATGGAAATTAAATTTGAGAAAAATATTATTGAACCCTAGTATAATGTGGAAACCAAATATGAACTCATATTTGACTATTATGTCAAAATAATAGGCCGTTTCTCATTAAAACCAAATTCCATGTTTGTAACCTCATTTTAATTCTAGAAAACAGACCAGTTCAGAAAAATATGAAAATCGTACCACGCCTTTTTAATGACATATAGATCATACTAAAAATACTCGACACCATCCTAACATGACATTGACCTAGGTTTGACCAATACCCTAATTTGGATCTAAAATATCAAGAATGTATGAACCATGTGTTAATGATGAATAATTGTTATTAATCAGGCCATGGACAAGTTCTAGATGATCCAGGATGATTAGGATTCTCTGAACTCAGGTACAGGGGTTTTATTAAGTATATGACTAGTTTTCATGGGTGCATAATGATATGATGTACTTTGGATGTTTTTACTTGCATATAAATTCTTGGATGCGTATTAGTATTATATGCTTCGCCAAAACTTAATGAAACATAAATGGACATTTTGATGAGTTGTAGCTACTAGTGCACATGGCCCAATATGGATGTATGTTGCCTAACATGGATGTATGATGAATTTCCCATGTTAGATGTATGATAAAATAATTTTTCCCATACTGGATGTATGAGAAGTGATTATAAAATTGTAGTACAACTGCATCTAATGAAATGTATAAAAGATGTGTTTACCTGATTATCACTTTAAATAATGCTTTCTATTACTCTTTCTTTCTTAGGTTATTTCAATTATGCAAGCATATTAGTATGTATCTTTCTACCCATGTAAACAACACCTTGTGTGTTGATTCATTGTTTCTGGTATGTTTTAGGTTCTGAGATAGCATGGGAGGAAAAGATGGGAGTGAGCAATTGTCCAGGTTGTACTTATTGTGTTAAGATCTTGTTAGCATACATGTTCATAAACTTGTAAATCATCTTTGAATATGTCAATGTAATTCATGTTGTGATAAGCCATGTTGTATTAATATACATGTTAAATGTTGAGAAATTTTATGGTGTATGTTATGTTGAAAGTTCATGTATGCGCATATTGCTTCCGCAATGCACTTTGATACAATTGCTTAACGTTTTTAGATTTTGTATTCTCATCTCAATGGGGTTTTGAGAAGGTGAAAATCTGGGGACGTTACAGTTGGTATTAGAGCATGAACAATAGCTACACCTGACAATTTCTCACCATGAAACATAAACATAATTTCACCTTTTACTTTAAACCATATAATCTAAGTTATTCTATAGGAATAAGGTTTGACTTAGCCTCTAAGTTAGAACCTAGATGTTCGAGAACTAGGTTTAGACAAGTGTATGAAACTCTTTCCATATAGAGCTCATATGTATTGGGTAGCTACACTAGTCTACACTATGTTCTTACCATTTCACTAGGTTACATGACACTAGACTATCTAATGTGTGTGGGACACTCATTTTTCTGATTTGGTTTTATTTTTCAATCAACTCAAACCTCAACAATTTTCTCTGACGTCTTCTTTCTCAGAGAAAAACTATATAATATTTTATTATATATATGTAAATATAAAAATGTGTCCCTCATACTGCAAAGTAGTTAATGTTCATGCAACCTAAGTGAATAGGAGTGACATCAGTCTCGAAGAGAGAGTAGTTTAGATTAGATGTCTAGACCCTTATCAAGACATGTGATACATAGAGTACATGACATACTGATAGTTGATATGAGCATGGATGATCTTATCTAAGTTATATCTCTAGTGATATAAGTTGTTTTATATAGATTTAAGTTGTATATGACCTAAATCCAATTTTAGAGAATTTAAGCTAAGTTGCGATGATGAAAGTACATCTCCTTTTCTTACTTAAGATGAGTTAAGTTAAGATAAAGTTGAATATGCATGAGCCTCAAGCTCTTTTACAAAGGAGGGCCTCGAGTGTTAGGACAAGATATGTGGTGAACTCTAGAGAGAGTGAGACACACAAGGAGAGGATCATAGGATATACCCTACGATATATGAAAAATATGAGATATATGTGAAAAGATGTGTCCTAAGCTGGGCTACTCTTGAGTAGATGAGTTGAGTCCTATTGCATGATTCAATCCTATATGTGAGAGTTGGGTAAAAAAAATGATGGGTAGGTGACTCATAATGAGAATGTCAATCCTTTTGTTTTAGTTAGGTCCTAGCTTGTCTGACATATGTTTGTGAATCTCATCATTAGCTGCAAGAGAGGTGATATATGAACTCTACATCTGAGAAAATGCCTTGGGCATTAGATACTCATAAATGTTGTTCCTTCCTTCTCTCGTACTTGATATATGATGCTAGAAACCTCAGTTGAGCTACATTGATGATTATGCATGAAGAGTCACTCAGATAAGCTTAACCTAGTATATTATTCCCCCTTCTACAACATATGTGGTATATAGAAGTTTCAAATTGTGATCTTGCCTTAGTATATTCTATCTCCTCCTCTATCATACAAGAAAGATATAAGAATAATCATGATCTTGAACCAAAAATATATATTTGGATCACATGTTACCACATATCTAAATATAGTTCTCAATCTCCAACCTTCTAAATCTAAGCTCCTAGTGTGATGACAATGGGATGAAATCCTAACATCAAGTATGTAAAGGATGCCTTTCTCTAATGTTGAAATCCTAGTATGATGTTGATCACAAACCACATTAAAGATGTTAAGTCTGATAACCGACATGAAACCTTGACATCATTGTATGGTTAGTAGGGTGAAATATGGAACCTTGAGTGGTACCTGCTTAACCTCATATGTACGAATAAACCCTTATTCTTAAGGGACTATGAGGATGTAAAACCTAAAATGTAAGAATGTCATGTGATGACCAAGGCACTAAATTAATCTACAATTCCTTAAAAAAATGATGTTTCCTCCTACATAAGGTGGGGTGGGTACACCCTTGATGATCTAAACTTCTAATGTGATAACTTAGGGTTCGCCAAAGATTATGGTGGTTCTGGTACTTAGAAGTTCTGGCATGATGGTAGTGAAACTCTTTGTTATCACCATGAGTATTATGTTATCTGAATTTTGAGGATGAAATTCAAAATAAGTTGGGGTGAATGTGATGACCCTAAATTAAGGAGATTGATATCCAATACAATTTTTGATACCATACTTGGAGTAAATAATTTAGTGATGAACCTTGAGGTTTTATGTGGTGAAATAATGTAACTTGAACCTATTTGATCAATATTTGGTTGATTGACTTGCATTCTAGATTTATATGACTTTTCAATGAGGTTATTTGAATAATTTATTTATACTACCAAATGCTTGATTTTGGTATCATTCTTAGCTAAATGCTAGATTATGTTTTGGGAAACTAGTCTTTAAATCCTCATAGAATTTGCATCATCTGGATGAGAGTTATTTAGGTTTCAATGGTTGATTTAATAACTAAGGTTCCAATCAATTAGAACTAAGATTGAGATTTATTCATATAAAGTAGCACAAATGTCACACATGCCTACCCCTTATCCCCACAATGTATCATACTCTCTACTTGGGGAGGCTATTAGGATCGGATGGCTCTAACTCTGTCCCCTACCTCCGAACGAAGCGGGGAGAAGAATATATCACAAATTTGAAAAGAAAGACCTCATTCACTCATTCAATCATGATCTACATGTTTTGTTCCAATCAGAGGTTGAGATCCTAAATGGCCGGATCTACTGAACGATCTTTTGTTGGGGTCTATTTTGTGGGGATTTCACAGATATCGGGACCTCCAGTTTTGGTAGCTCTACTTTTCTGTGAGTAGAACTCGGCGGAGGTTAGAGTATGCCGAAGGAGTCGATAGGGAGACTTTTTGTTAGAATTTTAGCCACTACCATGAACCTAGGGAGTCAAGTGGAGGATGTTGGAGTCAAATCGTGAATTTTCTCCTGCCTTCCAAACCCGGGTCCGTCAGCGACCAAGGTGGCTCTTGGGAGCAGTATGTCTGCCCTTCCATGTCAATTGAGGTCGTGACACATCCGGAGGAAGGTAGAGAACTTCGTCAACCAGTTTTTGGGACGAGGGAAAGGTTCAAGTAGGAATTCCCTTTTATGTGAACCTGTTCAGCCATGGTGGCCAAGAAGCATATTTTTGGAGCTGATGAGATTCTTCTCCTACGTTTCATTCCGGGTATGAGTCAAATGCCAACATAGATACATGGTACATGACTCCAAGCCCTATGGGTCTCCCTGCGGCCTCAGGATCGAGAAGTGGAGAAGAAGACCCAAACCCCCCTTATCAAGCCATCGTGACCTAGCCGCCATAGACCAGAGAAGCATCCCAGAGGTTCTGGTTGTAGAACTAGTAGCAAAGGAGGGCCTTGACCTTGGTTCATTTCTCGCCGTAGAGAAGGCTCACGACGGCGGCGTGATCTCGCCCAGATCAGAGCACGCGCAATAGAATCACGAGAGAGGGGAGGGGCTGATGAGCCCTGTCAGGTCCAGATTCTAAATGAACAGGTCGGTTTTCTCTTAACCACATGAGTGGAAGGCTAGAGCAGGTGGGCCAGCCAGCGTGGGCCAGTGCAAGGGGTCCACAGACCCCACCAATAAGTTATATCATCTTTATATCCTTGTAAACTTTCAGAATATATCCTAAACTTATAAAATCAATAGAAAATAGCCTGTATGGCCAAATAATCCCCCAAAAATACTCCTAGACTCAGAAAAATGTCATGTACATTACTAGACCCTTAGATCAGACTTTTGATGAACAAATAATGATGTTATTTAATGTAGATGATAATGCTTCTTTTTGAGATCATATTATTGGTATAATTAACATATCATGGAAATTAAATCTAAGAAAAATATTATTGAACCCTAGTATAATGTGGAAACCAAATATGAACTCATATTTGACTATTATGTCAAAATAATATGTCATTTCTCATTAAAACCAAATTCCATGTGTGTAACCTCATTTTAATTCTAGAAAATAGACCAGTTATCAGAAAAATATGAAAATCATACCACACCTTTTTAATGACATATATATCAGACTAAAAATACTAGACACCATCCTAACATGACATTGACCTAGGTTTGACCAATACCCTAATTTAGATCTAAAATATCAAGAATGTATGAACCATGTGTTAATGATGAATAATTGTTATTAATCAGGTCATGGACAAGTTCTAGATGATCCAGGATGATTAGGATTCTCTGAACTCAGGTACGTGGGTTTTATTATGTATATGACTAGTTTTCATGGATGCATAATGATATGATGTACTTTGGATGCTTTTACTTGTATATAAATTCTTGGATGCGTATTAGTATTATATGCTTCGGCAAAACTTAATGAAACATAAATGGACATTTTGATGAGTTGTAGCTACTAGTGCACATGGCCCAGTATGGATGTATGTTGCCTAACATGGATGTATGATGAATTGTCCATGTTAGATGTATGATAAAATAATTTGATACAATTTCTTAACATTTTCGGATTTTGTCTTCTCATCTCAATGGGGTTTTGAGAAGGTGAAAATCCGGGGACGTTACAATGACCGTCCTATATATAGGGGTATTGGGGGCTTCTCAATGTACAAATCAGAACACCAGTTTCTCTGCAAAGTTGTCGTTCTCTCTGGTTTTGGTAACTGAGAGAGCTCGAGCAAGTGCTACCTGATAAGGAAGGCTCATCGAGGGAAAGACAACTATAGAAAGGCAACTGATTGTAGGAGAGTGTGTCGGTGACTAGTATGCCGACAGGAGGGTGCGACTCCTTCTGATTCTTTATGGGACAAGGAGATCGGAGTTCCAGGCAGTCCATGTGGACGACTATAGAGGTGGGAGACTTTTGCCTCTTGGAGGACAACTGTCAATCCCGACAGTCCCGGTGAGACCAGGAGTTACACAGAAATTGCCCAAGATCAGAGGTGAAGACCGAGCAAGACGCGAGGTAATGTCGCCAAGCAAGCGTCAGGACAAGGTACGCCTCTACAAACCATCCTTCCTATTGTATAGATTTTGACACGATTCCTTTATTCTGGGTTTGGGAGAAATTAGTTTTTGTTTCCGCTGCCTTCTCTGCCTCCTTAAAAACCCAACAGTGGTATCAGAGTCACGTCAACTGCTCTATGCTTTAGGATTATCGATATAATCGATTTTAGTTTGTCACCTTTATTTATTGCAGACGATGTGAATAAAATTGGCTTTATGCATGTCCAATCCTAAATCCACAAATCCTTATATACATATATGATATGTAATATGAATGCACTAGATACGCGTTGCCCTTAAATGAGTTTTGTGGTGGATGTACAACATGGTTATGGCCAATAAACCCTATGTATGTGTGATTGGTTGAATGTGGTTGCTTGCATCTTGGTCTGCACACCGATTCCCTATCTCCTATTCCTGATGTAACTCGAGATAACTTGAGATTTCTTTCCTACCTTTGCTCCCCCCGAACGTAACTCGGGGTTTCCTTTTTCAAATGTAAAATAGGATAGAATTTTATTTCTTGTTATGTCAAAGAACGATGGACATCTTGATGACCGGTTCGAGGAGTGAGATGAGAGGCTGGCGACCTGAGGAGATGCACGACGACCAGTGAACCGATCAGCTGGAGGCACCAGTCGATCGGTTGGTGGCACCCAATCGACCAACCTGATGGCAAGCAGATCAATCATGAGGATGAGTTGATCAAACGCAGAAAGGCAAAGCACAAAGTTCATCTTGTACATGTTGCATGTGATGTGGACCTAGATGACCGTGATTCCTCTTAGCTCAAGGAATCACATTAGGATGGCCACAATCATTGCTTTTATCGTTTCACATTTTTTCTATGGGATATAGAATGTATATGATACTTACCATATTGTGGTGATTGTATATGTATATGTACCTATAAAAACAAAATCCCTCATCTAAATATTAAGTCTTTTACACCTTCCATTAGTGGTACACATGAAAAACTTGATCGACCAAGCGTAGGTTATGCCAAAGCATGGTGCGCCGTCTATCTCGTGGAAGTATGAAGGGTAAGCATGTAGGTTCTTCCAAATCAAGGTGCATGTTTACCGTGTCAATATTTAGGTTAGACTTAACTGGTGATTCTTAGAGTGTCTAAGCCTAGAGGCAAGGAATGTTCATGGCAAGGTGTTGCACATGTTCATTCATCAAGAGTTGCATATGATGCAATTGGCATGATGGCCTACCTAAATAGTCAAGTTATGGGTGATCAGCCAAAGCTGACTCATGACTTGATGAAATACGGATCTTGACCCACTAGAAGATTTTACGCTGCAATCTTCTGAAGTGATGGTGAGGGTTGTCAATTTGAATCAAAATAGTGGGAGCGGTAATTAATTAAAGGCCTAATTAACTACTGTCAATTTTTATTCAAATCAAATCAAAAGGAGTTTTGACAAATGCAATTTTCTCTTATAGAATGGAAAAAGAATAATCTTTTAAAATTGGCAAATTAATTGAGAATAAATTCCATAACTGGTTGAGGATTGTGAGAAGTGTTCAGTACAATCTAGAAATATCGGTAGCCCTTGAATCCACTCTATGTGTGATTAACAAAAAGGATAGTTCATTGATGGAGATCAATGGAACATAGTCTAAGGACAAAGGTGAGGGAGAGAAGGGTTCTCTCACCAAACAAATGTCAAAATCTTCTACTCTCAAAACATGAAGATGATGGAAGGAACAATGGAAGAAGAAGCGAGAGATAGAGATCTCTACTTCTGGTGTATATGTTATAGAGATTAACTTTACTACTTATTTCTCATGGGTACTTGATACCAGATGTGGATCTCACATTTGTTCAAATGTGAAGGATCATAAAAGAAGTAGGCCTTTGGGGAAAGGTGAGGTTGAACTACGTGTTTCCAATTGGGCAAGAGTTGCCGCTAGTTCCGTAGGAACCTATCAGTTAACTCTACCAAGTGGTCTAATAATAGAGTTGAAGAACTACTATTATGTACCTACCATAAATAGGAATATCATTTCCGTTTCTTGTTTGGACAAGGATGGTTTTGAATTTCTTATTAATAATGGAAAGTGTTCCATTTCAAAAGATGGGATCTTTTATGGTAGTGACCGAATGTCTTATGGTCTACACTTGATAGATATAAAGACAAGTGTATACAACGTAAACACCAAAAGGGAAAAACTCAACAACTCAATCAAAACATATCTTTGGCATTGTCGTCTTGGGCACATAAATGAGAAGCGCATTTCTAGACTCCATAAAGATGGTTATCTAGACTCTTTTGATTATGAATCAATAGAGACATGTGAATCTTGTTTGTTGGGAAAGATGACCAAGGCTCCCTTTTCAAGTAAAGGTGAGAGAGATAGTGATCTATTAGGACTCATACATACTTATGTATGTTGGCCTTTTAGAATTAATGCTAGAGGTGGGTATCAGTACTTCATTACCTTCATTGATGACTTCAGTAGGTATGGCTATGTGTACCTGATAAAACATAAGTTAGAAACCCTTGAAAGGTTTAAGGATTTTATGAATGAAGTACAAAACCAACTTGGTAAAAGTATTAAAGAACTTTGATCTGATCAAGGTGGAGAATACTTAAGCCAAGAGTTTGATGACCTTTTACGAGCCCATGGTATCGTATCACAATGTACTCCATCTGGAACACCACTACATAATGGTGTGTCTGAAAGAAGGAATCACACATCACTGGATATGGTGTTGGTATGTATACCCTGAGAGCCAATCATGGGATGATTGGTGGGATACATTAAGATTGATTTGATAAACATCAAAGGCAAGCTTCCAATTCTTTCTGGTTCAATCATATGAGATAGTGATAGAACAGATTGAATGTCTAGAGAATGACAATACTCAATGATGTATGCCTTCAGGTTCAGGACCTGAACGATGAGATCATACGGATGTGAAGAGTTTCTACATTCTCATTTTGTCCCTAGTCGGATGTCATTGTGGAAGGTAAATAAATAGCAATGACACACAAGACTAGATTGTGGTGTTGGTTGATGACAAAATCTCATTAGTCATGATATAGAGATATCAAACCAAACACATAGGCACTTGTTAGAGAACAAGTGTACCAGACAGACCCACCGTGAGTTTGACACATGGAACCATGACATGGTAGTCACAATCAGTACTCACAGTGATGGTGGTGAGTGTGATTCTTTGACCTGAAATCACTACACTCAACACATGTCGTTGGGCACACTTTGACATCATCAAACATAGTCCTGAAACATGGGTTGTTATAAAGGTGATGATTGGGTGGCTTTGACACATGGGGCTTTTGAGGGGTGAGTGATAGATATGGGATTTGTCCCTCCTGAGGGAGTTTGATATCCATGGCCGCTTGATGAGTAGGATTGAGAAAGGCGTGCACACATGTGTGAATGAGTATGTGATATTGATGTCATACATATCTCTTCCAATCTACTCTAAAATCAAGAAAGTGAATGAACGTTGACAGGATGACTGTTCCATGCCTCGAGTTCATTCGGGATATCAGTGTCAAATGAATTATACATTCACTGTAACACAATTCACGGATTGTAGGATTGAAAGTTGTTCTCCAACTTTCTATTTCATTTGGGTAGCACTGATGTGTGACTAGGCACCGTTCTTTGCTTGTGAAGTCATAAGTGTTATGGACTTTGACTGCCAACGTGAAATGGACCTACAGGGTCACACACATAGGATATAACCTGGAAGAGGAGTTTGGTCCACAAACAATGTTTAGATTGATTACTATAGGATTTAGTAGTTCAATTAAACACTCAATCAATTGATAGCTCAGTGTCATAATGTTCAAGGTGTTGGACACATTGATTGGAGTATCAGATTTATTGAAACTGCAATTGACTGATTCTACACAATCTGCATTCCCAACTGATTGGCTCATGTGATGAATCGATCGACTGAGGTTGGTGAACCGATCGACTCAGGTGGTGAGTCGATCGGCTCATGAATAGGGTGAAACAATCACTTCAAGTGTTGAAACGATTAGTTCAACTGGTGCAACCGAGCATGTTGGGAAAGTAGGATTGGTGAGAAATTTCCTTTCGTTTCACTTGCCCAATTTGATTGGAACAAGGATTGGTATTTGGTACCAATTAGAAACAAAAGATGGAAAGTCAATTGGTAACTTCCGAGGACCACGAACCGACCAGTTCAGAAGTGAACCGACCGTTTCATGGGTCCCAACCGATCGGTTGAGGTGTCAACTGACCGGCTCAGGTCCCCAACTGACCGTTTTAGAAATGAAACGATCTGTTCAGGTTGCACAGTCCCACATTGCCCGGGATAGAGAACCATGTCCCATGACCCTCCTATATATAGGGGTATTGGGGGCTTCTCAAAGTACAACTCAGTGCAACCAGTTGCTCTGCAAAGTTGTCGTTCTCTCTGGTTTTTGGTATCCGAGAGAGCCCGACCAAGTGCTACCTGATAAGGGAAGCACAACAAGGGAAAGACAACAACAGAAAGCAAATGGTGGCAGGAGAGTGTGTTAGTGACTAGTACACTGATAGGAGGGTGCAACTCCTTCCAATTCCTTGTGGGACAAGGAGATTGGAGTTCTAGGTGGTCCGTGTGGACTACTTCAGAGGCGGGAGATTTTTGCCACTCGGAGGACAGTTGTCAATCCCGACAGTCCTGGTGAGACCAGGAGTCGTCAGTTCCGGTGCGACCAGGAGCTGCACAGACACCATCCAAGACCGGAGGTGAAGACCACGCAAGCTACGAGGTATTGTCGTCGAGCAAGCCTCGAGACAAGGTATGATTCCACAAACCATCCTTTCCTATTGTATAGACATTGACGCGTTTCCTTGTTCTGGGTTTGGGGAGGAGAAAAGTTTTGTTTCCGCTGCCTTCTATGCCTCCCCTAAAACCCAACAGTGGTATCAGAGCCACGTCAACTGCTCTATACTTTAGGATTATCAATATGATCGATTTTGGTTTGTCGCCTTTATTTATTGCATGCGATGCGAATAAAATTGGCTTTATGCATGTCCAATCCTAAATCCACAAATCCCTATTTACATATATGATATGTATTATTAATGCACTCGATACGCGTCACCCTTAACCGATTTTTGTGGTGGATGTATAGTGTGGTTATGTCCAATAAACCATATATGTGTATGGTTGTATGTGGTTGCTTGTATCTCTGTCTGCACACCGATCATCCTTCTCCTATTCCTGATGTAACTCGAAATAATTCGAGATTTCTTTCCTACCTTTGCTCCCCTCGAATGTAGCTCGAGGTTTCTCTTTTTACAATGTAAAATAGGATAGAATTTTATTTCCTGTTATGTCAAAGAACGGAGGACATCCTGACGACAGCTGAAACGATCGGTTCAAGGAGTGAACCGATCAGTTGACGTTCCAGACGACCGGTTCAAGGAGTGAACCGATCGGTTGATGACCGGTTCGAAGAGAGAGACGAGCGGGTGGCACCCAGACGACTGACCAGTTGGAGGGGCCAACCGATCGGCTGGTGGCACCCAGACGACTGACCAGATCGAGTAGGCCACTCATATGATGAGTTGATCTACTTGGAAGGCAAAGCACATAGTTCATATTGTATAGGTTGCATGTGATGTAGACCTAGATGACCGTGATTCCTCTTGGCTCGTGGAATCACATTAGGATGGCCATAATCATCGCTTTTATCATTTCTCATGTTCTCTGTGGGATATAGCATGTATATGATACATACTATATATTGTGGTGATTGGATATGTATATGTATAGAAAACCAAATCCCTCATTAAATATTAAGTTTTAGATGCCTTCCAATTGTGAAACACGTGAAAAGCTTGATCGACCAAGTATGGGAACGCCCTAGCGTGGTGCACCATCTATCTCATGGAAGCGTGAAGGATGGATATGTGGGTCTGCCCTAGTAGGGTGCATATTCATCGTGTTTTCTTTGGGTCGGACTTAACAAGGTGATCTAGATGGGATCTAGTACCTTGAGGCATGGAGATGATCATGGCAAGGAGTTGCATATGACATCTTATCAAGAGTTGCATATGATGCAATTGGAAAGAGTTGCCTACCTGAGACATCTAAGTTGTGGGTGACAGCCCTAGCTGGTCCATGACTTAGAGGATTTTAGGATCTTGCCCACTATAAGGTTGTACGCTGCAATCTTCCGAATTGATGTTGAGGGCTATCAATGTGAGCTAAAATAGTGGGAGCGATAAATAATTAAAGGCCTAATTATATCGTCAACTTTTGAAATCAATCAAATAAGTAAAAAATGAGTTTTTGAACTAAAATTGCATATTTCCTTTTGTAGTACAAATGACAACAAACAAGAATCACTTTTCTTTGTGATTGGTCCTTGAAAAGGACAGGCTAAATGGGAAAAACTTCCACAACTGGTATAGGACATTGAGAATTGTTCTCACTCAAGAGAAAAATCTCTATGTCCTGGATACTCCAATTCCAGAGGAACCTGCTCCTAATGCACCAAAGGTAGAAAGGGATGCTTACAAGAAGCATTCTGATGATGCCATTGATGCAAAGTGCTTGGTGTTGTGCTCTATGAACCACGAGTTGAATAGACAACATGAGAACATGGGTATCATTGAGACGATTCAGCATCTTAGGAACATGTATGAAGATCAAGCACGGCAAGAGAGATACGATGTCTCAAGGGCACTGTTCAAGTGCGTTATGAGAGAAGGAGATCCAGTTGGTCCTCACATACTCAAGATGATTGGGTATGTGGAGAAACTGACAAGACTGGGATATCCACTGAGCCAAGAGTTGGCTACTGATGTGATACTGCAATCGTTGCCAAAATCCTACGGTCAGTTTGTGATGAACTACAACATGAAAAAATTTGATAGGCCACTGTCAGAGTTGTTGGGCATGTTGAGGACAACCGAGACACTGATGAAGAAGGACAAGCCTAAGTCTGTGATGGTGATCACGAGAAAGAAAGGCAAGTCTAAGCGCAAGGGCAAGGGCAAAGCTAAGAAAGCTTTTGATGCATTCCAGGAGCCCAAGTCGTCTTTAGATCTCAAGGCCAAGGGAGGTGTGACCAAGAAAGGCAATGGCCACCATTTTCAAAAGCCAGGACATTAGAAAAGGAATTTTCCTCTCTATCTGGAAGAACAAAAGAAGAAGGAGGCTACAGATGTCTCTACTTAAAGGTGTCATGAAAGTAGACTTGTAACTTTTGAGGTATATGATACCAATATGTAAAGTGTAAAACACTCAATAAATGGGGCAAGTGTTGCCGCCATAGATAGGAGTACTTTAGTTTATTTTCAGCCTAAAACGCATGTAATACCGTTATGAACTGCTATTTCATATTTGCCAATAGAAAGAAACACTTTATTTTTGCATATTGTATGACAATGATGGCAATCAATAAAGAGATGTTTCAATTTCTAAAGATATGATCTTTGTGGCAATGCCTTGTTTATCTTGTGGTATTTGATATGCATAAGATAAAATGATACCTAGAAGTTATAGATAACTCAAACAATCAAATTAGCATCAATCATGAGAAATTCATTTCTAGTTTCCATGTGATGGATAAATCTACACTATTTTGGTTAGAGAACCAGTAAGAGACATGAATATCTTGGACATGATTAATAAATCTTCACTAAAGTTAGTGGGAGAATGATTATCCTATTAGGTATGATACATGTGATGTATTTACATACCTATTGGAACAAATGCTAATACTTCAAATGGTGTTTTGAGAAATACCAATATGAATATCTTGAAGTGTTCAAGATTATCATAGATGAAGTGCAAATTTGGTAAAGTGTTAATTCTTGATGAGATCAATGAATGAAATACTTGGACCAAATGTTTGAGATCCTTATGAGTGATTATGATAGTGTATCATAGTGAACTCATGATTAAGGCATGGTGATGTCTAAATCAAGAAGGAGTCGTACTATAAGGAGTTAGAGGATGATTATCAAATAATAAAATTATTCTTAAATAAAGAATACACTTCACTAATAAAGGACATTAAGAATTACAAGGAGTTGTGAGTTCTTATATCCTTGACAGATACACCTCATTTATCTATGTGATGAGTTGTTCATGTGATGAGTCAACTATCTAGATGAATATGAGGAACCAAATTTTGAGTTATGGTTTATGACCATTACATCCTAAATGACATCCATGTGAACCATAAGGTATGACCTTGATGGTAGCACCCATTGGATGAAATCCATAAGTGCAAATGAATCTTAAGTGTTAAGATACATGGATAACATTTTGAGAAGGATGATGCTTGTTGATTGCTACTTAATGACTAAGACATTTGGCATATGGATACTAAAACTGCATTCCTATGAGGAATAAAACAAGGATGTGTACGTGACACAACCTATAAGGTTTATGAATCCACTAATGCAAATGAAGTCTATAAATTAAAATGGACTAATCAATGTGATTGACTCAGTACAAGCAACTCAGAATTGGATCTTTACTTTGATGATATAGTCAAAGGGTTTGACTGATATGCCAAAGATAAAGAAGGGGTCTGTGATTTAGTGGGAGCGTGTTCACATTCCACATGTTGATGTGAAATGGAAATGTTCTAGAATGGAAATCCAAAAGTGGAAATTATCTTTAAGGAAGATAGAGATGTTTCCTATGTGATAGGAATAGATATCTATAGAGATAGTTCTCGAAAACCTCTTGACCTAAAAGAGGAGAAAACATACATTGGCAATCTATACTGAAGGGTTCAATATGCATAGATTCAATGGGAGAAAACTTGTCCATGTTACATGGAGTTAGTATCCCAAGGCCAAGTGTCCAATTCTTATGAAGAATGGGAACACTAAGAATAGATATGGATCTATCATGTATGAAATCATCCCATTATCTTGCATGTTTCAACATGGCAAGAACAAAATGCATTCATCATCTTGTATGTAGGACATGGCAATGTGATGTGCTCATCCTGATAACTCATATCTGAGACATGACGAGTGGATGTATGTCTACTTCTAGTAAGGGTTACTGGAATACCATGAGAACTTGATTAGTACTTGAGAAGTTCTAGTTCTATGGAGATAAGGAAGAGTTCAATGTAAAGAGTTACATTGATGCGAACTTCCGAAAGGATATAAAATTAATCACAAAATATATATAGGATATATAAAAGTGAAAGTTTGTTGATAATTGGAAGTGTTACAATAAAACCATTTAAAAATGAAATGTTGAGTATCTATGTGTTAGAGAACATCAATAGATACTATATGGATATGGAAGTTCATGAGATGAACTTATTGATATTCCGCTCATTGATGACAAGTATGGAATCCTTGATCATGCAATGTGGCTAAAGGTTAGAAAAGGAATACTAGATCGCATATTACGACAACTCCATCTCATACGTGTGACATACAATGAAGAGATGTGAGACATGCAATTTATACTGACTTTGGCAAGGTGTTGCCATAACTCACTATGTTCGCACTAGAGCACAGTAACATGTGGGACATGTTTGAAGATCACTATCAATATGATTCAAGGGTGATTGGCTCACAGTGCAAGTGGGAGTCTGTTGGTATGTATGCCCTGAGAGCCAATCATGGGATGATTGGTGGGATACATTAAGATTGATTTGATAAACATCAAAGGAAAGCTTCCAATTCTTTCTGGTTCAATCATATGAGATAGTGATAGAATAGATTGAATGTCTAGAGAATGACAATACTCAATGAAATATGCCTTCAGGTTCAGGACCTGAACGATGAGATCATACAGATGCTAAGAGTTTGTACATTCTCATTATGTCCCTATTCGGATGTCATTGTGGAAGGTAAATAGACAACAATGACACACAAGACTAGATTGTGGTGTTGGTTGATGACAGAATCTCATTAGTCATGATATAGAGATATCAAACCAAACACATAGGTACTTGTTAGAGAACAAGTGTACCAGACAGACCCACTGTGAGTTTGACACATGGAACCATGACATGGTAGTCACAGTCAGTACTCACAGTGATGGTGGTGAGTGTGATTCTTTGACCTGAAATCACTACACTAAACACATGTCGTTGGGCACACTTTGACATCATCAAACACAGTCCTGAAACATGGGTTGTTATAAAGGTGATGATTGGGTGGCTTTAACACATGGGGCTTTTGAGGGGTGAGTGATAGATATGGGATTTGTCCCTCCTGAGGGAGTTTGATATCCATGTCCGCTTGATGAGTAGGATTGAGAAAGGCGTGCATGCATGTGTGAATCAGTATGTGGTATTGATGTCATACATATCTCTTCCAATCTACTATGAGATCAAGAAAGTGAATGAACATTGATAGGATGATTGTTCCATGGCTCGAGTTCATTCGGGATATCAGTGACAAAGGAATTATACATTCACTGTAACACCATTCACAAATTGTATGATTGAAAGTTTTTCTCCAACTTTCTATTTCACTTGGGTAGCACTGATGTGTGACTAGGCACCGCTCTTTACTTGTGAAGTCATAAGTGTTATGGACTTTCACTGCCAACATGAAATGGACCTACAGGGTCACACACATAGGATTTAAGCTGGAAGAGGAGTTTTGTCCACAAACAATGTTTAGATTGATTACTAAAGGAGTTTAGTAGTTCAATTAAACACTCAATCAATTGATAGCTCAGTGTCATAATGTTCAAGGTGTTGGACACATTGATTGGAGTATCGGATTGATTGAAACTGCAATTGACTGATTCTGCACAATCTGCATTCCCAGCCGATCAGCTCATGTGATGAACCGATCGGTTGAGCTTGGTGAACCGATCGGCTCAGGTGGTGAGTCAATCGGCTCATGAATAGGGTGAAACAATCGCTTCAAGTGTTGAAATGATCGGTTCAACTGGCACAACCGAGCAAGTTGGGAAAGTAGGATTGGTGAGAAATTTCCTTTCGTTTCACTTGCCCAATTTGATTGGAATAAGGATTGGTATTTGATACCAATTAGAAACAAAAGATGGAAAGTCAATCGGAAACTGACCAGGACCACAGACCAACCAGTTCAGAAGTGAACCGACTGTTTCATGGGTCCCAACCGATCGGTTGAGGTGTCAACCGACCGACTCAGGTCCCCAACCGATCGTTTCAAAACGATCGGTTCAGGTTGCGTAGTTGGTTGTTTTTGTGGAAAATCTCGAACCCTTCTACTCCTGCTTTAGTCCCACATTGCCCAGGATAGAGAACCCTGTCCCATGACCCTCCTATATATAGGGGTATTGGGGTCTTCTCAAAGTACAACTCAGTGCAACCAGTTGCTCTGCAAAGTTGTCATTCTCTCTAGTTTTTGGTAACCGAGAGAGCCCGAGCAAGTGCTACCGATAAGGGACGCACAACAAGGGAAAGGCAACTGTAGAAAGTGACTGGTGGCATGAGAGTGTTTCCGTGACTAGTACACTGACAGGAGGGTGTGACTCCTTCCAATTCCTTGTGGGACAAGGAGATTGGAGTTCTAGGTGGTCTGTGTGGACTACTTCAGAGGCGGGAGATTTCTGCCGATCAGAGGACAGTTGCAATCCTGACAGTCCCGATGAGACCAGGAGTTGTCAGTCCCGGTGCGACCAGGAGCTGCACAGATACCGTCCAAGACCGGAGGTGAATACCACGCAACCCGTGAGGTATTGTTGCCGAGCAAGCCTCGGGACAAGGTATGATTCCACAAACCATCATTTCCTATTGTATAGACGTTGACGCGTTTCCTTGTTCTGGGTTTGGGGAGGAGAAAATTTTTGTTTCCGCTGCCTTTTCTGCCTCCCCTAAAACCCAACAGTGGTATCAGTTCCACGTCAACTTCTCTATACTTTAGGATTATCGATATGATCGATTTTGGTTTGTCGCCTTTATTAATTGCATGCGATGCGAATAAAATTGGCTTTATACATGTCCAATCCTAAATCCACAAATCCCAATTTACATATATGATATGTATTATTAATGCATTCAATACGTGTCGCCCTTAAACAAGTTTTGTGGTGGATGTATAGTGTGGTTATGGCCAATAAACCCTATCTGTGTATGGTTGTATGTGGTTGCTTGCAACTCGGTCTGCGCATCGATCTTCCTTCTCCTATTCCTGATGTAACTCGAAATAATTAGAGATTTCTTTCCTACCTTTGCTCCCCTCGAATGTAACTCGAGGTTTCTCATTTTACAATGTAAAATAGGATATAATTTTATTTCCTGTTATTTCAAAGAACGACGGACATCCTAATGACAGCTGAAACAATCGGTTCAAGGAGTGAACCGATCAGTTGACGTTCCAGACGATCGGTTCAAGGAGTGAGTTGATCGGTTGATGACCGGTTCGAAGAGTGAGACGAGCGGGTGGCGGCCATGATGAGATGCAAGATGACCAGGCGAACCGATCGGCTGGTGGCACCCAGACGACCGACCAGATCGAGTAGGCCACTCTTGTGATGAGTGGATCTACTCGGAAGGAAGAGCATAGAGTTCATCTTATACAGGTTACATGTGATGTAGACCTAGATGAGTGTGATTCCTCTTGGCTCGAGGAATCACATTTGGATGGCCATAATCATCGCTTTTATCGTTTCGCATGTTTTCTGTGGGATATAGCATGTATATGATACATACTATATATTATGGTGATTGGATATGTATATGTATATAAAACCAAATCCCTCATTAAATATTAAGATTTAGATGCCTTCCAAATGTGAAACATGTGAAAACCTTGATCGACCAAGTGTGGGCACGCCCTAGCGTGGTGCACCGTCTATCTCGTGGAAGCGTGAAGGATGGATATGTGGGTCTGCCCTAGTAGGGTGCATATTCATCATGTTTGCTTTGGGTCGGACTTAACAAGGTGATCTAGATGGGATCTAGTACCTTGAGGCATGGAAATGATCATGGCAAGGAGTTGCATCTGACATCTTATCAAGAGTTACATATGATGCAATTGGAAAGAGTTTCCTACCTGAGAGATATAAGTTGTGGGTGACAGCCCTAGCTGGTCCATGACTTAGAGGATTTCAGGATCTTGCCCACTAGAAGGTTGTACAATGCAATCATCTGAATTGATGGTGAGGGCTATCAATTTGAGCTAAAATAGTGGGAGCGATAATTAATTAAAGGCCTAATTATATCGTCAACTTTTCAAATCAATCAAATAAGTCAAAATGAGTTTTTGGACTAAAATTGCATATTTCCTTTTGTAGTGAAAATGACAACAAACAAAAATCACTTTTCTTTGCGATCGGTCCTTGAAAAGGATAGGATAAATGGGACAAACTTCCACAACTGGTATAGGACATTGATAATTGTTCTCACTCAAGAGCGAAAGCTCTATGTCCTGGATACTCCAATTACAGAGGAACCTGCTCCTAATGCACCAAAGGTAGAAAGGGATGCTTACAAGAAGCATTCTGATGATGCCATTGATGCAAAGTGTTTGATGTTGTGCTCTATGAACCACGAGTTGTAGAGACAACATGAGAACATGGGTATCATTGAGATGATTCAGCATCTCAGGAACATGTATGAAGATCAAGCACGGAAAGAGAGATACGATGTCTCAAGGGCATTGTTCAAGTGCTTCATGACCGAAGGAGATCCAGTTGGTCCTCACATACTCAAGATGATTGGGCATGTGGAGAACCTGACAAGACTAGGATTTCCACTGAGCCAAGAGTTGGCTACTGACGTGATACTGCAATCGTTGCCAGAATCCTACGGTCAGTTTGTGATGAACTATAACATGAACAACTTTGATAGGCCACTGTCAGAGTTGTTGGGCATGTTGAGGACAACCGAGACACAGATGAAGAAGGACAAGCCTAAGTCTGTGATGGTGATCACGAGAAAGAAAGGCAAGTCCAAGAAAAAGAGCAAGGGCAAAGCTAAGAAAGGTTTTGATGCTAGCTAGGAGCCCAAGTCTTCTTCAGCTCTCAAGGCCAAGGGAGGCGTATCCAAGAAAGGCCATTGCCACCATTGTCAAAATCCAGGACATTGGAAAAGGAATTGTCCTCTTTATCTGGAAGAACAAAAGAAGAAGGAGGCTACATACATCTCTACTTAAATGTGTCATGAAACTAAACTTGTAACGCTTTTGAGGTATATGACACCAATATGTAAAGTGTAAAACACTCAATAAATGGGGCAAGTGTTGCCTCCATAGATAGGAGTACTTTAGTTTATTTTCAGCCTAAAAGGCACGTAATACAGTTATGAACTACTATTTCATATTTGCCAATAGAAAGAAACACTTTATTTTTTCATATTGTATGACAATGATGGCAATCAACAAAGAGATGTTTCAATTTCTAAAGATATGATATTTGTGGCAATGCCTTGTTTATCTTGTGGTATTTGATATTCATAAGATAAAATGATACCTAAAAGTTATAGATAACTCAAACAATCAAATTAGCATCAATCATGAGAAATTCATTTCTAGTTTCCATGTAATGGATAAATCTAGACTCTTTTGGTTAGAGAACCAGTAAGAGACATGAATATCTTGGACATGATTAATCAATCTTCACTAAATGTAGTGGGAGAATGATTATCCTATTAGGTATGATACATGTGATGTATTTACATACCTATTGGAATAAATGCTAATACTTCAAATGGTGTTTAGAGAAATACCAATATGAATATCTTGAAGTGTTCAAGATTATCATAGATGAAGTGCAAATTTGGTAAAGTGTTAATTCTTGATGAGATCAATGAATGAAATACTTGGACCAAATGTTTGAGATCCTTATGAGTGATTATGATAGTGTATCATAGTGAACTCATGATTAAGGCATGGTGATGTTTAAATCAAGGAGTCATACTCTAAGGAGTTAGAGGATGATTATCAAACAACTAAATTCTTCTTAAATAAAGAATACACTTCGCTAATAAAGGACATTAAGAATTACAAGGAGCTGTGAGTTCTTATATCCTTGACGGATACACCTCGTTTATCTATGTGATGAGTTGTTCATGTGATGAGTCAACTATCTAGATGAATATGAGGAACTGAATTTTGAGTTATGGTTTATGACCATTACATCCTAAATGACATCCATGTGAACCATAAGGTATGACCTTGATGGTAGCACCCATTGGATGAAATCCATAAGTGCAAATGAATCTTAAGTGTTAAGACACATGGATAACATTTTGAGAAGGATGATGCTTGTTGATTGCAACTTAATGACTAAGACATTTGGCATATGGATACTAAAACCGCATTCCTATGAGGAATAAAACAAGGATGTGTACTTGACACAACCTATAAGGTTTATGAATCCACTAATGCAAATGATGTCTATAAGTTACAATGGACTAATCAATGTGATTGATTGAGTACAAGAAACTCAGAATTGGATCTTTACTTTGATGATATAGTCAAAGGGTTTGACTGATATGTCAAAGATAAAGAAGGGATTTGTGATTTAGTGGGAGCGTGTTTACATTCCACATGTTGATGTGAAAAGGATATGTTCTAGAATGGAAATCCAAAAGTGGAAATTATCTTTAAGGAAGATAGAGATGTTTCCTATGTGATAGGAATAAAAATCTATAGAGATAGTTATCAAAAACCTCTTGACCTAAAAGAGTAGAAAACATACATTGGCAATCTGTACTGAAGGGTTCAGTATGCAAAGATTCAGTGGGAGAAAACTTGTCCATGTTACATGGAGGTAGTATCCCAATGCCAAGTGTCCAATTATTATGAAGAATGGGAACACTAAGAATAGATATGGATCTATCATGTATGTAATCATCCCATTATCTTGCATGTATCGAGATGGAAAGAACAAAATGCATTCATCATCTTGTATGTAGGACATGGCAATGTGATGTGCTCATCCTGATAACTTGTATGTGAGACATTATGAGTGGATGTCTATCTACTTCCAGTAAGGGTTACTGGAATACCATGAGAACTTGATAAGTACTTGAGAAGTTCTAGTTCTATGTAGATAAGGAAGAGTTCAATGTAAAGAGTTACATTGATACGAACTTTCAAAAGGACAGAAAATTAATCGCAAAATATATATAGGATATATAAAAGTGAAAGTTTGTTGATAATTGGAAGTGTTCCAATAAAAGCATTTAAAAAGGAAATGTCGAGTATCTATGTGTTAGAGAACAACAATAGATACTATATGGATCTGGAAGTTCATGAGATGGACTTATAGATATTCCGCTCATTGATGACAAGTATGGAATCCTTGATCATGCAATGTGGCTAAAGGTTAGCAAAGGAATACTAGATCGCATATAACAGCAACTCCATCTCATACGTGTGACGTACAGCAGAGAAATGTGAGACATGCAATTTATACTGACTTTGGCAAGGTGTTGCCATAACTCACTATGTTCGCACTAGAGCACAGTAACATGTGGGACATGTTTGAAGATCACTATCAATATGATTCAAGGGTGATTGGCTCACAATGCAAGTGGGAGTCTGTTGGTATGTATGCCCTGAGAGCCAATCATGGGATGATTGGTGGGATACATTAAGATTGATTTGATAAACATCAAAGGCAAGCTTCCAATTCTTTCTGGTTCAATCATATGAGATAGTGATAGAAGAGATTGAATGTCTAGAGAATGATAGTACTCAATGACATATGCCTTCAGGCTCAGGACCTGAACGATGAGATCATATGGATGCTAAGAGTTTGTACATTCCCATTATGTCCCTAGTCGGATGTCATTGCGGAAGGTAAATAGACAGCAATGACACACAAGACTAGATTGTGGTGTTGGTTGATGACAGAATCTCATCAGTCATGATATAGAGACATCAAACCAAACACATAGGTACTTGTTAGAGAACAAGTGTACCGGACAGACCCACCGTGAGTTTGACACATGGAACCATGACATGGTAATCACAGTCAGTACTCACAATGATGGTGGTGAGTGTGATTCTTTGACCTGAAATCACTACGCTCAACACATGTCGTTGGGAACACTTTGACATCATTAAACGCAGTCCTGAAACATGGGTTGTTATAAAGGTGATGATTGGGTGGCTTTGACACATGGGGCTTTTAAGGGGTGAGTGATAGATATGGGATTTGTCCCTCCTGAGGGAGTTTGATATCCATGGCCGCTTGATGAGTAGGATTGAGAAAGGCGTGCATGCATGTGTGAATCAATATGTGATATTGATGTCATACATATCTCTTCCAATCTACTCTGAGATCAAGAAAGTGAATGAATGTTGACATGATGATTGTTCCATGCCTCGAGTTCATTCAGGATATTAGTGACAAAGGAATTATACATTCACTGTAACACCATTCACGAATTGTAGGATTGAAAGTTGTTCTCCAACTTTCTATTTCACTTGGGTAGCACTGATGTGTGACTAGGCACCACTCTTTGCTTGTGAAGTCATAAGTGTTATGGACTTTCACTGCCAACATGAAATGGACCTGCAGGGTCACACATATAGGATTTAACCTGGAAGAGGAGTTTTGTCCACAAACAATGTTTAGATTGGTTACTAAAGGAGTTTTGTAGTTCAATTAAATTGTCAATCAATTGATAGCTCAGTGTCATAATGTTCAAGGAGTTGGACACATTGATTGGACTATCAGATTGATTGAAACTACAATTGACTGGTTCTACACAATCTGCATTCCCAACTGATCGGCTCATGTGATGAACCGATCGAGTGAGCTTGGTGAACCGATCGGCTCAGGTGGTGAGTCGATCAGCTCATGAACAAGGTGAAACAATCACTTCAAGTGTTGAAACGATCGGTTCAACTAGTGCAATCGAGCAAGTTGGGAAAGTAGGATTGGTGAGAAAATTTTTTTCGTTTCACTTGCCCAATTTGATTGGAATAAGGATTGGTATTTGATAAAAATTAGAAACAAAAGATGGAAAGTCAATCCGGAAATGACCAGGACAATGAACCGACCAGTTCAGAAGTGAACCGACAATTTCATGGGTCCCAACCGATCGGTTGAGGTGTCAACCGATCGGCTCAGGTCCCCAACCGACCGTTTCAGAAATGAAACAATCGGTTCAGGTTGCGCAGTTGGTTTTTTTTGTAGAAAATCTCGAACCCTTCTAGTCCTTCTTTAGTCCCACATTTCCTGGGATAGAGAACCATGTCCCATGACCCTACTATATATATAGGGGTATTGGGGGCTTCTCAAAGTACAACTCAGTGCAACCAGTTGCTCTGTGAAGTTGTCGTTCTCTCTGGTTTTTGGTAACTGAGAGAGCCCGAGCAAGTGCTACCCAATAAGGGAAGCACAGCAAGGGAAAGACAACTGCAGAAAGTGACTGGTGGCAGGAGAGTGTGTCAGTGACTAGTACACTGACAGGAGGGTGCGACTCCTTCCAATTCCTTGTGGGACAAGGAGATTGGAGTTCCAGGTGGTCCGTGTGGACTATTTTAGAGGCGGGAGATTTCTACCGCTCGGAGAATAGTTGTCAATCCCGACAGTCCCGGTGAGACCAGGAGTCGTCAGTCCCAGTGCGACCAGGAGCTACACAGACACCGTCCAAGACCGGAGGTGAAGACCACGCAAGCCGCGAGGTATTGTCTCCGAACAAGCCTCAGGACAAGGTATGATTCCACAAACCATCCTTTCCTATTGTATAGACGTTGACGCGTTTCCTTGTTCTGGGTTTGGGGAGGAGAAAATTTTTGTTTCCACTGCCTTATATGCCTCCCCTAAAACCCAACATATGGTGTGATCAATGATGAGTTTTGCTGATCTTCCAATTTCCTTCTGGGGTTATGCTCTTGAAACCACCGCGTTTACACTTAATTGTGTACCATCTAAATCAGTTGAAAAGACATTATATGAGATATGGACTGGGAAGCGTCCAAATAAGTCTTTTATGAGGATTTGGGGGTGTGAGGCTTACGTCAGGAAAATGTTTCCTGATTAGCTTGGACCCAAGTCTGATAAATGTTATTTTGTTGGATACCCCAAGGAAACGAGGGGATACTAGTTATACCACCCAACTGACAACAAAGTGTTTGTTTCCAGGGATGTTGTGTTCCTAGAAAAGGAATTTATTTCCAGAGAAATTGTGGGAGGAAAATAGAGCTTGAAGAGGTTCAAGCCCAACAAGAAAACATTGAACCAATAGATGTACAACAAGAACATAGAGATTCACAAGGTGTTAAGGAATCTCAGTCTCCTCAAGTAACACAAGGACCTTGTAGATCTAGTAGGACACACCTTGAACCTGAGAGGTTTGGATACCTTGTGACTCAGGAAGGCGGTGAGTTGATCATAGATGATGATCCAACTACCTATCTAGAGGCTATGGAGGGACCAGATTCTGAGAAATGGCTTGAGGCTATGAAATCTGAGATGGAATCCATGTATTCCAACAAAGTATGGACTTTAGTGGAACCACCCGAAGGGGTAAAACCCATAGGATGCATGTGGGTCTTGAAGAAGAAGACCGACATGGATGGTAATGTGCAAACATATAAAGGAAGATTGGTTGAAAAGGGTTTTCGACAAGTTCAAGGTGTTGACTATGACAAAACCTTTTCTCCAGTTGCCATAATTAAGTCTATCAGGATTATGCATGCTATTGCGGTTTACTATGACTATGAGATTTGGAAAATGGATGTTAAAACCGCATTCCTTAATGGGAATATAAATGAGGATGTGTACATGACACAACCTGAAGGTTGTATAGATCCAAAGAATGCCAATAATGTCTATAAGCTACAAAGGTTAATCTATGGATTAAAGAAAGCATCTCGGAGTTGGAATCTTCAATTTGATGAAGAAGTCAAAGTATTTGGCTTTATTCAAAATGAAGATGAACCTTGTGTGTACATAAAGGGTTAGTGCGAGCACGACCACATTCCTCATATTGTATGTGGATGACATACTATTGATGGGGAATGATGTCTCAGCCTTTGAGAAGGTAAAGACTTGGCTTGGGAATACTTTCTCAATGAAGGACTTGGGAGAAGCATCCTACATTCTTGGAATTAAGATCTATAGAGATAGATCTGAAAGGCTTCTCAGACTAAGTCAAAGCATGTACATTGACAAAGTGCTGAAGCAGTTCAGCATGAAGAACTCAAAGAGAGGCAACATCCCCATGCTACATGGAGTCACCGTCTCTAGAGCTCAATGTCCCCAATCTTGTGAAGAGATGGAGCGTATGAATGGGATCCCATATGCATCAGCCATCGGATCCATCATGTATGCTATGTTGTGCACACGCCCAGATGTCTTGTATGCCCTCAACATGATGAGCAGGTACCAGTCAGATCTCGGGGATGCTCACTGGACAGCTGTAAAGAACACCCCCAATTACTTGCGATGGACTAATGATTATTTCCTTATATACGGTACTGAGGAAGAACTGGTTGTAAAGGGTTACACCAATGCAAGCTTCCAAACTGATAATGATGATTACAGATCACAATCAAGATTTGTATTTTGCCTAAACCATGGAGCTGTGAGCTGGAAGAGTTCCAAGCAAGAAATAGTTGTCGATTCTACTATAGAGGCCGAGTATACTGCTGCTTCGCATGCAGCAAAGGAGGCTGTGTGGATCAGGAAGTTCATCACTAGACTTGGTGTAGTTCCCAGTAGTTGTGATGCAATTGAGATTTATTGTGAAAATATGGAGCTATTGCTCAAGCTAAGGAGCCCAGATCACATCATCGGTCCAAGCACATACTGCGGCACTTCCATCTCATACAAGAGATCATACAGCGAGGAGATGTGAAGATTTGTAGAGTACCAACTGAAGACAACATAGTTGATCCACTGACTAAGGCCCTTTCTTAGCAGAAGCAGGATGGTCATGCTAGGTCACAAGGATTGAGGTTCCTAGGTGACTGGATCTAAGTGCAAGTGGGAGTATGTTGGTATGTATGCCCATAGAGAAAGTCATGTGATGATTGTAATGGGATACTTTGTAAATGATTTGAATAATAATAAAGGCAATTTCTGATCTATATGTTTTGACTATTTTTAAGATGATAGTGTAACATGATAAATGTCTAAAGAATTATTTTACTGGATGACGTATGCTTTTGGGTTGAGGACCTAAACAATGAGATCATACAGATGTTAAGAGTATACATTGTTGTTTGGTCCCTAGTCGGTTGTTATTGTGGAAATAACCATAGACATCAATAACACTAAAGACTAGATTGTGTGTTGGTTGATGATAGAATCTCATTATTCATGATATAGTGATATCAAACCAAGCACATATGTTCTTGTTAGAGAACAAGTGTACCGGACAGACCCACTGTGAGAGTGACACATGGAACCATGATTTGGTAGTCACAGTCAGCTCTCACAGTGATGGTGGTGAATGTGATTCTTTGACCTGAAATCACTACACTCAACACATGTCGTTCGGTACACTTTGACATCATCAAACACAGTCCTGAAACATGGGTTGTTATAAAGTTGATGATTGGGTGACTTTGACACATGGGGATTTTGAGGGGTGAGTGATAGATATGGTATTTGTCCCTCCTAAGGGAGTTTAATGTCCATGGACACTTGATGAGTAGGATTGAGAAAGGCATGCACATGCATGTGTGAATCAATATGAGATATTGATGTCACACACATCTCACCCAGTCTGCTCTAAGATCAAGGAAATGGATGAACATTGAAAGGATGATTGTACCATGCCTTGAGTTCATTCAGGACATTAGTGACAAAGGAATTATACATTCACTGTAACACCATTCACGTATTGTAGGATTGAAAGTTGTTCTCCAACTTTCTATTTCACTAGGGTAGCACTGATGTGTGACTAGGCACCGCTCTTTACCTATGAAGTCATAAGTGTTATGGACTTTCATTGCCAACGGGAAATGGATCTGCAGGGTCACACACATAGGATTTAACCTGGAAGAGGAGTTTATGCACAAATGATGTTTAGATTGATTACTAAAGGAGTTTAGTTCTTCAATTAAACACTCAGTCGGTTGATAGCTCAAAATCATAGCGTACAAGGTGTTGGACCAATTGATTAGAGTATCATATTGATTGAAACTGCGATTGAGTAATTTTTCACAGTCTGCACTTCCAACTGATCGGCTCATGAAATGAACCGATCGACTCAGGTTGGTGAACCAATCAGCTCAATTATTGAACCGATTGTCTCATGTGACCAACAGAGATCGTTTGGAAAGTTGATTTTGCAAATACAATTTGTTTCACTTATACAAATAGGATTTGGACAAGGATTAATATTTGATTAATCGGAAATAGATATAAAAGTCAATTTGAGTTGGACCAGGACCATGAACCGATTAGCTCAGAAGTGAACCGATCAGCTCAGGTGCTCCAAATGATCGGTTCAGGTGTGAACCGATCGGCTCAAGCCACCAACCGACCGTTTCAAGGTTGAAACAATCGGTTCAAGTGATGTAGTTGGTTGTTTTGTAGAAAATATCGAACCCTTCTACTCATGTTTAGTCATGCATTTCCAGGGGTAGAGAACCATGTCCAATGACCCTCCTATATATAGGGTTATTGGGGGCTTCTCAAAGTACAACTCAGAACACCAGTTGCTCTGTAAAGTTGTCGTTCTCTCTCGTTTTGGTAACTGAGAGAGCCTGACCAAGTGCTACCTGATAAGGGAGGCAGAACGAGGGACAGACAACTACAGAAAGGCAATTAGTTATAGGAGAGTGTGTCGGTGACTAGTACGCTGACAGGAGGGTGTAGAGGTAGTCTGTGTGGGACAAGGAGATCGAAGTTCTAGGCAGTCTGTGTGGACGACTGTAGAGGTAGGAGACTTCTGCCGCTCGGAGGACAGATGTTCGTCCCGATAGTCCCAGTGACACCAGGAGCTGCACAGACACCGTCTAAGATCGGAGGTGAAGATCGTGCAACCCGTGAGGTAACGTCGCCGAGAAAGCCTCGGGACAAGGTACGCCTCTACAAACCATCCTTCCTATTGTATATACGTTGATGTGATTCCTTTATTCTGGGTTTGGGAGAATTTTTTTTTTGTTTCTGCTACCTTCTTTGGATCCCTAAAAACCCAACAATGACAACTTATGTCATATGACCTAAGCATGCATCTATTCTTTAGTTTACGCTTAATCTATTAAGCTTATGTCCATGACATCCTATTTACATGCTTTTCATTAATTTGGTGGAGGATTCCTTAAACCTTATCAAACTTACCCATAATTTGAGAGGGTGAGGAAAACAGAGAAAACCCTAATCCTTAAGATCCTTAACAGCATTTGAGTTGAGAAGGGATGAACAAGATGAGAGAGTCCTAAAGGTATCTTATTTTGAGTCAAATCCTGAGACATTGGACAGACAATCACACAAATCTAGGAGTCCTCATATTTCGACTAACGGTGCAGAGGAAAATCTTGCTAGCCCCCACACGCGATCCTTTTCTAGACACCTCTATCTTTCTGAAAATCCTCTAATAACTCCCTTGGGTTCTACAACGTTTGTAAAATTTAATAATTATTAAATATTAAATGAGGAACCTTTTCTCTGATACCAAATGTAACGAACCCACCTCACGGTAACCCCCAATTAAGGGAGACCCGAAGGTCAGAGCCATTATCCCACATAACAAGATCAATGGTTCAACAATTGATCAGTAATAATTATAAAATTCTACCAAACAAAACTGAAATCTAGTATAAAATAAAACTTTACATACCTTTTTCAAAAACTTGGATATCTACTTCTATCCACATCTGGAGTCTATTATAACTAATCCACCTTTGTACTTTAATTCTTATTTAATTCCACATATGCCACTTTACTATTTGTCCTTTTCAATCTTGCACCTAAAACGCTGACAAACAAAATGTCAGTCAACATATCAAAATATGTCGGTATGTGGGGACAACCAAAATTTCACAAATATGGCTAAAAATTTAAATATCACAATCAAGTTAATTAACAAACCAATTTACGATTTCAATGTGACATTCTCCACCACTTTTTCCCTAACCCTAGCATACCCACCTTTGGGTTTCTCTTTTTCCAATGACTGAAGGCCACCTTCTCATTCCCGAGCTTGGTGCCTAGGGTCACCTCTCATGGTGCCCATTAGTCATTCAATAAAGACCACATTCTCAATCTCGAGCTTGGTGTATGGGGTCACCACTCATGATGCCCATGGGTCTTCCTTCCTGGGCTTGACCTTTTGGCATCATCTATCAGGGTGGCATGTAGGTGTGAGAATACACACTTATATTACAATTGTGATAATCATATTCACTCTATAGTTGCATGAAATAAAAGTCATCCAAGCTATTATTTTTAGGCAACTGATAAAACATCTGGGAATCACCGTGAAACTAAAGTGATTAACTATAAGCGTAACCAGATACCTGTCAGGCTGATTTGACACAGAATTAATCCAATGAATGCAATAAATCCAATAGGAAAACAAGCACACAAAGAAATCTTGAAATATGCATACAATTTCCTATCATTGATCATGC
Source organism: Alisma plantago-aquatica (assembly GCA_963693085.1). Lineage (NCBI taxonomy): Eukaryota > Viridiplantae > Streptophyta > Magnoliopsida > Alismatales > Alismataceae > Alisma > Alisma plantago-aquatica. Next base: position 1,474,999,825 of record OY856411.1, read on the forward strand.
CATCAAGATCTATTAAATGTAGCTCACTTCCTAGGGTTTCTAGTCCACTTTTAGGGTTTCCATTGCAATTAGGGTTCGTCTTCATTTTTACTCTTTTAAACCCTTTTTTTTTGGGAAACATAGAGACTAGTTATTATTCATCCCGAGCTCTAGTTCGGGCCAAATTACAGAAAGTTGTATGTTGATATCCATAGTTAGCCAAGGAGGCTTACAAGTGGTGAAGCTACTCTCTGTAGCAGTATACATAGAATGTTTAGCAATGATATCTGCCACTGGATTGTGCTTTCGATTGATAAACTGGAGCTGGGAATCCGGGAGAGAGGTGAGCGCTCGGCTATACTCTCTCCTTAAAGGCTCAAGTTTGCAAGCTGGTGTACTCACATGCTTGAGGACATCAATGGCCGAGGAGGAATCGGAGAGGAGCATAGGAGCATTCCAATTCCTCAGGATACAGATCTTTATAGCAAGGATGATACCCTGCATCTCGGCATCTAATGCTGAGGCAGCATAGCCGAACGAGCCATGACCAAGCAAGCAAGTTCCTTGGCTATCCGTAATATGGATACCAATACCCATCTTCGACGTATGGCTTTGGAAAGCAGCATCAACGAAAACAACTTGATTGTGAGAAGACGGCCGAGCTGGGTGAGCAAAATTGGGCAGGCCCGGTCGTGGAAACCTACTGTGCCAAGAGAGCACAGTAGCAGCCACATTACGAATACGTGCAGCCAACACTTGTGCTGGGACCTTTTTACCGCCATGGAGCAGTTCATTACGGGCTTGCCAAATGGACCAACAGCCGAAGCAACGCAAGGTTCTGTCCTCTGTGGAGGTGGTGCCATGTATGATGTAAGTAATCCACTCGTCCCCTGGAGTGGTGAAGAAGGAAGGCTCCATGTTCAGCAGCTGCCAAACCTTGAGGCTGTCGGGGCAGTCGCGGAGGCAATGAACTAGACTATCGGCCTCGCAAGAGCAAACAGGGCAGGTGTCGTCCACGATGATGTGGCGTCGCACTTTCTCTGCATGGGTTAGAATGGCTCGGTGCTTAAGCAGCCAGAGGAAGGACTTAAGTTTGGGAGGCAGAGATAAAGACCAGAGAGCCTTCCAGTTCGAAGTATGAGGGGGATGATGTTCGTTCTTGAGCCATGCATAGGCACTCTTCGCCGTGAGCTCGCCACGGGGTTCAAGGGGCCAAGCCCAAGAGTCAGCCCCGGCCTCCGCCATAGGGGGGTTGATACTACGGATCATACCCCAAGCGGCAGGGGGAATATAAGCATGAATGAACTCCCAATCCCACGTACCCGGGGAAGGGGATAGGGATTGGACAGTGAGATCATTGAGATCCTCGGGCGGCTGTAAGGTAGGAGCAAGATCGGTAATGGCATTTCCAAATAGCCACTTATCACGCCAGACATTTGTGCTTTCACCAGAATTGATAGTCTTATGACAGAAGCCTTCCAACTTGGGAATATGGCGTTTGATGAAGGCCCAAGCAGCAGAACAAGGTTTCTTGGAGACGACACCATTGTGGACATATTTGTTCTTCATTAACTTAACCCAAAGAGATGGGGAGTTATTAATAAACTGCCAAACATTTTTCATCATCAAAGCCGCATTTTGAGTTCTTGCATCCTTGATGCCTAGCCCGCCCATGGACTTGCTTCTCGTGAGCTTATCCCAAGATACAAGGGACATTTTCTTTTGATCCCGGCCACCCGACCAAATGAAGTCACGGATGTGTTTGTTAATATCATCACAAAGAGTCGGAGAAAGTTGCACCGTTTGCATGGTGTAGGAAGGAATGGATTGCAAGGAAGACTTAGCCAGCGTGATGCGACCAGCAAGAGATAGAGTGCGGGCTGCCCAGCTATCCATGCGGCCTCTAATAGAGCGAAGAATGTGTGAGTGTGTCTCTTTGTTTATCCGGTGGTGGAGTACGGGAACCCCTAAATAGCGGCCCAAGTCTGAAGTTCTCGGTATGCCCATGCGGCGACAGAAAGCTCGTTGCTCTGCGATGGATGTGTTAGATGAGAAGTAACAGCATGACTTCTCTTTGGAGACGACCTGACCAGAGACAGCGGCGAATTCCATAAGAATCTTGTTGATGTTAGAAGCTTGAGATAAAGAGACCTCGGACATAAGGAGAATGTCATCAGCAAACATAACATGTGAGAGCGGCGGCCCAGTTCTAGTGAGCCTAATTGGCTTCCAAATACCAAGTGCCACAGCTTTGGAAATAGCCTGGCTGAGGCGTTCCATGCACAGGACAAAGAGGTAGGGACTAATGGGGTCCCCTTGCCGCACGCCTTGAATAGACTTGATGGGTTCCATAGGGATGCCTTCCCACAGAATTGAGGTGCTGCCTTCAGAGATGATTTGCACTATCAACTTAGAGAGATTGTCAGGGATGCCAACTTTCGCCAAGGTATCCTCAACAAACAGCCAATTCATACGATCAAAAGCTTTAGAAAGGTCCAGTTTGATTGCCACCCATTTTTTATTCCCCTTTTTCATTTTCATAGAGTGCACAACCTCTTGAACAAGAAGTATGTTATCGCTGATACGGCGGCCAGGAATGAAGCTAGATTGGGACATGGAAATCCAATCATTCAGATATGGTTTAAGACGTTCCACAATGATCTTTGAGATAAGCTTGAAGCAGCAATTATTTAGAGAGATAGGGCGAAGCTCAGAGCAGCGTTGCGGGTTAGCGACCTTGGGGATGAGCACAAGGAGGGAATCCGCAATACGTGAGTCCACCTTGCTGGTGGCGAAGGCATGTTGAACGGTGGTGATGAAGGAGTTGCCCACATGAGACCAATTGTCCTGGACAAACCCGTTATGGATGCCGTCTGGGCCCGGCGCCTTGGCGGGAGCCATGAGGAAGATGGTGCGTCGGATCTCTTCCGCGTCCGGAACACACCCAAGAAGATGGCTGTTATGGATAGGCTGGAACTCGCCTACATAATTACGGATGGCTTCACGGCTAGGCGGCGGTGAAGAAGAGGTGCACAGCAGTTGCGTAAAGAAGTCCCGCACATGAAGTTTGATACAGTCCGACGTCGTGATCCAAACACCATTGGAATCACGTAGCCTTGAGATTTTGCTATGTTGCCTGCGTGACTTGACATAGGCGTGAAAAAACTTGTTGTTTCCGTCGCCATACTGTAGCCAGTTGATGTTAGATCGCTGCTGCAAATCAGCCTCCTCTTTTAAACCCTAATTTTATACAATTACTCACAAACCCTAATTATCTCATCTATTCTTCACGAAATATATTAAGGTTACCTTTTAACAGCATATAACCTTTATTTCGGATTAAAGGCACACTCAATCATCAATTAAGTCCATTATGCCTCTTTTACATTAAAACTACCATTTTTATCCTTTTAATTCATGACAAGATCATTACGCCCAATTATCATCATTGGTTCCTTTCAAATTAACAACTCATAGTTCATTATGATCTAATTCACATATGAACTCTATTTATCATTAATTCCACCTTTATCCATTAGAAAACCCTAATTACCATATTAAGGGTATTTATCCACAATTAGGAACTCTTATACTCGAAATATCTTAGAACCATCATATCTCAACTTTATTCATGAATTTGAGTAATTAAAGCCATTAAATGTTACAATTACTAACATTAGGGTTTCAAGGCCCATTAAAGCTCATTTATGCACATGGAATTCTAAATTAAACCAATTATGTACAAAGTTCATCCTTTTTGTTCTTATTATAACTTTTTATAATTAATAGGTTAATATCAACTTTAATCATCCATTAAACCCTACTAAATAAATTAATCATCTCAAAATAGGGTTTCTTAATCATTCAAGCATTAAAGTTGATAACTTCCACCAATTTTCGAATTGCAAGAGGAATTAGCTTCTAAAACTACTTTTTATTGAATTCCTCCCATTTTTCTGAGCAACTTTCATATTTTATACACATTCATCCGAGCTACTAATGAAAAGTTATGATTTTTGCAATAAAAACTTAATTGGACCAATCAAAGGTTGACACGTCGGCCAACTCATGAAACACAGCTCGCTGGTTTGGAAATATAACTAAATTACGGTTATACCCTCACATAAGTCACTGGCCCTTTAGCCCGCGGAGGGGTAAAAGCATCCAACTCCACCTGCACTTCTTCTTCCTCACGAAAACCTAACGGTGCAGCCTGCAGCGGCTTGGGGGAGGGTTTCTTCCCTCCATCCTTGGCTCCCCGACACTCGTGAAGGTCCCACTACCTCTGCCGCCCTCCGCCACACCTGCGGAGATCTCAAAACATGGTCGAGGTGGCATGGACTGGGTTCGACAGTTTGCCACTCGCGGAGGTCCTATGCAGCCGAGTTGTAGCTGTTGCGCCTGCATTAGGGCACATCCATGATTTCGAAGCTACTTCCTGGTATCATGAAGCATCAGGCTTCCCTCGCAACTCCCTCTTGTCGCCTCGTGGCTTCATGATCACATTGTTTCTTTTTAGTTAGGGTTTTTGAGTGGGTGCATGGTTGGAGATGAGTGGGAGACAAGGAAACTCATGGCTATTGGGTTCATCCTTTATATAGGGATAGATAGAAACTCCCTAGGGTGCTTGCCCACGAAGAAACAAGGCCCCTTCTCAAAAAGGAAACCTACTTTCCTTAAACAAGTATAATATTTCTCTTTTTAACTAATTCCTTGATTATCTATGATCCTTGTCTGTTAAGGAATTTGAAAATTATTTCTTTTATCTTCTTATTCTTGTCTTTGAATTCATTGGCCACGAAAATTATATTTTCCTTTAGTGGAAAATACCTCCTTTTTAACAATGCCACAAAATATATTAATTATGTATCACATTTTCCTCCTATGTGTATTTATTGGTATTTTCTCTTTCTTTTTCTCCATTGGGGCTCCTTGTACCCCAATAAACTCTAATATTTTGAAATCCTTTTTAGTGGATACTCATTATCCTTCTAGATGCATCTATATCCATTATTTCTCATTATCCTTTTTATTTCTTTTTTAAAATATCTCTTTTTGAGGATTTCTCTTTATCTCTCCTTTTATTTTCCTTATTGGAATTCTTTTTAATATTAGTAACCTTATGGATACGAAAATCCATCAAAGATAACTCAATTATACCTCTTTCCACTTATTTCCCACATTTTATCATTGTTTTCAATTTCTTTCTTAATAAAGAAATATTTAATTGATCTTTTCTTTTCTTGTTGCATTATTTTTTAAACTTTGGACTCCTTGGAACCCAAGGAACCCAAGAGGCACGAAATCCACCTTTGGATCATATTCTTTTGCCATCTAGAGGTTTCTACATCTTTCTTTTCTCCATTTCCTTGTTATTGGGCCCAATAGCCAATAAAGCCCGCAAAACAACCAACAAGGCTATTGTAAACGAAATCCATTTATTCAAAATAAATTATATCATTATTTGTTCAAACATCTTTAATAGGAGAAATTACATTTCTCAAAAGAACCCAAAAATTGGGGTTGTAACATAAACCTTTGAAAGGTGGATGGGCATTGCACACACCAAAGGGTATACGATAGAATGCACATGTGCCATAAAGGCAACTGAACATGGTCTTTTCCTAATTGTCTAGGTTGATAGGTACTTGATACAACCCAGAGTACCCATCGAGATAGCAGAAGTGTGAATAGTGTGCTAGTCTTTCAAGAACTTGGTCGATAAATGGGAGTGGGAAATGATGCTTATGTTTTTCTACACTCAAGAGTCTGGAGTCTATACACATATGCCAACCGGTCATTGTATGAGTGGAAAGTTGTATTCCATCTTCATCTTTTACCACCATCATCCCTACCTTTTTGGGGACAACATGCACTGGACTTACCCAGTTATTGTTTCTCATTGCGTAGATGAATCTGACAACTTATAGCTTGATGACTTCCTTGTGTACCACCTCTCCCATCTTTTCATTTACTTTCCTTTGACCTAGAACATGTTGTTTCACACCTTCTTCCAGGTTGATTTGCTACACACACAGAGTCGGGCTAATACCTTTATATAGTGTCTGAGGACCTTCCTTAGAATCTTGATTTTAGACATAAATTGTTGTTGTTGATCAGAAGATAGTTTTACATTGATTATTACTGGATTCTTCTTCTCTTCATATAGAAATTCATACTTCAAACCTTCTCTAAGTGGTTTGATTTTTGGTGGAGGCCTTGGGGTGGAAGTGTCTTTTGGTTCACGCTGTAGAGAAACTTACTTAGTTTTTTCGATGGATCCTTGAGATTCTTGTTCTTTGGTATCTTATAAGTAAGCTAAAATTTCTTCAACTTCAGGATCTATAACCCCTAAATTAGTATTAATTAGGGATCCTATCAAAGGCTCTCTGATTGCATTATGTTGCTTTAATTTCTGCACTCAATTGACTACAATGGTCAGCAAAATAACTTATCTCCATCGGTGAAGAGCTCTTCATGTGATCAAGCAAATTAAAGTCATTAGAATCGTAGCCAACTCTTAAAGTGATTAGCCCATCTACAACATCTATTAATGCACATGTTGTGGAAAGAAATGGTCTTCCTAAGATCATAGAACACTTAGGATCATCAACTACATTGATTATGATAATATCACAAGGAATGAACAAATTTTTAATCCATATAGGGATGTCTTCTACCATGCCAACTAGCTTGGTAAAGGAATTATCGGCCAACTAAATCCCCATGTTGGAGTAAACAAAAATTTGTTTGACCTACCCCGGTAGCAATACTATATCGCATAAGACTTATACTGGCACCCAAAGTCTATCCAATAAGGAAAGTGACGGTGAAAGCTCCACGGTCTTTCTATTTTGTTGGCATGGTGGATTGAAAAAAATTGGATGTCATTCTTGCAAGCCGCATTATTTGTACATTGCCTCTCTTTCTCTTCTTGGTAATGAGATCCTTCAAGAACTTGGCATGAGTGGGCATTTTGTCAATGACATCAAGAAGGGGGACGTCTAAGTGGATTTTCTTGATAGTGTCCAAGAATTTGGTGTATCAATTATAGAGTTGCGCCTTGATGAAGCAATTAGGAAAGGGTGATTCAAGAGGAACTCTAGATGTTCTAAGGGATGGAATAGGGTTTGATGTTCCTCATGATTTCTTCATTACCGAAAGTTCGCCTTTGTTGGTGTTATCTTCTTCAATAGGCATCTCTTCTGGTTATGGCGTGGAAGAGGTTATTCCAGAGGGAAGTGTAGTCATCTTGGCACGTTCATTCTTTGTATTATGTTTGATACTTGAAGGAAATTGTCTGTTTGGTCGATCGATAGATGCAGTAATGAAGCCAACTATTGATCTATAATATGGTTTTGTTGTTGCAGATCACTTATCTAGGTGTTCACATTGCCTAATTGTATTTTCATTTTTGTCATATGTTTCTCAACATGCACTCTTCTAATTTTTTAGTTAGGGAATGCAGTTTAGTTATGGATCTCTGATGTTGTTGAAACAAACTCCCTCTTTGTTGTATGTTAAAGTTTTCCTTTTGTTGAGGTTGAGATCTATTCTATTGAAATTTGGGAGGACTTACATCTTGTCTCCAACCCATGTCTTGAGATGTTAGATATAATTCAAAGGAATTTTTTATTCTATAGTTATTCCCATAGGAAAATCCAGGATGTTCAAGTCACTTGTTGATGTGTGTCATTTCCCAAAAAAACAACTAGTTAAGGTGATTTATTAATGTAGAAAGGATTGATCCATAGATACCATTTTAAGATTTTAATTTCGACCGAAATAGTTTTGAACAAAAATATGTAGAAAGTAAATTCCAAAGTTTAATGTTTTATTGATTACAGTAAAGCAATAACCAAAAATTACAATGAAATAAAAGTTATGTTAGGAACAACTAAGGAAAGTCACTAAGGAAAAAAAATCATTTATCTAATGGAATCATACTAAACTTCAATCTAAGTTACACATGTCTAAGGGGTTACTCCCCTCGCCTCGATAAGAAAACTACTCGCTAGCTATGAAGATTAAAAGGAGAACGAAGGAAGAAATAAGGGAGGCCATAGACTAGAAAATAAAGAATCTGAGGACTATGACTAGTGACTATGAAATGACCGTCGTGCTTAGTTTCTTGTTCCAAAATAAGAACAAGAACATAAATAAAGAAGAAATCTTGAGATCAAAACTAACCTTTATTAAAGAATAATGGGGTACACATGCAAAAATTGAAGTTGTAATGCTGAAAGTAAATTGTGAATACAAAAAATTGGACCCCCCCCCTTCTTTGTGGAGTCCCCCCTCCCTTCATAGGAGAATGAGGGGTGAAAACCCTAAAAGGGGGAGAGGAAAAGAGAGATGGAAGCTACTGAAACTTTTTCGATCTGGTCAATACAAAAACTATTAATTTCCTTTAATTATCTTGTTAGTTTGACTTCTTTTCACTACATATTTTGGGAACATCTACTTTGAGAGGATTTATTTCCTATCAAAGGCTTAGAAGCAGTACCACTAATAAGATTTTCTTTAAGGAAATAAAATTTCCTTTCCAATGAGTATTTTGATATCAAATTTGAAGTTCGGATGCAAACGATATGACACTTTTGGTGCCACATATACATTAATTTAAGGCACTACGAAAATTGCGTAAAACATCTTCCAAGAGAAATTAATTATTGGAGTGATTAGGCCATTTTCCAATAAACAAATAAACCAAATATAACTGAAACTCCAAATAAAGAGAAAAATTAAAACTAATACTATTAATTACAAAACTACAAAAATAAATAACAAAATAATCATAAAAATATATCTAAAAGATGTAAATAAAAGGACAAATACACATTTATCAAAATACCCCAGACTTGAATCTTTGCTCAAGCAAATAAAATCACAAATAAATCTAATTTAAACTAGCAACATGTCTATCCTCAGCCTATAGTATCGCTTCGTTCCTAACCTCAAATTTAGCCAAGAAACACAATCTCCTAGAACCACATAACATGAAATTATATATTTCCTATCAAAACAAATTCATATATTATTTCTAAATCTAGACATTGTAGAAAAAAAGAGCTTCTTCTTTGACACTCCCATTTTTTTCCTTTTTGTGATTATTTTCATAGGAACAGGATCAAGGAGGTGTGGAAGAAGATGATTCCTCCTCTATTTGACTCATGATATATTCATTGATGGACTTGTTGCTACATTGGTCATAATTTTTTTTTGTGCTCTATGACATCTTTTGATGGTACTCCTCTTTTGTGGGGTATGGAAAATTTGAGGTGGGAAGCATGCCACCCCAGACTTAGATTTTGTCTGGAGGAGATTCTATGCTTTTTGAGAGAGAAGGATGTGGATTGTTCCTATACTTATAAACTTCATTCTTTTTCCTTTTTTTTTCAGAGAGTGACATTGCATCAAATAGACCTTTCCTGTGAATAATACTATATGAGATTTATGACAAGTTAATCTACAATTCAAAATAGATAGAATTCATGTTTGGTTCATGTTTATTCACTATGACTTGTCAACTTTTCCAAGCAGTGATGCTAGTTTTGGGGTTCTAAGTGACATGGTATTGCAGTCATGGCAATTTGTAAAATTTTTGCAAAAAGGATTTACTAATAAAATGTGGACAAGGGTTGGAAACTTGGAAAAGTGAGTTTCATGGTACAACAGATGGATGGGTGGTCGTGGAATCTCGAAGGGACTTTTTGGTTGGTTAAAATGATGTTGCTTGTCACTCACAGTCCTTCTAGTAGGATCCATAGATCTTCCTTCAGCAATGAAGGAAGTGTTGGAGATGAATGTGGATTGGAGGAGATTGGTGTGTGCCCAAAAAGTAACACATGTAGTGTCAGATGTGGAAGATCAAGAAGAGGATCTGGCTCAGGTATCTTTTTGTCACCTGGATCTACATGTAGGGGAGAGGGTGGCAGTATTGGAAGAACTAATTTCTTAGCTAGGTAAACAATCTCATGTGGATGTATGTCTTCCTGTATGATTATGAAATAAAGTACATCCAGATCCTTTTCCCCATATATGGAATCCAAGGGATCTGGTGTGGATGACTAGTGGATGGTGTAATTTTCATCATAATTATAAAAAATAATTAATCCATTCTACTCCATATCTGCTGGAGAGTTCTCCATCTCTTCTGCATAAAGAATCCCATTAACATGGATATCTATGGAGTCATCATGATGCTTTACTATGCTAAAGGGGAGATCTGATTCATTCATAGAATATGTGCACAATTCAATGGGCTCAGAGGTGGTCACCTCACAATATAATGGTGGCAGAGGTGGAATTACCTCATCATGTTCAACTGGATGTCGAACAAGAAGTGGTTGAGGTGGAGCACCTTTCAAAAGAATCCATTAGTACATCCTGGGGAAGTGATGTACATTAGCCACAATAGGCTCAACCAAGCTTAGACGATTTTTATAAACATCCAAATGTGGGCCTTCAACCGACATGGGTGGTGGATCTTTAGGTTGTTGGGACATTCTTCAAACCCACCAGTCCTTAACAATTTTGTTAAATGACACTTGATTCATGAATTGGTCCACATAGGCCCTCATCCATTCATTTTTTGACTTATATGGATAGTAAGGGCCCCACACAGTTCCTGTAGTAGCTAAACAAAGTTCTTCATTTGCAGCAGCCTTAATTTCTTTAGAACACATGTCCATCTCCTAATCAAGGATGTATGGAACCTGCTCTACTTCACATTTGACTTCTTTCGAGGGTGACAATTCATTATCCAGAAAGGGTTCAATAAAAGTGAATTGGTCACTAACAACAACTAGATTATCATACATAATGAGAGTGATTGGTGGAGCTTCATGTACTAGCGTTAGTTCTATTGGATTGAAGATGATATATTATATCATCATCATCAATTAAAATCATCCTTGGCTTCTCCACATTTCTTAGGGAGTTTTTTTATTGACTGTCAAGAGGTGCAACTGGAAGAGAGTGTCATGCTGTCAAAAGTTCCATACATGCTTCCAATCTTTTACTAATTGCTACTACATCGTCTAATATCTCCCAAAAGGCCTTTATTCCCTCATCTCTATTTGGTGGGTAATAATCAGTATGATAACGACATTTGCCATAGTTCCCATAATATTGTTGACATTGACTTGTCTAGCTTGGTTCCTCATAATAATCCATTGGAGTTTATGGCTTGTATTTTTCATTATATCCACCATAGTAGGAAGATTCGATATTATAATTTACCATCATAGAGTGAGGGGACTCATTTGGACAGTTTTGTGATGTATGGTTGTAAAAACCACATAGTAGACATTGTGAACCACAATGTGCTTACCATTCCATTTGAAAAGATCTCTTTATTTTAAGAAATAAATTACAAAAAGGAGTCCAAGATAGAAAGAAAAATTTAAACTAAAAAATTATAAATAGAACTCTCACAAGTTAAAAATTTACAAAAAAACTACAAATTATAGAAATAATTCTAAGAAATAATGAAACAAAAAGTTACAAAAATAAACTAGAAAAACTACAACTGGTAGTGCAGAATCAATGTTTGTTGAGCGTGGCATGCAAATTTATAATTGAAAGATAATATTAGGGGCTGAAAAAATGTACAAATAGAAGAAAAAAACTCAGAAGAAAGAGGATTTAGCACTTTCAAAATGGTAGTCGGAATGCATAAAAAAAAGAAAAAAATGTTCAAATAATTTTGGGGTTCGAAAAACAATTTGTTGTCCCCGACAACGATGCTATTTTGGTGTGTGTCGTTTCGCAACAAAAATTAGGTGGTTAATCTTAGCATTTATCCTTTTTAACCTCAAAACAACCAGTTAAGGTGATTTATTAGTATAGAAAGGGTCGATCCATAAACAATGTTTTTAAGATTTAAATTTCAAGCCAAACACATTTTTACCAAAAGATGTAGAAAGTAAATTCCACAGTTTGATGGTTTTTTTATTATGTTATAGTAATAATGAAAAATTGTAGGAATATAAAAGTTATGCTAGGGAAAAACTAAGATAAGTTGCACTAAGACAAGAGAAAAATAACTATGGTTAGACCAAAAGAAAAGAATTATCTAAGAGCAAGAAGGAAATTGCAAGTAATGAAAAGATGTGATTGAAACCAAGCGATTAAAGAAATAGAGAGCAAAAAGATATTAAGTCTTGTGGGTTTCACCACCATTGTTAATGTGAAACCAAGATCGAAGAAATCATATGATAAGCAAGACATAAGATGGCCTAGAAAACATTCGTAAATGAATCACAAAGACGATCTCCACATAAACCTATTGGTTCTGGCGTTCAAAGATCCTAGTTCAATCATCCTAATAGGAATTTTTTTGAGGTCTCATCCAAATTTGTATGTGATTGATTTAAGCTATTCTAAATCTTGGGTTCCACATTCGCATCCACCAAGATTAACATACAATAAAACTAGAGACCACTTCATGAAAATTGATGATTTTCTAAACCAAAAACTATTTATCTAATGGGATTGTATGAAACTTCAAACTGATTTACACATGGGTAACGGGATACTCCTCTCGCCTCGATAATAAAACTACTCTCTAGACATAAAAATAAAAAGGAGAATGAAGGAAGAAAGAAGGGAGCCATAGACTAGAAAGGAAAGAATCTGAGGAATCTAGCTAGTCTCTATGAAATGGCCACTGTTCTTAGTTTCTTGTTCCAAAAAGAAGAACAAGAGTAGAAAAAATGAGGAAATATTAAGATGAAAACCAACTTTTAAAAAAGAACAATGGGGTACACATGCAAGCATTGAAAATTCTAATGCTCAAAGTAAATTGCAAATATAGAAAATTGGATCTCCTTCTTTGTGGAGTCCCCCATCCTTTTATAGGGGAAGGAGGGGTGAAAAACCTAAAAGGGGAATATGTAAATAGAGATGGTGACTTCTGAAACTTTCTTGATCTGATTAATAGAGAAATTGTTGATTGCCTTTAATTATCTTAAATGTTCAACTTCTTTTCCATGTAGATTCTCACAACAGTACCTTTGAGCAGATTTTTCTCCTATAAAAGCTCCAAAGCGATCCAACCAATTAGATTTTCTTTTATGAAATAAAATTTTCTTTTCAATGAGTATTTGTACATACAATTTGGAGTTTGGACGCAAAAGATATGACATTTGTGGTGCCAGATATACATTAATTTCAGGCACTATGAGAATTGTGCAAAACATCTTCCGTGAGAAATTTATTATTGGAGTGATTATACCATTTTCCTATTAAAATTAAGCAAATATAATTAAAAATCCAAATAAAGAGAAAAATATGAACTAATACAACTAATTAAAAAATGGAGAAAATAAACAAAAAAACAATCATAAAAATATATCTAAAAGATGTGAATTAACCGGATAAATAAACATTTACCATTTGTAATTCACATAAGACACATTTTCTAGATGAACACTATGAGTATGTTCTACTTCATGATGTAGATACAATGATATATTCCATAACCTCCTTCTCCACAAGTGACACATTTGACTGTTGTCTCAGTAAAATATCTTGAATTGGCTTCTTTCAGTTTTGAATGTCAGTTGCTATCTTGTCAAGTTTATTATTTAGGCTTTCAAGTAACTTTGAGTCTAAAGAACTATTGATGGCTGGTGCAGTTTCTGTAGAACATCTATCACAATCTTGTCCTTCTTGAAGTGCGACCATGTTATAAATGATCTCCTTGGTGGTTTTGACATCATTCTACATAAATTCACTCCCATCTACAGTGGTTAGAGATGTCCTTTCTGTGGAGGTGAGATGCCCAAACAAGTATTTAAGGTTATCAAAGTTAAGATAAAGCACAACATAGAATATTACTAACAAAAGCATGACAAGCATTAAGATTATCTTAAATCTCTATGATTACCAGCAAAGCTAAGAATGGGTTGTAACAATTCTCCCCCTCTAATAAAAATTGTGTCTCAAAATTTCTAAAAGAGGAAAAGATACTTGTTCAACATCTCTGATTCTACTTTCCAAGTAACTTATTCTATACATGATTCCTCCAAATAACCTTTACTAGGGGTATCTCTCTTCTTTTAAGCATTAGAATTCTATGGTCTAAAATTTTATTTTCAACATTGAGTCATTTGTTCCTCTTCAAATCAAAACTTTTAAAAGATATAAAATGCATGAAACATAATTTCTCTTCTCATCATCACACGGTACTATTCACTTACCATTCATGAGACCACACTAGTCATCACACTATCATAAGATATAAATCCTTTTCGCAATATCATGGGGTATCAACCCTTATCAACATAAGAGGATTACACATCATCCAGGGCACAACCATGCCCAAAGGTCATTAAGACCATCATACTATTCCCTGCAAGATCATTGTTATCTTTGCATGCCTTATAACAAGGCTCAACAACATCATTTACATATAATACATCGGATCAACACAATATTGCATTAATGTGCTAGGAGATATTCATAAATAATCATAGTAGGGTTATATTAACATTAAGAACATTCCTTTATTACATCAACATGGAAGGAATCTGGATATGATTAACCCTCATCATATTCAGCATGCACATGTTTAACATAAGAAAGTATCAACCATGTGGCTATAATAACCACCATTATTCCATCATATAAGAATGTTAAACATGAATACTCATCTTTATCTATTTGTATTAGAGTTAGGTTCAACAAGATAATTTATACTAATGTTACTAATGAACACTTATACCCAAACCCTTACTCACGACATCCCCATTGGATCATCGATGCATAAGGTGAAGTATCACCATCACATTCCATACTATCCTCAAGTATGAATCCCACACATAAATCAAGGTGTAACCATCGAGTTATAGTATACTAGGGTTTCAACAATAGTAACAGAGTACTCCATGATTGTATTAGTCATTCAAGGATTATTCATACCCAATCACCATCACTTAGTTGTATTAAAGCTAGGTATAACAAGCTATACCTCATTAGGGTTACATATCAATACAATATGGTTATCATTCATTCTATTCATATGAGTGAATAGGTTAGACTACCTTATTCAGGGTAACCCTCCATTTGCTCCATCATCATTAAACCCATATCACCATACCACAATTGTACAATACTAAGATGGATTACTGGTATGAATGACTAAAACTATCAGACACCTTTAATTAACATATTTCTTGCACATGTACACTGAAATCATACATACAACCAATTTACATCCCTCATTATACCTTCAACAAATTACACTTTTAAAAACAAATTCACATATTACTAAAAGCCATTGTTTTCTCTTATCTCCTCATTAATGACTACTTACTTTTTGCTACTTATCCTTCTCATTTTGATCATGTAGAATAAACATCCCTAAAATTGAAACATACAAGGTAAGAATACATTATTCATCATTCTTGATATCACTGCAAGAATTTATTTCATATCACACTTTTACTCATGTTGTATTTCTCCTTTTGTTCAAAGCACACTTGTTACATTTCAAATTTGTTTCTTACCCTTTGTTTTGAATCATTTCCATATAGTTTATCAACCTTTCAGATTAGCTACCTTTAAACCCTGGATTACTATTAGTTCTAGTTTACTTCTCACATTGCAAATATCATGATCTTGTTTTATAGAGATGCTAGTATTCAAGGTCAAATCACTAATGACATCACTTGAGCTACTAAAACTCTAAACATTCTAGGGTTTGGTCCTTATCAGTAGCATGACATTATTGTGGTGTGACTTTGCTCCCTTAATATGAAATTCAATCTTTGGATCTCATAAGTTTTACTAAAGTCTTACTTATCTTATTAATTGAATTTCCTTTCTCTTACTTGGCCATTCAGATAGATTACATTCTCAATTTACCCTGCTAGGGTTTCATTATCATATTGTGTGTCATTATTACATTCACTAGATGTCTCTGCCATGGTGGTTATGCATCATATATGATTCATTTTCTTATCACTTCATTCCCACATTGCTCTCATTAAGGAAGATATGAAAGAGAAGATGATTATGAGACTTAGAATTCTTATCTTCAAACATTCCCTTAATACATTTCTCTTATGTAGGTTTAATTAGTTATCAACAAGGATACCTGACTAACTAGCACTTTCTTGAATTTCCTAACCTCTTTCTTTTATAATCTATATTACTCCATCATGTTTCAAACCCTTCCTTACTTTCCATAATCATCTTACCATATACTACTCTTCCACCTGTCATCTTTAACTTCTAATTTTCTCTTATGATCATGTTGCTTATTCATGTGTATGATCATGCATACAATGTTGCACATATTTCTTTTTATCCTTCTACTAATTTGAAGTTGAAATTCTAAATCAATAATCTATCTACTAGTTTCACCTCATGTTTAATGCATAACATATCCTTCATTTTGAATCAAACGACACATGCATGGGTCAAACTTAGTTTCTCTTTCAATCAAGTTTTTCTTCCTGAATATAGTCTACCTTTGTATGACTTATTCATTTGTTAAGCTACACTTTTGTTCTTCTTTTAGAAACTATTTTATTGTTCTATAGAGACTTGGAATCCAAAGGTAGTAAGGATGAATGTATTAAACTTCATAATAAAGATATACATTCCATGATCTCAATTATATCATAACCCTCATTCCTTAATCAAGCTCATTATTTCTAACATTTATCTTTGTTTCAACTAAGTTTGTTATCCTAGTGTTATGATTTACATGTTCATCCAATTATCTTTACTTTAACTCTTCTAAAGACTCTTCACTTCTATGTACTTATTGTATACTCAAATCTTTTCTTCTATTTTGCCTTTGCTTTGGAGTACATAAAAGCATTGTACTCGATGATATGATCTATTCCTCATGATTGATTCTTACTATCTTGAACCTTACATATATTCTCATATCTTTTCCATATTTCATATTTAGAGTTCATATAATACTAATCGCTAAACTTAATATGCACATTATGTCGTGTTCCTATATTTCCAATTAAGGGTTTCTCATATGAGGCCCCAAAGTTGGATCTCAAATAACAGCGTCAGCTGATTCTTAACTATTCTTATCCATCCCATATGCTTCAACATATTAGTGTATGTACATTCTCACTATGATGTGGATCTAATTTATCCATAGTATACTCTTATTATATTGTTAATAGAAGTCATTAGATCCCATTAATGCATCCTGCTAGCTGGACCTTGGCGAACCTGCAGTCGTGAAGCCAAGTGCTACATAAGATTAACCAACTCCTATTAATCTCAAACATGTGGAAAGATATCCAATTACGGAAAACCCATTTAAACATAACTTCTGGTCTACTTGATACAAAGATTATAAACAATAACTCAATTACTTCATGATACACAACAATATAAAAGAACCATATATATTCTACAAATTGATAATCTGAATTCATACATATAAGAGCATTTCTATTGATCTCCAATCAAAGAAGCAATATAAAGCAAGAGTTGTATCACATTCTATGTTGGATCTCTTACTCCATTACTTTTCGGTCTCCTAGCCCTAAGATTTCTAGGGTTTCTCTCTAGACCATCCTTTCTCTACATACCTGGCCAGGGCATCCAGAGAAAAATAGACAGAGTATCTTGATATTGGTCAATCTAAGTACTAAGATACCAGGCCAGGGTATCTAAGTACTCAGACCTCCCAGAACTATAGACACATCACCTCCTATCTTATGCACTTATAACTCTGACTTTCTATCCTAATGGTCCCTGGAAACTCAGCCTATGCTCTGATACCAAAGATGTCACACCCGCATCCCACGATTACCACTAATCATGAGGTTAGGGCATAAGTTTGAGGATTATACTTAATACAAAGTTCACTCCCTTACTTTTTCTTTTATTTCATCTCAAACTCTATGTTTTCTCACATCCAATCACATAAATAAACTTTACAAGAGAATTAAACTTTCATTACTCTAATATGATCTCAACAATTATGATACACATCCATACATTCATTATGTTTCTCACACTTTCATATACATATGACATGATAATCAGATGCATTCTTTCTTATTAAGGAAATAAATATATAAAACATCATTTACAACTCTCTCACATCTATACAAGGATCTAGAGTGACATGGAGTGACTGAAGTTAACTGATCTCATACTTAACTCCTGTGGTAGATCTACTATGATGCATTGACCTTCTTCAGGTCCATGATTATCCCTAAAAATTGTGAGTAGAGTGGTGAGCCTACTCGTTTAGTGAATGAGTACTTCAAAGAAACAGTTTAAAGAACTTATATAATTGTAGATATATTGATGAGAAATTTATATCAATTATAACAACAAAAAGCTTTAAAGAGACTAATCATTCACAAACATAAATATGCCAAGATACTCTAGATATCAAAAAGCATGAATAATTAAATGAACATGCTTGATTAATCTCAAAGAGTACTATAATGCAGAAATATACAAAGGATAATTCAATAACTGCACACACTTGTTTAACCTGTCATTCATCTTATTATGCCCTGAACCCACATGACGTGTACCACAACATGTGAAAGAATCACAACAAGCTACAATCTCACTGTACAAGGCTTAGAAGCATGCCAAGGTTCCTAAGCCTATCTCTCAAGTAATACTCCATCTGTAGAAGGCCTCGGCACGTCTGCTTCTCGGTAGGTAATGGGAGTGACCAGATATCTCAAACTCCACTTCTCAACATGGTTACTCAGGTGGTGAGTCAAAGCCCTCAGGCTTATTGTGCATCATTGGACCTACTGACCACTAATCACTCAACATGTAACATAGGTACCACTGGCATCCCCGGTTGGTGTTGGGTACCACACAACTGTAAGGAGTCTGCCCTACTAGTCAAGACCCCCACACCGTACTAGTGCACTCTAGCTTACCTCAATCTGGACTGCCTCCAGTCAGGAAACTGTTTCCTCCTCACAGCGCATACCTCATCCTGTGAGGATTCTACCATGTTCAGGGCATCTACATGTCTAATTTTCTCTTTAAATTCACAATTCAATCATCACATCAACATATCTTTGCTCAGCTTTGTAAATTGTTCATTTCATAAACTATCTGATAACATTTACCACAACTGAACTGTTAAGCATCACCACATCTCAAATCGAGAAACATCGATATCACAATACTTGATTCATTGAACACCCTATCATTAGGGTTTCATTTACCTCATTCACTTGTCACATAACTCGCATAAGGATTTTATACATCATACATCAAGAATAACATTGAATCAAGATGTCTAATTGCAAACCTCCAACTTTCCATTCATTTAGGGTTTCACCCTGCTTACTGATATATCAAGCAAACATTGATATCATCAAATGAAATCTAAGATGTTATCTGACATATATGTAATACGCATAAAAATAAAACAATCATTCGTAACCAAAGAGATTCAAATAGGCAAACTTCTTTATTCAATTATACAATAATTTCAGTCATAGCTGAAAATCTTAGCTTTTAGTATATTCCTATAACCTTTACAATTACATTTAGAATTTTCATTTAGATGGATTGCAATCATTTCTAATGTGATTTCATAATCTGAAATTCATCACAACAAAGAAATAATCCATTTCATTACATCTTGCAAAAGCTAGATCAAAAAGGCACCTTAGTGTTTTTACTCACATACCAAGCAATTGAAGATTATTGATGATTTAACTCATTTTTGTGCAATCTACTGTTTAAAAGAAGTACCCACTCACCCTAAGGTGTGAAAACACCTTAAAAATGCAGCACATCTCTGAAACTCTCGAATCCATATCAAAACTCTAGCAAAATCTGCAGTTTCTTCTTCCTTTTAGCCCTAAAGAAGGTTTGTTGTAGGTAGAAGATAAAGATCATAGGTTAGCCCAAACCTCAAATTTGTTGGATCAAGGATTCTGTGCAAGGGGGAAATGAAGAGAAGGAAGAATCAAGGGTTAAACGTACCTACCATGTCGAACCTATAGCAACTCTTTTGGATTTCCACCATTGTTCACGTTCTTCCCCAAAAATCACCTCAGAAATCGCCCTCCATGTAGCCCTCTCATAGAGAAAGATGTCTAGGATAATAGAGGATTGAATAGCGGTTCCAACACACTTTGTTTCATTGAAAATTGATAATTATAGCTCGAGATAAGATCATTTTACGATTTTTTGTCATGGGCGGCGTTGGTCACGGTGTCAACGCAGCGTCGTGGGTTGCAGTGTCGATTGCGGTCGCATTGTCGACGCAGCATCCGTCGCGGTGTGGGTCGCAGTTGCGGTGCTCTGTATAAGTTTACTAAAAAGTTTATAACTCTCTCATTTTAACTCTGATTTGGTTCATTCTTTTTTTTTATTCATAATTAAATTATATAAAATCCTACAATATCATTTTGATAATATTCTTAAATGAAAAATAATTTATTAATTATTTCCTCCAATGTCATTACCTCTCTTCTTGCACACATGTATGGGTTAATGTTATATTAACTTCAACTCAAATCTTTATAGTAGGCTTAAGTCATGATTATGAGTTTCTCAAACATGTATTTAAGGTTATCAAAATTAAGATAAAGCACAACATAGAATATTACTAATAAAAGCATGAAAAGAATTAAGATTATCTTAAATCTCTATGATTACCAGGAAAGCTAAGAACAGGTTGTAACAGTCATCATAACTTTGATGTGGGAGATCTCTTAGATACTCCTGATATCTCTCCCATGCATCATACAAACTTCGAGAGGGTCTTTGCTTAAAGCTAATGATCTTGTGTCGGCATCTGATAGTTTTCTCAATTGGGTAAAACTTGTTCACGAGTGATTTAGATAATTATTGCCAAGATGTGGTCCTTTTTCGGTAAAAGTACCACTGTAGAGTCTTGTCTTTTAGAGAGAAATAAAAAATCCTTCATATAGATGACTTCTTGAGGGACCTCATTATTCTTGAGGGTGTCATAAAAACTTTTAAAAGCATCAATATGATGATATGATTTTTCATCAACCGAATTTCCTCCAAAAGTCTAGTGTTATATCAATTTGGCAAAAGCAAGATTTAAATAAAATCTACCAATCGAATGCAAGGAAGGATGATTGGTTCCCTATTGTCATTGACAAGACCAATGATCAATGACCGGAGTGAGGGCCTATTTTCAGGATCATTGTTAGTAGATGGCGGTTGCACGACCATTGGATCATCGAGGAAAATATTTTCCTCTAGATATTTAGCAAGGACTCCAATGTTGAAAGGAAATAATATTTGAATACCTATAAATAAGATATTGAACGGATCATATTCTCAGGATGAAATGTAAATTATTCATTGGCCAATAGATAAAAATATAGAAAGGGTATTGAAAAACTTTTTGCAAAATTTAAAAGTAATAACTAATACTAAGTAGACCACAAGTTCTTAAAGATTATTCATTGCCTTGTTCCAGGAAATAGTGCCAAACATCCATCACTCTTTTTCAGGGTCAAAAGTGTAAACATTGTTGTTCATTCAAAGATATCTGACATTAAATTTATACCTGCGTATAAGAGATGTTTGAAACTCAATGTGGAGTCTATTGTAGTAGGGTAGAGTCAAACACAGGGCCAAGGAGAATAACAGAATAAAATTGAAGTGTTCTTAGCTAAGTATAGTTGAACCAATTAAGTGAATTTTATGGTGTCCCCATTAAGGAATAAATTAATATAGTCAAGTAGTAAATCTAAGTTTGTAGAAAATCAAAAGAAACAAAGATAAATTGTAAGAAAATTTAAAAATTGACTTGGATTGGTTTCAACAATCAAACCAACCATAACCATGTAAAACCTTATATATATTCTTAACTCATTTTGCGAACAGTTATAAAAGATATTTGTTCCTCCCTTCTCTAGAGATTTGGGTAGATCTTATCTAAGGGATTCTCACTCTCTCATGATAATAACCAAAAGACCAAGAAATACCGTATGACTTTTGTTATAGAGAGTCCTCACTCTCATGTCTTGTTACTAATCTATACTTCATATCACATTGAAATCATTCTCTTGAACAATATTCATATCAAATGTCGAAGGAGGGTACCTAATCATCAAACTACACAATAAAGCAAGAGTATAGAAACAAAACTTGTCACAATATATATCATATCCAGTGCTTCATGGCCCTTCCCCTTCTTTTGATCTTGCCTTCGTACAATTTGGTCCTCCAATCTCTCGATGGAACTGGATTAAGTCACCAAGAGAGAGGTCCAAAACTCAAGGGTGATAGATATTGACTGGTAGATGGCTCTCATCCTTAAGCTCTAAACATGGCATCAGCCTTTTGACTTGTTGAATCTGATAATCTAAGATCGTTTGAAGTGACTCTTTGGGGTCCTATTTATAGGTTCTGACTTGTGCCTTGTCGATCTCGATTAGTCCATGTGGCATTGACCTCTTGGCTTCTTTCTATCAATCTTCATGGTCTATCATCTCAATCATCAACAAATCTGTGTTGATCGTTAGTAGTTTTGGTATTTAGGATTGACTGGATGGTATCTTGACAGATGGTCAACATCTGATCCATTAATGGTAGTATCTATGATTGTCTTATAGATGGGATTGTCAATGCTTTTGAAAGGATGGGAATCTATCGACCCGATTGTCAATGGGCTAAACATGCGACGTGAGCTAATTAGGGTAATATCTAAGCTTGCTTGATAAGTTCATCGGACATCTTTCTTGATGAGGAGGAATTCCATGGGTCTATCAATGAGAGTTTAACAGACCATCATCAATTCTTTTGATCTGTCGAGTAGATCGCTCGATGGTTTCACAAGGATCTATTGATCTTCAAATGATCATTTAAGGGTGTCGATAGTCATCCATCAATTTTGCTACTTCTGCATCAAATTCTTTCAAATATTGAAAACACGAAATTAAAACTTGGTATTTGATAAGATGAGAGTAAATTGAACAAATTAATCATCTAAATATTTATTTTAATGATTTTAACTATGAAAAAGACTATAAAAAGTGCATCAAAACTGATGTTATCGTCCTAGCCAAAGAATATGAAGATGAAGCCATACCATACAATGCTATAAGATGTTTATGTTCCAACATTTCCCATCTATTATTTGGCATAGTATGGTTGAGGTCTCAATAGGAGAGACAATTGAATTGTCAAGCCTACTTGATATGACAATGGTGTTTTTTGTATATGGAAAACAATACGCTTGGTCATTGCTTGTTTTCTTGATTAAAAAAAAGCTTAGGTGAATTTTGAAACATCCCATGCTTAGATGGTCTCTTCTGGTGATCAGTTCATTCAAGACAATCAAAAGATGTTTTCATTGCAGCAATAGTAGCTGCAAGATTTACATCAGCAATGTAAAACATTAGATGTGAGTTGTGCATTGATGATCAGTCTTCTCAACTGAGAGGTATGCCTTATCTTCCACTAGTTGAACGATGAGGTTTTATAGAAAAGGTGTCACTAGTAATTCAATCATGTTTGTTGCACACATTTGCATTCAAATCTGATCCCGTAAGAAATTAGTCTATGGAACTCCATATTGTATGAAGCATATGTGGAGCAGGCATTTTTTTGTTTTTCCTAGACACCAAAGGCCAGACATGTGGTCATAGAATTCATAGGTGGAGAGATCACTGAGTCTTATTCATGTTGCTTCCACTACGTGTGGAAATTTTTGGGAGTCTTTTGATTCAGTGAATGGACTCTAAAGGCTAGCCCTAATAGAAGAGGATGTGGTGTCCATCGTTGAATCTACAGATAGTCAATGTTAATGGAGTTGATGAGGAATTATTAGGTAGTTCATCACAAATTTTTCACTGTGTAAATTCATGAAATGACAATACCTTCTTTTTGACACATTCTTTTCTGTTAGACATGAGGTGTTATGAAGGAGTTATTTATTGATATAGGTGAGATACAATGTGGTGTAAAGGATATCACCATAAATAGTTTTGCACTATGGATTATAATCTACAATGGTATGAAAAATATAGCTGATTCATGATGTGTGAGAGATTCAGTGTGTGTTGTTGCTCTCCATTGCATGTAAAAGAAAAAAGTAATTTCATGTATCATGCTCCAAGAAATTGTTTTAGGTATTTACTTTAGTCTTAAAATTTTAAAAATTGAGTGTCAATATTAGATTCTATATTTGCAATACTTGTAATTGTCAAAGGAAATGAGGATGACAATTAGAACTTTCATGATCAACTGGCGTAAAATCCATCAGTGTGAAAGCTTTGTGAGTGAATCAAAAAATATTGCCTTGCAAAATCCAACATGATCAATTTTGTGTAATAGCCAAGAAGAAAACAATCACAATAATCAAATTTGGAAAAATGGAAATATGACAAAAATATATGACCTTGAATCTATCAATATTTATCAAAAAGGAGGCAATGTCTATTTTAGCACACTATCAGTAAAGGATAAGTCGATATCTAAAACTTATAGGAGTAATAAGTGTAAACCTAATTTGGTTTAGTTACTGTGACAAATTTTGTTCCCCTTAAGTACACAATAATATAGATCCTT
Source organism: Alisma plantago-aquatica (assembly GCA_963693085.1). Taxonomy (NCBI): domain Eukaryota; kingdom Viridiplantae; phylum Streptophyta; class Magnoliopsida; order Alismatales; family Alismataceae; genus Alisma; species Alisma plantago-aquatica. The sequence continues at coordinate 1,475,024,341 of OY856411.1, forward strand.
TAAATACAAACATGCAATTTTCTGGTTTAAACATGTATAAGAAAATATCCATATAAATTGTACATATATACGGAAACTAAGAGAAGTTATAGAGAAGGAAAGTGGCTAATATTAATAGGGTTTTTTTCTAAGTAGTTAAGGGATTATAAATTTATCATAAATTGTAGTAAAGATGGGAGAGATCCAGAGTTGAAATATTGGGTGAAGGGGCACGTTGGCATTAAGTGATGGTTTCAAAAATAAATGCAAGGGACATACTAGTTTTTTTCAATAATAATGTAGGTTTTTATGTGCTAAATTATATAACAACACTATCAATTTTTTCATAGTTATGTTAATATTCACACTTCTGGGAACTTATGTAATAAAAATACATATAAATATTTTTAAATATAAGGTCGTGTCAATTTTCTATATATACCATAAAAAATAATACGGTAATTTATAGGGATACACACGTTGGTTTTTAAGAGCTGATTACCAAAAGGTTTTCTAGACTTGTGAGAATATGTAAGTCTATTTTTCAAAGTTTAGTTTTATATTATGAAAAGAAATATTTCTCAAGTATGAAACATAACAATCTAATGAAAATAATTTTTAATGCAATTTCACTGTTCTTTTTTCCTTGCTTACAACTTATAAAATTAGTTGCATTGAATGATGCATATGTAGAAAGCCTATTTTTTCTAGTATTTCATTTACTAGTCTATTTTATTTTTTTTGTGTTTTCTATAATGGAGACAGTCACATGTATAATTTAGAGATGAGCAATTTTGATAGTAAAATAAAATTTATATTTTGACTATGAAGTAAAAGGGATGGTTTTTATATGTACGCAACATTTTCATGTAAACTTAGAAGAAAATATTATTATAGTCTTCTATTTATGAATTATATTTTTTCTTTTCATTATACAGTAAAAATATTTCAATAACTAACACAATAATCCAATATGTACAAATATAATTAAAGAAAAAAGTAAAGTAGTTTGTAGTTGTAAATAAATGTTCATATTAGAAACCATCATGTCTTCATCTATAATTGAAACAACTTATGACAGGAAATAAATGTTACTCATTAGATCTGGTTAATAAGACAATAAGACACTTTGTAATTGGCTAAAACCCATCAAATGTTAGACATCATTATAACCATATTTTATTTTGAAACTGGTGGTGGATCATCAACTAAATTTTGGATAAAGTCATGGATTCATGGACATTGTACATATTTTGATAGCTTAAAGATTGCGTTGTCTCCAATAATACAAAAAAAAATCTAATAATATCAAGACTTTTTGTGTAAATTGTATTTAATATCAAGATTTATTTACAAGCATTGGTACATAACAATTGTTAATTTTTACTTATAGAAAGAATCAATGAGATATATAATAACTTTGATGACTTTTGGTGAATGTATAGTTCAAGTTTTTAGATAGAGGACTTCAAGTAGAATATATATAATATGAGGGATTTTTATATAGATGGACATGAATACTGAAAACATAGAGGAGTACTTTTGAAATATGTGATTGACTTATCTTTAATTACATCCCATTAAATATGTGGAAATTTTGGAATATTGTTTAGATAGTTTTGCAAATTGAAAACATTGAGGGCTTCTGGTGATGAATATAGTTCGATATTCCAGGTTTGAGGTCGTACCATAATATATTTAGAATGTGAATACTTTATTGTTAGATATATGTGGATATTAGTAAAAAAGATCCTTGACATGATTGAACACAAGTGAAATATAATCAAAAGTGTGTACTGTAATTAGTTTGGCCGACACTCTATTATGCCATATTATGATAAAACATGTATATGCTCAAATCTTAAATAAAAATTGTTCCGTGGAATATTTTTTATGCTTTTTCTTGAGTGGAATGAGTCATTGTTTTTATTCTTTATTTCTTTATATAAATATATATCCCCGTAGTAATCGATTTCCTCACATATGTATTATTTGGTAAAACATGTACATGAGAGAGAGATGGACAACAACTTTGACATAGTGGTTTATGAAACTATTTCTCTATGGGGAGGACATGGCAATTTTGGTTGTTGTTGAAATGAAACATGGAAGGAAAGACAGATGATTTTGAGGGATGATCGTGATGATATGCATTTTGAAGATGAAAATCCTGACAATATTAATGATACAAATGTTACGAATGAGGTTCATGGCCATGACAACGACTGATAAAGTACAATATCTAATGGAGAGATTGGTGTTGAAAGGGATTATGTAGTAGTGTTGTAAATAATAAACTAGCCAAATTTTCTTAGGAAAAGAATGTTACTTCCACTTAATTTATAATTCGTTAACAAGGAATTCAATTGAATTAAAGTGGAATGTATCGATTTTCTTCTATTCAGACTAATCACATGTACTGTTCACCCTCTGACCCTCGTCTACTTGGTATGATACTAATGGAATCCCTAATAGTGGTTATCGACCTCCAGAAAATCAATATGACAGTTCAATAGAAACAACACCACCATTTACTAAATTTATTAAAGCATTTTGTTATTCTATGACTCATTAAACTACTTATAGATGTAAACTCCTTCTTAGATGATATTAATCTAGAGTTAATTAATATAGATGAGGAATTATAGGTTAATGATAGTGGTTTCTCTGAGGTATTTATTGCACCTGAGGAGTACACCCTTCTTCAAAAACCTAGAATATTCATCATGATTGTAAAACTCATTGGAAAGAGCTTAGAACATGCTCCCAGTGATTGTCTTCTTATAATGTGAAAACATATTTCTAGATGGAAATTGTATGAGTTTAGTACAAATTACTTTTCCTTCGAATTTATTATCATCAGGATTTCAAAAATGCCCTTACTGGTGGCCCATAGTTCATTTTTTGCTGTTATTTGATAGTTTGTTAATGGACTGGAGACTTTAACTACTCCAATTAAATTTTACGCAAAATTATTACATCGTCCCATGTCTTAGATCTTCCCTTACATTTGTCTTATCAAGTTATTTTCTAAAGGATTGATGAAGTGATTATTAAGTTGTGTCATGTGGATGATAATATAAGTAACATCAAGAAGAGTTGATTTTCCAAGTTATCTATTGGAATAGACTCTTGTGTATCAATTAAACTGATAATAGCTATCAACAGTTCAATACATAACATTGACTATCAATCTTTTCCTCCTATTTTTTGTATGTGCAAAGTTATCGGATACATTTGAGATGAATGTCCTTCTCATGAAACATCTACAGCTCCAGATACTACTCCTGGTACTTCAAATAATGCATGGGTTCTCTGGGTGGAAGAGGAAGATAGACATGAACTTTTTGCAACAAAATATTTATATTATACATTAAAAAAATAGTGATAAGCATGAATGGTTTTAGATTTAGTCAGTTGAAAATATACTGAATTTGTTTCGCTTAATGCCTCCATGGCGATGGACCTCAAAGTGTTAGGAAAACTAATAGAAGAAACTTCATTTGGAACTTTCAGACTATCTTCAATAATTATCTGGATGAGGTATGAAACTATTGACGTGTTTTACTCTTGATGCTTCCATAGAGATCCCTATTTTTGGTGAAGATATGATACATCATAATGATGTAATATTCCTACTAATATTCCTACTAATATTCCTATCCCTATAGTGGTTTCCAACCCTTAGTCTCCTCAATTGGATGCATCCCTATACTCCAATGGTCAACATGCTATTGTTGATCTGAAGGCGATGAAATCATCACCCATGATGAACTAGATCATCTTATAATTGTTGTATCTAAGGGCTCTAGAGGGGGTGAATACATCTACAAAATTTCTCACAAAAAAGATTAGACCTTAAAATTATATCAATTTTAGAGCAATAGCTAGATGTCAATTTGAAGTCTTATCTAACAAGCATAGCAAGGATGAGAAATATTGATAGCAAGCACTTGACAATGGGATGTAGAGTGGTTCCACACTTCAAACTAGAAGTGAGTTAGTCCACTACCTAGAGAGGTCAACCTCTAGGGCTTTGCAAGTTCTTTTCTCTATATTATCACCAAAGAGATTACAACTCAAGACCACTAAAGGACTTACTCATAGAACTACAAGGAGATATCCACCTTATCAAGGAGCTTACACACTTAGCTTGAGTCTTTAGCCTTCACCAAGGTCTTACCCACTCAAGCTCAAGTCTTCCACCTTGAAGGACTTTGCTTCTCCTCTTGGATCTTCAGCCTTTGCCTTCTCCTTCACCTGGATAAGATCACCACCTCTTCAACAACCTTGAAGAGGACCAGCTACAACTCCTTCTTTACTCGATGGAGCTTGCTTCAAATTTTCTTCATGTAGTAAGGGGATAGGGAAGTAGGAGAAGATGAGAGCTTTACATGCACAAGGGTAGCGCTCTCTTACAACATGCCTAACTCACTCACAAATCATGAAATTAAGTGAAAACTAGAGAGAGAATGGGGCTCAAGGAGTCGTAGCACACTCAACTATAGCAAGGACCTTGAATGTCTTGAATGAGCAAACTTGGAATGAACTCCAAGGGGTCCTATTTAAATCTAGGGGTGCTCCCTTGAGTTGGGGAACACTTAGGGCCTAAATATAGCTATTTTCCTAAAAGCAACGGATCTATTTTTGCCTCAAAGAAGTCACCAACAATTATAATTACTTTTTCTACATTTCCGTATAGTTTATTCCGTCGAGTTTCAATAAAGGTAACTCGAGCGATCGACTAAAAGACAAACCCGGTTTTCAAACTATAGGTCGAGTTTGATCTAGGGAACTCGACCGATCAGCCAAAATTGAATTTGGTCAGTGAGTCGGTCGATCGAGTTCTGTGAATGCACAACTCGACCGATCAGCCATCTTCAAAAAATCAAACATACGATAAGTCGAGATTGTAACTCGACTGATCAATAGCCTATGATAAATTTTCTAAATTGGCTATAAATTGATTAAAACTTGGTATTAAGTGTCCCACATATTTTTCTCATCTTATCTACAAGTCATATCATCAATACAAGTGATTACAAAATTCTTCTAAGGTCGTTTGAAGTGATTTTCTTATTAGCACACTTGCATTGTATTTGACTTGAACTTGGACAAGCTAGGGCTTGTGTAATTTGATCCTTTTATATGTACCTAAAGCCTAAAATCAATCCTGAACAAACATATTAGATACATATGAATGGAATGGTTAAGTCATTATCAAAATATGGACAATGTATAACCTCTAGGTCAACATTCTCCCCCTTTTTGACAATGGCAAACCATTCCTCAATCATATTAAAAAGGATACTGAAGTTATACCTTTGCCTTGTGAATTTTAAGGGGCTTGTGAATTATAAGGGGTTTCAAGATTTGAACAATGTGAATTGCTCCCCCTCAATCTATGCTTACTTTAACCTTCATAGATAGTCTATATACACAAAGCAATATAACACATACATTTTATATGATCCTTTAGCAAGTCACATGATAAAGCATATAATAGATAAGAAAAGGATCACATAGGAAATAAAAGTAATATGGTTGAGCTTCAAAACATTGAAATTCTTTCCCCCTTTTTACATTATCAAAAAGGAAGGGGGTAGAAGAACATAAAAGTAGGTCTTCTCCAAGCACAACCAAGCATATATCCAAAACATGCAATCTCAAAACTTACTCCAAAAAGAGACGAGATAAACAAATAAGCTAAGTCATAATAAAAAATATGGTGAAACATGGAACCAACTCATAATATATAACATATCAAAGAGTATTAGTGCACAAAATATAGATTACAACCCAGAATGCAAGTTCTCACAAAACAACTACAAGAAAAAATTATGAAAACTAAGATGATAAAATAGTACATATAAGATCATGTGCCCAGATGTTTCTAATACAAAATTTCCTAGAAAGATATATATGATCCACAGACTAGACTAAAAACTAAGAATATCTAGACATCTAAGCTATATATATTAACAACATCATCATCCTCAGCATCAGGCTCGTAGTCATCGTTTCTGTCTAAAGGTGCAGTAGCATCACCGGAGTCACTAGAAGAACCACCAGAGCCATCACCATTGTCAGATACAGCACCATCATGCTCTCCATCACTGACATCCTCATTAGAATCAACAGTCTCATCAATAGCCTGGTATGGCATCTCTTCATCAACAGAAGGTCTGAAGCGACGACCGGACCAACGAGCATTCTTCTCATTTCAAGACATACCAAGAGCATAGAGCTCATTGGCATGTGGGGAGGAAGGTGCAGAATTGCCAAGACTGGCAAGCAGAGTGGCCAAGGGGGCAGTAGGTAAAGGTAGGATGACTAGAGCAGGTCCACCAATAGCAGAGGGTGTGGGATCAGTAGCGGAAGGAGCAGGTGCAGGTGGAGGGGCAGGGTAAAAGTGATTGTATGCATAGGATGCATAATCACTACCTAGGTATGGTTGGTAGGTAGGGTACAAGTGTGCACATGATAAGTTCATGGTAAACATGATTGACCATTAATCCTGATGTAGGTGTTGCTAGACCTAGAGTTTGTATGCTTGTTGGTGTATCATATAACCCATGAGGGCTTCATTGGACACACAGAACGAAGCACCACTAGGTCAGATAGGTTTAGGAGGGAGAGGTGCTCGAGTAGAGGTAGAAGCAGGTATAGCTGAGGCAGAGGTAGAGGGTGAGGCACCAGGTGTGGTGGAGGAAAGGATAGGCACTGACTTTTGGATAGTGGTCTCACTGATACATACTCCCTTCTGGGCAGGTCTGTATGGAAGTCATGGAAGAGAGATTTCTCAGTGGCAAACTAGAAAAGATCACATATCAAGGTAGGATATGGAGGATGGGTGCCACATGTATTCTTTTCAGAGTCAAAGCAAGTCATGTGGTGGAGGATGTATCTAGACCACTTGACTCCAAAATTCTCTAAGATGCATTACATTATCACCACATTGTTCTCTATAATATATGTTTGATTTTTCTTGGGGTGGATGTTGCAGTTGACCACTAAGGCAAGTATACGCTTCTTGATATCTAAGGCAAAGGAGGGTAGGGTACTCTTCTTCTTATAGGGAACCTGAGGTTTCTTCAAGTAACGATGGATATCAGGAAGGGTGATATTGTATTGCTTGTAGAAACCCGCAGGGTCAAGAAGGTCAAAATACTCATCATAATCCTTATGCCAGGAGTCATTCTCATCGGAACCTGACAAAAATATGTTCAGGATGTCCTCTGAGACTTGAAACTTCTTCCCGGATATCATTGATGTAAGAATGTCTTGAGTATTAGGAGGGGGTACATGAGTGTCATAATTCCAATACAAGTTTGTGTAGAATTTGTGAAAAACTTTCGTGCTAGTCATGGAATTGTGAAAGAACGCACGCTCTACACCCAAGGAAGATAGGTGGTGAAGTTGAAGAAACCTTGCCACTTGATCTCCAACCTCTTGGCATCTAGGGCTAGGCACAAAGAGATCTCTAAAGGGAAAAGGACTCTGTTGAAGAAGATCCTTATACCGATTAACAGCCTCATTTGAGACAAAGAAGGTCTCATCAAAGTGGATCAAGCGGGAGGATGAGGAGGAGGATGGTGCACTACTAGGGGTGGCTCTCTTCCTTCTATTAGAAGCCATGGAGGCATAATGGAGAGGAAGAAGAGATCAAATGTGATGCGATGATTTTGAGTCGCATTTATAGACCTTTTTGATATGTATTTTGTGCTTTTATTAGTCATTTTTATGGTTAATATTGCATAATTCACCCATTTTGGTCTTTTCCATCATTTTATGTCAAATCCCCTTAGTTTTATCATTTTGAGCATTAATTATCACATTATTATAATTCGTGTGGATTTATTTGATCTTGTCTTTGAATTTCAGGAAAAACAAGTATCTGCTTCCGTCGATACCATCGACGGAAGTCGATACCATCGACGAGGCCACAGGGTGCCAGCGAAAGGAGCAACAAAGAGTCGATACCATCGACACCCAAGTCAATGGTATCGAGACCCCTTCAGGTTGCTGGCGAGGAAGTTGTCAATAGTATCGACCCCAAGTCGATACCATCGACGCATGGAGGCTACAACGTCGCTAAATGACAAAACTGACGCTACAGAGAGGTCGATACCATCGACCCAAGTCGATAGTATCGAGATGGGTACAGGAACTCAGACGAAAAGACAAGAAGACTGTCACTACTACACTGGGTCGATACCATCGACCCGCGTCGATGGTATCGACGTCGGCAGTTATGCGTTGGATTCAGATTGATTTCAATCGGACGGTTGGAGTTAATTGACGACCTAATTAGGGACTTATACCTAATGACGGCCGCCCAGACGAGATCATCATCTAATTTGCCATTGCACAAGTGCCAAGGAGGGAGAGAAAGGAGAACAGAGGCCATAGGTTCATACCTGTCGATTCGGACGCTGCCGAAGACAGATTTCACCACCGAGAGGCGGGAAAGCTCGTGTTCTACGCAAAGGATCAATCGGTTCTCCTCCGTTCAGGGGTTTTCCCATTCAATTCACGTTTTTCATATGATTCTCCTATTTCTACCATGTATTTGTGTGAGATGAACATGCGGGGATAATCCCCGCCATCGTTAGGACCGGGAGTAGCCCGAGAATGCATTATATGACAGTTTTATATTAATAATTCATATTTTCTCTCTTAAATCTGTGGTATAATATCGTTTTCTCCATATATTGTTATGCTTGATCACCATAATAATAACCTAATGCCCTTAATCACTTTGAAAGAAGGATTAACGGTCGAAAAGAGACGGAATCTACATTAATCGACAAATCCCTTGACCAAGGTGGTGTAAAATTAATGGTGGATACTGAGAGATCGTTCGTAATGCACTTAGTTTAGGGGATAGGTTACTACGACGGTGGAACCGACCTAAACCTAAGTAGTGAATTGCACCACGACAGTGGGCACTTCTGTTTTCAGGCCACTACCCGGATAGAGAGAGAAGAGTGAGGCATTATATAAAACCTAATGCAATGAAAACCCGCGGTGAAACCACAATCCTAAAGATACCTTTTGAATTGATTAAACCAACATTTAATCGATTGATTCTTTTGTTTTGTTTTTATTTTTCTTTTAGTTTTAACAACAACTCTCAACTTGTTAATCGGCTTAGCTGATTGCGACTAGTTCGTAGGAGTCACCAACAATTCTAAGTATCCCTGTGTTCGACTCGGGCCTCACAAAGGCCTGTACTACTCGACGCGTATACTTGCGTTTTAGCGTGTAGTAAAATAAACGTCAAGTTTTTTGCACCGTTGCCGGGGATACGGCGGAATTGTTGGCACTTCGAGTGCTACGAGCGGCCACTCTAGGCCACAAAGTTCTTTTTAATTTTCATTCAAATTCAAATATTTTTTACACTGCACTATAATTATTATACTCGTCTAAGCATAGTACTGAACTCGAATTTTCTTATTTCAGGTACTGTGTATGGTGCATACACGTAGTACAGACTACGACAATCGCACACCTGAGGTTCCGTTTTCGGGACCTGAGGACGAGGAGCATTCTGAGCACGAGTACCAATAAGAGATAGATTTTGAATATGAACCAGAAGACATGGCCGAGCCACATACCATATGGGAGAAGATCAAAGCTTCTTCCTCATCAGCTTCAAAGGGGCCTATAAAAAAGCAGGTAATCAACATACCGACATATAAGATCGATCCAGCGTTGATTAATTTGGTAAAATCAAATGTGTTTCATGGGCTGAAGAATGAGGATCCTGTTGCACACATCAGCCAGTTCGTTGAAAACAGTGACATGGGAAAGATAGATAGGTTTCCAGAAGATGCTTTGTACCTCAAGTTGTTCCCAAATTCCTTGGCAGGAGCAGCAAGAGAGTGGCTACATAATCTAGACGATGAGTTCGTTGAGTCTTGGGACCATATGGTGGAAGTCTTCTTTGAGAGGTTCTTCCCTCCTGAGCAGACTAACGACATGATCAGGAAGATTCACAATTTCACCCAACAGGCGGGTGAAACATATTCTGAGACCTGGGAGCAATTTCAGGTTATGTTGAGGAGATGTCCGCATCACGGGCTGGACAAAGAGACACAGGTGAAAATCTTCTATTTTGCTCTCTCCGAGCATGATAGGAGTAATCTGGATTCAGCCGGGTCGGGATTTTTTCTGAATAACACTGACACTAGATGCTGGGAGATACTCAAGAACATGGCGAGAAAGCAATCCTAGGGAGAAAGAGAGAGAGGCCCAGTTGAGCAAGCACGAGTCGCCAGTGAATCAAAGGCAATGAGAGAGTTGAATGAGAAGATGGATCTTCTCGCAAAGAAGTTACTGCAAAAAGAAGAAAATGAGTCCGAGGATGAGGCTCAAGTCAAGTACATGAGACAACAACAAGGGTACAGGAACAATGACTACTCATGGAGAAAGGACAAAACGTTCTCATGGAAGGATCCGAATAATTTTCTGCAGGATTCGGAAGCCAAGCCTGCACCAGCTGCAGAGGACAAGAGCACGGAGTTGCTCAATCAGGTCATCAAGCAAAATCAAGAGTTAATGAACACATTCGGGCAACAAATCAAGCAACAAGGTGAATTTATGAATCAATTTGGGAAGACATTGTAGAACCATGGGGCTCAAATGAGGACCATAGAGACCTCCATGCCACAGATGGCAGCTGAAATTGCTAGTTTGAAGAAGCCAACACATCCGGGTTTTCCGGGGAACACCAATGTTCCCGGGGGAAACCAGCAAGCCAAGGCCATTTTACTGCGAAGCGGCAAGAAGGTGTTGAATCCAAGAATGGATGAAACAAGCATACCTCAAGATAAAGTTGAAGGTGAAACCACTACGGAGCAGCCCACACCAGTCACAGGGAAGGTTGAAGACATAGCCGTGGATGGTAATGATGAATAGGTTGCTGAGGAGGAACCGCAGAAAATGACGCCTTATGTGCCACCTCATCAAAGGGCACAAGCCGTTCCGGTCCCCTATCCGAATAGTGCAAAGGCAAGGAAGGTAGATGCACAATGCAAGAAATTCTTGGACAGGTTTAGGAAGCTTTCGGTCAATATTCCGTTATTGGAAGCTATTGAGCAAATCCCTTCATACGGGAAGTTTCTAAAAGATGTCATCACCAAGAAGAGGAAGATACCAGATACTGAGGTCGTTGTGCTAAAGGAGCAAGTGAGTGCCTTCATTATGGGCACTCTACCGCCAAAGAGACAGGATCCCAGGTGTTTCAACATTTCTTGCTATATCGGGAAGTTTAAATTTGGAGAGGCATTATGTGATTCAGGGGCAAGCATCAATTTGATGCCCCTTTCGACATTTAAAAATTTGGGATTAAAGGAGTCACGGCCGAGCAATATGACTATCCAATTGGCCGACAACTCTGTGGTGAAGCCTTATGGAATCTGCGAAGATGTCTTAGTAAAGGTGGATCGATTTGTCTTTCCGGCTGATTTTGTGGTTATGGAGATGCAGAATGAGCATGGCAATGAGCTGTTACTTGGACGTCCATTCCAAGCTACATCCGACATGATCTTAGATATGGGGAGAGGTCGCTTGACCTTAGGCATAGCAGATTACCGCTTTGAGATGGTCATGCCCTCTAGCACTGCGTCTTCTAAAGCAAAAGAACAATGTAATATGGTGAAACACATGGATCACAACATTTCACTCTGCCTTAGGAAACCATTTTTGGACATGGCTCATGTGATGAGCAAGATGGATAATGGAAACTTAGTTGTGGATATCATGGAGCAAACTAAGGTTGTTTCTTTGTGCAAAGCTGTTGGATTTCCGAATGATGAGAATGAGGACATTCCGCCTTCATGGGAGGATGATGCAATTGCTATTTCTATTGTTGATGCATATCCGGAATTGCCGTTAGAGGCTTGTATGTTGAATGTTACCTATGATTGGATGCGGAGTAAATCACTCAAGGAGTGTGCTAAAATGCTGCAGATGCTTCCATGCTTCTATGCGAGGCACTATGAAGATTTAGGTGCAATTCCCCCACCGCTGCATTCATCTCTTATCAGCCGGCCAGATTTAGAATTGAAGTCGCTGCCCCCGCATCTCAAGTACGTCTTTCTAGCTGAGAAGGACAAGTTACCGGTGATCGTATCTGCTTACTTGAGTGCGGATGAGGAGGAGCAATTGCTGATAGTGCTCAAGAACCATCGTGGAGCTTTTGGGTGGTCTGTTGCAGACATCAAGGGGATCTCCCCTACTCTTTACCAGCATAAGATTCAGCTTGAGGAGGGAGCCAAGCCAGTTATTCAGCCTCAAAGACGTTGAAATCCGAGCATGATGGAGGTTGTGAAGAAGGAGGTCATCAAACTTCTTGCGGCAGGGATTATATATGCCATATCAGACTCGACGTGGGTGAGTCCCACACAGGTAGTCCCTAAGAAGGGGGGAATTACTGTCACTAAAAATTTGTTGAATGAACCTGTCACCACCCGATTGGTAACCGGGTGGAGAGTTTGTATTGACTACCGTCGTCTGAATGCTTCCACACTTAAAGATCATTTTTGTTTACCATTTATTGATCAAATTTTATAACGTCTTTCCGGTCGGTCGCATTTTTGTTTTCTGGACGGGTATTCGGGGTATAACCAGATTTCGATTGATCCTTTGGATCAAGAGAAGTCTACGTTCACCTGTCCCTATGGGACTTTTGCTTACCGACGAATGCCGTTTGGTTTATGTAAAGCACCAGTGAAGTTTCAACGCTGCATGCTCGCCATATTTTCTGACATGGTAGAGTGTTGTCTTGAGGTTTTTATGGATGACTTCTCGGTTTACGGTGCATCATTTGATGAATGTCTCTATAACCTAGACAAAGAGCTGCAGCGTTGTGAGGACACACACTTGGTCCTTAATTGGGAGAAATGTCACATGATGGTGACAGAGGGAATAGTGCTAGGACACAAGGTGTCTAGCAAAGGTCTTGAGGTAGACTCGGTGAAAATTGAGGTGATTTCCAAGCTGCCCCCACCAAATTCTGTAAAAGGGGTGAGAAGCTTTTTGGGACACGCCGGGTTCTATCGGCGATTCATTAAAGATTTTTCTAAAATTGCAAAACCTTTATCCGAACTGTTGGAGAAAGATGCGATTTTCGATTTCAACGATAAGTGTCTTCACGCATTCGAAGTTTTGAAAGAAAAATTGATTTCGGCCCCGGTTGTTCAAACGCCGGATTGGACAAAACCTTTCGAATTGATGTGTGACACTTCAGATTTTGCAGTAGGAGCCGTTTTGGGGCAAAGGGTAGATAATAAGCCCGCTGTGATTTTCTATGCTTCCAAAACTCTGAATGATGCTCAATTGAACTATACAACTACTGAAAAAGAATTACTTGCCGTCGTGTTTGCTTTTGAAAAATTTCGGTAGTATTTAGTTGGATCTAAAGTAGTTGTATGGACCGACCATGCTGCGATAAAATACTTTATGGAGAAAAAAGATGCAAAGCCTAGACTCATTAGGTGGATTTTTCTCTTACAAGAATTTGATATTGAAATCAAGGATAAGTCTGGAATTGTAAATGTTGTGGCTGATCATTTGTCTAGGTTAGACAGGGTGGATGAAAAAGATTTGCACATACCCATAACCGAGACGTTTCCCGATGAACAACTTTTGAAAATTAATTCTAAAGAACCATGGTTTGCTGAAATTGTTAATTATTTGGCTTGCGGGATCATCCCGGAAGACTGGTCATATCAAGAGAAAAAGAGATTCTTTCATTCTTTGAGATACTATTTTTGGGATGACCCAATTCTTTTGAAGCAATGCAGGGACGGTATCTTACGCAGGTGTGTGCCTGAGGTGGAGTACGAGAGTGTTCTCCACCATTTCCATGCATCGCCTACGGGAGGACACCATGCCAGTTCGCGAACAGCAGCTAAGGTGTTGGAAAGTGGCCTTTATTGGCCAAATTTGTTTCGGGATGCGTACGATTTTGTAAGGCAATGTGACCCGTGTCAGCGAGCAGGTAACATTTCAAAACGACAAGAGATGCCCCTGAATATATTTCAGGAAGTTGAAGTATTTGATTTGTGGGGAATAGACTTCATGGGACCCTTTGTGTCCTCGAATTCCAATTTGTATATTTTGCTAGCTGTTGACTATGTGTCGAAGTCGGTGGAAGCAATCCCCACAAGGACTAATGATTCTACGGTAGTGTACAGGTTTGTGAAGGAAAATATTTTCTGCAGGTTTGGGATACCCCGAATGATAATAAGCGATGGGGGTACACACTTCCGGAATCAGAAATTCTCGACACTATTGAAGAAATATGGGATCAAGCACAACATTGGCACCCCATATCATCCACAGACTCAAGGCCAAGTGGAGGTCTCAAACTGTGAAATCAAGAAGATTCTAGAGCGAACGGTGGCATCCACAAGGAAGAATTGGAGTGCCCTACTACCGGACGCACTTTGGGCATATAGAACGGATTACAAAACACCTATAGGCACTATGCCTTTTAGGTTGGCATATGGCCGGGCTTGTCACCTTCCGGTGGAATTGGAGCACAAGGCCCATTGGGCGCTTAGAAGGCTAAATTTGAGTTATGATGAAGCTGGGAGAAAGAGGATGTTTGAGTTGAATGATCTGGATGAGTTACGCATGACGGCATATGAGAATGCCCGAATATATAAGGAGCGCACAAAACTGATCCACAATCGCCATATCGAGCTGCACACGTTCAAGAAGGGAGATAGTGTTATGTTGTTTAACTCCCGACTCAAGTTGCATCCCGGAAAGCTGAAGTCCCGATGGAGTGGACCGTTCGTGGTGGAAGAGGTTAAACCGCACGGTGCGATTCTGGTGCGTGATGGTGATGCCACGTTCTTGGTGAATGGACAGAGGCTAAAGCTATATTTTGGTGAGAGTTACAAGAGAAAAGTGAATGAGGTCAAACTCATTGCACTTGCGGACGAATGAGACGTTCGGAAGCCGTCTAGCCTAAGACATTAAATAAGGGCGCTTGTTGGGAGGAAACCCAACCATCGGTACATTAGGATATTTTAATTATAATCATAGGTTGCTTTAATTTCGTTCAAGTTTTAGTGTAAAGAAGATACCTTGATTCGTTTGTTCATTGTATAGGCTGAGGCAGAGTCGATACCATCGACACACTGGTCGATGGTATCGACATAGGTTCAGGTTGACAACTGCAAGGTTCGTTCTGAGTCGATACTATCGACGGTCTCGTCAATGGTATCGACACACTTACAGGCAGGTCGCCCAACAACAGTCGATAGTATCGACACAGCAGTCGATACCATCGAGATCTCTGGAGAAGTTCATAACGATTTGTCTTAGTCAACTCGATACCATCGACGGCCGCGTCGATGGTATCGACATGGTCACAGGTTAAAGTGAAAAAAGTGGCGGTGCCGCAATGAAGCCAAGTCGATACTATCGACTCCTGTCGATGGTATCGACCATCCATGTCACCGATCCGCACAATGAAATTGACGGAGATCGCGACGTCCACGTCAAGTTTTTGGCGCCGTTGTCGGGGATACTATCGACTTCCGTCGATGGTATCGACAGGTCAGCAATCCGGGTTTCATGATCCAGCAATCGTCAGCCGTAGATACTCGCGAGGGGGGCGGATAGCATCGAGACGTGTCGATACCATCGACCCGCGTCGATGGTATCGATGGGTCAACAGTAGCGTCGGACAAGTCTATTTAAGGAGAGTTATAACGTCATTTGACATCACACCTTCAGAGTAAACTTCCTCCTTTGCGCCGAGCAGTCCTCCGAGCCATCCAAGATCGAAGAGCAGCAACACCGAGCGAAGATCTTCACCGAGCGGAGAGTTGATTCTCCATCTTCCCCGAGCTCTTCTTCTTCAACCCCTTTCTCGTCGCCACCATGGTGCATACAGCCGGAGCATCGTCCTCACACGCAACTCTGACGGAATTCATTGCACCACCAACAGCAGCAGTTGCTCATCCCCGACTCATCCATCCTTCCCCAGAGATTTGAAAGATCTACGAGGAGATAATGCGGAGAAAGATCGAGCCTACCCGGTATGTGGACCGGGAGATGGTGCGCGATCTGGGATTCGAGGCCAACATGGCCTATGTTCTTAACGGACAGGCCCGTCACACTAGCATAAGGCCTGGGGAACTGGAGTTTCATCAAGATGGCCAGTCGTTCTTTGGTGATTGGCCGACATACAAAGAGCTGGTAGCTGTGTTCATGGCGTCGTTGGACGTCTGCATCTATCCCAACGACATCAATGCTACCAACCGAGAGTGGATCCAGGGCCGGGTATCTTTTCAGCTGTACAACCACGACTACGTCCTCACGCTACGGAAGTTCAACAAAATTTTCAACTGGAACCATTCCCAGTATGACCACCGGAGGCCTGACCACCGCACCGATTACGACATGATCTTCTCTGAGTTGGTGACGGTGCCACAAGGGAGGTCGCCGACTTCGAGCACCCCTTCGTTCGGGTCTTGCATCGGATGCTGAGTTCTACTATTTTTGCACGGGGTGATCTGGCCCTTAGCAAATTTCAAGGCTCCGATCTCTTCTTTCTATACAAGCTTCTGAAGAAACAAGAATGCAATTGGGGTGCATTCTTTTTACAGCGTGTGATGGACGTGAAGAGGAGTACGAGGAAAGCGCCGATTCATTTTGGTGGGCTCATCACCAAACTGGCGTCATACTTGGGACTGAATTTCCAATCCCTCACTCCTCTTTCTACCAGAAGCAAGGTTAACTTGCAACATCTTCACCGGGCCAACTTAATTCTTCTCCGGGATGGCGTGGCATTTGCGCATTGCCACGTGAATCAAGCGTACTAGGAGTGCACACTGCCGGATCCCGTCTTCAACATCGAAGGCGCACAACATTTCAGATGGCCAATCATAGCCATCGACTCCGATGAAGAAGAAAGCGGCAACGAAGGTGGCGACGACGACGAGGCGGCGGAAGAGGAGGAAGAGGCATTCACACCTCTTCGAGCACGCGTAGCACCCCGGAAGCGTCCTCGGATGCATCCAGGTGCTTCATCATCTTCTCCGCATCCGCCTCCACCGCCGCCGTCCTCGCAGCAGAGCGAGGATGTTTATTCCATGCAAGGCATGTACACGATGCTGCAGGACATCCATCAGACACAGCAGCAGCATCTAGCGATGTATATCGGTATTCAGGACACTATGAACCGGCTACTTGACAACCAAAGGGTGATGTTCGAGAATGAACGTCTCCTCCTCGACAACCAACAACAGCTACACAATCGGTTGCAACGGATGGAGATGCAGCAGGAGCCCTTCTACGACCACTACTGGAGTCAGAGCTACTTTGGCGGCTATCCACAGCCTCCGCCGAGGACCCATTATGATCCGAGCTTCCAGGGGGAGTATCCTTCTTGGGATCCTACGGCCCCACAGTGCCCACCTCCACCTCCACAAGAATGATCGGGTATCTCTGTTCCAATCTTAAGTTTGTTTTTGACTATGAGGCCATAGTCGAATTCAAGCTTAGGGGGGTAGTTGGAACAACTCTATCTTTTATTGTTTTTAGTTTTTAGCATTGTTATTTGTTTCTTGCATTTTTAGTTTTTGTAGGATCTACGTGCTATCTAGTGTAACTGTGGATGTCATAAAAGTTTGTCATCTTGCTGTTAGCTCATGGGAAATTTAAGGGAAATTTAAAATGTTTTGTGTCTTTGGATAGCTTGATTTGGTTGACCTTGAGGAACACATCCTACGAAAATGATTGAGTATGTCAACTTTAAAACAACATTTCACACCTGTACTCCTAATGATTCATGAAAAGTGGACAGTAATGGTTGTTTGAGCCTAACCTAACCAAATGGTAATGCGACCTTAGTTGGATGTAAGAGAGAGAACCCTCTAAACTACTACACATGTTAGTAAGGAGGGACACATAATATCTTTCTAAGGTTCAGTCATCTAATCTTGTTATCATTCCACTTCATTTTTCCATAATCCACCTAAGAATTGGAAGTAAAGTGCAGTTTTAATTCCTTTTTGTGTGTATAGCATGTAGATAGGACTTGCATTGATATTTTCCATACTTTTGCATAAAAAGAAGAAACAAATATAGGGATTCATGCACATTACCTATAGGTGCATGCCATGTAGTTGCACTCATGATTTTCACGCATAAAGTATATCATGTATCTCAATTTTTCCTCACTGGTGAATTGAACTGTTCCATACCTTCTAAATATTGCAAAAAAAAAAATTCTGAGCATGAAGAAAATAGCCCAATAAACTTATCTTTAAGCAATTATGGATATGTGGGCTAAAGAAAGAAAATTTTCTGAAAATCGGCAATATATATTAAAGAAAAAAAAAGAGAGAAATTAGAAGAAAGTGAAATAAGAGGGAGAAAGGAACATGATATCACTCGCATTTTAGGAAAATTGAGTACATGATGTAGTTTGACTAGATATCCATCTCATTTTGAGGTGGAAGGTTAGTGCATGCATCATTTCACCCAATTTTAAGCATTAGGGCATTCTTAATGTGCATTTGCATCATATAGGACATTTTTGTATTCTGCATGTTGAAACTGTAAAATACTTCCAAGTTCTTCCATGAGCCACCCATTTTCATCCACCCATTGCTCGGATTGGTAGGCCACCGTGAATTTCTCCTCACTAATGATTATCAGGAGAACTGCTTCCATGTAGATGGTAGTTAGGGCGAGCAATGTAGTATAGGCGATCACAAGATGCACCAATGCTGAAATCGGCGAATTTTATTATGTTAGCTGCCTTATGTGATAGTGTTCATCGGTTTGGAGGATAATTTCTTTTATTGATGATTACTTTCGCCTTTAGGGTAATTACCGTTATGTGGTTAGAGAAGGCCGGTTTGAGAACGTTCAGGGGGAGTCACATGGGATGTTGGGTTGGTGTGTTGTTTCTCAGTTGACATTTGCAATTCTATTCTAAGGATTAGTTGCTCGAGGGCGAGCAATGTTCAAGCTTAGGGGAGTTTGATGCGATGATTTTGAGTCACATTTATAGACCTTTTTGATATGTATTTTGTGCTTTTATTAGTCATTTTTATGGTTAATATTGCATAATTCCCCCATTTTGGTCTTTGCCATCATTTTATGTCAAATCCCCTTAGTTTTATCATTTTGAGCATTAATTATGACATTATTATAATTCGTGTGGATTTATTTGATCTTGTCTTTGAATTTCAGGAAAAACAAGTATCTGCTTCCGTCGATACCATCGACGGAAGTCGATACCATCGACGAGGCCACAGGGTGCCAGCGAAAGGAGCAGCAAAGAGTCGATACCATCGACACCCAAGTCGATGGTATCGAGACCCCTTCAGGTTGCTGGCGAGGAAGTTGTCGATAGTATCGACCCCAAGTCGATACCATCGACACATGGAGGCTACAGCGTCGCTAAATGACAATACCGACGCTACAGAGAGGTCAATACCATCGACCCAAGTCGATAGTATCGAGATGGCTACAGGCACTCGGACGAAAAGACAAGAAGGCTGTCTCTACTACACTGGGTCGATACCATCGACCCGCGTCGATGGTATCGATGCCGGTAGATATGCGTTGGATTCAGATTGATTTCAATCGGACAGTTGGAGTTAATTGACGACCTAATTAGGGACTTATACCTAATGATGGCCGCACGAACGAGATCATCATCTAATTTGCCATTGCACAAGTGCCAAGGAGGGAGAGAAAGGAGAACGGAGGCCAGAGGTTCATACCTATCGATTCGGACACTGCCGAACACGGATTTCACCACCGAGAGGCGGGAAAGCTCGTGTTCTACGCAAAGGATCAATCGGTTCTCCTCCGTTCAGGGGTTTTCCCATTCAATTCATGTTTTTCATATGATTTCTCCTATCTCTACCATGTATTTGTGCGAGATGAACATGCGGGGCTAATCCCCTCCATCTTTCGGACCGGGAGTAGCCCGGGAATGCATTGTATGACAGTTTTAGATTAATAATTAATATTTTCTCTCTTAAATCCGTGGTATAATTTCGTTTTCTCCATATATTGTTATGCTTGATCACCATAATAATAACCTAATGCCCTTAATCACTTTGAAAGAAGGGTTAATGGTTGAAAAGAGACGGAATCTACATTAATCGACAAATCCCTTGACCAAGGTGGTGTAAAATTAATGGTGGATACTTAGAGATCGTTCGTAATGCACTTAGTTTAGGGGATAGGTTACTACGACGGTGGAACCGACCTAAACCTAAGTAGTGAATTGCACCACGACAGTGGGCACTTCTGTTTTCAGGCCACTACCCGGATAGAGAGAGAAGAGTGAGGCATTATATAAAACCTAATGCAATGAAAACCCGCGGTGAAACTGCAATCCTAAAGATACCTTTTGAATTGATTAAACCAACATTTAATCAATTGATTCTTTTGTTTTGTTTTTATTTTTCTTTTAGTTTTAACAACAACTCTCAACTTGTTAATCGGCTTAGCTGATCGCGACTAGTTAGTAGGAGTCACCAACAATTCCGAGTATCCCTATGTTCGACTCAGGCCTCACAAAGGCTTGTACTACTCGACGCGTACACTTGTGTTTTAGCGCGTAGTAAAATACACGTCAAATTGCATTAAAGAATCCACCAAAAATGTTCACATACCTAGGTTTATAAAAGGGGAAGGTCTTCCTAGGTCTGATTAGAACTAGGTAACGACAGGGAAGGTCAAGGGTTGAGAGCTTAGGGCTTGAGATTGTAGAATCGATCGACTTTTCTCTAGTTGAGAGGGAGAATAGTCTGTGGCAACCAACTTAAGTGAGCTCCAGCCTGATAATTGGTCGAGTTCTGTGAACTCAAAAACTCGATCGATTAGCCATTTTTAAAAAGCTCACGGCCATCGATCGCTTGAGTTTGTCCTGGTGAAACTCGACTGATGGTCAACCTGACCTAAAACCATCAAACTTAATTTCGACCCATTTGAATGCTAATTAAATTTATTTTTCAAGTCCATTATGTATATTAAACATACTTAGGCACATATCACTCATCGTTGGATAGTATTTTGCGATTAAACATGCGTTTGCAAAAAATAGCCAAAAAAAGAGAAAAATAAGGAAAAATGAACATGAAAAAACCGATTTTAAGCATATTAGCAAATAAAGATGATCAAGATAGATACAAAACATATAAATAGATGAAAACTAGCTAGAAGGCATATTAGATTCATTCAAAGTAGTTATAATCAATTTTGATCTAATAAAATTAAATTGCTCTCTAGCTAGAGGTTTAGTGAAAATGTCTGCCAACTGATTTTCTGTGTCCACATACAGGATATAGATATCCTTCTTGGCAACGTGATCACAAAGAAAGTGATGGCGAACCTCTATATGCTTAGCTCTCCTATGCAATATAGGATTGTAAGACAAGTTAATTGCACTGGTATTATCACATACATCTGAGAAGCATCAGAATGAATGTTAAAGTCTTGGAGCATTTGCTTCATCCATAGGACCTAGGCACAACAACTCCTGGCTGCAACATACTCAACCTCGGTGTTTGATAATGCCACAGTGCCACCACTATAGAAATGGCTTATAACGTCACATTTATAGGCATCGATTGTATCCAAGAAACCGACGCCTAAAACCTACAATGTTGGTTGAATACACAAACTGACATCTATATGTGAAGACCAGCCAAACACAGGTATCACTTTTTATTTAGCATCGTTTGCGCAATAAGATACTGACACCTAAAATCACCTGTCAAATCCAATTTTTCCAGTGCAAAAAAATTACCTCTAAAATTTCACATATGGTGTTGGTTGTTGACCAAGAAACCGACGATGAAAGGTTTTTTGTGAGACAGAAATTGGGCCAATTTTTTTCGTCAGTTTTCTTGCAATAACCGATGTCGAAGAGCTTTCGCGTGCTTTCCTCGTGAAAATTTTTACCCCCCTTTGGCGTCAGTTTTCTACAGAAATGGAAGACTACGGTCATAATTCGAGAACATTTTTTTTTGTCGGCATATGTAGATAGATATCGGTTTTTCTAGTTGAAACTAATGACTATCATTGAACATAGGTGTCAGTTTTTTTTGTGGTGACCGACGCCTATTGTTTTAAGCGCTGATTTTTTATAATAACTAACATCGATAGTTAACTTAATAGCACCCGTGCGAACCAGACTCTTCCCCTTTCTCTATTTGATTCTTGACATTCTTAGGTCTGGCGATTCCGCCGCCGATCTCTCTACTACTTTCCTAGTGCTCTGTAGTCACTACTCGCCTAGTGCTCTGCCGCCTTGCTCGCCTGCCGCACCGCCGCCACCATGCCTGCCGCCACCACCACTCACATGTCGTCATCGATCTCTCTGCTTCTCGCCTAGTGCAATGGGATTGTACAAGGCTATATAGAATGGCACTGGCATGGAGAGATTTCAAACTTGAAATCAGTGGATGTCGATAGTAGTTCTTGTGTGGAAGAAGAAATTGCCTCTGGCGATGTAGATGTGAACGTACCAGTTCCACTAGACACCATTGATACGATGTTGGATAGTTGTGGGGTAGAGCACACCGATCTACCTCCTATGTTTAGAAACATTGTGCATGATACTGAGATACCATTATACATAGGTTGTAAGTTTACGAAGCTTAGAGCTGTGTTGAGATTGTATAAGCTGAAATCTAACAATAGATGGAGTGACAAAAGCTTCACGTCATTGTTGTCTTTGTTGAAAGAAATTCTTTCTGAAGGAAACGAGCTACCAATCTCAACATACCAGTTAAAGAAATTATTGTGCCCAATGGGAATGGAGGCCAAGAAGATACACGCATGCCTGAATGATTGTGTATTATTTCAAAAGGACTATGTGGATTTGAAAGATTGTCCAAAATGTGGTGCGTCAAGGTATAAATTGACAACTTCAGGGGAGTCCAAAACTAGTTCTCCTACCAAGTTGTTGTGATATCTACCTATAATACCAAGGTTTCAATGCTTGTTTGCCAATCTGATAGATGCAAAGAATTTGAGGTGGCATACAGATGTTAAGAAAAATAATGATGGGAACCTACGACATGTTTTTGATTCCCCACAGTGGAAGAAGATTGATTTATTGTACCCTAAATTTGGTGAATAAGTCAAGAATCTAAGACTTGAGCTTTGTACAGATGGGATGAATCCATACGGGACATTGAGCAGCCAACATAGCACTTGGCCAATTATGCTTATTATATACAATATTCCTCCCTGGTTTTGTATGAAAAATAAGTATGTTATGTTGTCGTTGTTGATATCAGGCACTAAACAACCTGGAAATTATATCAACATTTATCTTGAACCTCTGATTGATGACTTGAAGAAACTCTGGGGTGAAGGTGTGATGACCTATGATGGTTCATGAAGAGAGACATTTTGTTTGCACGCTATGTTGTTTTGCACTGTGAATGACTTTCCAGCATATGGGAATTTGTCTGGATATAGTTTCAAAGGATCTAAAGTGTGTCCTATATGTGAAGAGAACACTGATTCAATACGACTAAAACACGGCGGCCGGACTGTATATCTTGGTCATCGAAGGTTTCTTCCAAAATTCCATCTGTATCATAGGTTGCACAAAGCATTCAATGGACAAAATGAGGAACGGAGTGCACCTAAACAAATACCAGGGAAGGATGTCTATGAAAGAGTAAAAGACTTTTCCAATGAATTTGGTAAGAGATCAGAATGTACGATGGCCACACGGAGTGACAAATCTTTATTGAAGAAGAAGTCAATATTTTGGGAACTTCCTTATTGGAGTTCTTTGACAGTCAGGCATTGTATCGATGTCATACACATTGAGAAAAATGTATGTGATAGCGTCATCGGTACTCTGTTGAATATACCAGGTAAGACTAAAGATGGGATAAAATCCAGAATGGACCTATGTGAAATGGGAATAAGGACATAATTAACAGAAGTAGTTAGTAGTGATCGTAGAACATACTTACCTCCTACTTGTTACACGTTGTCTAGAAAGGAGAAGAAAGCTTTTTGTGATTGCTTGGTAAATGTTAAGGTGCTATAGGGTTACTCATCCAACATCCGTAGATTGGTATCAATGAAAGATCTGAAGTTGATAGGTCTTAAATCTCATGTTTGTCACACTCTAATGCAACAAATATTGCCCGTGGCAATTCGATCTATATTGTCGAAGCATGTAAGGTTTGCAATCACCAGACTTTGTTTCTTTTTCAACAGTTTGTGCAGCAAAGTTATTGACCCTGATACTCTCGATAAATAGCAAAGAGAAGTCGTTGTTACCCTATGTCATCTTGAGATTTATTTTTCTCCTTTGTTCTTTGATATCATGGTACATCTTGTTGTCCACATGACTAGGGAAGTGAAAATGTTGGGACCAATTTTCTTACATTGGATGTATCCCTTTGAACGATACATGAGCATTTTTAAAGGTGATGTTAGAAAACATTATCGGCCTAAAGGGAGTATCATTGAGGGTTATGTGGCGAGAGAGGTTATGGATTTTTGTAATGACTTTTTGAGTGGTAATGATGCTCCTGTTAATGACAAGAATATTGAGGAGCATTTTGGCAAAGGAATTTTGGGATCACGGATGAAAGTAATCAACCATGAGTAGTTGGAACAAGGTCACTTGTATATTTTACACAACATCGACGAAGTGAGTGTTTATATCAAGGAACATACCAATTTCTTCAAGAGATAATATCTTCGAGCCAATTCAATGTGGCTTGCTAGAGAGCATAACAAGACATTTATTAAGTGGTTCGAAGATAAAGTCTTACATCAACTATCTCAAACACCAGATAATCTTACTGAAACTATCAAATGCCTCACCTTTAAACCAAAATTGAATGTTATGTCTTATGAAGGGTTTCACATAAATGGATTCTCATATTACACAAAGCGTCAAGATGATAAGAGTGTCATCCAAAATAGTGGGGTCACCCTTCAAGCTCTTCATTGTTTTTTGCAAGTGCAAAGGATAAGAGTCCACGTGAAGCTAAAATGTCATATTACGGTGTCATTGAAGACATATGGGAGTTTGACTACGTAAATTTCAGAATTTTTCTCTTTAAATGTAATTGGGTTGATAAAACCGAAGGAGTTATAGTGGATGAATTGGGTTTCACATTAGTGAACTTTGAAAAGATTGGCGAGAAGGGTGAACCATTCATATTGGCATCATAGGCGAAACAAGTATTTTATATCGATGATCCTGCAAATGATAAATGGTCGGTTGTTCTTCATGGTAAAAGAAAGTTCATTGAAGATCCTATAGATGAAGAAGAGTACTATGATAAGTATGATAACTCCAGTCAATTCTCAGTTGGGTTACCAACACCACCAAAGATTGAAGCTAATGATGACTTGTATGTGCGTGGAGATCACAATGAAGGATTGTTAATTGATAAAAGATCGCAATATTAAATACATGCATGTTTATTTTTTGAAGTGTTTTATTTTTCTGAATGTGAACTTTATAATGTTTTATTATCCTCTAGTTATGTCAAATGCTAAATTTTTATTTTTATTGTCACATTGAGATCGCTGAGCATGAGCATGATGACCATGATGATGATTACCATGAGGGTGATGAAATCAATGTGTCGCCTCACAATGTAAGTTTTAAAAATATATCTGATATTTCTATCTATATGTTCATTTATAGTTATATCATGTAAGTGTGTTTATTTTGTCAAATTTTTGGTTGATGATGTACTCCCTAAATTACTTGGGGCACTTGATGAGAAGCAAACAAAAATTGAGAAAGTGAGGGGCATCACAATGATGAACAAGTTACTATATAGCAAGGGGGAAATGGACCCAAACTGGCTGTGGATTTCGATCATGCAAGAAATCCAGTTGGAGTGAACCGCTACTCGTTCATTTCATATCTTGGGGTTCTTACTCATAGCCATTGTAGTCCTATTTTTTAATCTTGGCATAAAGTTCCTAAGGGGAAGAAAGACTTTGTAACGACCCCGTCTCCCGGTAACCCCCAATTAAGGGAGACCCGAAGGTCAGAGCCGTTATTCAATTAACAGGATCAAAGGTTCGACAAATAATCAGTAATAATTAAATAAACTTTACCAACTAAAGCTAAAAACTGGTATAAAATAAAACTTTGTTTACCTTTTTAAAAG
This sequence comes from Alisma plantago-aquatica, assembly GCA_963693085.1. Classification (NCBI taxonomy): domain Eukaryota; kingdom Viridiplantae; phylum Streptophyta; class Magnoliopsida; order Alismatales; family Alismataceae; genus Alisma; species Alisma plantago-aquatica. The sequence goes on from OY856411.1 coordinate 1,475,050,491, forward strand.
ATGGGATTTCTAAACTTCTATCCATGAAGATGTTACTCTAACTAATCCTCCTGTGTACGTTACTTCTCATTTAATTCCACATATGCCACTTTACTGTTTGTTCTTTTCATTTGTACCTAAAACGCCGACAAACAAAACGTCGGTCAGTATATCGAAATATACTAGTATGTGGGGACAACCAAAACTTTGCACATATGGCTAACAATTTAATAATCACAAGCAAATTATTTAACAATCCAATTTACACTTTTCAATATGACCTTCTCCACCACTTTTGCCCTAACCCTGGCATACCCACCTTAGGGTGCCCTTTTGCCAATGACTTAAGGCCACCTTCTCAATCCCGAGCTTGGTGTCTGGGGGTCACCACTCATGGTGCCCACTAGTCATGCAATATCATAGGCCACCTATTTGGTGCTTGGGGTCACCACTCAAGGTGTCTATTGGTCTACCCATCTAGGCTTGACCTTTGGCATCATCCATCAGGGTGGCATGTAGGTGCGAGAATCCTTAATTCTATTATTAATGTGATAATCATAGTGACTTTATAATTTGCAAATATGAATCATCCAACCAGTTTAATTGCAATCAATGCGATTAACCATCCGACAAACATGCGGGAAACTAATGCGGTTATTCATAAGCATAACCACATACCTGTTAAGCAGACTTGAAACAGAATAGTCCAATCAACAAGGCAAGAAAGCATTCAATAAGATCCTGAAACAAACATCCAATATCTTCTATCATGGATCATGGTATCCAAGTCTAATAGACCTATTCGAGCCCTAGGGTTACTATTTCCTTTTTAGGGTTTCTATTGCAATTAGGGTTTCCTTTCATCTTTCACTATTTTAAACCCTAATTATTCACAAAGATATTAAGGTTATCCCTTAACAACATTTAACCTTATTTTCGAATTAAAGGTATCATTGTCCATTAATTAAACCCACAAAACTTATCTTACATTAAAACTGTCATTTTTATCCTTTTAATCTACGACAAGATCATTATGCTTATTTATCATCATTTGTAATTCATTATGCTCTATTACTCATATGATGTTATTTAATCATTAATTCTACCTTGATTCATGAGAAAACCCTAATTACTACATTTAGGGTATTTATCCACAAATTAACAACTTTTAATGTTTGAAATAGATTATATCCCTGAAAACTTAATTCTATTCATGAAATCGAACAATTAAAGTCATTAGTAGTCCTAAGTACCAACATTAAGGTTTCAAGGACCATTAAAGCCTTATTCATGCACATTAAACTCGCAGTTAAACTAATTACATGAAAATTCATCCTTTTCTAATCTTAATAATCCTTTTTATCATTAACAGGCTAATATCACTTTTATATACTCAATTAACCCTTTCTAACACATTAATCATCAAAGGTTAGGTTTTTCATTGATTAAACTATAAAAGATAGTATCTCTATATACTTTTCGAATTGCATAGGGAATCATGTTTCAATTATATTTTATTTGGATTCCCCTCAATTTTCTGATTAATTTTCATGTATAACATGTTCCCATCGGAGCTACCAATCTTTAATAATGATTTTAGTACGTAAATTACCTTCCGGCCAATAAGGGATTGACACGTCGCCAAGCTCCCATGCATCGTTGGTTTGAAAATATAACCATATTACCAAAATGCCCCCGCATTAGTTGCTTCTTCTTCAGCCCGCGGAGGGGCATTCTCGTCCAACGCGCCTTTGGTTGTCTTCCACCTCCAGCAGCGTCGCGGCTGCTACCCTAGGCGCCATGGACGGCGCCTCTCTTCTCCTCCTGGACCGCGACGGTCCCCGGGGATAGGTCCCCTTGCTCCGCATGTCTCCGCCTCCCTTCCAGGTTCTCCAAGCCACCGTCGAAGTGATGGGTATTGGAAGCAACCAGAGTTGCAACTCTGCCGCCCAGCGTAGCCCTCTGCAGGGTTACTCCTTCCTGCCCGAGGCACGAGGGTCACCTCCGACCCTTCCTCACGCTCCGCCGCACACCCAGGAGCACAAGGTGCCTACCTACTCGCGCCCAACGCAGTTGGTCGATGATAGGTCAGCCTGCAGTTCGCCGCTCATGTGCAGCCTACTCATGGTGCAGTTCTCACGGGATAGCCCAGGGAGGAGGGTTAACCATATGTAGTCATTGTGGGATCATTAATCCACCATCCAGGCCACTCTGCAGCCTTTCCTTGTATCGGGTTCTCTCTATACTCCATGCTTAGGGTTTGCATGGACAAGAAGAAGAAGAAGAAGAAGAATAGGAGAGAGGGGCGCATGGGGTCCTTCTTGAACTCGCCCCTGTGCTCTAGCCCTTTTAAAAGGGTTGGGCAACGAAGCCCTAAGTTATCCTATTCACAACTCGTAGAGTTATTTCCAAAAAGAATCATATTCCTTTAAGGATATGTAATCCTTCTCTCTCTTTTCAAACCTTTTGATATTCTCTAACATTTGATTATTTAGGAATTTCGAAAACATTTTCCTTTATTCTTTTTATTCTTGGCTCTTAATTATCCATCATGAAATTATATTTTCCTCCAATAGGAAAATACTATTTTTATCAAAATTACATAATTGATGGATCATGTATTCCCATTATCTATTTATTTTATAATTATGGTATTTTCTCTTTCTTCTCCTTTATTGGGGTCCCTTGGATCCCAAGGAAATCAAAGATATCGAAATTCCTCGTTAAGGATACTCATTATCCTTCTAGATGCATCTAAATGCATTATTCTCATTATCTTTTTTTATTTCTTATTAACATATTTCCTTTTGTGGATTTCTCTTTATTTCTCTCTTATTTTCCTCATTAGTATTCCTTTTTCCATTAGGAATCATTGGGATACGAAATCCCACTAAGGATTTCCCATTTATTTCTCTTACACATATTTTCCCTATTTCATCAATGTTTTCAATTTCTTTATTAACAAGGAAATACTTAATTGCTATTTTCTTTTCTTATTGCCCTTTCTTTGCAACTTTGGACTCCTTGGATCCCAAGGAATCTAAGAGGCACGAAATCCTCTTTGGATTTGCCTTCTAGAGGTTTCCAAACCTTTCTTATCTCAAATTCTCATTTATTCATTAATAAATCGAATATCCTTGTTATTGGGCCCAATAGCCAATAAAGCCCACAAATCAAACAACAAGGCTATTGTAAATGAAATCCAGTCATTCATCCATTATTTGTTCATTTATCTTTATTATGAGAAATTAAATTTCTCAACAAATGAACCCAAAATTTGGGGTTGTAACAGACTTAGTATGGAAGGAACTATATGTGAGTTATTATTATTTGCAATTCTATTTTTGTAGATTACTAACTTTTAGGATACTAGTTAATAGTAATTCTATTTTGCAGAGTATATTTGATCTGGATGAAAAGCCGCATCGTAACTGCGTGATGCAATGCTATGGGAGGGTCCTAAGGAACTATAGGACAAATCTCACCCGATATTACATATGTAATGTTGAGAAGAGGCTCTTGATTGATTTCCAATTCTAAACATTTTCACTTTTTGACTAACTCTACACTAATAATTTTTGTTTGTATTCTCTTTAAAAAATAAATTTAGGAAGAAGGGAGCCACTGAGCAATGGAACTACCTGGACCCTAAAAACTGGGAGGAGTTTGTTTACCGAAGAAAAATAGATGAATTCAAGGAATTAAGCGCCACTCCCAATTTAATTAATATACGTTCTTATGTATTCACTTATTCAAGATTAACCTTTAGTGTTACTAACCAAATAAAAGTGCTTACTAATAAGGTTGTGATGCTCAAAGAGCAAGGTGTGCACTGAATGTGCATGACCACACAATGGGTCCAAGAGGCTATGCAGGTGTTCACCAAAGACTACAGGATGAGTCTACTGCTCAGTCTTCTGCTACTCACGAGACTGTAGAGTCCTCTACTATTGGTCCCACACCTCTATCTTGCCATGCTATGTGGATAGCTGGGTGGAAAAACAAGAAAGGAGATATAACTAAGCCCAAAACTGCTGAGGCGACTGCAAAAATGGTAATATTCAACTCTTAGATCAAATCGATCGATATGGATTATTGTTATGTTTACTTACGAATTTCTTTTGATGGTGATTAGCGGGAGCTACATGAGCAGAGGAAGGAAGGCAAGTTCATCCCTGAGGGCACAAGGGATGAATTAACAGTTGCTCTGGGTAACCCAGAGCATCTTGGACGTGTTAGGGGTGCAGGCATTGGTGTGGGCATCAAAGCATTCTTTGAGCCATCCCAACACAAACCTGTCCCAAAAGTGGGACTTTCACAAGTTGAGGTAACCTGTTATTTTTTACAATGGTATTGCAAAAGAGAATTCGATAATCAGAAGCTAACGTTTCTTTTATCCATGTATAGGTAGATGAGTTAATTGATAGGAAAATCCAAGAAGCAATGGTGAAGTGGCAGGAGTCTCAAACTACCACTCAGATAGTACATGTAGCAGGCTGCTCTTCTCTTACTACAGAGGTTGGGAGTAATCTTGTAGAACCACCACCTAGCACGTCCGATGTAAGTACTTTTATGACATATATAGTAGCTAGTCTTTTCTAGATGATATGTTTATGTATATATGTATATAACATTCTTTACGTAAATTTGTAGGGGTTGAAGCCATGATGTCTAAAAAGTCAAGAATATATCATTGCAGAGGCACATGCTTACCCAGCCATTCCAGGGGGCATATGTCATGGGACTCCAGTACGAGCTGGTGCGGTTCGTGTGAGCCTGATATGTGTACTCCCTGATTGGAGGGATCTTCCACTGCCATATGCCCACCCAAATTCTGAAACACTTAGTGAGATAGAAGGTGGAGTGATAATGTGGCCCAAAGCGGATGTCGTCTATACTAATATTGTATGGTAAATATACATTATGTGAATTTTTTAGTGTGTATATATGAGTCAATTGATATGAAATTATATATACAGGTCAAAAGGAAGACACTCGCTACATCTCGGCCTCCACCTCCACCTCCTAAAGTACCAAGATGGCTTCCAAGGGACCTACATGCCTCGTTAGGTCCTAATTGTAGGGGTATGGCAGTATAGATAGGCGAACATGATTCAAATTGCCCTATAAATGTTACTATTCTAGAGGATGTTGTAGGTCAATCATACGATAACAATCTATTTATACAAGTTTTTCATACGTATTAATGCATACGTAATACAAGTTTTGCATATGCATTAATGCATACGTATTAATGCAGGTCAATCATACGATAACAAGCTATTTATACAAGATATTTTGGAGTTGTTTCGTTATGATTGGATGAACACATCTATGATAGAGTTGTGGATATGGTGAGTTCTTGTTTATACATCCATATACCTTGTTTAATATCTAGTGATTTGGTTTCTAATATATTAATGCATACGTAATACATGTTTTGTAGCCACTTACACACGAAATGTACATATTTTGCATTTTCACATGTGGGATTTTTGGTTCCATCTTTGATTATTCTTGTAGATACAAACCCTTCTTTAGTTACTTCATACTGCTGTGCTACTTTTGAATATTTTGGTAAAAACAAGAAGACGGTGATAATAGCTCCATTCAATGTCGAGTAAGTTTACTTTGCTTATAATTTGGACTTAAGAAAATTACATTTTATTGTGGATTTTGAGTTATTACTTTTTCACTTTCTTACCTATAGTGGTAGGCATTGGGATCTACTAGTTATTGTCCCCAAGACGTTCACTGTCTATTATCTAGATCCTACGGTGAAGGAATTGAATACATTATATGGACACACAATGAAAAGGCCATTATTCCCGTGAGAAATATTTCATATTTTATATCCGTTAACATCTGTTATTACATTACTATTTAATTATGCAATTTATTGTGTTACACTAACATGTAGGGCTTTACAAGAGTTCAAAAAACCTGGAGGAAAGGTCCCCAGGAAAAAGAATTAGCCACTAATTTGGGAGAATGTGAAAGTAATTTCCTGACTCCAATGTATATATTATATATGTGAACTGTGCTTATTTGTATTTTTGAATATTTTTTATGTTTCAATTTATAGTGTGCTACAAAAGACAACGGTTGGGCATGTACCTACTATGTGATGTGATTTATGGACCTAATCATCAAACAAGCCACAATGGAATTCGATAGCATACATAAGGTATTATATATAGTCTCATTAGATAATATGAAATATTTCAATCTTATTATATATTATTAATTATATATATACGTCATTCTCTTTGCAAGTGTTTAAAACTGACTTCAGTATAGGTGGAAAGTTATTAGATGTACATACCCCCTATATGAGGGAGGAATTAGATGTTGTAAGAGAAGAATGGGAAAAAGCCCTACAAGTAGTGGGAATTTTTAAATATAATTGGGGTTCTGGTGACAATGATGATGATGATAAATAAAGAATGATATTTCTAAACTTTTTCTCATAATTATTTTTGTGTGAATGTGAATGACTTTTTCTGAATTGTCATATGTGTGAATGTGAATGACTTTTTCTGATCAATTACATGAATGTTTCTACGTGTCTAAATGTGAAAAGAGATTAAATGAATGGAAATGAATGTGAATGTAAATGACTTTGTAGGTTTCTACATGTATCTGATCAATACATGTGTCTGAATGTGAATGACTTTGCATGTTTGTGGCCTGTTGTTGACTGATATCAATGGATGTTGTAAAACTACTGTTCAGAACTGAACTACAGGTTTTGCATCCTACTGACCAGCCATTGGCGTCGGTTATTTGTATAAAATTGACACCAAAGACATATGACGTCAGTTATTAGCAAAAACCAGACGCCTTTGTTCCCTCACTGGCTTGGTGGGGGAAGGGTAATGGCGTCAGTTTTTGTTTAATAACTGACATTTTAACCATGATATAGTGTCAGTTTTCTTTACTAACCGACGCTTATCGTTCCCTTGATGGCACATTTTCGGTGGTGGGAAGGGTTATGGCAACAGTTTTTGTTTAATAATCGACGTCTTTGATCATGATATAGTGCTGGTTTTCGTTAAGAACTGACGCTTGTAGTTCCTTTGTTGGTGTGTTTTCAGTGGCGGGAAGGGTTATGGCGTCAGCTAGAAACCAACGCTAAAGGTGTCAACTTTTAGCGGCACCCACTTGGGTGTCACTTGGAAACTAACACTAAAGGCTCTAAATAACTGACGCCACAGGCCTTTTCTGTAGTAGTGTGCTCTATTTCTTGGAGAACCAAGACCCCAAGCATGGTCCTAGGAGGAAGCAAGTGCCACTTGTGCACTTTCTATGAATCAAGCATCCTGTATAATTGACATTACTATAGGCTATAAGAGTAAAGTACCTTGACTTGGGATACTATAGTCCAAAATTTGGGGTTTTGGCTAAGTACCTTAGAATCCTCCTAATAGATATATGATGTGATATCTTAGGATTTGATTGAAAGTGAGCACACAAGCCAACACTAAACATTATATCAGGTCTAGAGGCAGTTAAGTAAAGTAAACTTACAATCATACCTCTATAGAGCTTCTCATCTACCTTTTCATATTTATCAAGTTTGGTGGTGTTTGACATGGGTGTATCCATCAGTTTGGTGTTCTCCATCCCAAAGTGCTTAAGTAGTTCACTTGTGTACTAGCCTTAGTTGATGAAGTTCCCATCTTTTGTTTGTTTGATTTGAAAGTCGAGGAAGAATATGAGTTCACCCATCATACTCATTTTAAATTCACTCTACATAAGATCACTAAATTCTTTGCACAAATCAAGGTTAGTTCTGTAAAAAATGATATCATCAACATATATGTGAATGATAAGAAAATTGTTACATGTTTGTTTTAGAAACAAGGTAGAATCCAATTTTCCCATGATATAACCATGATCTAAAAAAAATTCTTTAATTTTTCATACCAATCCCTTAGAGCTTGTTTGAGTCCATAGAGAGCTTTTTGCAACAAATAAATATGGTTGGGTAGACCATCATATTCAAATCCCAGAGGTTGTGCAACATACACTTCCTCCTCAATTGTACCATTCAAAAATGCACTTTTAACTTCCATTTGATACAAAAGAAAGTTTTCATAACTAGTAAAAGCAAGCAACATACGAATGGACTCAAGTCTAGCTATAGTTGCATATGTTTCATCATAGTCAAAAGCTTCCTATTGATTGTAGCCTTGAGCCACTAACCTTGATTTGTTTCTTACCACTTTACCTCTTTCATCAAGCTTATTTCGATAGACCCATTTGGTGCCAATGATCTTTCTATAACTTGGTCTTGGCACAAGGTTCCAAACTTTGTTCATCTCAAATTGTTCCAGCTCCTCTTGCATAGCTAGGATCCATTCTTCATCCCCAAGAGCTTCCTTGACATTCTTAAGCTCCAGTTATGAGATGAAAGTGCTATTGGCTTGTTCTTTATTGAATGCATCTTGTGTCTTCACTCTTTCAAAAGGATCACCTAAAATTAGCTCCATTGGATGATTCTTTGCAAACTGGGGAGTTGGATCCTTCTTTTTATCATATTTTTCTTCTTCTTGAGCAGCCACCTCTTTTCCGTTTTGGCTGATATTGAGTTCTTTAAGAATAGGAATTACTTCACCTGCAACATCATCATTTGGAACAATATCTTTGGGAATGGAGGGGTTAGTCTCAATAAACATTACATTAATAGATTCTTCTACCATGGCAAGATCAACATTAAAAACTCCATAAGCCTTGTTAGTAGTGCTACCAAAAAAGAAAGCCTTGTACAATTTTAGATCAAACTTGTCGAGAGAATCTTTCGTTTTCAAAACAAAAGAAGGACATCTGAAAATGTGAAAATACTCGATAGAAGGATTCCTACTACGCCATAGCTCATAGGGGGTTTTCTTAAGCGAAGGATGAGTAAAAACACAGTTTTGCATAAAATAAGAGGTACTGACAGCTTTAGCCCAAAACTTCTTAGGAGTATCATGCTCTAGAAGCATTTTCCTAGCCATCTCCTATAGAGACCTATTCTTCCTCTCTACAACTCCACTTTATTGAGTTGTTCGAGGTGAAGAGAAGTTATGTGCATAACACTATTCTTGAAAAAAATGCTCAAAAGGCTCATTTCCAAATTCTCCCCCATGGTCACTACAGATGGAAACATTCTAACAAGAAGCTTCATTCTCAACTCATTTGCAAAAGCTTGAGGAAACATCAAGAGTATCACTTTTAGAAATGAGAAGGAACGTCCAAGTATATCTAGAGAAATCATGGACAATAATAAGGCAATACTTGGAACCATGAAGAAATTGCATTCTCATTGGTTCAAATAGATCAATATGAAGAAGCTCAAGAGGTCTCTTGGTGCTAAGGACACCTTTGGATTTGAAGGAGGACTTGGTTTGCTTTCCTTGTGTTCATGGTTGGCATTCCTTATCCTTTTCAAAATCCAATTTACGAAGTCCCTTGAGCAAGTCCTTTTTGCTCAATTTCTTCAATTGATGCATATTTACATGACCAAGCCAACAGTGCCAAAGAGAAATATCAATCAAGTTGACTACTAGGCATCTACCAACTACAGGCTTAATAGAGTTAAGAACAATAACATAAAGATTACCACTTCTAGTTCCCTTATATATAACTTGATAGGTGAGGGAATCTAGAATCAAGAATTCAAAAGAAGTAAATAGCACCAGGTAACCATTATCACAAAGTTGACAAACAAAAATAAAGTTGTGATGTAGGTCATCCAAAAAAAGAAAATTCTTGATGCATAAGGATTCACCTACATCACCCTCACCTTTGACTTTACCTTTCTTGTTGTCCCTAAAGGTGATTGATCCTCCTTTCTTCTTGGTGAAATTGTTGAAGTGGCTTATGTCACCGGTCATGTGCTTTGTGCAACCACTATCAACAATCCATCTACCCTTTTCCTACAAGAAACGAGAATGTTGGTTTTGAACTTAAACTTTGGGATCCAAAGTTATCTTGGAGACCAATTTCATCTTTAGGTTGGTCCCCTTGGGCTTTTAAGGACAATAAGTGGAGTAATGATCATCACATTTGCAATAAGAACAAACCATAGGATTCTTAGTGCCAGAAGACTATCCTACAAAGAAAAAAGGTCTCCTTGCTCTTCTTCTTACCTTTGTCTTTGCTCTTGCCCTTTGATGCTCCCCCTTAAAACCTCAAACTAGTAGTACCACTTTGTTTGGTAGAATGGTCAAGGATTTCATTTAGGGAGTTCTTTCCTTTGAGGAATTTCTGTAGGGATGGTCTCAATCTATAGATATATCATGATTTAAAGAAACAATAGTAGAAGATAAACTAGATATGTCATCCATATCACGTACAAGGTCAGCCTCAAGACATGAAGCTTTAGTAAGATATGAATCCTTTTCAATAGAGATAGAAGCAACATTAACACTAGGCAACAAAGGTCTAGAAGATAGATCATTTACTTGACTAAGCAACCTAGCATTTTCAGATTTTAGCATTTGAATCTCTTTGAGATAGACATCTCTCTCTTCTCGACGAGCATCAATAAGAAATTTAAATTCAGCATTTTCATTTTTAAGAAAATCTAGCACTTTAAGGCAATTTTGTTTTTCTTCCTTAAGATTCTCAATGTTCTTAAGGTAGACACCATTCTCAACTTCAACCCCATTTTATTAGAGCTCAAGATCAAGGTATTTCCCTTGCAAATTATCAATACTCTCAAGGTTGGTTTTCTCATTTAATTCAAGAGTTTCAAGCTTAGCATAAAGATCATCAATGATTTTTCCTAACCATTTTGTTTTAGATTTACATTTAACAAAAGATGAACGGGTAGCAATAAGCATGTCAATAACAACTTCCTTAGATAATTCATGCAAGCTTACCTCACTTACCTCACCAATATCTTCACTTGTAGAGGTCATGAGAGAAAGGTGGCACTCTCCATCTTCTTCGAAGCTTGAGTTTCTTGAAGATAAGGCTTCCCAAGTGGCATGAGTTGCATTCTTGTGTCTTTTCTCCTTCTTATCCTTCCTCTTATATTTTCTCTCCTTCTTGTATTCCTCTTCCTTCTTTGATCTGCCCTAGTGGTGTGACTTTCTTGACTTGGGGCATTCACTCTTGTAGTTCCCCTTTTGGCCACACTTGTATCATCTTTGAGTAGAAGAGGACGAGGCTTGCTTTCCCTTGAATTGTTTGCCCTTGATGTAGTTGGCTTCATGCTCACCAGGGCCTTCATCTTCACTATAGGAGGAGGGAGAAGTCCGGCAAGCAAGTTGTTGTTGAAGGATGATAACCTCCACTTGTGCTTTGAAAGCACTATCTTTGATCTTATTGGTTTCCTTCTATTCTTGTGTTGCTTCTTCTTCTTGTTTGTCAAGTCAAGGCTCATGAGCTTGAAGATTTCCAATGAGTTCTTCAGTTGGGATGTCACCAAGGCTCCTCACTTCTTCAATGGAGATGACCTTTGACTCCCATATCTTTGGAAGAGTTCTCAAGATCTTGGAGTTGATGATGCCTCTATCCAAAGTGTTGCCCAAAGCATCTAGACCATTGATGATGACATTAAGTCTTGAATACATCTCCATAATTCCTTCTTTCTTACCCATCTTGAAGTTCTCTAGAAGGTTGTTCAACATGTAGATATTTGCCTCCTTGACATGCTTTGTGGCTTCATATGTGATGCACAACTTGTCCCAAATCTCATAGGCAGTGTCCCAAGATGAGATATGGTTGAACTTTGTGGGGGTGAGGGTTGATTAGAGGATGTTAATGGCCTTGGCAATGAGTTGAGCCTCTTTGAGTGCGACTTCACTCCATGTTGCTATAGCTCTGGTTGGCTCCTTGTAAGGTGTGACCATCACCTTGCACATATCAAAGTTCATCCCTTGAATGTAGAACTGCAAATGCCTCTTCCAATAGAGGAAGTTGGTTTCGTCAAAGATCGGAGGATGCATGGAGAAGCCTCCCTCTAGGTTGAGTGGACCAAGTAGGTTTTCGCCCATCTTATCATCTCATGGGATATTGTTGGAGAATTTCCTTGGCTCTGATACCAGTTGTTGGATCTAAGGGCTCTAAAGGGGGGGTGAATAGAGCTACAAAATTTCTCACAAAAGAAATTAGACCTTCAAATTATATCAATTTTAGAGCAATAGCTAGATGTCAATTTTAAGTCCTATCTAACAAGCATAGCAAGGATGAGAGAGATTGATAGCAAGTGCTTGACAAAGGGATGTAGAGTGGTTCCACACTTCAAATTAGAAGTGAGTCAGTCAACTACCTAGAGAGGTCAACCTCTAGTACTTTGCAAGTGTTTTTCTCTATATTATCACCAAAGACATTACAACACATGACCACCAAAGGACTTACCCATCCAACCACAAGGAGATATCCACCTTACCAAGGAGCTTACTCACTTAGCTTGAGTCTTCAGCCTTCACCAAGGTCTTACCCACTCAAGCTCAAGTCTTCCGCCTTGAAGGACTTTACTTCTCCTCTTAGATCTTCAGCCTTGGCCTTCTCCTTCACCTGGATAAGATCACAACCTCTTCAACAACCTTGAAGAGGACCAGTTCCAACTCCTTCTTCACTTGATGGATCTTGCTTCACCTTTTCTTCATGTAGGAAGGGGATAGGGAAGTAGGAGAAGATGAGAGCTTTATATATGCACAAGGGTGGAGCTCTCTTACAACATGCCTAACTCACTCACAAATCAAGAAATGAAGTGTTAACTAGAGAGAGAATGGGGCGCAAGGAGTAGTAGCACACTCAACTATAGCAAGGACCTCGAATGTCTTGAATGAACAAACTTGGAATGAACTGCAAGGGGTCCTATTTATAGTTAGGGGTGCTGCCTTGAGTTGGGGAACCCTTAGGGCCAAAATATAGTCATTTACCTCAAAGCAACAGATCTATTTTCACCTCAAACAAGTCACAAATGGTTATAATCACTTTTTTTGCATTTTTTGTATAGTGCATTCACTCGAGATTCAATAAAGGTAACTCATCCGATCGACTAAAAGACAAACCCAGTTTTCAAACTATTGGCCGAGTTTGTTCTGGGGAACTCGACCGATCAGCCAAAATCAAACTTGGTTGGTGATTCAGTCGGTCGAGTAATGTGAATGTACAACTCGACCAATCAACTATCTTTAGAAAATCAACCATAGGATCAGTCGAGATTGTAACTCGACCGATCAACAACCTGTGATCGATTTTCTAAATTGGCTATAAAGTGATTAAAACTTGGTATTAAGTGTCCCACATATTTTTCTCATCTTAGTTACGAGTCATATCATCAATACAAGTGATTACAAAATTCTTCTAAGGTCATTTTAAGTGATGTTCTTATTAGCACACTTGCATTGCATTTGACTTGAACTTGGACAATCTAGGGCTTCTATAATTTGATCTTTTTTATGTACCTAAAGCCTAAAATAAATCTTCAACAAACATATTACATACATATGAATGGAATGGTTTAGTCATTAACAAAATATGGACAATGTATAACATCTAGATCAACAATAATCACTCCATCTTATGAAAAGGGTCATATTGAAGATTACAACCTCACACATTTTGTAGGAAAGATGAACGTGAAAAAAAAAGTGATAATGGCAAGATGATGAGCTCTTCCTCTCTCATTTGGGTTCATGCACGAATTCATGTGGAATGTCATGGTTCTGAAAAAAGGACATCACTAACAATTGTTTTAATTTCTCATTCTTGTGATGGATCTTGGAAATGTGGATGGCCAAAGAATTCATCTATTGACTCGATTCTGATTGGTGATAAAAGAATAATTTAATTTTCCATCTGTTGCACATGGAACAAAGATTGGCATCATGCAATTTTGGGGGCGGACAACATTTCAACTATCAAATCCATCTATGATCCTAAAAATAAATTTCTATTACTGATTGCATGGAAGAGAAAGATCAAATCTTTTATTAATGAATGGTCAATGATGATATAGAAGAAACAAAGAGTATACAAGCAAGATGATGATGCAATTGCAAAATTGCATCTTCAATGACACTCACCTCCACTTATTCTACCTTACGCACTTTTATTGTTTTTCCAAATTGTTTATGTATGAGGCTCATTTGTTATAGTCTTGTATAGTCTTCTATAATGTTTTTCATTCCTATAGTGGTAATGCGGGTTAAATAAGAATATTATCATGTTCAAAATAAAAAAGGCAACGGATGGTTTTCTCCATAACTTTCTCATCTATTTTGTAGAATTACAAAGATTTCTTTCGATTATATTGTATATTGTAAACATATGTATATGGATGTTACTATATGTAGAATTTTTTCATATTGTTAGTTGCAAATCAATGTTTTATTTTGGTAGATAGTTGTGTAAGAGCATATAAGGATTTGGATGCATTTATTGAAAGGGGTTGTTAGCAAGTCAAGATGTGTGTATCTGGCATGCAATATAATAGCAGAAGCTCCTACACGTATGGACCAGGCATGCAAAATAATGTAGCAAGAAAACAACTACAAGAACACCAAGATTTAGGTGGAAATCCCCTACAATGTGTGAGGGAAAATCATGTGGTCAAAGCCTGACGGATAAACCCACTAATCTACAGATTACAATGTTTGTCCCAAGTTTAGACCCAAATCATGAGGAATATAGAGCAGAAGCAAGATATACATATTTACCAACTCAGTACATCACCACACCAAAAGGCCTCTTGAAAAACATCCCTTGTAGAGAATACTCGGGTTGAACAAGAACATAGTTGATAGAGGAGAAGTTGGTAGTAGAGACTGGAGAAGAGAATCGGAGCGACATAGTCCTCCTTTCATTTCTTCTTCCCCTTTCTTTCTTCATCCTTATATGCTATTCTTTATGTCATGGATGTAATTGGAAGGGCGGTGGATGCCATTGAATTGGCTTGTGGCTACAATGTTTTGTGGCTAGAGGCATGGGTTCTATAAACCCCTCACAAAAGCAACACTTTCCCTAATGGGCCACCCTCCTTGGGCTGGAAATAGCAAAGGGTCTATGGCCCTAAAATCTCCCCCTCTAGTCCAAAGGAGATACTATCCTCATGATTGCCCAAGTGGAGTCCAATCTGGTGAGCTCCTTACAAGTAGCAAGCTCCTTTTTAGGAACTACCTTCATCAGCATGTGAAAACGATTGTCGTTGGTGAAGACTTTCTTAAACTTCAACAGGTCATCATTGATAGCTTCAAGCAACCAATGGGACCTTGGATCAATATGATTTTTCCTAGAGTGAAAAGAAGAATTCTTGCTCAAATCCATGGCATTCTGACTGTCACAGTTGATAACATACTCATCATGTGTCAAACCTAGTTCTTGTAAGAAGTGTTTGAGCCAAACTATTTCTTTTACTACTTCACAAGAAGCAATATATTCTACCTCACTAGTAGATAAAGCAACACACTTTTGTAATTTAGACTGCCAACTAATAGCTCCCCCTAAAAAAGTGAATAGAAAACATGAGGTAGACTTCCTGTGATCAAGATCACCAACTAAATCTAAGCATTAGATGTACCTCTCAAATATCTGAGTATCCAATTAACATTATTCCAATGCTCCTTACCAAGATCAGATAAAAAATCTACCAGTCACACCAACTGCATGTGCAACATAAGGCTTATTGCACACCATAGCATACATAAGACTTCATATAGCAGAAGAGTAGGGTATGTGAGCCATCTCTTACTTTTCCTACTCAGTAGAAGGAGGTCATTTCCTACTCAGTCTAACAAGTCTGGCTAAGGGAGTATTAGTTGACTTTGATCCCTTCATGTTGAATCTATCAAGTACATCCTCAACGTATTTCTCATGTGACAAGGAATGATTCTTTTCTTTCTTGCCACACCTATTGTCCTTGCTAAGAATATATCTGGATGGTCTCAAGTCTTTTATATCAAAAGACTTAAACAATTCCTTCTTCATCTTGGAAATCATCTGAGAATCCTTGCCAACAACCAACATATCATCAACATAAAGCAAAAGATAATAAAATTGTCACCTGAAAATCTCCTAAAGTAAACACAATGATCTTCCTCTATCATGTGGTAACCTTGCTTAATCATAAAAGAATAAAACTTTTTGCACCAATGCTTGGGTGCTTATTTCAACCCGGAGAGACTTTTCTTCAACATGCAAACCATGTATTATTTGCCTTTCAGTGAAAATCCTTCAGGTTGCTTCATATAAATCTCCCCTCTAGCTCACCATAGAGGAAGTCTATCCTCACATCAAGCTACTCAATATCAAGGTCCAAGCTAGCTGCCAAACCCAAAACTATGCAAATGGAAGACATCTTCACCATTGCAGAGAATATCTCATCAAAGTCAATCCCCTACTTTTGCCCAAAGCCTTTCATCACAAGTCTAGCTTTGTATCCATAGTGTTATCACTCCCATCTTTCTTTAGCTTGAAGACCCACTTGTTCGTTAAAGCTTTTATGCCTTCAGGAAATGTTCATAACACACAAGTATCACTCTTATTAAATGAGCTTATCTCATCTTGCATTGCATGCAACCACTCATCTTTTTGTTGATGAGACTTTAATTCATCATAGTTTTTTGGCTCCCCCTATTATGTGATCAATCACCATTCTGAATCAAATATTTAGTAGATTCCCTTTTCTCTCTAGTAGACCTTCTCAGATGTGGACTAGCTAGATCTACTAGTTGAGGTTTCTCCCCCTACTTAGGAACCTCCTAAACATGGACGTTGTCTAAACTAGGATCATCCTATGCCATATCATCATGTGGAATCTCATCATCGTCAACACAGTTTGCATTAGGATTGTGCTAGACTGCAGATGGACCTAGCATGTCAATCAAAGTATCAATTTTCACCTTCTTGAAAAACCACTAGAGGGGGGTGAATAGGGTTTTATGGATATTTTATAAATATTTCAACCAAAGTAAGCAACCACAAAAATATTGGATAAGGGGACAACGATTTAGAGTGGTTCCAACCTTAGCAAATACTAAGGCAGTCAATCCACTACTCGGTTGCTTACCCAACCGGGATTTTGAAAGTATTAAATTTTATTACCTCGCAAGGATATTACATAAAATTACAATACTTTCACCAAACCCTTCGGACAGCCTTCACCTAGAAGTAGTCTCAGCAACCTCGAAGCAGCCTTCCTTGAAGTAACCTCAAGCTCCCCTTGAAGAAGCCTTCCTCTTGAAGTAGCTTCCCATTGAGACAGCCTTCTTGAAGTAGTCCAAAGTCCACCTTCTCCACCGAGAAGACCCTTCTCCACCTGAGAAGTCAAATCCTCTCCAATCCGCAACCTCCAACCCTAGGAGTAGCAAGGACAGTACAAAAGATATAAAGGAACAAGAAGGAAAAATAGAAATTACAATACCGTTGTAGCACAAGGCTTGATTTCCTATATCAAGCATTTTGATCTCCTAACCAATGTATATGGAAGTGTTTGTGCAGTGGGTAGGAGATGCTAGTCTATAGGACACAAATTTGGAGCAAAGGTAATAAATACCCAATGTTGGAATTGCTCTATTGCTCACAAGAATGAATAGCCAATTGCAAGTATTTTTCTCAAGTGTAGCACAAGTGTACTTTGGGTGTCCTATGGCTTGTCATGTTTATAGGAATGGCATATTGATGCTTAAGGACGTTCTAGACACTTTCTAGGGGGTTCTAAGTGCTCAACTAGCTGTTAGGTATCCATTAGTTGCACTAACAATGGCTAGTTAATTAATCCTAAAAAGTGCAAACAGAGACATTCTCGGTCGAGGAATTGTCGACCGAGATCCTAGTCGGTCGAAGTTTTGTCGACCGAGGGACTATATGGAGTCAAGTGTATATAACGTTCTAATCCAAATTCCAACTACTTTTTTTGCTGTGTCTAACGACTACCTGGGTCATTCTCGGTCGAAGAGTTTGTCGACCGAGAGTGTCTCGGTCGTGGAATTTGTCGACCGAGAATGACCATGTTTCAATGTTTTGAACTAGATATTAAGTGTGTGTGCGCATATGTGACACTATTTTAGGGAATGACCTATCTAAGTGTTGTGAGTGGCTAGGGAAGATCTAACACTTGATTTACATGATGTCTAAGTTCTCATACATTATATATCTTGTACAAGTTTTTACATTTGATTACAATCATAAAATTAACACATTGTGAGCATTTAGATCTTCCAAAGTTGTGTCATCCACCTAGTTCCTGCATCACTCAAGTAGCACATTCGATCCACAAGAATGAAATGTTTGTCATCATAAAAAAGGGATTATAATAATGTCCAATTTAGCCAACAATCTCCCCCTTTTTGAAGATGACAGACATTTCCAAAATATAAAATAAGGAAATATAAATCATATGAGTTTCATACCTGAAGTTTACCTTTTGTAGCCATTTTTGTTTTGCAAGTGGGTTCTGGCTGAGTTATTATGAAACTCATTTTAGTTTATGTTTTTGATTTTATATTGTTTCTCCCCCTTTGTCATTTCAAAAAGATATCTAAGAAAATCATTTTGTATGACTTTTATTTCTCCCCCTTAATTTTGTGCTATTCTCCCCCTAACTAAGATATTCAGTTTTAAAAATAGGGATTAATATAAATGTAAACCATTTATTGTCGAATTTATCCACAATTTGTTTCTCAATCATTTGCAAAGGATGTTAAGCCTTGAAATGATATGAGTTCATTTTAAGTTCATGGCATATGTGTATTGATTTCTCATCCATTTTACAAGGGATGTTAAGCCCTGAAAATGATATGAGAATCCTTTAAGCTTTTAGTAGAGTACATGAAAAGTATCTCTAACCAAATGCACGGGATGTTAAGCACTGATTTGTTTGGAGAATTCCATTAAGAACAAGATATATATCATATTCATGAAATTTGTGGATTCCTTTATTTTCATAGCCAAGATTAAAAATACTAAGGTCATAACATGTTTCAATTTATCTTTATGATGTTCACAAGGTTTTGTAAGCTCCTTCTTAATATTATAATCAAAATAGTTTTTGTGAGCTCCCCCTTAATCTTATAGTCAAGATAGATTAAGGATTCTAAGGTCACAATCAATATTAGATTAATCACTAAAAAATTTGTTTTCAATATACTAAGATTGATTATAGTAAAATGATGTAAAAATAAGCATTTTGTCAAGCTTATTTTAGGTCGACCTTGACTTCGACCCTAGCACCCCTTGGTCAAACTTGATTTCAACCAAGAGGCAATTTCTGCAGATTTCCAATTTAAAATGCATTTGTGCCATGAAGTTCTATTGTTGATGCAAAATGGCATCTTCATATGAGCTGAATCACAATGATCAAAAATAATATCCATTCATTGTTTGTATATATAGATCAAAGATGATTTTAGACATACAAATGAAACATAATGATCATGGCACAATTATGATTGAACAGTAGAAGAATATCCCCAATGCAATGATCAAGACAGAAGCATATGAATACAATGATCATGTAAACTAAATTTCAATCTAGATAGTTCCTATATAGATAGACCGAGGAATACTTAGGATAAACTATGTGGACTATGTTACATGGTTCATAATTTTTCAGTTTTAAGCCAAACCATGTAGAGGATAAACCAAAATAATCTCATTTATGGATTTTCAAATTTAAGACACACCATGAACATGCTTGATAAACGTTTTCAATCAAAGAATAAGGTTTGTTCAAAATCAATCTTCATATAGCACTTTTTGTAATATGTTTAATGAATTTCATATTCATAATGTTATACCTTAATTCATGATGCAAAAAGATCAATATGTCTTGTTTCAAAGATGATCTCTTGATTTGCATATTAAATCAATCAGAAATAACAAATTGATAGCAAAATAGATTAATTGAAAATAGGTTCAACAGAACTTGATTCGGTCGACAAACAGTTCGACCGAAGTTGTCTCGGTCGACGTTTTTCTCGACCGAGAATGTTGCTGATTGTACATGTTTTATCAGATTTGTTGTAAACTGCAAAATAGTAACCTGCTCGGTCGACCATTTCTCGACCGACAATGTTCTCGGTCAAACAGTTTCTCGATCAAGAATGTTCCTGTACTGTTTCAGTATTGTTTTCAGTAATTGTTTTCAAATGAGATACAATAATATGAAAGTTAAAGCTCAAATGTATTGAGTTATGACATTTATATATCAAAATAACAGTTTAGGTCAAATCTCAACTAGTCAAATTCAAACCTCTAAGTTTTAGGAACCCAAGCTAGATCATCATTCCTTTTCTTGTATGGGCATGAAAAAGAGTAGTGTCCAAGATGCAAGCAGTAATGACAACTAATAGAGTC
Organism: Alisma plantago-aquatica; assembly: GCA_963693085.1. Taxonomy (NCBI): domain Eukaryota; kingdom Viridiplantae; phylum Streptophyta; class Magnoliopsida; order Alismatales; family Alismataceae; genus Alisma; species Alisma plantago-aquatica. The sequence continues at coordinate 1,475,070,768 of OY856411.1, forward strand.
AATCTCATTTCTCTTTCTATGAGTTGAGTTGTTCTTGGGTACATACATGGATTGATTCTCTAGCACTTGTGTCTTTCTCCAACTAGGTTTTTGATAAGGTTTTCCTTTAGGCTTATAACCTAGTCCTCTCCTTCCAATTTGACGATAAGAATCATTTAAGATTTTATCAAGAGTATCATTGTTACTTAAGCTACTAACTCTTTGTTGCAACTTAATAATCTCATCCATTTTCTTCTTGATATCTAACTTTGCTTGATCTAGATTAGATAATAAAGAATCTCTTTTTTTCACAATAATATCATAATCTAGATGTGTACACAAGATAGATTGTCTTTGAAGATCATTTACTTGAGTTTGGAAATTTAACTTTTCTAGGGAAAGTAGATTGCAATTTGCTTCTACAGATTTTAGCTTAGCATCATGATTTTCAATATCCTTTTTGAGATCTTCATTTTCAGATGTGAGAGCAAGAAGTTTAGCATTTAGCTCATCATTTACTTTATTTGATTTCTAAATTTCATCTTGCACTCAATATATTTCTCATGTGTATCTTGAAGACTAGCAATTAGATCTTCTTTTGGTAGATCAAAAAGACTTACCTCTTCTTCTTCTTCTTCATTTGTTGTAGCAATAACACATTCTACTTCTTATTTTCCATCATCACTATCATCACTTGAATCATCCCATGCAGCTTTATATGCTCTTTCCTTCTTTTTGTGAGATGATTTCTTCACTTTCTTGAGTTTTGGACAATCACCTTTCATATGTCCCTTTTTGCCACATTCAAAGCACCTGGAAGATGAAACACTAGAAGTTTTGTGAGTTTTAAAACTTTTATACTGCTTACCATTGACAATGAGAGTTTCTTCTTCACTATCATCTTCACTTGTGTCATGGATAATATTGGTTGATGTTTTGAATGCAATATCCTTCTTTCTTCCTTCTTGAAGTTCACGTTCTCGTCTTTCTTCCTCTTCTAACGTTGCCTCATGTGCTTCTAGGTTGCCAATAAGTTGTTCCATTCTTAGCCGGGTGAGATCATTTGCTTCTTCAATAGCAGTCACCTTGGGTTTGTATTTGGGAGGAAGAGTCCTAAGGATTTTTGAAACTTGATCTTCTTCGCTGATTACTTTACCTAAAGCATTTAGATCATTCACAATAGAAGAGAATTTTGCATACATTTCACTAATAGATTCATTTAGATCCATACGAAATTGTTCAAATTTCTTTTTAAGCATTCCGATTTTAGATTTCTTAACTTGAACACTTCCTTCATATGTTATAGAAAGTCTATGCCATATTTCATAAGCCATTTCACAATTTGATATTCTATTAAGCTCACCAACGGAAATTGAACAATAAAGTATACTTACAACTTTTGCATTCATTTGGGCAAACTTTACCGTATTAGCATCCCAAATTGCATACTCCGTTTGAGGAAGTTCATATGGAGTTGATACCATTCTCCATAAGTCCCAACTGATTCCTTGAAAGTAAAATTGCATCCTCCTCTTCCAGTAGGTGTAGTTAGTACCATCAAAAGCTGGAGGCCTATCTACGAGTGTTCCTTCCAAGTTGAGGTTGTTGAGCAACCCGTCACCCATTCTTCAACACTTTGTTAGAGTTCCTTGAATCCCTGCTCTGATACCAATTGAAAAACCACTAGAGGGGGGTGAATAGGGTTGTATGGATATTTTATAAATAATTCAACCAAATTAAGCAACCACAAAAACATTGGACAAGGGGACAAGGATTTAGAGTGGTTCCAACCTTAGCAAATACTAAGGGTGTCAATCCACTACCCGGTTGCTTATCCAACTGGGATTTTGAAAGTATTAAATTTTATTACCTCGCAAGGATATTACATAAAATTACAATACTTTCACCAAACCCTTCGGACAACCTTCACCTAGAAGTAGTCTCACCAACCTCGAAGCAGCCTTCCTTGAAGTAACCTCAAGCTCCCCTTGAAGTTGCCTTCCTCTTGAAGTAGCTTCCCGTTGAGATAGCCTTCTTGAAGTAGTCCAAAGTCCACCTTCTCCACCGAGAAGACCCTTCTCCACCTGAGAAGTCAAACCCTCTCCAATCTGTAGCCTCCAACCCTAGTAGTAGCAAGGAGAGTACAAAAGATATAAAGGAACAAGAAGGAAAAACAGAAATTACAATATCATTGTAGCACAAGGCTTGATTTCCTATATCAAGCATTTTGATCTCCTAACCAATGTATATGGAAGTGTTTGTGTAGTGGGTAGGAGATTCTAGTCTATAGGACATGAATTTGGAGAAAAGGGAATGAATAGCCAATGTTGGAATTGCTCTATTGCTCACAAGAATTAATAGCCAATTGCAAGTATTTTTCTCAAGTGTAGCACAAGTGTACTTTGGGTGTCCTATGGCTTGTCCTATTTATAGGAATGGCCTATGGATGCTTAAGGATGTTCTAGACACTTTCTAGTGGGTTCTAAGTGCTCAACTAGCCGTTAGGTATCCATTAATTTCACTAACAACGGCTAGTTAATTAATCATGAAAAGTGCAGACAGAGATATTCTCGGTCGAGGAATTGTCGACCGAGATCCTAGTCGGTCGAAGTTTTGTTGACCAAGGGACTGTCTGGAGTCATGTGTATATAACGTTATGATCCAACTTCCAACTACTTTGTGTGCTGTGTCTAACAGCTACCTGGGTCATTCTCGGTCGAAGAGTTTGTCGACTGAAAGTGTCTCGGTCGAGGAATTTGTCAACTGAGAATGACCCTATTTCAATGTTTTGAACTAGATACTAAGTATGTGTGTGCAAATGTGACACTATTTTAGGGAATGACCTATCTAAGTGTTGTGAGTGTCTAGGGAAGATCTAACGCTTGATTTACATGATGTCTAAGTTCTTGTACATTATATATCTTGTACAAGTTTTTACATTTGATTACAATCATGAAATTAACACATTGTGAGCATTTAGATCTTACAAAGTTGTGTCATCCACCTAGTTCCTGCATCACTCAATAGCACGTTAGATCTACAAGAATGAAATGTTTGTCATCATCAAAACAAAGGGATTATAATAATGTCCAATTTAGCCAACACTTCTCAGGCCCTGTCGTCACTGTATCAAACAACACCTGGTCCTCAAAGAAAATCACATCTCTGGATCTAATTATCTTCTTATTTTCTGGGACCCAAAGCCAATAGACAAACTGCTCATCACCATATCCAATAGAAATACAATGAACAAATTTGTCATTAAGCTTTTGCCTTTGCTCCTTAGAAACATGTGCAAATACCTTGCACCCGAACACTCTAAGGTGAGAATAAGAAGTTGAATTCCCTATCCACACACTCTATGGTGTGTTAAAATCTATAGGAACTGATGGTGATATGTTAATCAAGTAGCTAGCAATTTTTACTACCTCTTCCCAAAACTCCTCATGTAGCTTTGCGTTCTTCATCATGCATTTGACTCACTCCATACTGGTTATATTCATTCTTTCAGCCAAACCATTGTGTTATGTGGTACCGGGATTAGTCTTCTCATGTCATATGCCAAATCCTACACAGTAAGACCTGAACTACTTGGAAGTATACTCACCTCCATTGTTAGAACGAAGACACTTAAGCTTCTTAAGCTTTTTACTAGTCTCCCTTTCAACCATGGCATGGAACTTCTTTTTAAGTCTCAAACACTTGATCTTTCCTCTACAAACAGTAGACCCACGCTTTCCTAGATGTTTCATCAACAAAAGTAACAAATAATTTGCTTCCACCCAAGGAGTTAACTTCCATAGGACCACAAACATCAGAATAAATCTTGTCTAACACATTAGACTTCTTCTCACACTGAGCATTAAACTGGACTCTTTTTTGCTTCCCAAATAAACAACTTTCACATGGATCAAGAAATACATTCTTACCACAAGGGATCAAATCTTTCTTTGCAAGCACATGTAATCCTTTCTCACTCATGTTCCCAAGCCGTTTGTGTTATAAATTAGGAGAACTAGAGTTGTCTACAATGTTGACGTTGTCATTATTCATCATGTGCAAAGTGCAACAAACTTTGCCTATAGCCATGACCAACTATCCCTTGGTGACAACCAGTTGTCATGTCACCAAAATGATATTTAAAGCCTTAATGTCGATCCCATAGCAAGAGATGGTGTTATAATCAACTTCAGAAATATGTCTAACATTCATCAAATAGATGGTATAACACAACTCAATCTCAATAAAGATATCACCAATCTCACAAATATTTGCATAGATTTTAGTATCCATCTTTGTAGGAGCAAAAGCAGTGTCTATGAGGAGTGATTTGCTAAGAAGAATCAATGTCCAACACCCACTCAGTGTTGTCACATATATGTATACAATATCCCATGGAAACTCCAGATGTGAGTACCTCTTCGACATTAGTGACGACTGTGAGTCTGTTGTTATATCATCTGTCATTTTCTGCTTTCCTTATTTAATTTCCTTTTTGTGTTTCCTATAGAATTTATGTACATGATGTGGCTTATGGAAATAACAACAAACTATTTTGCTTATGGACTTTGACATGTGCTTTGACTTTCCTCTGACACCACCCTGGCGAAGACTGACTCCCCCTATCCTTAGTAACAAAGGCATGTGAAATTGACATATCTACTGAGCTATGTTGTCTTGTCTCTTCATTCAATAGGGTATTAGACACCAAGTCCAATGTCAACTTCCCGACTGGAGCAGAGTTGCTAATAGAATTCACCAAGGTCTCCCAACTGTGAGGTAAAGAACTGACCGTCCTAAATCGCGCATCCTAAAATTGGAGGCAGATTTGAGGTAGTCGAGCTTTTACATTTATAAACCTGAATCCTGCTAGGCCCCCGCAACTTTGTTTACGGGGTCGAAGTAGAAATACGGGGTCAAACACAGGGACAAGGGGGTAGTGTTGAGAATGCGGAATCGACACGGTACACTCCGGAAGGTATATAAAGAGAGATAAATTCCGAAAAAGGGAAGCAGTAAGATGTCACAAATAAAACAAAGAAAACTATCTCCAAGTGGAGCTACAAGAGAGAATTAAGATTTTAATCATTTAGTAGTTTTTAGGGGTTTTCATGCAACAGAAACAAAAAGATATTGCTCGAGCTAAAGCGAGGTACGAAGGATAAAACTTCATTAAAACAAGTGGCGGTAGAACCAATCCTGTACCCCTCCTCTCGAAGCGGGTACCTCTACAAGACATCAATGCCCCTCTCGAGGTCACTAGACTAAATTAGAGTGGAAAGGTCACTAAAGCAACTCTGTTCCAGGCACTCTCGTACTCCAGAATCGGACCAAACACTAGAGCCACAACACAACTCTCGAAGTTGTTGTGACGGGAAAACACGATTCGTTAGCTAAGAGAAACGCGATCCAAACATGCAAGCTAGAGTTCGGATATCAAACATAGCAGTCATCCAACATTGTGCACCAAGCATAGAGCAACAAGTAATTAAGCATCTTCTATTTCCATAAACAAATATAGGGCCTTAATTACAATGCATAAGTAAGGAATTAAATGAAAGAAAGTAAAGATAGGTGTCACCTCCTTGATGTAGAAGGACGACAAGGTGATGTAACTCCCCTGCCCAATATCGGTCAGAGGCCTACCCCGATACAGAGGTGTCGGGCGGCATGCACGGACTGTCGACTGTATTGCTCAAGGAACCTGGCCGATATGCTCTTGTCGGGCGACACACCCTCTCGGGCGGCACACTCGACAAGCTAAGTGTATCGGGTTGATATCGTGTCGGGCTAAGAGCTACGCATTGCTGATGTCGGGCACTTGTGTCAATCATCTACGTCGGCCGATATCGGCCCGCAGTTTCGCCCGAGACGGTCCTAAGTGAACTGTCCCCTCCCTCTCAAGATGAGGAGAAGCACACCTAGTGTCACCCGAGACAAGCACTAGGGCACGACATGTATGCTCTCGCAGACTCCTCGGAAGATGGCTCAACTCCCAACTGTTCGAGTTCTAAAACAAGAACTGACCAAGCTGTCTTTTCGGCTCCATGTAGCTGCTATTTATAGTTAGCTGGTTGGGGAGAAGACTTGGTGCTCGAAGCACCATGTGGCCCCCCTATGTGCCAGTCGTTGGACAGGCCCATACAGAGGTGTCGCTCGACATAGATGGTGTCGGCTATCAGTCGTGACGGGCGGCGCGCCTGCCGGTGGGTGGCTGTGTCACCCAACAAGCTGGGTTGTCGGGGTGAGCCGGGCTCCCTGTCGGGTAGAAGGTGTGTCGTCTGTCAGCTTCTTCTCGCGTGGCACCTCTTCGTCGAGCATCTTTGTGTCACCCAACCCCTGTCGGGCAGGGGTTGTATCGGGCGTCAGGGAGGCCGAGACAGGCTTGGACTTATTCATGGGCCGGATCGGCCTTATTGCCCAAAAATAAGGAAAACTCTGCAAAAGATAGGAAAATTGGATTAAGAGCATTGCTTGGCCAATTATTGTGAAAGTGCTTATAAAAGAGAGGAAAATAGCAGAAAAGGGCAGTTTTGATAACAGAAAAACAGCTTAAAATATCACAAAATTTGGTGTTATCAACTCCCCCAAACTTAGCATTTTGATTGTCCTCAATCAATATTTAAACTATATTTTGTGATGCTTCTTCTTACTTGGGAAAGCTTCTTGTTCAAAAAGTGAAACAAAGATCGTAATGCCTTAAAGATAATGTCGTCTCAATACGAACAAAAGACTTAGTTTTCCCTGCCTTATTGTTTAAGTAAGATTTTTCTCTATAGCTTCGGCGAGACTTAGTTGTCTGATTCTGAAGTTAGCTTACACACCAAACAGCTTTATTTTTGGGGCAGAAAGTTGTGTATAGGGTAGGCTAAGGCTTTTTGGGTTTTTTTTCATTCTTGTCTCCCATCAGTCCATCCAGGTAAGGGACCGTTAGCGGGAAAGTGGTCCCTGCAGTCCAAGCCAGTTGGCTTTAGAGCAGTGATTTCACATCCTACGTACCACTGCCCCAGATCTTCCATGCCTAAAGATGGGTACTTTTGGAAGACAAGTGTATATATATATATATATATATATTTTTTTTCTTTTATTGGGCACAACTCTCATGATTTTATTCACACTCATAAGGTTTTTCTCTCTTTTTGGGATTTTTGTTGGGTAAGGGGGAACAAAAGAGACTTCTGCTGTTTGGGCAGCTTTTTCCTTCTCCATACTCGTCTCTTAGTTGTTTGCGAGATTATTGTATTCTTGAAATTTTTTACATGACAAAACACATTCTTTTGTTCGTTTGAAGCAGCATTATCAAAAAGATATAACAAAACTTGTAACTCGTTAAACATACAGAAAGCAAAATTTGCAAGAAGTGACAATAGGTTTTTATTATTATTACAGCAACTTTGTACATATACATAGGGACAAAAATTTGTAAGGGGTAGATTTTTGAACATTTTTATATGGCATACATCCGTAGATCAGATATACAGGAAGCTATAAGAGCACATCAGATAAAAATGGAACCCTAAGTGTAAAAAGCTTGAAGAGTTAAAAATTTTATACCTCCCTCACTGGCACACGGGTACCCCCCCCAAACTTACTCCACACTCTCTCCCAGAGTGGTGAAGAAGGCAGGGTAAGGTAATGTTTAGCCAATGAGGGTTAGCTCGCTGATTTGCTGCAATATGCTCCTACGAAGTTGCAGCATGCCATTGGGAGGTTGTCTAGCGGGTTCACTACGGCCAATGAGAGGTTGAGCAGGAGCGTAAACCCTCAAAATTCACTTCTGGCCCACCTTTTCTCCATATCTCCATTGTGAACATGAACAAAAGGACTGATTATCAGTCCCAGGAGTGTGTAGTCAGGGTGGGCCCTCTCCCTTAGGAGGACGGAACCGGAATGCCCCGAACTTGTTCAGAGGCCTTGGTCGCCGTACTCGTGCTGTCTCTGGAGATGGTCCTAAACCACCGTAGAGACAGGCTGATAACAAGGTGACCCTCCATTTAAGCTATCACATGAAGAAGAATCCATCCCTTTCTTGCTTGTACCGTTTCTGTCCGACAGTTGTTGCTGATCCCCACGCTGTGCTTGCTGGCGCGGTCGGTGGTTTGCTCCGTACGAGCCATACCTGTTATTCAGATTTAAAATTTATTTACACGTTAGGCAAGGAAAAACTGTTAAAACTTGCCTCTGTAAAAACCCGGGTGTCGCTAATCAAAAGGGTAAGTCCAGGGCGATACGATATTGGATGACACGAGGTTGCAGCGCGATATGACTTGCCGCCCGGCACTAGCGTATCGGGCGACAAGGTCACATGAAACAAAAACCTGATAGTGCGTCGTGAAAAGCATGTCGCCCGATATGGTGTATCGGGCAAGCACTATCGATCGACGTGTTGTGCGTCAAACATGTCGGGCGATAGGAGAAAAATCCAACTAAGCTTGTCAACCTGGCATACTGCGCTCGATACAAAATCTGCGTCGGGCGATAGGAAAACAACATGTCAACTGATGCCCCGCGCAAGATACAAAACTGTGCCGGGTTAAAGAAAATGTGTCGGGCAAACGGTGTGTCGGGCTATACCTTTGCTCATAGGAGCCATCGCCCGATACCACGGTGAAGGCAACTGGCCGACACGGGAGCAAAAGGGTGGACTAATGCATGCGTTACAGGTGGCTAAAATGAGTAAAGTGTGTCAGCTCGACACGGTAAAACCTCCGTTCTTATTTACAGCCGGCTCGGCCGGGTGCGAAATGGACATCTCTGAGGTGCACTTCGTCCAACGGGTCAGACGGTTCCCGAGACGATGGTCATATCAGTCTCATTGAGGGCATTTATTCCCATGCACGATAGGGTGCATGCCGCACGGGAATGCCAACCGTCATAGTCGTTGCGATGCCCGAGAGACCAAAGCCCGGTACGGGCAGTCCTGCGTGCCAGCAGAAATAGCGATCAAAGGGTAAAACATCATCGGCCAAGGGTTAAGCCCCTGACCTCAGAGTGCAATACTCTTCAAAGTTTCGGAAAGTTCCACGACGACCCATAAAATAGAGGAGTCGGCACGCTCGGTGCATGCTCTGACTCAGGCCTTATTACAATCCATAAAGTTGTTTTTACTTATTATAAAAATGCAACCTATTCTATGAAAGGAAAGAGAACTCGGGCTGCCTCCCGAGGAGCACTGGGGTTTGCGTCGCCAGCTCGACCGGTGTAAGATCATCTTGATCAGCCCTCAACTATACCCATATCTTGGAGACTGATCTCTGCTCTCCTGACAAACGCTTCATCTTCGTAGAACCATTTTACCCTGTGCCCATTCACCTGAAAGGCCTTTGTCGGGTTGTCTTTGTCGTAGAGCTCCATCATCCCTGATGGATATATTTTTGACACTGTGAACGGTCCAGACCACCTCATTTGCAACTTCCCAGGGAAAAGACGAATAGAGGACTTAAATAACAAGACCTTATCCCCTTCGCTTACATCTTTTCTCCTGAGATGGGCATCATGCCACAACTTTGTCCTCTGTTTGTAGATTTTTGCATTTTCGTAGACATTCATTCTCAGCTCTTCGAGCTCTTGAAGCTGCAAAAATCTCTTTTCTCCAGCTTTGTCGAGGTCCATATTTAGGAACTTGATTTCCCAGAGGGCCTTGTGTTCCAATTCTAACGGTAGGTGGCAGGATTTTCCATAGATGAGATGGTAGGGGGTGGTTCCAATGGGTGTTTTGTAAGCGGTGCGGTAGGCCCAAAGTGCATCGTCCAACTTCATGGACCAATCTTTCCTTGTTCGACTAACAGTTTTCTGCAAGATCTGCTTGATTTGTCTGTTGGAAACCTATACCTACCCTGACATCTGGGGATGGTAGGGTGTAGAAATCTTGTGCTTCACTATGTACTTGCGCAGGAGTGCTTCAAACTGTCTTTCTCCAAAGTGCGATCCTCCGTCGCTAATAACTGTGCGCGGGACACCGAAACGAGGGAAGACGGTCTTCTCGAAGAGCTTGATAACCGACTTGGCGTCGCAGGTTTGGGTGGCTACCGCTTCCACCCACTTCGATACATAATCCACAACCACGAGTATGTAATGATACCCGCGAGATGGGGGAAACGGTCCCATGTAGTCGATCCCCCATACGCCAAATATTTCGATTTCAATCTAGCTCGCCATTGGCATTTCATCCCTCCGCCCTATGTTCCCTGTAAACTGGCTCTCATTGCAAGCCTTCACAAACTGTGCAACGTCTTTAAATAAGGAGGGCCAGTAGAAACCTGACTGTAGCACCTTTGCAGCTATTCTTTCGCTGCCTAGGTGACCACCATAGGGGGAGGCATGGCATTGCTTCAGGATGTCCGCAGTTTCTTCTTCTGGGATGCACCTCCTGTATAAGTTGTCGGCGCATCTTCTAAACAGGAGAGGATCATCCCAGTAGTAGTTTTTAACCTCCACGAAAAGCTTCTTCTTCTGATTGTATGTTATGTCAGGAGGCAGTTCTCCGCAGGCAAGATAATTGTAGATGTCTGCAAACCAGGGTAGGCTTTCCTCTTGGGCTTCGGCCAACATAAGAGCTTCATCGGCGTAGTTGTCGTTGATAGGAGGCCCTCTCTCTTTCTCAGTCACGATCCTTGATAGATGGTCTACGACCACATTCTCTGCGCCCTTCTTGTCGATAATTTCGTGGTCAAATTCTTGGAGTAGTAAGGCCCACCTCAATAGTCTGGGCTTCATGTCTTTCTTTTGCATTAAGTATTTTATTGCCCCATGATATGTGTATACCTTGACCTTTTCTCCGATGAGATACGACCTGAACTTTATCAAACGTGAAGACGATCGCGAGCATCTCTTTCTCAGTTGTTGTGTAGTTTACTTGTGTGTCGTCTAACGTGCGACTAGCGTAGCAAATTACATGGTGCTTTTTGTCTTTCTTTTTCCCCAGGACTGCTCCAACCGCATAGTCGCTAGCGTCGCACATCAGCTCAAACGGTAAACCCCATTCTGGCACTTGAAGGATAGGTGGTGACACTAAAGCATTTTTAAGGTCCTGAAAAGCACTGAGACAATCGTTAGAGAAAACAAATTCAGCGTCTTTTACCAGAAGATTGGACAGAGGTTTGGAGATCTTTGAGAAGTCCTTGATGAATCTTCGGTAATATCCTGCGTGTCCGAGGAAGCTTCGCACCCCCGTCACGGATCTCGGTGGAGGAAGCTTGGATATTGCTTCAACCTTCCTTGCATCCACTTCGATCCCACGCTTCGGGATCTTATGCCCGAGAACGATGCCCTCCCACACCATGAAATGGCACTTCTCCCAGTTTAGAACTAGGTTGTTCTCCTCGCACCTTTGAAGGACCAATGACAAATTCTTCAAACAGCTATCAAAGTCCTTCCCATAGACAGAAAAATCGTCCATGAAAATTTCTACGATGTCTTCTAGAAAATCTGAGAACATCGATATCATGCATCGCTGAAAGGTGGCGGGGGCGTTGCAGAGTCCGAAGGGCATCCTTCGGAAGGCATAAGTGTCGTAAAGGCAGGTGAATGTTGTTTTCTCTTGATCGTCGGGCAAGATGGGTACCTGGTAAAAACCTGAAAAGCCATCAAGAAAACAAAAGAAATCGTGATGCGCTAACCTTTCGAGAACTTGGTCAATAATAGGTAGCGGAAAATGATCCTTCTTTGTAGCCTGATTTAGCTTTCGGTAATCTATGCACATCCGCCAGCCGGTGACGGTCCTTACCGCCACCTCATCGCCCTTCTCACCTTTAACCACCGTCATCCCGCCCTTTTTGGGCACTACGTGTATCAGACTTACCCAATTGCTGTCGCTGATTGGGTAAATGATCCCTGCATCCCTAAGCTTTATTACCTCTTTCTTGATAACCTCCTTGAGCATCTGGTTCAGCTTCATCTGGGGTTGAACCAGAGGCTTGGTAGATTCATCCAAGTTGATGCAATGCATGCACACGGCGGAGATAAGGCCTTTAATATCATCCACTGAATATCCTATAGCCCTCATGTGGAGCCTTAACTCCTCAAGGAGTCGGTCCAGCTGGTTGCTTGAAAGATCGACGTTTACGATGACGGGGTTCATGTGCTCTTCATCTAAGAACTCGTACTTCAGGCCTTCGGGCAACACTTTTAATTCTGGCTTTGGCCTGGGTGCCTTCTCCTGAGGCTCCTCCTCGAGAGAGGCATACATCACAGACTCAACCACCTTATCCTCTTCCTGCAAGTCTTCGTCAGAAAGGTTGAGGAGGTTGAGGTGCTTCGTGACCTCAGGATCTTCGAGGTCGGGATCTTGACAGTTTATAGCCCTCAAAACGGGGTCTACTTTCCGGATATCTTCCTCTACTTCCTCGTAGAATTTATTGTAGCTATCTACGAAACATGTTGATTCAGAGAGGGATGGGCTTCTCATGATTTCTTTCAGCTTGAAGTCCATATGGTCATTGCCGACCCTTAAGGTGATCATTCCTTGGAAATATCAATCAGCTCCCTCCCTGTCGCCAAGAAGGGGCGACCAAAGATGATTGGGCAACAGGGATCTTCAGTTGTGTCGATGACGACTATATCGCAAGGGATGAAGGAGTCACCAACCCTGATCGGTACATCTTCGACAATGCCGACGGGTCTCTTAAAGGTGTGGTCTGCCAGTTGAATCTGCATGTTGGTTCCAACCATGTCGGTCAAGCCCACCCTTTGCGTGAAACTTAGGGGCATGAGGCTAATGCTCGCCCCCAGGTCTGCTAGACCCTTGCGCTCGACGTTGTCTCCGATGTCGAACGAGATTGTGAAGGCTCCGGGATCCCTTCTCTTATTTGGCGTGTCGGGCTTCAAGAAGGTGGCAGAGGCGGAAGCTAGATGGACAGTCTCTATCCTCCCTCCCCTTCTCTTCTTTGTAATAAGGTCCTTGAGGAACTTGGCATACATAAGCATCTCTTCCAATGCATCAAGGAAGGGGACTTCAAGATGAAGTTTCCTGATCGAGTCCATGAACCTTTCGTGACGCTTCTTCAGATTAGCCTTTATCAGCTTATGCGGGAACGACACCCTTGGAGCATAAGAATTCCTCCCACCAGGTAGCTCATCGGAAGGCTTCCGTGCAGGCTCTTGAGCTTCTACTTGTCCACTTTCACCCTCCGCTGGAATGATACTCTCCGACCCCGGTTCAGGTTCTGGTTCGGCATTGGTTGTGCGCTCCACCGTCTTTCCAGACCTTAGTACCGCCATTCTGGAAGATTCCGGATATGAGAGTGTCTTTCCCGCAGGGTTCTTTATCAGAGCCACCATCTGGGCCAATCGTTGATTGACCTCCCATTGGCGCATCCACAGACTCGCCATCTGGTGTTGCATGGATTTCTGAGCTCCAGGGTTGGGAAGCACACCCTGCACCAGTCGGTTGATGATAGAGTCTTGTCTTTTTATGAAAGCATACAACTGGCCAACCAGGCTGGGCTGGTGTGATATCTCATCTCGGCCTTGACATTCACCTTCGAACGGAGATTGCTCACAACGAGACATGGCATCAGATCTCGAAGGAATAGGTCACCGTTCTTTAGGGTTCTTGAGATGGCTCGAGAAATCAAGGATAGAAGATAGATTTATTAATTTCATGCAAAGAATAATTGTAAAGAAGAAAAAGAGCGCTATCAAGCTCATTACTAAGTTTGAGGCACAAGAGTGTAGTTAGTGGATTCGGATTTGTCAACAGTACCACTTTTGCCTTGTCCCCGGCAACGGTGCCAAAAAGTTGACCGGCCTAAATCGCGCGTCCTAAAATTGGAGGCAGATTTGAGGTAGTCGAGCTTTTACATTTATAAACCTGAATCCTGCTAGGCCCCCGCAACTTTGTTTACGGGGTCGAAGTAGAAATATGGGGTCGAACACAGGGACAAGGGGGTAGTGTTGAGAACGCGGAATCGACACGCTACACTCCGGCAGGTATTTAAAGAGAGATAAATTCCCAAAAAGGGAAGTAGTAAGATGTCACAAATAAAACAAAGAAAACTATCTCCAAGTGGAGCTACAAGAGAGAATTAAGGTTTTAATCATTTAGCAGTTTTTAGGGGTTTTCATTCAACAGAAACAGAAAGATATTGCTTGAGTTAAAGCGAGGTACGAAAGATAAAACTCCATTAAAACAAGCGGTGGTAGAACCAGTCATGTACCCCTCCTCTCGAAGCGGGTACCTCTACAAGGCATCAGCACCCCTCTCGAGGTCACTGGACTAAATTAGAGTGGAAAGGTCACTAAAGCAACTTCGTTCCAGGCACTCTCATACTCCAGAATCGGACCAAACACTAGAGCCACAACACAACTCTCGAAGTTGTTGCGACGGGAAAACACGATTCGTTAGCTAAGAGAAATGTGATCCAAACATGCAAGCTAGAGTTCGGATATCAAACATAGTAGTCATCTAACATTGTGCACCAAGCATAGAGTAACAAGTAATTAAGCATCTTCTATTTCCATAAACAAATAAAGGGCCTTAATTACAATGCATAAGCAAGGAATTAAATGACAGAAAGTAAAGGTAGGTGTCGCCTCCTTGATGTAGAAGGACGATAAGGTGTTGTAGCTCCCCTGCCCGATATCGGTCAGAGGCCTAGCCCGATACAGAGGTGTCGGGCGGCACGCACCGATTGTCGACCGTATCGCTTAAGGACCCTGGTCGATACGCTCATGTCGGGCGGCACGCTCGACAAGCTAAGCGTATCGGGTTGATATCGTGTCGGGCTAAGAGCTACGCATTGCTGATGTCGGGCACTTGTGTCGCTCATCTACGTCGGCCGATATCGGCCCGCAGTGTCGCCCGGGACGGTCCTAAGTGAACTGTCCCCTCCCTCTCGGGATGAGGAGAAGCTCACCTAGTGTCTCCCGAGACAAGCACTGGGGCACGACACGTATGCTCTCGCAGACTCCTCGGAAGATGGCTCAACTCCCAACTGCTCGAGTTCTAAAAATTGAACTGACCAAGCTGTCTTTTCAGCTCCCTGTAACTGCTATTTATAGTCAGCTGGTTGGGGATAAGACTTGGTGCTCGAAGCGCCACATGCCCCCCTTATGCGCCAGTCGTTGGACGGGCCGATACAGAGGTGTCGCTCGACGTAGTTGGTGTCGGCTATCGGTCGGGACGGGCGGCGCACCTGTCGGTGGGTGGCTGTGTCGCCTGACAAGCTGGGTTGTCGGGGCGAGCCGGGCTCCCTGTCAGGTAGAAGGTGTGTCGTCCGTCAGCTTCTTCTCGCGTGGCACCTCTTCGTCGAGCGTCTTTGTGTCGCCCAACCCCTGTCGGGCAGGGGTTGTATCGGGTGTTAGGGAGGCCGAGACAGGCTTGGACTTATTCATGGGCCGGAGCGGCCTTATTGCCCAAAAATGAGGAAAACTCTACAAAAGATAGGAAAATTAGATTAAGAGCATTACTTGGCCAATGATTGTGAAAGTTCTTATAAAAGAGAGGAAAATAGCAGAAAAGGGCAGTTTTGATAACAGAAAAACAGCCTAAAATATCACAAAATTTAGTGTTATCAAGAACCAAGAAGTAAAATTGCCTGCAACTCATCATCAAGTGATAAACCCATCGTAGCTAGATGATTCACCATACTCTTAAAATCATTCATGTGTACTGATATATTGTTGTCTTCCTTGAACTTCATATTGTCGAGCTTCTTAATCAGAACTTCTTTGTTTTCTGTAGTCTTCCTCTCATACAACAACTCGAATTTCTTCCACAGAGATTGCACACTAGTCTTATTAGCAATGTGGTCGAAGACAGACTCATCAACCCAGCTACAGATGAGGCCCATACACTTTTTGTTCATCTTTGTGCAGTCCTCCTATTTTGTGTATATTGGCTTGCTCGCATCTTCTTGAACCGGTTCATAAAGATCATTAAAGTAAAAAAGATCCTCCATCTTTATCTTCCACATCTGCCAGTTTGATGTCTTCAACTTCACCAAATTATTGGCGCCATCCATCTAGTTCATGTAGTCAACCTATGCTCTGACACCACTTGGAAGGCATTGTTAGCGGGTTAAGATGTGCATATCCGACACACACTATAGAATAGGAAGCACCTGCACATATGGACTAGGCATGCAAAATAATATAGCAAGCAAACAACCACAAGAGCATTGAGATTTTTGTAGAAATCTCCCACAATGGGTGAGGAAAAAACCACAGGGTCAAAGCCCGACGGAGAAATTCATTAATCAACATATTACAATGTTCATCCCAAGTTTAGACCCAAAATGTGAGGAATATAGAGAAGAAAGTAGATATACAGATTCACCAACTCGGTACGTCACTACACCAAAAGGCCTCCTAAAAAAACCCATACAGAGAATACTAGGGTGAAACAAGAATAAGGGATGATGGTGGAGAAGTCAGTAGCAAAGATCAGACAGGAGAATTAGAGCAACATAGTCCTCCTTCCTTTTCTTCTTCCCCATTATTTCTTCTTCTTGATCTGCTATTCTTTCAGTCACATATCTATACTATATAGTAAAGTGCATGGAGGGGTTCCAAATACAAATTTTACCATCATTTTCTCAAATTACAAACCAGTCCTTTGTTCATAATAAAAAATAATCATTTGAAGGGTTCTTCGTAGTAGGGGTTCTATGCAATTTTTGCATGCTTTTATTATGAGATGATTCGAGTGGAATCATCTCTTCACACTCCCCACCACCGCCCTATCGACCTACTACAGTTCATGCAGAGAAAGTTGGAGGTGGAGAAAGATCACATATGGAAGAATTACTTTCGCGGATTGCTAGCAATGCCAGGAACCTTTGTTATCAATTCGAATGTTTGAAGATTTCCTCTCTTGCTTCAAAGTCTGCCATGGAGCGGTCATTTTGACATGTCTCCAGAACTTACTCTATTGATTGATGAACACTCTTCCATCTTTGTAGTTATCCTTGGTAGCTTGCCAGCCGAAGTCATCGCTTTCGTCCCGACATAGTCGCGGCCTCCTTCAATCCTCTTTAAATCTCCATCCTCTTTTGACCCAGGCCACGGTCATGAGGCTCCTACGATGTATGTATCGTATGAATGATATGTCTCTTGTTGTAGAAAGATTCACAACTTACTTTCTCTATTTATTATGCAACTTGAGATCTCGCTTCATTTATGTGGGTATTATAGATGGTGATTAAGCAACCAATGCCCCAAAGGCTCATTAATTAGTCATGTGACACAATCAAATGCTTCAGGAAATATGAATTTTATTTTTGACCTGGATGTCCATATAGATGTGGTAGGTGGTTGGGGAGACAAAGGCAATACTCAAGCTCTTGTTTTACTTAAATACAACCAGTCATGCTTTCTCTAACCTTTTTCAACAGTTGCAAATTAGTTGGTTTGTTACCCATTCATTTTATAGTAGTCACATGTTTTTTCTATGATTGATAATATTCTTTTCAAATATGAATTTTGTTTTAACCTAGTTGTCTTTCCATATTGTTGTGGTATATCGACAAAATAAAAGTAATAATATGAAAAGTACTGGAGATATGAAAAGCTACTAATAATTGACTCTATATTTCTATTACAATAGAGGTTGCGGGATACGAGAAAGGATGCATCAATAAGATAGTTATTGATGTAAGAAGGACCACAATCGTTTACTTCAGGTATTGTCAGTTGTATATAAATTAAAAATCTAGAATTGAAGAAACGTGTGTACTTTTGATCTTTTATTTTGGGCTATAAACAAACTATAACGCTCGAGCCCACTGCCCAAGGCTCTAGTAGAGTTTTGGGAATGACAATTGTCCCCACAGACCACCACTAACCTTAATTACGCACTTTTTCCTCACTCACGTGCATGCCATGATCAACTTCTCGACAGGTCAC
The DNA here is from genome assembly GCA_963693085.1 of Alisma plantago-aquatica. Classification (NCBI taxonomy): domain Eukaryota; kingdom Viridiplantae; phylum Streptophyta; class Magnoliopsida; order Alismatales; family Alismataceae; genus Alisma; species Alisma plantago-aquatica. Next base: position 1,475,088,591 of record OY856411.1, read on the forward strand.
TCATCCCAGTACTAATCCAAGCTGAGCACGCTTAACTATAGAGTTCTTAAGTGATGGGTTCCTAGAAAAGGAGGTGCACCTTGGTGATATGGGTAGTCCAATCATTCCTTATAAGATCATGCTATCTGAGGCGTCAAATCATGGGACGTTACAATCTCCCCCACTTAGACTCTTGACATCCTCATCAAGGCTCAACTATATAGCCTCATAATCTGACCCCATTTCAGTGCAAACCCACAATGGCCCATAGACACCAAGCTCCTGATCACGGAATACCAGTGCAAGGGTGGCTACGTCAACCATAAACAGCATTTTCCTACATGCCTAGAACGCACGGCTCAAGATTGGCATGCCACATTCCCATGCGGGGCCCACTTACTGGAGGGGTTATGGCTCTAATACTAAATGTAACGACCCTGCCTTCCAGTGACCCCCAATTAAGGGAGACCAGGAGGTAATAGTTGTTATCCCAATTTTCTGGATGAAAGGTTCGACAAATAATCAATAATAATTATCAAATTCTACTAGACTATACTGAAAGATTGTGATAAAATAAAATTTTGCATACCTTTTGAAAACTTGGATTTCTAAACTTCTATCCACGTATGAATTCTATTCTAACTAATCCTCCTTGCACTTTAATTCATGTATTCACAATATGCCAATTTACTATTTGTCCTTTTCGGTTTGTACCTAAAACACCGACAAATGAAATGTCGGTCACCATAAAGCTGGTATGTAGGGGAAACAATAATCTTGCAATTAATAAAAACATATTGTTGTCAATTACAGTTTAACAAGCAACTTTACGTTTTAAATATAACTGAATGATCCATACACACCCTATCATGTGCGTTGTCCCTACAGTCGACCTAGATGCTACCCTCCTTATGGTAGATCCCCATTAAACCCCTCGTGATCATACCTGATAGGTGAATCATTTTCTAGGGTTGTGTCACATGGCACTACCCATAGGTAGCCCACTCCTTAACTCATGGTGTGCTAAAGAGTCTCATGGCACTACACGTGGGTAGCCCAATTTCTAACTCATGATAACCTAGACCTTGCTCTAAGTTACCCTTTTTAGCATTTGCAAAGCCACAGAGGAGGACCCAGATCTAAGCTAGTTATATATACATATTTATAGTGATAATCATAGTCACTTTATAGTTGCATGAAATAAAAGTCATCCAAGCAGTTATTTTGAGGCAACCGATAAAACATTCGAGAATCACCGTGAAACTAAAGTGATTATTCATAAGCGTAACCACATACCTGTAACTGTAGTTTTAGAGACAGAATCAACTATGTAGAGAAAACCCAATTAGGCAAGAAAATATGCACAAAAAACTTGAAATAAACATATGATGCGATGATTTTGAGTCGCATTTATAGACCTATTTCATATGTGTTTTGTGCTCTAATTACTCATTTTTATTGATAATATTGCATAATTCACTTAGTTTGGTCTTTTCCATCATATTATATCAAATCCCCTTTTGTTTTACTATTGTGAGCATCATTTATCATCTTATTATGAATTGTGTGGATTTACTTGGTCTTGTTGTGAAATTTCAGGAAAAACAAGTATCTGCTTCCGTCGATACCATCGACCAAGCCACAGGTTGTCAGCCGAGAAGAGCAATACAGAGTCGATACCATCGACACCTAAGTCGATGGCATCGAGATCACTTCAGGTTGCTGGCGAGCATGTAGTCGATACCATCGACGAAAGTCGATGCCATCGACACAAGGAGAGCTACAACGTCACTGGAAGACAGAACCGACGCTACAGGAGTCGATACCATCGACGCCCAAGTCGATGGTATCGAGATCACCACAGGCGCTCAGAATAAAAGAAAGGAAAGCTGCCGCTAATCCGCTGCATCGATACCATCGACCTGCGTCGATGGTATCGACGCCGGCAGATATGCGTTGGATCTGTTTTGATCTCGATCGGACGGCTGTTGTTATTTTACGACCTAATTAGGGACTTATACCTAATGACAGCCGCCCACACGAAGAGGGTATCTGATATCGCATTGCACGAGTGCCGAGAAAGGAGATAAAGGAGAACGGAGGCCAGAAGCTCATCCCGGGTGATTCGGACGCTGCCGAAGACGATTTCCACCACCGACAGGCGGGGAAGCTCGTGTTCTACGCCAAGGATCCACCGGTTCTTCTCCGTTTAGGGGTTTTCCCATTTATTTCCCGTTTTTCTTATGAATTCCCCAATTTCTACCATGTATTCGTGTGAGATGAACATGAGAGACTAAAACCCTCAATCTTTAGGACCGGGAGTAGCCCGGGAATGCATTGTATGACATTTTTATATCAATAATTCATATTTTTCTCTCAAATCCGTGGTATAGATTCGTTTTCTCCATTTCTATTGTTATGCTTGATCACCATAATAATAACTTAATACCATTAATCACTTCGACAGAAGGATTAACGGTTGAAAAGAGACGAATTCTACATTAATCAATAAAACCCTTGACAAAGGAGTTGTAAAATTAATGGTGGGAACTGAGAGACCGTTTTTAATGCGCTTAGTTTAGGGGAATGATTACTACGACGGTGGAATCAACCTAAACCTAAGTAGTGAATTACACCACGACAGTGGGTAATTCTCATTTCAGGCCACTACCCGGATAGAAAGAGAAGTGTGAGGAATTATATGAAACCTAATACAATGTTGACCCGCGGTAAAACCGCCATCCTAAAGATATCCTTTTGAATTGATTAAATTAACCTTTAATCGATTGTTTTCTTTGTTTGATTTTTATTTTCTTTTTAATTTGAACAACAAAACCCTACTTTGTTAATCGGTCTAGCTGATTGCGATTAGTTAGTAAAAGTCCCCAATAATTCACGTATCCCTAAGTTCGACTCGGGCCTCACAAGGCCTATATTACTCGACGCGTATACTTGCGTTTAAGCGCGTAGTAAAATACACGTCAAGTTTTTGGCGCCGTTGCCGGGGATACGGCGAATTATTGGCACTTTGAGTGCTAAGAGTGGCCACTCTAGGCCACATTTTTTTTTATTTTAAAACAATTTTAAAAATTCCTATATTTCTCTATAATTGTGTTTACTCGTTCAAAGCATTGTACTGAACCCCGATTTTCATATTTCAGGTACTTTGCATGGTGCATACGCGTAGTACCGACTACATGAATCGCACACCTGAGGTTCCATCTGCAGGACCAGAGGACGAGGACTACTACGAGGAGGAACACCAAAGTGATATAAATTCTGAATCTGAGCAAGAATAAGAAGAAGACATGGCTGAAGCACAGACAATATGGGAGAAGATCAAGGCGTCTTCTTCCTCGGCATCAAAGGGTCCTATAAAGAAACAGGGGCTAAACATTCCAACCTACAAGATCGATCCAGCATTGATTAACCTGGTTAAATCAAACGCATTTCACGGATTAAAAAATGAAGATCCAGTGGCCCACATCAGCCAGTTCATGGAGAACTGTGATATGGTGAAGATAGATCGATTTCCACAGGATGTGCTCTACCTCAAGTTATTCCTGAGTTCCTTGGCTGGAGTGGCAAGAGAGTGGCTTCATAACCTCGACGATGAGTTTGTTGAATCATGGGATCACATGGTGGAGGTTTTCTTTGAGAGGTTCTTCCCTCCTGAGAAGACCAATGATATGATCCGGAAGATCCACAATTTCACCCAACAGGTGGGTGAAACTTATTCTGAGACTTGGGAGCGATTCCAAGTCATGTTGAGGAGATGTCCACACCATGGACTGGACAAGGAAACCCAAGTGAAGATCTTCTACTTTGCTCTCTCCGAGCATGATAGAAGCAATTTGGACTCGGGTGGCTCCGGATTTTTCTTAAATAACACTGATACAAGATGCTGGGAAATACTGAAGAATATGGCACGAAAGCAATCTTGGGGAGAAAGAGAAAGAGGCCCAGTTGAGCAAGCAAGAGTTGCCAGTGAGTCAAAGGCAATGAGAGAGCTGAACGAGAAGATGGATCTTCTCGCAAAAAGGTTGTTGCAGAAGGAAGACAATGAGTCTGAGGATGAGGCTCAGGTCAAGTATATGAGGCAACAGCAAGGGTACAGGAATAACGATTATTCATGGCGGAAAGACAAGAAATTTTCATGGAAGGATCCAAATAACTTTCTACAGGATTCGGACGCCAAGCCTACACCGGTCACGGAGGATAAGAGCACAGAGTTGCTCAATCAAGTCATAAAGCAAAATCAAGAGTTGATGAACACTTTTGGGCAGCAAATAAAGCAACAGGGTGAATTTATGAACCAGTTTGGGCAGACTTTGCAGAGCCACGGGGCTCAAATGAGAACTATAGAGACTCCCATGGCGCAGATGGCAGCCGAGATTGCAAGCTTGAAGAAGCCGGCACATCCGGGTTTTCTGGGAACACCAATGTTCCCGGGGGAAACCAACAGGCCAAGGCCATCTTATTGAGGAGCGGTAAGAAAGTGATAAATCCAAGGGCGGATGACACAAGCACACCGCAGGACACAGTTGAAGAAGCAACAGTCAAAGAGCAGCCCGCACCTGTCATAGAGCAAACTGAGGACATAGCTGAAGATGGTAAGGAAGAACAAGCCACTGAAGAGGAACCACAGAAATTAACTCCCTATGTGCCACCTCACCAAAGGGCACATACCGTTCCGGTCCCCTATCCCAATAGTGCAAAAGCAAGAAAGGTGGATGCACAGTTTAAGAAATTTCTGGACAGCTTTAGGAAGTTATCAGTGAATATTCCTTTGCTAGAGGCGATTGAACAAATCCCGTCTTATGGGAAGTTTCTCAAAGATGTAATCACCAAGAAGAGGAAGATACCCGACACTGAGGTCGTGGTATTGAAGGAGCAAGTGAGTGCTTTTATTATGGGCACTTTGCCGCCAAAGAGACAGGATCCCGGTTGTTTCAATATTTCTTGCTTTATCGGGAAGTTCAAATTTGGCGAGGCACTTTGTGATTCCGGGGCAAGCATCAATCTGATGCCCCTTTCTACATTCAAGAAACTTGGATTGAAAGAGTCAAGGCCAAGCAACATGACCATCCAATTGGCCGATAATTCTGTGGTGAAACTGTATGGAATCTGTGAGGATGTTTTGGTAAAGGTAGACCGCTTTGTTTTTCCGGCTGATTTCTTCGTTATGGAAATGCAGGACGAGCACGGCAATGAGTTACTACTTGGTCGCCCATTCCAAGCTACAGCTGATATGATCTTGGAGATGGGGAGAGGTCGCTTGACCTTGGGCATTGCGGATGATCGCTTTGAAATGGTCATGCCCAATGGCAATGCATCTAATAAAGCAAAAGCACAGTGCAACATGGTTAAGCATGTGGAACAAAATATCTCACTTTGTCTTGGGAAGCCATTTTTGGATATGGCTCATGTTATGAGCAGGATAGATAATGGGACCCTAGCAGTGGACCTTATGGAGCAAACTAAAGTTGTCTCTTTATGCAAGGTTGTTGGATTTCCAAATGATGAGAATGAGGACATTCCACCTTCATGGGAGGATGATGTGATTATTACTTCTATCTTTGATGCATATCCGGAATTGCCTTTGGAGGCGTGTTTGCTAAATGTCACTTATGATTGGATGTGTAGTACTTCACTCAAGGAGTGCGCCAAGATGCTTCAAATGCTTCCATGTTTCTACACGAGGCACTATGAATATTTGGGTACACTTCCCCCACCGCTACAATCATCTCTTATTTGCCCACCTGATCTGGAGTTGAAGCCATTGCCCCCGCATCTGAAGTACGTCTTTCTAGCTGAGGAGGACAAGTTACCAGTGATTGTTTCTGCATACTTGAGTGCGGATGAGGAGGAGCAACTACTGATAGTGCTCAAGAACCACCGTGGAGCTTTTGGGTGGTCTGTGGCGGACATCAAGGGGATCTCCCCTACACTTTGTCAACACAAGATACGGCTCGAGGAGGGAGCCAAGCCAGTCATACAGCCTCAAAGACGTCTAAATCCAAGCATGATGGAGGTTGTAAAGAAGGAAGTCATAAAGCTTCTTGCTACAGGGATCATTTATGCCATATCCGATTCGACGTGGGTGAGTCCCACACAGGTAGTCCCTAAAAATGGGGGAATCACTATCACTACAAATCTTCTGAATGAACCTGTCACCACCCGATTGGTAACCGGGTGGCGTGTTTGCATTGACTACCGCTGATTGAATGCCGCAACGCTTAAAGATCATTTTCCATTGCCATTTATCGATCAGATTTTGGAACGCCTAGTTGGTCGGTCGCATTTTTGTTTTCTAGATGGCTATTCGGGGTACAACCAGATTTCTATTGATCCTTTGGATCAAGAGAAGTCTACGTTCACATGTCCCTATGGGACTTTTGCCTACCGACGTATGCCGTTTGGTTTATGCAATGCGCCGGTGACTTTTCAACGCTGCATGCTCGCCATATTCTCTGACATGGTAGAGCGGTGTCTTGAAGTTTTCATGGACGACTTCTCGGTGTATGGAGCGTCTTTTGATGAATGCCTTTATAACTTAGATAAGGTGTTGCAGCGGTGCGAGGACACACACTTGGTCCTTAATTGGGAGAAATGTCACATGATGGTGACGGAAGGAATTGTGCTAGGACACAAGGTGTCTAGCAAGGTCTTTAGGTAGACCTCGTAAAAATTGAGGTGATTTCTAAGCTACCCCCACCAAATTCTGTAAAAGGGGTGAGAAGCTTTTTAGGACACGCCGGGTTTTATCGGCGATTTATCAAGGATTTTTCAAAAATCGCAAAGCCATTATCGGAATTGTTGGAAAAAGACGCAGTTTTTGATTTCAATGAGAAATGTCTTCACACATTCGAGGTTTTGAAGGAAAAGTTGATTTCAGCTCCGGTTGTTCAAACGCCGGATTGGACAAAGCCATTCGAGTTGATGTGTGATGCGTCCGATTATGCTGTGGGAGCTGTTTTGGGGCAAAGGGTAGATAACAAGCCTGCTGTGATTTTCTACGCCTCAAAAATGCTTAATGATGCTCAATTGAACTACACAACCACGGAAAAGGAGTTACTGGCCGTCGTGTTCGCCTTTGAAAAATTTTGGCAGTACTTAGTGGGTTCTAAGGTGGTTGTGTGGACTGATCACGCTGCAATAAATTATTTGATGGAGAAGAAGGATGCAAAGCCTAGACTAATTAGGTGGATTTTGCTCCTAAAAGAATTCGATATTGAAATCAAGGACAAGTCGGGAATTGAAAATGTGGTGGCTGACCACTTGTCTAGGTTAGAGAGGGTTGATGAAAAGGTTTGCACATACCCATTGCCGAGACCTTTCCCGATGAACAACTTTTAAAAATTGATTCTAATGAACCATGGTTTGCGGAAATTGTGAATTATTTGGCTTGCGCGATCATCCCGGAGGATTGGTCTTATCAAGAGAAAAAGAAATTCTTTCATTCATTGAGATATTATTTTTGGGATGACCCGATTCTCTTGAAGTAGTGCAGGGATGGTATTTTTCACAGGTGCGTGCCGGAGGTGGAGTACGAGAGTGTTCTCCACCACTGTCATGCGTCGCCTACGGGAGGACATCATGCTAGCTCACGGACAGCTGCCAAGGTGTTGGAGAGCGGCCTTTATTGGCCCACTTTGTTCTGGGATGCCTATGATTTTGTTAGGCAATGTGACCCGTGCCAGCACGCAGGTAACATCTCAAGGAGACAAGAAATGCCCCTGAATGTATTTCAAGAAGTTGAGGTATTTGATTTATGGGGCATTGACTTCATGGGACCCTTTGTGTCCTCAAATTCAAATATGTATATCTTACTTGCTGTTGATTATGTGTCGAAGTGGGTGGAGGCAATCCCCACAAGGACTAATGATTCGAATGTAGTGTGCATGTTTGTCAAAGAGAACATTTTTTGTAGGTTCGGGATTCCCCGAATGATCATAAGTGACGGAGGCACACATTTTCGAAATCAGAAATTCGCGACACTTTTGAAGAAGTATGGGGTCAAGCACAACATTGGCACCCCATATCATCCACAGACGCAAGGACAAGTGGAGGTATCAAATAGGGAAATCCAGAAGATTTTAGAAAGGACTGTAGCATCCACGAGGAAAAATTGGAGTGCATTGCTATCGGACGCACTTTGGGCGTATAGAACGGCGTACAAAACACCTATAGGCACCACGCCTTTTAGGTTGGCGTACGGCCGGGCTTGCCATCTTCCGGTGGAGCTGGAGCACAAGGCCCATTGGGCGCTACGAAGGCTGAACTTGCGCTATGATGAGGCCGGGAGAAAAAGGATGTTTGAATTGAATGAATTGGATGAGCTACGCATGACGGCATATGAGAATGCCCGCATCTACAAAGAGCGCACAAAGCTGATCCACGATCGCCATATTGAGATGCGCACGTTCAAGAAGGGAGACAGCGTTCTATTGTTCAACTCCCATCTCAAACTGCATCACGGGAAGCTGAAATCCCGGTGGAGTGGACCCTTCATTGTGGAGGAGGTGAAACCGCACGGAGCGATTCTTGTGCGTGATGGAGATGCCACGTTCTTGGTGAACGGGCAATGTTTGAAGTTGTATTTTGGTGAGAACTACAAGAGGAAAGTGAATGAGGTTAAACTCATTTCACTTGTGCACGAATGAGATAAAGGGAAGACGTCTAGCCTAAGACGCTAAACAAGGGCGCTTGTTGGGAGGCAACCCAACCATTGGTACATTAGGATAGTGTAATTCGAGTCATCGATTGCTTTTATTTTGTTTAGATTTTAGTTTAAAAAAGATACCTTGATCCGTTTGTTAAATGTGCAGGAATAGGCAGGGTCGATATCATCGACACACTCGTCGATGGTATCGACATGGGTTCAGATTGACACCAGCAAAAATCGCACTGCGTCGATACTATCGACACCCCCGTCGATGGTATCGACATGGTCACAGACAGGTCGCAACAAAAGTGTCGATGGTAACGACACCCCAGTCGATACCATCGAGATCTCTGGAGAATTTCAGACGAATTTTGCTCAGTCAACTCGATACCATCAACGGCCTCGTCAATGGTATCGACATCATCACTGGTTGAATGCAACAAAACGGCGGTGTCGCAATAAAAGCAAGTCGATACCATCGACACTCGTCGATGGTATCGACGGACATGTCACCGATCTGCACATAGACATCGACGACGCTCGCAAGATCCATGTCAGCGATCCGGGTGCTGCGTCGATACCATCGACTTCCGTCGATGGTATCGACTCGTCAGCAATCCGGGTTTCTCGATCCAGCAAACGTCAGCCGTCGATACTCGCGAGGGAGGCGGATACCCGCGAGATGTGTCGATACCATCGACCCGTGTCGATGGTATCGACGGGTCAACAGGGGCACCGATCAAGCCTATTTAAGGGGACTTGCAACGTCATTTGACGTCACACCTTCAAAGCAAGTATCCTCCTTTGCGCCGAGCACTCCCCCAAGCCCTCCAAGACTGAAGAGAAGCGTCATCGAGCGGAGATCTTCATCGAGCGGAGAATTTCTTCTCCATCTTCACCGAGCTCTTTTCTTCTAATCCCATCTTCTCGCAACCATGGTGCACGGCGCCGGAGCGTCGTCCTCAAGCGCACACCCTATGGAGATCGAGGAGTTCGTTCCTCCCCCAACCGCTTCCATCCCTCGTCCACGCCTAATTCATGCCAACATGGATGTGAGGAAGGTCTACGAGGAGATAATGAAGCGAAAGTTTGAGCCAACCCGGTATGTGGACCGGGGCATGATCCAGGAGTTGGGGTTCGAGGCCAACTTGGCCTACGTGTTGGCCAGGCAAGCCCGGCACACCGGTCGCCTTTACGAACAGATCGAATGTCATGCGGATGGGCAGCCGTTTTTTGGCGAATGGGCCACATACAAGGAACTGGTGGATGAGTTCATGGCGTCTCTTGACATCTGCATCGTACCAAATGGCGTGGTACCATCGGACCAGGCATGGATCAAGGGAAGGGTGTCCTTCCGACTCTTCAACAACAATTACAACATCACGTTGAAGCAGTTCAACGACATCTTCAACTGGAACCACGGCCGCAACGATCACCGACGCCCCGACGCCCGCACCGACTACGACAAAATCTTTGCCGAGCTAGTGACAGTGCCGGCAGGGAAGACTGTGAGCTACCATAATGCAGCGGTAGCGGATTTTGAGCACCCGTTCGTCCGGGTTCTGCATAGGATGTTGAGCTTGACTTTCTTCGCTCGAAGCGATCTTGCTTTGAGCAAGTTTCAGGAGAGTGACCTGTTCTTTCTCTACGCACTCCTGAAACGTCAAGAGTGCAACTGGGGGGGCGTTCTGGCTACAGCGCGTCTTGGCGGTGAAGAGGGGTACAAGGAAGGCTCCAATCCACTTTGGTGGGCTTGTCACCAAGTTGGCGTCTTACTTGGGGCTGAACCTTCAGTCCATGACTCCGATCTCTACAAGGAGCAAGGTGAACGTGCAACACTTGCACCATTCAAACCTCATCCTTTTCCGGGATGGGTTGGCGTACGCACATTGCCACGTCAACCAAGCTTATCAGGAGCGCTCACTGCCGGACGACGTCTTCAACATCCAAGGAGCGCAGCATTTCAGGTGGCCAATCATAGCCATCGAGTCCTCCGAGGAAGAAGGCGGAGGTGACGAGGAAGAAGGCGAGGCTGCAGAGGAAGAGGAGGCTTTCACACCTCTTCGAGCACGTGTGGCACCACAGAAGCGTCCTAGGATGCATCCGGGTGCATCTTCATCATCTCTGCCCCCACCACCATCACCACAGCACGAGCAGCCAGCCGATGATCCCTATTCCATGCAGGGGATGTACACCATGCTGCAGGACATCCAGCAGACTCAGCAGCAGCACATGGGTATGTATACCGGCATTCATGAGACTACGAGCTGGGTACTTGACAACCAACGGGCTATGTTCGAGAACGAGCGGCTCATCCTCGCCAACCAAGAGCAAATGCACACCCGGTTGCAGCGGATAGAGACGCAACAGGAGCCTTTCTTCAACCATTACTGGAGTCAAGACTACTTTGGAGGCTATCCACAGCCTCCGCCGAGGACCCAATATGATCCAAGCTTCCAGGGGGAGTACCCGTCTTGGGATCCTACGGCACCGCAATACCCACCACCGCCTCCGCAGGATTGATCAGGGTATCACTGTTCCACCCTTAAGTTGGTTTTTGACTATGAGGCCATAGTCGAATTCAAGCTTAGGGGGGTGGCTGGAACAGCTCTATCTTTTATCTTTTCTTTAGTTGTTTTTAGTTTTTGCTTTGGTATTTGTTTCTGCAATTTTAGTTTGTTTAGGATCCACATCTATCTAGTGTAATCGTGGATGTCTTAAAAATTGTCATCTCGCTGTTTTCATGGGAAATTTAAGGGAATTTAAAAATTTATGTGTCTTTTGGATAGCTTAACTTGGTTGTCCTTGGGGAACTTGTCCTATAAAAATGATTGATTATGTCAACTTTGAAGCAATATGTCACACCCACACCCCCATTGACTCATGAAAAGTGGATAGTAACGGTTGTTTGATCCTAACCTAATCAAATGGTAATGAGACCTTAATTGGATATAAGAGAAAGAACCCTTTGAACTACTACACATGTCAGTAAGGAGGGACACATAATATTCTTCTAAGGTTCAGTCACTTAATCTTGTGATCATTCCACCTCATTTTTCCATAATCCACCCAAGAATTGGAAGTAAAGTACAGTTTTAACTTCTTTTGCGTGCATAGCATGTAGATAGGATTTGCATTGTTTATTTTCATACTTTTGCATAAAACAAAAAAAAATGTATAGTGATTCATGCACATTACCTTTAGGTGCATGTCATGTAGTTGCACTCATAACTTTCATGATTTTCACGCATAAGTACACCATGTACCTCAGGTTGTCTTAAAAAGTGATCTAAATTGTTCCATACCCTCAAAATAGTACAAAGATTTCCAATTATGAAGAAAATGGCCTTATGCATGTATCTCTAAGCAATTATGGAGATGTGGGCTAAAAGAAAGAAAAAATTCTGAAAATCTGAAAAAAAAAATTGAAAAGAAAGAAAAAAAAAAGAGAGAAGTTGGAAGGAAATGGAATAAGAGGGAGAAAGGAACATGATATCACTTGCATAACAAGAAAATTGAGTACATGATGTGGCTTAATTAGATTTCTATCTCTTTTTGAGGTGGAAGGTTAGTGCATGCATCATTCCACCTAATTTTAAGCATTAGGGCATTTTCAATGTGCATTTGCATCATTTAGGACATTTTGTTATGTGCATTTTGAAACTGTGTAATACTTCCAAATTCTTCCATGAACCACCCATTCCATCCACCCGTTGCTCGGATTGGTAGGCCACTGTGATTTTCTCCTCACTCATGTTTATCAGGAGAACTGCTTCCATTTAGATGGTAGTTAGGGCGAGCAACGTAGTGTAGGCGATCACAAGATGCACCAATGCTGAATCGGCGAACCTTATTATGTTAACTGCCTTATGTGATAGTGTTCATCGGTTTGAAGGATAATTTTTCTTATTGATGATTATTGTCACCTGTAGGGTAATTACTGTTCTGTGATTAGGAAAGGCCGGTTTGAGAACATTCAGTGGGAGTCATGTGTGATGTAGGGTGATGTGTTGATTTTTAGTTGACATCTGCAATCCTATTCTAAGGATTAGTTGCTCGAGGGAAAGCAATGTTTAAGCTTAGGGGAGTTTGATGTGATGATTTTGAGTCGCATTTATAGACCTATTTCATATGTGTTTTGTGCTCTAATTACTCATTTTTATGGATAATATTGCATAATTCACTTAATTTGGTCTTTGCCATCATATTATATCAAATCCCCTTTTGTTTTACTATTGTGAGCATCATTTTTCATCTTATTATAAATTGTGTGGATTTACTTGGTCTTGTTGTGAAATTTCAGGAAAAACAAGTATCTGCTTCCGTCGATACCATCGACGGAAGTCGATACCATCGACCAAGCCACAGGTTGTCAGCCGAGAAGAGCAATACAGAGTCGATACCATCGACACCTAAGTCGATGGCATCGAGATCACTTCAGGTTGCTGGCGAGGATGCAGTCGATACCATCGACGAAAGTCGATGCCATCGACACAAGGAAAGCTACAGCGTCGCTAGAAGATAGAACCGACGCTACAGGAGACGATACCATCGACGCCCAAGTCGATGGTATCGAGATCACCACAGGCGCTCAGAATAAAAGAAAGGAAAGCTGCCGCGAATCCGCTGCGTCGATACCATCGACCCGCGTCGATGGTATCGACGCCGGCAGATATGCATTGGATCTGTTTTGATCTCGATCGGATGGATGTTGTTATTTGACGACCTAATTAGGGACTTATACCTAATGACGGCCGCCCACACGAAGAGGGTATCTGATATCGCATTGCACGAGTGCCGAGAACGGAGAGAAAGGAGAACGGAGGCCAGAAGCTCATCTCGGGTGATTCGGACGCTGCCGAAGACGATTTCCACCACCGACAGGCGGGGAAGCTCGTGTTCTATGCCAAGGATCCACCGGTTCTTCTCCGTTTAGGGGTTTTCCCATTTATTTCCCGTTTTTCTTATGAATTCCCCAATTTCTACCATGTATTCGTGTGAGATGAACATGAGAGGCTAAAACCCTCAATCTTTAGGACCGGGAGTAGCCCGGGAATGCATTGTATGACATTTTTATATCAATAATTTATATTTTTCTCTCAAATCCGTGGTATAGATTTGTTTTCTCCATTTCTATTGTTATGCTTGATCACCATAATAATAACTTAATACCCTTAATCACTTCGACAGAAGGATTAACGGTTGAAAAGAGACGAATTCTACATTAATCAATAAAACCCTTGACAAAAGAGTTGTAAAATTAATGGTGGGAACTGAGAGACCATTTTTAATGCGCTTAGTTTAGGGGAATGATTACTACGACGGTGGAATCAACCTAAACCTAAGTAGTGAATTACACCACGACAGTGGGTAATTCTCATTTCAGGCCACTACCCGGATAGAAAGAGAAGTGTGAGGAATTATATGAAACCTAATACAATGTTGACCCGCGGTGAAACTGCCATCCTAAAGATATCCTTTTGAATTGATTAAATTAACCTTTAATCGATTGTTTTCTTTGTTTGATTTTTATTTTCTTTTTAATTTGAACAACAAAACCCTACTTTGTTAATCGGTCTAGCTGATTGCGATTAGTTAGTAAAAGTCCCCAATAATTCACGTATCCCTGAGTTCGACTCGGGCCTCACAAGGCCTATATTACTCGACGCGTATACTTGCGTTTAAGCACATAGTAAAATACACGTCAAGTTTGGTATCGACGCAGCGGATTAGCGGCAGCTTTCCTTTCTTTTATTCTGAGCGCCTGTGGTGATCTTGATACCATCGACCTGGGCGTCGATGGTATCGACTCCTGTAGCGTCGGTTCTGTCTTCTAGCGACGTTGTAGCTCTCCTTGTGTCGATGGAATCGACTTTCGTTGATGGTATCGACTGCATCCTCGCCAGCAACCTGAAGTGATCTCGATGCCATCGACTTAGGTGTCGATGGTATCGACTTTGTATTGCTCTTCTCGGCTGACAACCTGTGGCTTGGTCGATGGTATCGACTTCCGTTGATGGTATCGACGGAAGCAGATACTTGTTTTTCCTGAAATTTCACAACAAGACCAAGTGAATCCACACAATTTATAATAAGATGATAAATGATGCTCACAATAGTAAAACAAAAGAGGATTTGATATAATATGATGGCAACGACCAAATTAAGTGAATTATGCAATATTATCCATAAAAATGAGTAATTAGATCACAAAACACATATGGAATAGGTCTATAAATGCAACTCAAAATCATCGCATCAACATACAATCTTCTTTTTATCAAAATTTATCCAATTTCATCTTATTCCTTAGGATTTCTATTCCAATTTTAGGGTTTCCTTTGAAATTAGGGTTTTGCCTCTACTTTTAGTATTATGAATTGTAATTCAACAAAACTACATAAAACCTTTAAATTTCTCATTTTAATACTCCTAACAGACTTAGGATCATTATTTAGTAACTTATTTCCTTAATCTGAAATAAACATGGTTTTTCTCCTTTTTTTACCCTCAATTAGGGTTTCTATATGTATTATCCTTCATTTATAGATTAAAACCCTAAATTAGCTAACTTTGCATTCAAAACAGATGAAAACTCTATTTTAATATTCAATAGGTTAATAGTCATCAAATTAACCTATTAAACCACAAGATTCATCCTTTATATTCAATTAGGGTTTCTAATTACCCTTTTAATACCTTTTTCTATCAAATAAATAAACTTTTGCAAAATGTGCCAGAACTAGATTACCAAACAATTTTTATATTGTTCCTCATATTTTTCTATGCAACTTTAATGTATAAAGTTTTCTCATCGGAGTTTTCTATCATTAGATATGATTTTTCCAAGAAAATACATTTTACTGGAATTTCGATTAGAGAAGGGAATTACCAAAATTTTGTAGTCATTTGATCGGTGCGCCGCTGGTCCACTGATCAAATCTGATGCTCCATGTCGATTAGCTCTACTACGTGAGTAAGTTAAGCACACCGTCCCTGGATCGTTGGATCTCCTCGCGAGTCCTCGATAGTCCCCAATCGCACGGATGTGGTTTGTCTCCTTCCTCTTTTCTTACTTTTCGAATCGCGGCGGCGCCACGACGGAATCCTCACTGGAGAGAGCGCAATCGAGAGAGAGAGAGAGAGAGGGTTCTGGGACTTGGGAAGAGGCCGTTCAGGATTGTGAGGGTGTGAAGACTCGAGGGAGGGGTATATACCACGTCGATCAGCTCTACTACATGAGTAAGTTAAGCACACAGTCCATGGATCGTTGGATCTCCTCGCGAGTCCACGATAGTCCCCAATCACACGGATGCGGCTCGTCTCCTTCCTCTTCTCTTGCTTTTCGAATCGCGGTGGCGCCACGATGGAATCCTCACTGGCGAGAAGGCAATCGAGAGAGAGAGAGAGGGTTCTGAGACTTGGGAAGAGGTTGTTCAAGAATGTGAGGGTGTGAAAACTCGAGGGACGGGTATTTATAGGATGTGGGGCTCCTTTAGGGTCATTCAACCCTACCGCCACCCTAGTCCTCAGCCCAATTGGGCGCTTCTCATAGAAGCGATGAAAGCTTGCCAACTTAAGGTCAGTAAGGTCCATTTCCTTCTCCCGAACCCAATGAAGTACTTTCCATGCACGCACACGCGTCTGATTGTGAAAAAAACGAAGGGGAAAGTCCCCCTGCAAACCACCAGAGACCGATTTCTACTAGAATTCAATGATGTGCTATGCCCGTTGGATTTTGATCCAATGGCCCACATCTCACGCGTTCTATCAAAAAGGAAATGGTTTTCCTATTTTCAAAATAAAATCCATTTTTGAGGATAAATTGAAACAGCCATAACTTCCAATTAATAACTCCTTTTTTCTCAAATTTTAAGGGAACCTCGTTTATGATTTAATCTCTTACCATGCCAAAATTGGGATCATTATCTAAAGAAAACGGGTCCTTTTCTACAGTTGCAAGTTTTTTTTGGTCGGTAAAAGATATGTTTCTATAAATGGGTCCAAAATTTTGGGTACAAGAAAATGTGCCCCTTACAACTAGGATAAAAATCCAGAGAGGCTAAAGTCCAAAACAAAAGGGTCTCAAAAATAAAAAGAAGAGCATATATGAAAGCTAGGCTATCCTATACTAGCCAACCAAGTAACTGCAACACTGCTTACATGAAACCAAAGAGCCAACTAACAAAAAACCCACCTTCAAATTGTGACCTCTAGCCTCATGAAACAAGCATAGTCTATTAGACTAGCTAGAACCATCAAACCTGAGCAGACAACTAGCTCACCCTTATCAAACCAAAGGCTTCCAAGTTGCAAACTCCTGTTCAAAGACCTTCAATGAAAATGACAACTAACCCATAACCAAAGACATGAGCACCTACTTGTCCTCCATATGCATTTAAAACCAACTCCTGAAAGAATGGAATCTGGATAGGCTTCATCGCCAAGATCACAAACCAGATCGAAGACATCTTCAGAACATTTGAGCAAGCATTTGCCTCTTAAAGAAGTGGAGATAGACCAGATTTAGAGAGATAAAAGAGAAGATCTAACCAGCCTTCTTTCTTCCAGATTTCTTCTTCCTCTTAGACCAAGATTGGTTGTACTCCATGTGCTTGGGGTCCCATTGGTTCGAGTCATAATTAGAATCATTAGAACCCTCATCTTCAAAAAGGTTTTCCTTCATGACCTGTTGTTGAGCTGAGAACTCATAGTTGCTCTAGATTTTGTTATGCACCCAAGATTCGGAAGTTGAAGCTTCCTTGCTGCTTTTGGCTATCTCCATCTCCCAACCTAAATCCAAACCACTCAGATTACAAATAGGGGAACTACCAACCATGTCGGGCTCTGCCATTTGGAACTCAGTAGCAGGGGGTTGAGTGAAGGAGGTCTATTGAGCACTGTCAATAACAGTGTCCTTAACCTGTTGAGAGATGAATTCCAACAGGTTATTATCCAGCTCCAATTGGTTAGCACCATCACTGTTGTTAAGAACCACCTCGCTGAAAACCTTAGTAGGTTTAAATGGTCCCTTGGCATTCTATCGAGCAGTTGGCTTGCCTATCTTGACCTGGATATCCTTCTCCGGTTGGGGCTTCCTTAGTTTCAGGGGACATCACATACCTCTATGCCCAAATCTCTTGCAGCTAGGGAAGACAACCGACCGTGCTATCAGCTCCACCTTCAAGGTCTTTGGGGAAGAATCCACCTCCACCATTGTTGTTCTAGGGAACTTGGCTTCACTACAGACAACAATGCAGACCAAAGTGTCACCAAGACAACCAGCTACAATTGATTGATCGTCGAAATCCATTGGAACACTGATGGTACTTGCAACACAAGCATTGTGTTGCATGGCCCACGGAAAACCAGGGTTTTCGATCTTGGCCCAAATTGGGGCACGCGAGAAAGAAAGAGGTTGGAGAGACAACCCTGGCTTCCTAGAATGAACCACCAGAAAGGATCCGTCCATGAACCAGGGAGATTCATCAAGCACCCTCTCGTTCTCACTTTCAGTCGGCATCTTCACAACGAAACCTTTGTGTTCTTCATAGACGATTTCAACAGGGCCACTAGGGTGCCACAACCTTTGAATCCAGCTGCTGAGTTGGCCGTTGAATGACTTCCTTCCCATAAATAGGACCAAGAGATACTCCTCCCAATTCGGGATAGAGCACTCCTGGCTCAAGATTGAGGCACACTTCACGCCTTCCTTCAGCCCTGGCTCAACGAACTCGATTCGGTCCGCTGAGACCTTTGCTCTACATTGCCTACTGGTGGTGAACCAGTCCGCAAGGTGGATGGGTCTAGGCCCTTCATCAGAACAGGTCAAGGATGATTTGGAGAGGCTGGCGGCGGTAGAGACTTGGGCCCTAGCAGACGGAAGGTATGGGTTGACACTGCTTCTTTCTCCTCTGATCTCTGGTTGACCGAGCGGAGGAGCTAGAGAAGGCTCAGCAGCAGATTTCCCCCTATCACCTCCCACACTGTCTTGTCGCCCTCACCCTCTCCCTCGCCCTCCTCTCCCTATAACCATCTTCACTACTATATATATTAATTATATATTCCACATATTTTCTCTTTCCCTTGCCATTATATTATTATCCTGAGTTCCTTGAACCTCAAGGAACCTTAATTTTTCGAAATTCCATTTTTGTGAAATATTCCTTAGCCCTTTATTCTTCTTTTATCTATTTTCTTATGTATTCCTTTATCCAATTGAATTCCTTTCTCTTTTCTTTTTCTTTTACTCACAATTGGGCTCATTAGCCAATAAAGCCCATTAAGAAAACAAACAAGGCTATTATGCACGAAAATCATTCAAATGAAATCATTAAATCAACCATTGATTCCATTTATCTTTTAAAAGAATATTTACAAATTTCATTACATGGTTTAGAAAAATGGGGTTATAACATCCTCCCCTCCTTATTGGAATTTTTCCCTCAAAATTCAGCAATCATACAAACAAATTAGGATATGCTTTTTCCATGTCTGTCTTCAGCTCCCATGTGGCTTCATCCTCTCCATGGTGCTTCCAAAGAACCTTTACCATCTCTATATTCTTATTTCTGAGCTCTTTCACCATGGTATCTAGAATCTGCAAAGGTAACTTCGGATAAGTTAGCTTCCCTTGAAGCTCAATGGGTTTAATGCTCAACACATGGCTTGGATCTAGCACATATCAATTTAGATTGGACACGTGAAACACATCATGCATCATACTATATTGAGGGGGTAATGCCAAACAATATGTGGCTTCACCAATCCGTTCTAATACTTCAAACAGACCCACATATCGGGGACTCAACTTTCCTCTATTCTTGGCTATAGCTCAGAGCGGTCAGATTTTCAGAAAAACATGTTCTCCCATAGTGAAATGCACATCAGTGCACCTCGCATCAACATATGACTTCTGTCGATCTTGGGCTCTCTTTAGCCTTTTCCTGATCAAAGTGACTTTATCAGCATACACTTGGAGTTCATCTGACCTCAACAAGGTCCTTTCACCAACATCATCCCAGAGAAGTGGTGACTGACATGGTCTCCCATAAAGAGCTTCATACAGAGGCATCCCAATACTGGTTTGATAACTGTTGTTGTAGGAAAACTCAGCTAAAGGTAAGTACTGCTCCCATGATCCACCCCAATTGAGCACACAAGCCCTCAATAGATCCTCTAAGGTATGGATTGTCCTTTTTGAATGACCATGTGTCTGGGGTAATATGCGGTACTGAATTTCAACCTTGTACCAAGTTCCTCTTGAACCTAATTCCACAGCTTGGAATTAAACTTTGGGTCTCTATTGAAGATGATGGAACTGGGTATACCATGTAAATGCACTATCTCTCTGATATATATAGCTTAGCTAAATCTGACACCTTGTCAGTAGTCTTCAGGGCAAGGAAGTGTTCGGACTTGGTAAGGTGATCTACCACAACCCATATAGCATCATGACCTTTCTTAGTCCGAGGTAGACCCACCACAAAATCAATGGTGATCTGCTCCCATTTCCATTCTAGAATCTCTATAGACTGTAAAAGTCCACCGAGTCATTGGTGTTCAGCCTTCACCATTTGGCATGTAAGACAGCTGACCACATATGTTGCAATGTCTCTCTTCATTCCTGGCCACCAAAAAAATCTCTTCATGTCCTCAAACATCTTGGTAGTTTCTGGGTGCATCGTGTACTTAGAACCATGAGCCTCTCATAGGATACATTCCTTCAATGGTGAGTCATTAGGAACCTGTGACGTCCCCGAATTTTGGCTTCTCCAAACCCTATTGGGAATGAGATGTCAGAATCCGAAAACATCATCCAATTATATCAGAAAGTGATGCGGAAGCATAATACGCATACATGAACATACAACCATAACATTTCTCAACATTCAACATGTACATTATTACAACATGAATTACATTTGTATATTGAAAGAGAATTTTACAAGTCTAAACATGTATGCTAATAGGATCTTAGACAATAGGTAACCTGAACAACTGCTCACATTCCATCCTTTTATCCAATGCTAGCTCTGAACCTAAAACATACGTGAAACAACGAATCAACACACAAGGTGTTGTGTACGTGGGTAGAAAGATACATACTAATATGTTTGCATAACTGAAATAACTTGAGAAAGAAAGATTAAAAGAAAACATTATTTAAAGCGATAATCAGGTAAACATTTCTTTTAACATGTCATTTGATGTGATTGTACTACTTCAAGCACCTTTTCAACATACATCTAATGTGGGCCATAGAGAAGAAAAAGAGAGGGAATCATACATCTAACATGGGCCAGATTTCATACATCCATGTTAGGCACATACATCCAGCATTAGGCAGTGCATGTAGATACAACCCATCATACTCAATTGTGTTCTATTAGATTTGGCGAAGTATAACTCATAATAATTCAACCAAGCAATCATATCTAAATACGAGCATTCAAGATATCACATATCATATGCAACCAGAAAACTAGTCTTATACTTAATAAATCCCACGTACCTGAGTTCAGAGATTCCTAATCATATCCGTGATCATCTAAATATCTGGTCATCACCTGATTAATAACAAAATCATATACTAGCATCAAATTCTCATCATCTTAACCCTAGTTGTATTCATTAGGGTTTGCTTATCTCATTAGGTTATATACATTATTACTTGTCTTCTTATCTTAGATTTGTCATACTGATGTAATTTTCTAGATTAAGATTCATTATCTGAATATTAGGTTCCATATCCTTTTTTTTGTGCACATATTAACCCTAGTTTATATACATTATTCAATTTAGGGTTACAACCCATGTATTAAGGGTCATCTTCATATAACATGGATTCTATGTATATAACTGATCTCAGATTTATATATTATATTCTAGTTACAGATATGAGGGTTTTCTGTAAATCTCATCATTTATGGAGCATGTATGCATTTAATACATTATCTTTAGTATTATTATCCCTTATTAGCCATATTAATCAAATTATATGGTTTCGTACATAAACATGACCATATTTGACATCATATGCACTATAAACATGATTATAGGCTTACTGACATTTTTCCATAATTTTATATCATCATTTGATATTTATTATCTATGAAATGAGCATTACAAACCTTACATGATATAACTATTATTAGTTCTTAAAAAGCCTGATATTGCACTTTCATATTATTCTACATATTTTTCTGAGAATTTGGGTACTTTATTTGTATTTTTCTGACGAACAGGTTAATTTCTATGAATTTTACAAATTCTGAGTAATTTTGAGTTAATTACCTTATCTAGGCCAATCGCGAGAAGCCACGTGGCCTGGCTTGAGCTGCCTGGTTCTCGGGCGGTTTAGCGTTGACTCGGTCGGTTCTTGTTTCCTGGACCCGGTTCGGTGTCGGCTCTCTTCTTTCTCTCTTTCTCCGCTCGACAGGTCCAGAACTTGCGTGCGTTTTGTTCTCTGATCACGCCGCCGTCTTGAGGGATCTTCTCCGGCGGGTAGCTTGAAGCTCCTCCCTCTCCTTCTCAACACCCGGCCTGCGTCGTCTCCTGGAATAGCCGCCACCATGAGGGGCGTCTTCCGATGGGCAACCGGACCATGGTCGAACCTTCTTCTCTAACCTCTGATAGCACCGGGGTTTCTTTCTACGGCCCGCATGATCTCACGGCCTTCACCTTTGTCAGACCCAAAGCTATGTTGTTGGACTGGTCTACTCTGGTGAGCAAAGGCACTCCTATCCTCCTTGTCGACCTCTGATGGCACCAACAACTCTTCTGCTGTCTTCCATTGTTGCCGGCCTCCAAGATCGCGTTCAGCTTCATATCGCATCCTTCTCTCAGAGGCACAACCTATGGCTTCTCAAGCTTTCTTGCCTCTCCTCACTGTTGTTGCAGCTGCGCCTCAAGCACCGCTGCGACAAGGTGCTGCTGGGCTTCGTCTCCTAGGGATAAGACCGGATCCGGCAGAAGAGCTCCTTGTCCAGATCTGGCTAAGGTCGTCTCCTTAACTCCAGAAGCTCCCTCGACGTTGCTATCCTCTGTGAGTGATGGTGATTGGTTCTCTCCTCCTCGGCACGTCAGTGAATCGTGCCTCCTGCACTTTGCGGTGGAGGGATAATGGAGAGCAGGCACTCCACCTCGTCTACGAGCCGCAGGTGGTGGCTGGCACTGCGGCCTCCACTCCGGTGAGCAAACGATCACCCTCGTTGCTCCTCGATGTCTTCTAGTACCTCCGCGCATGAGTGCCACCGCAGCACCTTGGAACGACGGCTATAGGTCTCGCGTTGGTTGCATCTCATTATCAACCATTGTAGTCTGTGCTTCCTGGTGTTCAACACCAGACGTTGGGCTCTGCTCCGGCGAGGTCTGGGTCGCCGTCTGTGCAAGCAACATCGCTGGACTCCTCCTCATGGCCAGAACCTTCCGCAGCCAACATCTTCCTCCAAGGGTGGCGGATCCAACTGATCTCCTCTACTCGTATGAGGTTCTATACTAGCGAGATTGTTGCGATTAGTTGGATCGCAGCCTGAGCTACCCTCCTCCCCGCTTTGCTCGGAGGTAGGAGAAGAAGTCTGAGCCGTCAGATCCTAACAACCTGCCAAGCAGTGAGCTCGATGAGGCTACGCTGCCTGACTTTGGGCTGGGCTCAGCAACGAGTTGTCCAATGTGAGCGTGATATAGTCGCGATGTGAACTTAAATCTAAATCAGTTAATCATAATAGACATGATCAAACTTGAAGCCTTAATATCTTTTGTAAAAAGGTTGTTTCACTCTACAAGTTTAGGCATAGGTTCACAACAACATAAAGTAACTCATATCTACTTTGAGACACAAATTTCATTAGTTGGTCGTGCAAATAGATTCTTCAAACAACCTTATAAATAAGCACATAAACCTTGAATACAAGTCAATTAATCATCAAACCATAATGATAGATTCAATCCACATTGTTTGATTATGAAGCATACAAAGGTTCATCATTCCACCCTTTGGGTCCATGTGTATCCTTAATGATAAATGAAGTCATAACTATCCAACTTGATATTTAAGGGCATCCAACCCAAAATATACATCCATATAACTTCTAGCATCATCAACACAAGATCAACTTACTCAAATTGACCATATAAGACCTCCTCTTCCACAAATATATCATTTTATTCCAATTATGTACTCAAGTACTAGTCTAAACATCAACAACCTAAAATCAGGGTTATCACATTCACCCCACCTTATTTGGAATTTCGTCCTCGAAATTCAACTAACCTCATCCTTAAGAGGTTATTTAGGAGTTCAACTTCATATACTTCATCATTTCTTAGATTCTAAGACCATCATAATTGCATGCACTCTAAGTTGTCAGCGTAGGGTCTAGAGATTCTTGGGTGTGTCCAACCCACCTTTTATATATGGAAGCATCACTTAATGTCTTAGCCATAGCATGACATTATGATATCTTAGGATTACATCACCCCTAAGGATTTGAATTTTGATCATACTTTTAAAGTTCAAGAGGAATTCATTTATATGCCATGATATTCAGATCATTCAAATCTAACATCATTAACATCTTACAATGATTTTGGCATTAGAGGATATTTATCTTCATCCTTGATATTAGAATTTTTCTACTTAAGAAGGGCTTACTAACATGCTTGACCATTAGGGTTTCACCCTATGGTGTGATATTTTACTCAACTTAGAAGCATACATTGAGAAGGATCAAAGTTATGAACTATATTTTTGATCACATATCCTATGATCCAAAAATATCTTTATATCAAGTTCATGAGTTCAACTTTTTATGTCTTGCATGTATTATGTGATGGGAAAGCGAGAATATACTAAGTCAATCTTATCATAATTTTTAAAATTAGATATTACATGTACACATAGGAAGGGAATATAGCATAGGCCAAGCTTCTATGAGTGACTCCTCATATATACATCATCTATCTATCTCAAGTGAGGTGTCTAGCATCATATATTAAGAAAGAGAAGAAGAAGAAGAAGAAGAAGAGGAAGGGACAACATGTGTGAGTATCTTATGCACAATGCATTTTACTCCAAGAACTTTTCATTTCATATATCACCTCACTTGCAGCTAATGACGAGCATCATTGACTCAAGTCACTCAAGTTAGGACCCAACTCAGTCAAAGAATTGACTTTTTCATATGGGTCATTTACCCATCCCTTTATTTTACCCAATTCTTACATATAGATTTGAATCATGCATAAGGACTCAACTCAACACTCAAGAGTAATCTAGTGTAGGACAGTTTTTTTTTTTTAAACACATATCTCATATATTGGAGGCTAGGTCCTATGACCTTCTCCTTGTGGGTCTTACTCTCTCTGGAGTTCACCACATACCTCATCCTACCACTAGACACCCTCCGTGTATAAGAGCTTGATGCTCATGCACACTCATCTCTATCTTAACTTAGTTTATCTTAAGTAGGAAAAGGGAATGTACTTTCATCATCATGCCTTAGCATAGATCCTCTAAGAGTGGATTCAGTTTACATATAACTCAAATCTTAATAAGGAACTTATACCATCATAGATCAACTTAGGTAAGATTCTATATACTTATTTCCTTCATCTTTCTTTTGTCTATCTATCTATCACATAGCCTTATGAGGCTCTAGACATCTAATCTAGACTACTCTCTCTTCTAGACTGATGTCACTCCCTTTTCACTTAGGTTGCATGACCACTAACTACTCTACAGTGTGAGGGACACATTTTCATATTTACATATATCTAATAAAATATTATATAGTTTTTCTCCGAGAAAGAAGGCGTCAGAGAAAACTGTCGAGGTGCGAGCCGATTGGGAAACAAAACCAAACCAGCAAACTCGAGTGTCCAACACACAGTAGATAGTCTGGTGCCATGTAACCTAGTGAAATGGTGAGAACAAGGTGTAGACTAGTGTAGCTACCCAATACATATGAGCTCTATATGCAAAGGATTTCAGACACTTCTCTAAACCTAATTCTCGAACATCTAGGTTCTAACTTAGAGGCTAAGTCAAATCTTATTCCTATAGAACAACTTACTAAGTTTCTAGGGTTTAAAGTGAAAGGTGAAATTTAGGTTTTTATGTTTCATGATGAGCAATTGTTAGGTGTAGCTATTGTTCATGCTCTGATACCAACTGTGACGTCCCCGAATTTTGGCTTCTCCAAACCCTATTGGGAATGAGATGTCAGAATCCGAAAACATCATCCAATTATATCAGAAAGCGATGCGGAAGCATAATACGCATACATGAACATACAACCATAACATTTCTCAACATTCAACATGTACATTATTACAACATGAATTACATTTGTATATTGAAAGAGAATTTTACAAGTCTAAACATGTATGCTAATAGGATCTTAGACAATAGGTAACCTGAACAACTGCTCACATTCCATCCTTTTATCCAATGCTAGCTCTGAACCTAAAACATACGTGAAACAACGAATCAACACACAAGGTGTTGTGTACGTGGGTAGAAAGATACATACTAATATGTTTGCATAACTGAAATAACTTGAGAAAGAAAGATTAAAAGAAAACATTATTTAAAGCGATAATCAGGTAAACATTTCTTTTAACATGTCATTTGATGCGATTGTACTACTTCAAGCACCTTTTCAACATACATCTAATGTGGGCCATAGAGAAGAAAAAGAGAGGGAATCATACATCTAACATGGGCCAGATTTCATACATCCATGTTAGGCACATACATCCAGCATTAGGCAGTGCATGTAGCTACAACCCATCATACTCAATTGTGTTCTATTAGATTTGGCGAAGTATAACTCATAATAATTCAACCAAGCAATCATATCTAAATACGAGCATTCAAGATATCACATATCATATGCAACCAGAAAACTAGTCTTATACTTAATAAATCCCACGTACCTGAGTTCAGAGATTCCTAATCATATCCGTGATCATCTAAATATCTGGTCATCACCTGATTAATAACAAAATCATATACTAGCATCAGATTCTCATCATCTTAACCCTAGTTGTATTCATTAGGGTTTGCTTATCTCATTAGGTTATATACATTATTACTTGTCTTCTTATCTTAGATTTGTCATACTGATGTAATTTTCTAGATTAAGATTCATTATCTGAATATTAGGTTCCATATCCTTTTTTTTTGTGCACATATTAACCCTAGTTTATATACATTATTCAATTTAGGGTTACAACCCATGTATTAAGGGTCATCTTCATATAACATGGATTCTATGTATATAACTGATCTCAGATTTATATATTATATTCTAGTTACAGATATGAGGGTTTTCTGTAAATCTCATCATTTATGGAGCATGTATGCATTTAATACATTATCTTTAGTATTATTATCCCTTATTAGCCATATTAATCAAATTATATGGTTTCGTACATAAACATGACCATATTTGACATCATATGCACTATAAACATGATTATAGGCTTACTGACATTTTTCCATAATTTTATATCATCATTTGATATTTATTATCTATGAAATGAGCATTACAAACCTTACATGATATAACTATTATTAGTTCTTAAAAAGCCTGATATTGCACTTTCATATTATTCTACATATTTTTCTGAGAATTTGGGTACTTTATTTGTATTTTTCTGACGAACAGGTTAATTTCTATGAATTTTACAAATTCTGAGTAATTTTGAGTTAATTACCTTATCTAGGCCAATCGCGAGAAGCCACGTGGCCTGGCTTGAGCTGCCTGGTTCTCGGGCGGTTTAGCGTTGACTCGGTCGGTTCTTGTTTCCTGGACCCGGTTCGGTGTCGGCTCTCTTCTTTCTCTCTTTCTCCGCTCGACAGGTCCAGAACTTGCGTGCGTTTTGTTCTCTGATCACGCCGCCGCCGCCGCCGCCGTCTTGAGGGATCTTCTCCGGCGAGTAGCTTGAAGCTCCTCCCTCTCCTTCTCAACACCCGGCCTGCGTCGTCTCCTGGAATAGCCGCCACCATGAGGGGCGTCTTCCGATGGGCAACCGGACCATGGTCGAACCTTCTTCTCTAACCTCTGATAGCACCGGGGTTTCTTTCTACGGCCCGCATGATCTCACGGCCTTCACCTTTGTCAGACCCAAAGCTATGTTGTTGGACTGGTCTACTCTGGTGAGCAAAGGCACTCCTATCCTCCTTGTCGACCTCTGATGGCACCAACAACTCTTCTGCTGTCTTCCATTGTTGCCGGCCTCCAAGATCGCGTTCAGCTTCATATCGCATCCTTCTCTCAGAGGCACAACCTATGGCTTCTCAAGCTTTCTTGCCTCTCCTCACTGTTGTTGCAGCTGCGCCTCAAGCACCGCTGCGACAAGGTGCTGCTGGGCTTCGTCTCCTAGGGATAAGACCGGATCCGGCAGAAGAGCTCCTTGTCCAGATCTGGCTAAGGTCGTCTCCTTAACTCCAGAAGCTCCCTCGACGTTGCTATCCTCTGTGAGTGATGGTGATTGGTTCTCTCCTCCTCGGCACGTCAGTGAATCGTGCCTCCTACACTTTGCGGTGGAGGGATAATAGAGAGCAGGCACTCCACCTCGTCTACGAGCCGCAGGTGGTGGCTGGCACTGCGGCCTCCACTCCGGTGAGCAAACGATCACCCTTGTTGCTCCTCGATGTCTTCTAGTGCCTCCGCGCATGAGTGCCACCGCAGCACCTTGGAACGACGGCTATAGGTCTCGCGTTGGTTGCATCTCATTATCAACCATTGTAGTCTGTGCTTCCTGGTGTTCAGCACCAGACGTTGGGCTCT
Organism: Alisma plantago-aquatica; assembly: GCA_963693085.1. Lineage (NCBI taxonomy): Eukaryota > Viridiplantae > Streptophyta > Magnoliopsida > Alismatales > Alismataceae > Alisma > Alisma plantago-aquatica. The sequence continues at coordinate 1,475,117,037 of OY856411.1, forward strand.
GCTCCGGCGAGGTCTGGGTCGCCGTCTGTGCAAGCAACATCGCTGGACTCCTCCTCATGGCCAGAACCTTCCGCAGCCAACATCTTCCTCCAAGGGTGGCGGATCCAACTGATCTCCTCTACTCGTATGAGGTTCTATACTAGCGAGATTGTTGCGATTAGTTGGATCACAGCCTGAGCTACCCTCCTCCCCGCTTTGCTCGGAGGTAGGAGAAGAAGTCTGAGCCGTCAGATCCTAACAACCTGCCAAGCAGTGAGCTCGATGAGGCTACGCTGCCTGACTTTGGGCTGGGCTCAGCAACGAGTTGTCCAATGTGAGTGTGATATAGTCGCGATGTGAACTTAAATCTAAATCAGTTAATCATAATAGACATGATCAAACTTGAAGCCTTAATATCTTTTGTAAAAAGGTTGTTTCACTCTACAAGTTTAGGCATAGGTTCACAACAACATAAAGTAACTCATATCTACTTTGAGATACAAATTTCATTAGTTGGTCGTGCAAATAGATTCTTCAAACAACCTTATAAATAAGCACATAAACCTTGAATACAAGTCAATTAATCATCAAACCATAATGATAGATTCAATCCACATTGTTTGATTATGAAGCATACAAAGGTTCATCATTCCACCCTTTGGGTCCATGTGTATCCTTAATGATAAATGAAGTCATAACTATCCAACTTGATATTTAAGGGCATCCAACCCAAAATATACATCCATATAACTTCTAGCATCATCAACACAAGATCAACTTACTCAAATTGACCATATAAGACCTCCTCTTCCACAAATATATCATTTTATTCCAATTATGTACTCAAGTACTAGTCTAAACATCAACAACCTAAAATCAGGGTTATCACAGAACCCATATACGATTCTTGAATCTAATCCCTCTGTCTATTCCCAATGAAAGATAGGTCTGAGGCTTATTCATCAAGCCTTTCATCTTGTCAAGTTCCCCACTAGCCAACAGTGCTGCTACAATATCACCCAACAATTCTGACTGTATCTGGATGTTGGCCAATCAAACTCGATCATCAAACGGTTGAGGAGACCATTCTAACGACCCCGCCTCCCAGTAACCCCCAATTAAGGGAGACCAAGAGGTCAGAGCCGTTATCCAAATTAATAGGATCAAAGGTTCGACAAATAATCAATAATAATTATCAAATTCTACCAACTAAACTGAAAGGCTATAATAAAATTAAACGTTGCATACCTTTTTCAAAAACATGGCTATCTACTTCTGTAACATCCTCACTTTCACAGCTAAAGTAAGCCTTTAATGTGGGCTTTACTAGTAAAGGCATGCCAAGAGACATAATGAACGTAACCACTGCTAGGTATGTAATTAAGTTCACAAAATGTATAATATGATGATCCAGTTCATGGCTTGAGCATTAGGCTTAGCTTAGCTCTTCATGTTATGTAACTAAATAAATATTGATCACATGTGTCATACATGAGCTCCAATTGAGTAATTATATGGGTTTAAGACTTATTCTCATGATTTAGAATACAATCAAGCTCATGGACCCTTTGAAATACTAAGGGGTGGGTCATGTGCCTTAGAGCTCAATTCCAGCCCTATTGGACCAATTAAGTTCTACAAATAGGTCCTTGGAGTGCAAATTGAGAATTAAGAATTTCGTGGTCATAGTGAATGCTCAAAATATTTTTAGTAGAATAATAATTAGAATATAAGATGGTGGGAGAAATTTTAGATGATTTTGATGTATATAGCGGTCTAGGTAATTAAATTAGTAATTATAATGTTTTTATTTAAAAGACATGTTTCGTGTGTTTGTACATCTATTTTTTACTTAAAATCTTGCTCATGTGAAGTTGATGATAATATAGTAATTACCCTAAAATTTGAAGTCAAACTGAGCTATAGAGTGGGTTGTATAAATATTTATTATATTTGGACTTTTATAAAAAAGAAGAAGAAAAACAAAATAAAAAAAGGGTGACTCCCGTCCGTATCGGACCAGAGAGACGCACCCAGTAGAATAGGGGGTTGAACATAGTCCCCAAGGAAGGGGGACCTCACCCTTGATTTCGGGTATGGACAGCTATAAAAGCATGGTCTCAAGGAATACTGGATTGGGTGAGTCTGATGCAAGAGTTTCAGTTGAAATAGGGAGACAAATACAGAGAACTAAGAAGAAACATTTGGCGGCCGTACAAAGGGCATCTTGTTTAGGGCTTCCCTTCTCCGACCACCCATGATCTAGGGAGTGTGTCGCCCAAGAAGATGAAGGGTAGGCGAAGCTGGCTAGACCCTTCGTTGGCGGCGCGAGAAACATCTGAGAGTGTGGGGCTTCACCGGACTTCACCGGCAAGGTGGCACTCTATTGTGTGTGTGCACGGGAGAGAAAGAAGGAAGAGGAAGCGCTGGCCCTAGGCCTGGGATGCGCATGAGATGCTAACCATCAGATCAGATCTCGACGACAGATATTGGTGAATGTTATGTAAGCTTCTAAAATTCATATCTTCAGCTATAGATCTCGGTTTGGGACAAACAAGATACCTATCGAAAGATATTTGAGTGTACTATCTTATAAAAATAGTTCTAAAGTGTGACTTTGATGTTTTCTATTTATTATATTTTGGGTAGACAAAACTATATGATTTTGATGTTTTGCCAATTAAAAATACTAAACGCCATTAGAAATTCATACAAATTTTACTGAATGTGTATTTTGATATGTTTAACATTAATTCAGATTCGGATCTTTCATATATGAAGTTTTAATGAGGTTTTTAATGTAAACCCTAATAAGGGTATTTTGGGTATTTCACATATGATATGATTTTTAAATGACCTGATATTTTAATACATGATCATTCCTACATTATGTGAGTACTTTTCTAGAGATTTGATGAAGTTTCTTGTGCTATTATATTAGTATTTAGTTTTAGATGAGTAGCCATTATGAAAGAATAATAAATGATTATCTTGAGATAATAAGTGATATATATGCCTAATTAAGTCTTTATATTATTTATCTAAATGGTATTTTAATATGATTTCATAATAGAGTCAAGTAATATTAGTATGTATGACCATGTATGAGATTTTTGTCGTATATGATCTATATGTTCATATTAATGTATAAGATGATTTATGCCTTTTTGAGCATAAAGATAATACTAATTATATAGTATGAGTTTTATTTTATTTCAACGCTAAGATTTTATGGTGATTTTAGATTAAAGTTATGTTTAGTCTAAATAAGAACCCTATGTTGGTATATGTAATTAGGAAGATGGGGTTTTGAGATTAAGAAATAGAAAGAGAGAATATATGCTTGGACTGATAAAACTATGATGATATCCATGTTATTAAAGTTATGGAACTTAGAATGGAGACTTCCTTATCGATGCCATATGTATAAGAGGTAAGTGGTCCATGCCCATGAGTACTCAAGTTTTAAGTTCAATATGTTTACATGTCTCCAGATAAGACTTTTATAATTTATATAGTTCAATGTTCTAAGATTTTAATGAAAACAAGAATATTTTCATATATCTATCATTATGTAAGTTGAGATATCCAAAATTTCAAATAGAGACATGTTGCTCAAAATAGTTGTGACCCATGGACCAAGTCCATGAGAAAGTTAAAGAATCATGTTCCTACAAGATTTCTTAGAAATGTTCGAAATTAATGAATAAGATTGTATGATAAGATATGCAAGTAATGTAGCCATACTTAGTTGGTGATTTGGGATAGTTTTGAATTGAAGATTTAAATACACATATCTTGTCAGGATTTCTCATAGTTATAGGCATAATTATGTATTATGATTTCAAGCAGAAACATGCCATTAAGATTTCATGCATATGTATAGATATAACAACTACATTCCTTAGAATGAATATTATCTAGAATTTAATTACAATATAAGAATATGAATTTCAGAATATTAATATATGGTCTACTTTTAGAAATAAAGGTATAGTTGGGATCACAATGTATTGTAAAAATGAGATAATGACACATTAAGTTACGATTGGGTTGCAAGACGATATTTTATAAGATTTCTATTTTAATATTTAAGGTTTAATATCTAAGTTCTTATGCAAAGGTTCAAGGTAACATCATATTTTATAAGAAGGTTTGAACCATCTTATCAGAATTGATATTTTTAGAAATGGCGTACTTATGATACTTTCACAAGCTTGACTTAAGATACTTTGTATACTTAGTATTTCTATATTCATGTCAGATCCTTTCCCATAAGGCATTAGACTCATTTATGATATAATTGGTATAATGAAGTAATCTTACCAAATCATAGTTTTAGAATAAAGTTTACCTAGATAATGAGATACATGTTCAAATCCAATAATGGATTCAGTTTAGAATTTAAGAGTAAGAGATTTAGATTCAGACTTAGACTACTCACCGAGTGAGTAGCCAGATTTTGAATAAAGATACATGATAAGGGTTTTAGACCCAATCTCAATTATGAAGTAGTTGAGATCCATATTCACATTTAGTTCTAGATTGAGTTTATCACTTAAGAATAAAAGATTCATATTCATATTCAGATTTAGAATTCAGTCCATGCTCAGTACTCAGTAACCAATCTCAGATAAGTTCAGTTATCAGTTTAATATAAGATAAGTTCAGATTCAGTATTCAGTAAAGCTATCAGTATTCAACTTCAGTTTAGATTAAGAATTAAGTAAGCTTAAGATAATTAAGTTGAAACCTTCACATAAGACATTATATGATATGTCCTCATTCAATAGTCACGGGACGATTCAGAGGCATCTATTGCCAATTCATAGGAGTGTTTACTCTAATTCAAAGGTGTTGCGGCACCAATTTAAGGCGTTGTCACGCCAATTCAGAGACACCTCGGTGTCATTCAGAGGCATGTAGTGCCGATTCAGAGGTACCTTGGTACCAACTTAGGGCGTAGATACGCCAATTCAGGAGGACTTATTGTATAATGGTGGCCACAAATAGATAAAAATCATAAGTAAAAGATACTTTAGATTAGAGTATGTTTGTAATCTCATCCATGACTGTGATGAGAGGAATTCAGATGAGATAAGTATGACTTAGACACTTTTGTGTAGGTCATGAGACCCATGGTATAGGTCTCCAGAAAAGATAGAGTAGAAAATAAGAGTTTAAGAAATTAGAGATAATATGTTTCTAGATTTAATCAGAGTTTAATGTTCATTTTATATTTATGATTTCAAGAATCTTTGGTAATATTTCAATTCTTTAGCAATGTACATTTTAGAATACTCACGCCACTTACTCTAACGACTATTTTTCCCAATGCATGGCTGGGGACGCGATGTCCAAAGGTTTTGGAGCAATTGAAGAACAAAGGGACAAACAAAGGCTTAAGAGACTTTCAAGCTTGCCTAGTGGGGTGCCATCTACCTAGACGATCCTGAGTATTGACATCTTTTTATTATGAAATTATGCATAAACATGATGTAGTTTTATGTTGACAAAAAGCTATGTATGAATCAGTTTTACTAGTTTTGCAAAGTGTTTCATTTACTTTTATTGCAATGGTTATCATGCTTGTGACACTCCCAGATGAAAAGAAAAAAAAAATATTTCTTCTGCTCATGTGTTATGAAAATTTGGGTGTTACAATATGGTATCAGAGCAATTTGGTAAATGGCCACTAGGCAAACACGATTCTCATAGTCACCCTAGAGTGAAGAGATAAGATAAGGGTTTAGGGACTGATTCCATGAGAAGAATACCATAACCTAGTGTGATTATGGGTCTTAACCTTAGAATAGATAGATACCTTAGAGGTAGAAGTCATCCTTGTTTAGATATAAAGTAGCAACCTAAACCTAGCTAGTGAGGTTTCTTCTCCATTCTCAGTGGTTATGGCCGGCCAATTGAGAATTGAAAAGAAATTTCATAAGCGCTAGACTTTTTGCATCTCTCCTTTCTTACTAGCCCATGTGGTATGGGACACATGTATTAGTGGGTTAGTGAGGGATAGCATGTCAGGATCTCACATCTCTGGATATGTTCTTGATCACCACATATCTATAAATGTAGGAGGTACCTGGAAGACCTGAGATTAGTCAGTCAACTACACCTAATGTTTGAAATTCATGACAAGGTTGAGTCATATGCCCTAAGTATAGAGACTAGTTTAGCTTCATAGACAAGTATGAGTTGAGTAATAGACCAAGGTAACATATAATGGTCACATAATCATTTGGTGAAATACATTACATATCTCTTTTCATGTAAAAGTTTGAACATAGGTGTGCCTTACAATAAATTAAGAGGTAAGAAGAACCCTAAGGTGGGTAGTAGCCTAGAGAAAATTTCGAGGACGGAATTTATTTTAAGGTGGGTAGAATTGTAACATCCCCACTTTCACAGCTAAATCAAGCCTTTAATGTGGGCTTTTCTAGTAAAGGCATGCCAAGAGACGTAATGAACGTAACCACTTCTAGGTATGTAATTAAGTTCACAAAATGTATAATATGATGATCCAGTTCATGGCTTGAGCATTAGGCTTAGCTTAGCTCTTCATGTTATGTAACTAAAGAAATATTGATCACATGTGTCATACACGAGCTTCAATTGATGAATTATATGGGTTGAAGACTTATTTTCATGATTTAGAATACAATCAAGCTCATGGACCCTTTGAAATACTAAGGGGTGGGCCATGTGCCCTAGAGCACAATTCCAGTCCTATTGGACCAATTAAGTTCTGCAAATAGGTCCTTGGAGTGCAAATTGAGAATTAAGTATTTCATGGTCATAGTGAATGCTCAAAATATTTTTAGTAGAATAATAATTAGAATATAAGATGGTTGGAGAAATTTTAGATGATTTTGATGTATATAGCGGTCTAGGTAATTAAATTAGTAATTATAATGTTTTTATTTAAAAGACATGTTTCGAGTGTTTGTATAGCTATTTTTTACTTAAAATCTTTCTCATGTGAAGTTGATGATAATATATTAATTACCCCAAAATTTGAAGTCAAACTGAGCTATAGAGTGAGCTGTATAAATATTTCTTATATTTGGACTTTTATCAAAAAGAAGAGGAAAAACAAAATAAAAAAAGGGGTGACTCTCGTCCGTATCGGACCAAAGAGCCGCGCCCAGTAGAACATGGGGCGGAATAGAGTCCCCATGGAAGGGGGACCTCGCCCTTGATTTTGGGTATGGACGGCTATAAAAGCCAAGGTCTCAAGGAATACGGGATTGGGTGAGTCTGATGCGAGAGTTTCAGTTGAAATAGGGAGAGAAATATGGAGAACTAAGAAGAAACGTTTGGCAGAGGCACAAAGGGCAACTTCTTTAGGGCTTCCCTTCTCTGACCACCCACGATCTAGGGAGTGTGCCGCCCAAGAAGATGAAGAGTAGGCGAAGCTGGCTGGACACTTCGTTGGTGGCGCGAGAAACTTCTGAGAGTGTGGGGCTTTGCCAGACTTCACCGACAAGGTGGTGCTCTATTGTGCATGTGCACGGGAGTGAAAGAAGGAAGAGGAAGTGTTGTCCCTAGGCCTGGGATGCGCATGAGATGCTAACCATCAGATCCGATCTCGACGGTAGATATTAGCCAATGTTAGGTAAGCTTCTAAAATTCATACCTTGAGCTATAGATCTCGGTTTGGGACAAACAAGATACCTATGGAAAGATATTCGAGTGTACTATCTTATAAAAATAGTTCTAAAGTGTGATTTTGATTTTTTCTATTTATTATATTCTGAGTAGACAAAACTATATGATTTTGATGTTTTGCCAATTAAAAAATAGTAAACGCCTTTAGAAATTCATACAAATTTTACCAAATGTGTATTTTGATATGTTTAACATTAATTCAGATCTTGATATTTCATATATGAAGTTTTAATGAGGTTTTTAATGTAAACCCTAATAAGGGTATTTTGGGTATTTCACCCATGGTATGATTTTTAAATGACCTGATATTTTAATACATGATCATTCCTACATTATATGAGTACTTTTCTAGAGATTTGTTGAATATTCTTGTGTTATTATATTAGTATTTAGTTTTAGATGAGTAGCCATTATGAAAGAATAATAAATGATTATCTTGAGATAATAAGTGATATATATATGCCTAATTAAGTCTTTATATTATTTATATAAATGGTATTTTAATATGATTTCATAATAGAGTCAAGTAAGATTAGTATGTATGACCATGTTTGAGATTTTTGTCTTATATGATCTATATCTTCATATTAATGTATAAGATGATTTATGCCTTTTTGAGCATAAAGATAATACTAATTATATAGTATGAGTTTTATTGTATTTCATCGCTAAGATTTTATGGTGATTTTAGATTAAAGTTATGTTTAGTCTAAATAAGAACCCTAAGTTGGTATATGTAATTAGGAAGATGGGGTTTTGAGATTAAGAAATAGAAAGAGAGAATATAGGCTTGGACTGATAAAACTATGATGATATCCAGGTTATTAAAGTTATGGAACTTAGAATGGAGACTTCCTTATCGATTCCATATGTATAAGAGGTAAGTGGTCCATGCCCATGAGTACTCAAGTTTTAAGTTCAGTATGTTTACATGTCTCCTGATAAGACTTTTATAATTTATATAGTTCAATGTTCTAAGATTTTAATGCAAACAAGAATATTTTCATATCTCTATCATTATGTAAGTTGAGATATCCAAAATTTCAAATAGAGACATGTTGCTCAAAATAGTTGTGACCCATGGACCAAGTCCATGAGAAAGTTAAAGAATCGTGTTCCTACAAGATTTCTTAGAATTATTCAAAATTAATGAATAAGATTGTAAGATAAGATATGCAAGTAATATAGCCATACTTAGTTGGTGATTTGGGATATTTTTGTATTGAGGATTTAAATACACGTATATTGTCAGGATTTCTCATAGTTATAGGCATAATTATGTATTATGATTTCAAGCAGAAACATGCCATTAAGATTTCATGCATATGTTTAGATATAACAACTAGATTCCTTAGAATGAATAATATCTAGAATTTAATTACAATATAAGAATATGAATTTTAGAATATTAAGACATGGTCTACTTTTAGAAATAAAGGTATTGTTGGGATCACAATGTATTGTAAAAATGAGTTCATGATGGCATTATAAGATAATGACACATTAAGTTATGATTGTGTTGCAAGACGATATTTTATAAGATTTCTATTTTGATATTTAAGGTTTAATATGTAAGTTCATATGCAAAGGTTCAAGGTACATCATATTTTATAAGAAGGATTGAACCATCTTGTCAGAATTGATATTTTTAGAAATGGCGTACTTATGATACTTTCACAAGCTTGACTTAAGATACTTTGTATACTTAGTATTTCTATATTCATGTCAGATCCTTTCCCATAAGGCATTAGACTCATTTATGATATAATTGGTATAATGAAGTAATCTTACCAAGTCATAGTTTTAGAATAAAGTTTACCTAGATAATGAGATACATGTTCAAATCCAATAATGGATTCAGTTTAGAATTTAAGAGTAAGAGATTTAGACTCAGACTTAGACTACTCACCGAGTGAGTAGCCAGATTTTGAATAAAGATACATGATAAGGGTTTTAGACCCAATCTCAATTATGAAGTAATTGAGATCCATATTCACATTTAGTTCTATATAAAGTTTATCACTTAAGAATAAAAGATTCAGATTCATATTCAGATTTAGAATTCAGTACATGCTCAGTACTCAGTAACCAATCTCAGATAAGTTCAGTTATCAGTTTTATATAAGATAAGTTCAGATTCAGTATTCAGTAAAGCTATCAGTATTCAACTTCAGTTCAGATTAAGAATTAAGTAAGTTTAGACTTAAGATAATTAAGTTGAAACATTCACATAAGACATTATATGATAAGTCCTCATTCAGTAGTCATGGGATGATTTAGAGGTATCTGTTCCCAATTCAGAGGAGTGTTTACTCTAATTCAGTGGTGTTGCGACACCAATTATGGGCATAGTCACGCCAATTCAGAGACACATCGGTGTCATTCATAGGCATGTAGTGCCAATTCAGAGGTACCTTGGTACCAATTCAGGGCGTAGATATGCCAATTCAGGAGGACTTATTGTATAATGGTGGCCACAAATAGATAAAAATCGTAAGTAAAAGATACTTTAGATTAGAGTATGTCTGTAATCTCATCCATGAGTGTGATGAGAGGAATTTAGATGAGATAAGTATGACCTAGAATCTTTGGTGTAGGTCATGAGACCCATGGTATAGGTCTCCAGAAAAGATAGAGTAGAAAATAAGAGTTTAAGAAATGAGAGATAATATGTTTCTAGATTTAATCAGAGTTTAATGTTCATTTTATGTTTATGATTTCAAAAATCTTTTGTAATATTTCAATTCTTTAGCAATGTACATTTTAGAATACTCATGCCACTTACTCTAACGACTGTTTTTCCCAATGCATGGCTGGGGACGCGATGTCTGCTGGTTTTGGAGCAATTTAAGAACAAAGGGACCAACAAAGGCTTAAGAGACTTTCAAGCTTGCCTAGTGGGGTGCCATCTACCTAGACAATCATGAGTATTGACATCTTTTTATTATGAAATTATGCATAAACATGATGTAGTTTTATGTTGACAAAAAGCTATGTATGAATCACTTTTACTAGTTTTGCAAAGTGCTTCATTTACTTTTATTGCAATGGTTATCATGCTTGTGACACTCCCAGATGAAAAGAAGAAAAAAATATTGCTTCCGCTCATGTGTTATGAAAATCTGGGTGTTACAACTTCTATCCACATCTGGAGTCTATTCTAACTAATCCTCCTTTGTACTTTAATTCTTATTCTATACCACATATGCCACTTTACTATTTGTTCTTTTCATTTGTACCTAAAACACCGACAAAAAAACATTGGTCACCAAAAATGAATATGTTGATATGTGGGGGAAACAATAATTTTGCAATTAACTGTAACAACATATTGCAGGAAATTATGATTTAACAAACAACTTTACATTTTCTGCATAATTGCTCAATCCATACATTCCCTAGCCTCTGTGTTGTCCCTGCAGTGGACCTGGATGCTACATTCCTTATGGTAGATCCCCATTAAACCCCTCATGATCCTACCTAACAGGTGAATCAATTTCTAGGGTTGAGTCACATGGCACTACCCATAGGTAGCCCACTCCTTAACTCATGGTGTTCTAAAGAGTCTCACGACACTACACGTGGGTAGCCCAATTTCTAACTCTTGATAACCTAATGGTCCCACTTAACAAGTAGAACCTTTACCAGGTTACACTTTTCATCATTAGCAAAGCCATAGAGGAGGACCAGGATCTGAGCCAGTCATGTATCTATACTTATGGTGATAATCCTAGTCACTTTATAGTTGCATGAAATAAAATTCATCCAAGCAGTTATATTTAGGAAACTGATAAAAATTTCGGGAATTGTCGTGAAACTAAAGTAATTAACCGTAAGTGTAACCACATACCTGTGATTGCAGATTTTAAGATAGAATCAATCCAATGAATGCAAGAAATCCAAATAGGCAAGCAAGCAAATAATGAGATCCTGAAATTTGCATACAATTTCCTATTATTGATCATGCCATCAAGATCTATTGAACCTAGCTAGCTTCCTAGGGTTTCTAGTCCACTTTTAGGGTTTACTTTGCAATTAGAGTTTCACTTCATTTATACTATTTTAACCCTAATTTTATACAATTACTCACAAACCCTAATTACCTCATCTATTCTTCACGAAAGATATTAAGGTTACCTTTTAGCAACATATTACCTTAATTTCGGATTAAAGGCACATTTAAGTCTAATATGCCCCTTTTACATTAAAGCTACCATTTTTATCCTTTTAATTCATGACAAGATCATTGGGCCTAATTATCATCTTTGGTTCCTTCCAGATTAACAACTCATAGTTCATTATGATCTAATTCACATATGAACCCTATTTATCATTAATTCCACCTTTAACCATTAGAAAACCCTAATTTCCATATTAAGGATATTTATTCATAATTAGGAACTTTTATATTCAAAACGGCTTAGAACTATCATATATCAACTTTAATCATGAAATTGAACATTTAAAGCTATTAAGAGTCACAATTAGGGTTTCAAGGCCCATTAAAGCATATTTATGCACATGAAACTCTAAATTAAACCAATTACATGCAAAGTCCATCCTTTTTGTTCTTAATGTACCGTTTTACAATTAAAAGGTTAATATCAACTTTAATCATCCATTAAACCCTACTAAATACATTAATTATCTCAAAATAAGGTTTCTTAAACATTAAAGCATTAAAGTTGATAACTTCCACTACTTTTCGAACTGTAATCATAAAAAGGCTTCAATTATATTTTTAATGGATTCCCCTCATTTTTCTGAGCAATTTTCATATTTACGCATATCAATCCGAGCTACCAATATTTAAATATGATTTTTGTAAGAATTTACTTACCAAAGCCAATCAGAGAGTGCCATCTCTCCCTTTCCATGCAACGTAGCTCTGCATAACCCGGTCGGTTTCGAACATAATGAAGTGATGCATTTACCCCCGTGTGTACGCTTGGCTCTGTAATGCCCGAAGGGCAAAACTGTCCAATTCCCTTTTTCGTCATCATCCTCACGGAAACCCTTCCGCGTCTGTTGTAGCAGCTGATCGCGAGCATCCCCCTTCCTCCCTAGGACTCAAGAGGTACTTGCAACTGTAGCCTTCCCTCCGCTGCCCATTTTCGCCCCCCTCTAAGCCTTGACCCAGGACCAAGTCGGGCAGGTGTGCGGGCATTGGGCCTGCAACTCACAGCCCTACTGCGGACCTCTGGCAGGTGTTGCGCATAGTTGGGAGCAAGGTGACATTGATCGATAATCCACAGGTCGTCAAAGGAATGCCATGCCTCCATCATGACGATGTCATGACCCCTCGTGGCTCTGGGGTTAGAGCTATACCCTCATGGTTAGGGTTTTGATGAAGAAGATGAAAACGAGAGAGAGAGAGTTGTGTAGGATCTCTCTGGAACTCGAACCAGGGCTCTACCCTTTATATAGGGGTGGGTCATGAAGCCCTAGGTTGGCTATTCACGAATCAAAGAGTTCTCTTCCTAATAGGAACCGAAGTTCCTTCATTAGGAAGAAATTTTCTCTCCCTTAATTACCTCTCTAATATTCTTTATTCTTTAGATATTAGGAATTTGAAAATCCTCTCAGTTATTCTCTTTTATGTTGGACTTTTATCCTATTGGCACACAATTTTATTTTCTTTTAGTAGAAAATACTTTCTTTTTAACAATGCCACCAAATTCATTAATTATGCATCACATTATGCCGTTATTTTGAATTATTGATATTTTCTATTTGTTTTTCTTCATTGGGTTTCCTTGTACCCCAAGAAACTCTAATATTTCAAAATCCTTTTTAGTGGATACTCATTATCTTTCTAGATGCATCTATGTCCATTATTTCTCATTATCTTGTTTATTTCTTTATTAAAATATCTCTTTTTGAGGATTTCTCTTTATCTCTCTTATTATTTTCCTTATTGGAATTCCTTTTAACATTAGAAACCTCATGGATACGAAAATCCATCAAAGATAACTCAATCATACCTCCTTCCACTTATTTCATAGATTTTATCATTGTTTTCAATTTCTTTCTTAATAAAGAAATATTTAATTGATCTTTTCTTTTCTTGTTATATTATCTTTGCAATGTTGGACTCCTTGGGACCCAAGGAACCCAAGATGCACAAAATCCAACTTTGGAAAACATTCCTTTGCCTTCTATAGGTCTCTACATCTTTCTTTTCTCCATTTCTCAATTATTTATTTACTAATTGAATTTCCTTGTTATTGGGCCCAATAGCCAATTAAGCCCACAAAACGACCAACAAGGCTATTCTAAATGAAATCCACTTATTCAAAAAAAATTATTTGTTCAAATATCTTTAATAGGAGAAATTATATTTATCACCAAAAGAACCCAAAAACTGGGATTGTAACATCCTTCCCCTCTTATAAGATTTTTTTCCTCAAAATTCCATCAAACAAACAAACAATTCAGGATAAGACTTTTCCATGTCCATCATTAGCCCCTATGTGGCTTTACCTTATCCATGGCGCTTCCAAAGAACCCTTATCATCACATATCCTTTTCTCTGAGTTTCTTTCACCTTGGCATCTATAAACCTCACAGGTGACTCAGGTCATTTCAGTCTCCCTTGGGGCTCACTAGGTTCATTGCTCAGCACATGGTTCGGGTACCTCACATAGTGATCTAAATTGGACACATGGAACTCATCACACATTACTTTATCCTGAGGGGTAAGTTCATACTTAACCTTCTCCACCAATCCAACTCAAGAAGAACCCATGCATCAGGGACTCAGCTCTCTTAGCTATAACTTGGAGGGGTCAAATTTTCATATCACATATTCCCCCACAGTGAACTACATGTCAGTCTACTTTGCATCAGCTTACGACTCATGTCATCCCTAGGCTCCTTTCAGCCATCATATGATCAAAGCAACTTCATCTGCATTCATTGTGGTCCTTCTCAGGCCTTCGCGAGGTCCCTCCACCAACATCATCTTAATGAAGTGGTGACCGACACAACCTCCCTTATAGAGCTCCTTTACATCCTGACACTGGCTATGGTGGTTATTATCACATCTTACATACGACCAGAACTGTCTCTAGATATCACCTTGAACGAGCACACATGCTCTCATGAAACCCTCTAGTCTGAGTCATACTAACCATTAGTTAGGGGTGATAAATGGTACTAACATCAAGTTCTTCATGTACCTACTTCCACCTTATGGAAGTGAATCTTTAGGTTATACTCAAGAAATATTGAACTCGGATCATGGTGTAGTTGAACCATCTCTCTCATATGTAGTTCAACCAGATTTGTCCCTTGACAATACTCTTTCTTTCTCATTTCATATAGGTAAGGTGATCTACCATAACCCATACTGCATCTCAACCTTCCTTGGACTAGGGGAGACTTACAACAACCATAGTGATGAACTCCCATTCCTTCTCAGGGACTCTTTATCCTCTATGTCAATACACTGGGTTACTGGTATTCATCCTTCACCTCCTGTCTTGCATGGCAACATACCACATGAAACTTCATCTTAGGCATCCAAAGTACTATTGTCACTTATCATCTTGGTAGTACCACGGTATATGGTGATCTTAAATCATGATCTCCCGTATGTCATGATTCCTCAAGATCGATTCCTCAGAAACCCTAAACCACTCTAGTCAAGGTTTCATCACCCTCCTTTTTAGAGAAGTACATCTGAGGGTCTACAACCATTCTCTTATTGCATCACAGCCTAGGTTGGTTAACCAAACAACTACTAACTTGTTCAATAGATCTCGTTAAATCTGAGTGTTAGCCAAATATATCTCCTTTTTTAAATTTAGGGTTAGCCCAACAACTTCTTTTAGCCTCTAGCTAAACTAGGAAGCTGTATCTCAACCACTTCACATCCTTATGTGTAAAGGTAATGTTGAAAACATACACCTCCATGTTAGATTGATCACATTCATGAACTCATGGGATCCAAAGGGCAGATGAGTAGGGCACTCTCTAGATGCATAAGGGAATAGGGATGACCCCAAAAGTGCCGGCACCCTACATACCTAGAGGAGATGACCAAGGATTGTGTGGTGACCAAGTAGGTTCGAGACCAATTTTCCATGAAAGTAACTTTGATATCATGATGTTTGTGATGTACAGACATATGTTGCACGTTTCAACTTAGATTTGAAGGTGTATTGGCAAGGTGGGATGTGCCATCTCTACTCTTAGAATGAGAAGAACTTTGTATTTGGACTACAACCAAATGCTTATTTCCTCTTATTATGGGAGTGAGAGATAGGACAATACGCATGCCATACACCAAAGATAAAGATGACGTGAGTTGGAACATTGCTATGAGGTATGAGGATAGAGATGATAACATACCCTTGGGGAGTGAATGATACATGGATGGTTTACAAACATCAAGAGAAATGAGGTAGTCATCTTATGAGAATGTTTTATCATGAGCTATGTGGAACTTGTAAGTTATACCAGGTTGAGTTTGATCACCATGAGGATGAGCTCAGAGTGTTCTTAATGAAGATAGACTTAGAGTTTGAGCTGAGATGATAAGTGTACTAAATGATGGAAACCAGTCAACATGAATCACAAAGGGCCAATAGCATCACATATTTGCTTTTCATATAATGAGGTTGTGTTTTCTAAGGAAACTTCAAACTAAGAAAGAGTGATCATGGAGAGTTTTGATAGCTTCACAAGGGCCTCAGGTCAGGTCATCACTGGCAACAAGACAAAGATCTTCTTCTCTAAATTTGTAGATGCTATAACTAAGGCTGAGATATGAGGCATCACAGGATCTAAAGCCATAAAGGATCTGGGGAAGTACCTAGCCATAAAGGAGATTATAGTGACCTTGTAAGGAAGGTAAAGGGTGCACTAACTGATTGGAAAACAAGAACATTTTCTCTAGCATGCATAATCAATCTGGTAAGGTCAGTCTTGATGACAATATGCAGAAGGTGGTCCTACTAAAGAGCCTATGTAATAGAGTGGAAAATATTAAGAGGAAATTTATATGGGGAGGAAACCATAAATCACATACCGTATGTCTTATTTTCTAGGATCAAGTCACTACATAGGTAGAAGATGGTGGCTTGGGCATAAAATCCATGGATGAGTGGAACAAAGCATTGATGATGAAAACCAGATGGGAAGAACAGAGTAATAGTAATATTACATGGTGTAAAGGGGTTGAAGCCAAGCACTAAAGGTTTAAACTCAGTAGGGGAGGGAATGATTCCCCCCTGTGGAGAGCATTGTGTAGGATAATGGAATGTATTCAACAATATGACATGAAGGTAGTGGTTGTAGGCCATGCCACCTTGTTGTGGATAGACTCATGGGAACCTATAGGATAGAAGCTTATGCAGGAGGTGATCCAACCAGTGTCCGAGGAGTTGAGGGATTTATGTCTGATTGCATCATCATAACTAATGGTGAATGGGATGAAAATTTCCTCAAAATCTATCTTCCGTCCATAGTAGTTACCAAAATCGTCTGCTCACCTCCCCCTTTGCAGAAGGGGGAAAGGACCAATGGGCTGGAGCATGCCTGTTGAAGTGATTTTCACAACTAGCTCTACCTACTGACATCTAAGACAAAATGTAAGCCACATGAGAATGAGGCCCTGGATAGATATCTGGAGTGTCAAAGTACTGGCCAGAGTGAAGACCTTTGGGTGGTTGATTGCCCATGAAGACATACTCACCAACATGAGGAGGTATCGGAGGAATATGATGGATAATAAGATTTACCCAAGATGCAAACTAGAGGAGGAAAGTGCACTGCATGCCATCTGTGAATAGTGGTAAAATAAAGCTAATTTGGAAGGTCTTATGGAGTTTGGAGAAGACAAATTGGTTCTTAAACAATAGATAGGAGGGATGGATTACAAGAAACATGAAGGGTAGTGAGGAACAAAACATGTTCTTCTTACTCTGTTCTTGGAGAATTTAGAAGGATTGGAACAATGAGGTTTTCGTAAGAAAGAAGAAAAATGAGGACCATTTAGTGTGGTTGCTCATCATAGAGCTTGAGAGGGATAAGAGAGCATGGTCAAACATATCTCATTACAATTTCCAACCAAATGAGAATTCATGGAGGTGATCAAAGGAGGGATGGGTTAAGGTCAATATTGATATAGTTTGTCGATGAAACAATTGGACTACTGCCTCAATTGCTAAAAATTATACAGGACATTGGAGAGCCGCATGTGCAAGGTAGGGTGGATTCTTAAGGTAGAATTGGATGCAATCCTTATGGACTTACAAGGTGCATGGGAGAACAGATGGAAGTATTTAACTATAGAGACTGACAACAACAAGGCCATTGATGTTATCAATGAATATCAAGTAAAAATTCTTCTATGGTCGCTTGGAAAATAAGGATTGATGTGCTACTCACTAGGAGTTTGAATGTAGATCTCTGCCATGTTGGTCGATCTTCCAACCCTATTGCATATGGCCTAGACAAGTTGGAATTGAGAAATAATGTAGATGAATAGACTTTCAGTAATCAACCATCATGCCCATCACACATAGTACAGGATGACAAAAAGTGATGTAGTCACATAATACATAGGAAGAATGATGTAGTTAACCCTAATTTTCTCACAAGAGGAGGTCAGGATGAATAGATATCCCCCTATCATACCCCAAAAAAATGAAGGATGACACATATTGGCTTATAATTGTAAAACATAGGACAATATTGATGGAATAAGGGTTGTATTAAATGTTACGTTGAATAGATAGATCGTAAAATGGAAAAATATATTCTATTTATATAAAGAAAGAAGTGGACAATTCCTCACAAACTAACTACTTCTTTCTTGAGTTGATGTTGTCAAAGCTAAGCTTGAAGAGCTTGTTCTCTCCACTCTTGCTACTTTCTTTTCTATTGCTTCTAATGAATGTCAAAGGCATGAAGGGTTAGTACAATCTCTTAATCCTCTATTTCTATCCAACTTGGGCATTTAGCTATGATAAAACCCCATTCCCCTTGATCCTGCTAGAGTGGGAATATAGGAAATGAGCTCTGCATAATATTGGCTCGTTAGAAAAAGAAAATCCACTAGGTTACCTCAAAACCAACAAAACTGGTATACACCCTACAAAAGGGTCCCTCTCCCAGGATGGGAGGAAACTACATCTTGTTAACAAAGGTCACAAACATCCTTATGTCTAGGGTTTACATCTACATGAGCATTCTTAACCCTAGCAAGCTACTAAGGTACAACCAGACCACCTATTAACCATGCTAGGTCATATTGGTTCTCCTTCCTCAACATTGGACCAAGAACAAACCTTTCTCATGCCACCACCTTGGTTGTGAGGGATTCATCAACCATACCTTAAACTCAAAGGGGTTTTCCCTTTTTTCTAAACATGAGGAGTTCCATGCTCGAAACTATAGAAACTTAAAGAAAATGATATGTGATGATAAGGATTCTTTGGAAGATCCATGGATAAGGTAAAGCTACATAGGGGCCAATGATGGACATGGACAAGTCTTATCCTGAATTGTTTGTTTGCTTGATGGAATTTTGAGGACAAAATTCTTATAAGAGGGGAAGGATGTTACAACCCCAGTTTTTGGGTTCTTTTGGTGAGAAATATAATTTCTCCTTTTAAAGATATTTGAACAAATAATTTGTTTTGAATAAATGGATTTCGTTTACAATAGCCTTGTTGGTCGTTTTGTGGGCTTAATTGTCTATTGTAAATGAAATCTATTTATTCAAAACAAATTATTTGTTAAAATATCTTTAATACGAGAAATTATATTTCTCACCAAAAGAACCCAAAAATTGGGGTTGTAACATCCTTCCCCTCTTATAAGAATTTTGTTCTCAAAATTCCATCAACCAAACAAACAATTCAAGATAAGACTTTTCCATGTCCATCATTGGCCCCTATGTGTCTTTACCTTATCCATGGCGCTTCCAAAGAACCTTTATCATCACATATCCTTTTCTTTGAGTTTCTATAGTTTCAAGCATGGCACTCCTCGTGTTTAGAGAAAAGGGAAAACCCCTTTGAGTTTTCCTTTATTACAAACTTGGTGGAAGATTTGACGTGATCTCTTTTGCAATTAGGGTTTCACATCTAGGTCATCCCTAGTTTTAGTGGCATATCGTCACAGGTATCACCGGAGTTTTCAAAAGAGATCATGCTATCTAAGGCATCAAATCCTGGGACGTTACACAAACAAATATAATCTTTTATGAGAAGTTATATGCATATTCTTAATTGTATCTTTTTTTAGTAATTTTTAAAGTTTAACTTATAAATTATTACTTATAGTCTACTGACACACCCGTGCATAACATGAGATTTTGACTAATTATTTTGATTTGAGCTCTATTTTTTTTTGGAAGTGATTGTTACCACATGCCATAGTATGTGCACACTCACGTCAGGATAAATTTTTCCATGGCAGTGACATAACACTGAGTTTTGAGTGGCATCACGTTTATAAAGATAATCTTGATCGGGCACTTAATATCCCTTAGTAGTGTTGGTTACTAATATTCTTCTTAATTGATTATCGGAAAACCAATGTTCAAAGATCATCGTGCACATAAGGTCAACTGATCTTGTTTAAATGAGTATTTGAATTCAAAAATGGTTGGTCCCAAAGAGATTGTCATTATTGCCTAGGAATGTTTTGCATGGTACGCACTACAAACATGATCATCTCCACACTTTTTTTTACTTATGCATATGTCTTGCTACATCTGCTACACCAACAGTGTTAAAATTAAATACTATATGCTCATTGCTAAGTTAGATTCGTCATATATTATCAAAGAACTACTTCGTTGTTGGTTTTTGTTGGAAATGCTTGGTGTATTACTAACATAGACACGGTATACACTATGTTAACCATCCATACATGGAAGAAATGGGCATTTGAATCTTTGAAGGAAGACAGTCTCATCCTGGTCTTTTTTGGGATTCTATTTTACATGAAATACATGGATAGAATCGTATGTGTTTCTCTAGTTTGCTTAAGACCAAGTAAAATATAAAAAGATATAAATTGATGGATTTGCCACCTAATTTTTGAGAGAGAGAGAAGAAAAAAAATGAATAAGTGTTTAAGTCAATGGAAAAATGCCTAAAATTTGACTCTTGTCAAGGGCGGATAAGCAACACAACTGTGGTTGAAGATCGAATAAGGTGACCTTGTTATCGCTTTGGAAGGTGTTATGTGCCCTTGTGTCGCCTGATGATAACTGGTGTTACGTATGTTTTTGGTCTCAGAAACATTTATCATTCTAGGCTTGGGATAAAAGGAAAAATGATAAAGAAAGGGCAAGAACAATTTAGATCAAAAGGATACAATTATGATTTAACATTTAGTTTGTTGTAACCGAACTAGCAGGTTAGAAGTTCTACTAGATCTAAAGGTTATAGTTTGCACCTCACCTATAACGCAACCTCCCGGCATGTTAGAATTGTTGTTTCAGAAGAAGTATATTCTAGATGGAAAAGAGACTAAAAGTTAGAAAAGGAGTTAGTTATTGTCTCTAACTCTATGACAAAAGAAAAGGGTGAGCTATGATGTGCGACGTGGAGAAATATGTGTAGTTAAATGCGGCGCAAACCCACTAGCCAAGGATTAAATCCATCAAAATGAGATCAAGCTAACCTTTCTTCTTTTAAAAATTAAATAAAAATATGTCTTACAGTCTTCTTTTATTTAAGCACGTGAAACTACTAATACCATAAAATCTTCTTATTAAACAACATCTATTGATACATAAAAGTAAACTTGTCCATGTATGAGTTTTGACTTTTACATCAAACTTGAAATAGAAGTAAACCTAGTGTAATTGGAAGGGCGGCGGCTGCCTTTGAATTGTCTTACGGCTACAATATTTTATGGCTAGAGGCATGGGTTATATAAATCCCTCACGGAAGCAACACTTACTCTAACGGGCCGCCCCCCTTGGGCTGGAAACAACAAAGGGCCGCTGGCCCAACATTTTTCAATTTGCTTCTAAAATATCAATTGGTCATTTTGTATTCTAGTAAGGCTATATTAAAGATTGTAGGAAGGGTTAAATGTAATTTTTATCTTTAGTTTTTAACTTTACATATTGGTACTTGTCTTGGTGTGTATAATAGACTATGGTAAGAGTTGCATGTAAACTTTATCTCTATTTTTTGAATTATTAATAAAGTATTGTATATTTTAATAAAATTGTATGTACCGTCACAGTGGAATTGCCTCCTCCCAATCTTCACTCTTGCCATCTTTATACGATTTCTAGTATTAGGAGTATGACATAATCAAGACTGGAGAGGGTGAAGGACGTGGTCGCTCGATGCGACATGGGATAGAGTTGTACGGTGACATTGTCGACATCAAAATTAGTTATTATTATTTTTAATCCTCATCTTTTTAGCGAGTATTTTTCTTACTTGACGCTATGTTTAATTCAATATGGTCGGAAAAAGTTCAACAAATGTCTTTTATTTTCCTGAATGTTATTCTCATAAGGTAGTTACCTATTAACTCTGATATCATCCGTCTCTCTCTTCTTTAACTAGCTAAAATAATACCACACAACGTTTACCCACTTAAAAGAAAAATAAATTTCTCAAACTCGTGTGCGCGGAACAAGTCTAGTCGACATGTATTGCAAGTAAAGAATACAATTCAATCCGGACTAGTAGAAACGTCCTACGTTGAAACATTCTGACAACTAGCGAACGTGAATATCTACCTAACCGGAGTGATCGACACCGAACGGCCACTAACATGCTTACCACTGTTTCTCTTCTCTTCTTTTAGTTCTGAATCTTGACAACTAACCAAGCACTGCGCACAACGACATGAATGTTCGGCAGGGACCCTTTGATTGCGCTATCAGCAGGGTTTGTTTGGCAGATCCACACAACTGGCTAAGTGGCTATAAACTATCTATTCCTTTGCTGAACAACAAGTCTACAGTCGGTGGTTCAAACTCGTGACACTTGCAGTCCACTAACCCTGACGACGTGTCAGGCGCATAAAATTTGAAGAACCTGATGCCATATGGCAAGTGGGAACAGTATTTGTACTCTGCCTATTGATAGTTGCTTCAAAATTGTGTGGTACATCTCCAATGGAGGAGCTTACGTCATTTTAGGTCTACCTTGCTTCTGTGTGTGGGAGCTTCCTCTCTCGCTTTTTCTACTTTACCAGCGGAATCATTTACATGTAGATGCCTGTTTGAATAAATCAGTCGTTTTCTAAAACTTGTTTCCCTTCCACCAACAGATTCATTTATGGCACGCACTATATATCCGACTTCGCCACGGCTTCTCTGCCCAACCTCAAAGCATTCGCCCATCATTTATTGCGTCGGTAGAAAGCAATGCAAATGGCTACTGCGAAGATTTTAGGCGTCGTCTTACTGGCAATACTCTTGGTGAGCATGACCACAGCCACTAGAGTCTTTACCCAGTTCTCCCGGCGGTGGAGGGGGAGGGGGATGTGGAGAAGGTGCATGTGGATCCGGATACGACTCTGGGTACGGTGCAGATGTTGGTATTTGCAGCGGAACAAAACAACGGTGGATGCATAATTCACATAGGGCATGTTTGGTTACTTGGATTTTGCCGTATTTGATTGTATTCTGGATTCCAGTTCAGTAAATTTTATGTTTGGTTTGCAGGATTGGAGAAATGGGGTTAATCCCGGGATTTTTAGACATAATAGGAATCCCGCATTTTGGTCTCCATCAAAATTCTCCCGGACGCCAAAATCCATCATGGGCAAGATGGTAGACACGAAAAAAAATAAATCCCACACTTACAAAATCCAACAAACCAAACATAAAATTTTACTTTGCGGGATTTTGAGAATGCAGTATTTCAGTAATGCAGGATGGACAGAATACAGGATTTCAATAAATCCTGCAAACGAAACATGCCCATACAACAATGCTAGAGTGGAGAACAAGAGACAAAAAATATGGACTTTCATTACTTGGGAAGAAGATTTTTTTTTCATAAGAACAAGCTCTCTTCTTCTACATGTTTCACAATTAGTACATAGCTTTATATAGGCAAGACAATAACCGAACACACCTTTTCATACAAATAACTACACACACCTTTTCACATGTAACGACCAACAATAACTACCTTGTATCTTTTCACATATACTTCCATGCATAACTTCCAAACATCCCTTCATGCCATAACTTAGACACATCTCTTCATAATAACACATGTGTTATAAATCTAAGCGCACCTGTTCATGGCATAACCACAGCGCATCTATTACACACTATATTTAACATCAATTTTCAATATGCCTCCTTGATGTAAAATATAAAATAACAAATAATTCACAATAACATACCATCTTCAACACAATAATTGTTTAACAAATCCATCTTTTACAATAAATCGTCTCTATTACCTGTCTTCGATGAATCTCTGCACTTTGTGATCTTCAACTTGAATTCGTACACAATCTCATGCATCTATATCTTTCACACAAATCTTTTTCAAATAAGATTTCTCTTTCAAACTTTCACGAATGCAGTAGCCATTCTCCACGAGATTTCAAAGATCTTACAAGACGGAACATAGTGTCATATTCATAGTCCCTAATGGGTAGTTGTTGCCTCCAAATACAGGAAGGAATGTCTATCCAGATATATACTGTTGTCCACTGTCTCAAAAAATACAACAACGGACTGCATTGTCTTGATGTACATTGTAATTTTTTTTTCAAAAAACACAACAACTTCCAATAATTGTGTCGACCTATGCTACGACAACCGTTGAACCACTCCCAAATACAATCGAATCTAGCCCTGATGCCAAAAATGCTGGAATAATTTTTAGAAAGCATACAAATCACATATGCACAATGAGGCAATACGTGTGATTTATGTATTCACTGATAAACCATCACAATATGCAGCAGATAGAACAAGGAACGACGCTGAGAATCCTCGCTCACACAGCAACAAACAGAGCAACTCACGAAAACAAGATAAGGCTATATATTATATTCACAGTGAGTTTTGAACAAAGGAATACCTGGAAACTTCTGCTACACGAGACAAAGTACTGGAAGGGTACCCTTATACAATGGCAGTCATGGCTTTAAATAACCATCGAGATTACATGAGGCACAGACTCCCCATGTACCTAACTGCTGACCTGCCCATCTATAACCGTTGACGGTTACATCAGTTAATAATAATTGTTTACAGATTGCACGCTAACAACCACTTCTTCACAAGGATACAACTGCTACACACCCCTTCACAAATAAACACGTCGTATCCCTTCTTCACAAGGATACAACTACCACACACCCCTTCACAAATGAACACATGTCGCATTCCTTCTTCACACATGTTTGGGACACGATCTTTGTATCAATTTTCAACACGCCCCCTTGATGAAAAATTGAATACATCAAGTTAACAAATACATATATTAAATCAAGAGACCTTAAACTTGTGTCGTGAATAAGAAATCTTCTTGTCTTTCTTGAACAAAAATTTCTTATTGCTTGGCCTTCTTCCAAAAGTAAGCCTCTATGTGTCCTTATTTATTACAAAAATAACATCATTTCTTCTTCTGAAATTTCTGACATCTTCATCATGTGCTTCATCTTCATCACTCTATGCGTTTGATGTTGTATTGTATCCTTCCTCATCTTCATAATCATGAACATGACATATTTCGGTGTTGTGACTGTCTTCACGTGCCTTCACTTTTGCAACTACAACTTTGGACCGAAATGCTTGTTCATCAGCACTTTGGGAAAACATGTTCACCTTTCTTCAGATGACAACAAATTACACATCAGTTCGCTAAGAGAGTACACATAGATATCTTTTGACTCCTCAATGGAAGCAATAAGGAAATTATATTTTGAAGGAAAACATTGTAACACCTTTTCAACAAATTTTTTGGCAGAAGTTTCCTCGCCATAAGTTCACATTTGGTTCACAACAATAGACAATCGGAAATTTTTTTTTGGAAGATTTCACCTCCTTTCATAGAGAAATTTTCAAATTTCCTGTTGGATCTAGGACTCTAGAGAGGGGGTGAATAGAGCTTCAAAAAATTTCACAAGATAAATTAGGCCTTCAAATTATATCAATCAAAACCAATAGTTTAAGTGCAATTTGAAGTCTTAGCTAACAAGCATAGCAAGGATGAGAGAAAATGAAACAAGCACTTGGACAAGGTCGTTTAGAGTGATTCCACTCTCCAAACTAGGAGAGAGTCAATCCACTACCTAGAGAGGTCAACCTCTAGGACTTTTCAAGTACTTTCCTCTATATATTCATCAATAAGAGTTACAACACAAGACCCACCAAAGGACTTACCTATCTAATACAAAGAGCCTTCAGCCTTACCAAGGATTTACCCACTATGCAAAGAGTCTTCCGCCTTCTTCCAATGACTTACCTACTGGTGCACAAGTCTTTAGCCTTTAAAGGATTACCCACTTTTCTTGGATCTTCAGCCTTTGTCTTCTCTTTCACCTGGAGAAGATCTTCACCTCTTCTTCAACTTTGAAGAAGAACAACAACAACTTCACCTTCACTCGGAGTAGCTTGCTTTACCTTTGCTTCTTTGAGGGAAGGGGTAGGGAAGATGGAATGGAATGAGAGTTGTACAAGAATAAGGAAGTAACTCTCTTACAAATGGCCTAGCTCACCCATAATCACGAAATGTTGTGTAAACAAGCGATAGAAAGGGGATAAAGGAGTTGCAACACACTCAACAATAGCAAGGACTTAGAATAGCATGAATGATAAAATTTGGAATGAACTCCAAGGGGTCCTATTAATATTTTAGGGTCTTCTCTTGAGTGTGGGATCACTTAAGGACAAAACATATCTATTTTCCAAGTTATAATGGATCTATTCTCGCTCAAAACAACTCACCAACAGTTATAATCACTTTTTATGCATTTTTCGTACAGTACATTTAGTCAAGTTCTAATAAAGGTAGCTCGATCGATCCACTAAGAGACAAAGCCAATTTTCAAACTATTCGTCGAGTTTGTTCTAAGAAACTCGACCGATGAGCTAAAATTAGTTTTGCTCAGTGAGTCGTTCGTTCGAATTTTGTGAGTATGCAACTCGATCGATTGGTCTCTCCAGCAAATCCATTACTGGATCGGTCGAGTTTCCAACTTGATAGATAAATAGCCTGTGACAAATTTTCTAAATTGACATTTGAGTGATCAAACATTAGAATTAAGTGTCCTTGATTTTTCTCATCTTAGTTACAAGTCATATCATCAATACAAGTGATTACAAAAATTATTTAAGGTCATATGGAGTGATTTTCCAAAATACACACTTGCATTGCTTTTGACTTGCACTTGAACCAGCTAGGGATTGTGTAATCTGATCCTTTTTCATGTACCTAAAGCTTGAAATCAATCTTGAACAAACATATAAGATACATAAGAATGGAATGGTTAAGTCGTTATCAAAATATGGGCAATGCATAACTCTCAAGTCAACATTCTCCCCCTTTTTGACAATGACAAACCATTCCTCAATCATATAGAAAAGGATATGTAAAGTTATACCTTTACCTTGTGAATTGTAAGGGGATTCAAGATTTGAACAATGTGAATTGCTCCCCCTCAATAAATGCATACTATTACCTGCATAATTAGTCTATCTACACAAAGCAACATGACATATATATATTATATGGTCCTTTAGAAAGTCACATGATAAAGCATATAATGAACAAAAAAAGGATCACATAGGCAATAAAAGTAATATGGTTGAGCTTCAAAACATTGAAATTTTGTCCCCCTTTTGAAATTATCAAAAAGAAAGGGGTAGAAGAGCACAGAAATGGGTCTTCTCCAAGCACAACCAAACATACATCCATAACATGCAATCACAACATATACACAAAATAGAGACGAAAGAAAGAAACAATCTATGGCATAACCAAAATATGGTAAACATGACACCAACTCATGAGATATAGTAAATCAAAGAGTAAGTGTACAAAGGATTAACATTACAACCCAGAAAGTATGTTCTTAGAAAATAACTATAGACCAAGATGATGAAAACTAGTTGATAAAATAGTATAGCTCAAAAAATGTGCACATATTTTTTTACTATAAAATTGTCTAGAAAGCTATATATGATCAGTTGCTAGACTTAAAACTAAAGATCTAAACATCTACGTCATCTATGTCTACATCATCCACAACTTCATCAGCATCAGAAGCTTCAGGATCATAGTCATCATCTCCGTCTAAAGGTGCAACAGAGACAACAATGTCCTCATCACCAGAGTCACCAGAAGAGCCATCATCAAAAGCATCACTATCATCCTCGTCAGCCTCTTCATCAGTAGCAACAACCTCCTCATCATCCTGGTCTGGCATCTCCTCATCAGCAAGAGAACCAAAACCTTGATCGGGCCAACGGGCATTCTGCTCATCCCAAGACATGCCAAGAGTATGGAGTTCATTGTCCTGTGGGAAAGAAGGAGAAGAACTACCAAGACTAGCATGCAGAGTGGCTAAGGGGCCAGCTGTCAGAGGAAACACTCTAGGGGTAGATTCACCAGTATCAAAGGGTGTAGCAGCGGAAGATGCAGGTGGAGAGGCAGGGTAAAAGTGATCATATGCAAAGGATGCATAGTCACCTCCTGTGTAGGGATGGTAGGTAGGGTAATGGTGAGCACAAGACAGTTTCATGTTGGACATGATGGCACCTAGGTCCTGATGCAGGTCTTCCTAAACTTGAAGGTTGTATGCCTGTTGATGCATCATGTAGTCCATAAGAGTTTCATTTGATACATGGAACAAATCATGGGCAGGTCAGGTAGGCTGAGGTGGTGGTGGTTCTCGGGTAGAGGTAGAGGTAGAGGCACCAGGTGTGGTAGAGGATAGGATAGGTACAAACTTCTAAAGTGTGGTCTCACTGATGCAAATGCAAACTCCTTTCTAGGCATGTTTGTAGTGCATGTCATGGAAAAGATATTTTCCAGTGTCAAGCTAGAATAGACCACAGGTCAGGGCTGGGTAGGATGGGTATGTTCCATGGATGTTCTTACCTGAGTCAAAGAAGGTCATATTAAGGAGAACATATCTTGCCCAATTGACGCCTATGTTCTTTAAGAGAAAGTACATAATGACCACATTGTTTTCTACAATTTTAGTCTAATTTTTCTTTGGATGAATACTGCAGTTAACGACTAAGGCATGTATGTGTTTCTTGAAGACTAAGGTAGAGGAGGGAAGGGTGCACTTACTCCTATATGGGAATAGAGGCTTCTTAAAAAACTTATGAATATTAGGGAGAGTAAGATCATATTTCTTGTAGACTAGGTCAAAATACTTGGGATAGTCCTTATGCTAGGTGTCAGTCACTTCAGTACCTAAAAAGAAGACATTCAGGGCAGCCTCAGAGACTTGAAATTTCTTCTCAGTGATCATAGTTGTGAGGACTACTATAGTATTAGGCGGGAGTATGAGGGTGTCATAATTTCAATGCAAATTTGCATAGCATTTGTGAATGGCTTTTATACTTGTGATGGAATTTTTATAGCACGCGTGTTCAACACCCAAGGCTGAGAGACGACAGTCGTATAAAACTCTACTACTTGATCTATGACCTCTTGTCTTCATGGGTGTGGCTCAAATAGGGCACAAAAATGAAAAGGGTTCCTAGGAAGGAGCTCCTTGTACCTGTTGAGAGCCTCATTTGAGAGAAAGAAAGTGTCATCAAAAGGAATCAAGCAAGAGCTGGATGAAGATGAAGGTGCATTAGCTGGGATGGCCCTCTTCCTCCTATTGATTGCCATGGAGACGAAAAGGAGAGGATGGATAGAGAAAAAGCTAAAGAATCACCACCAAAACTCATCCACCAACCTAGGGTTGATATCAAGAAGGTCAAGGAAGGTCGATCTAGGTCGAACTAGGTCTAGGGATAGGAAGGTCGGTGCTAGGGTTGAGAGCTTGAGGGAGCTAGAGGTTGGATTGGTCAATTTTTCTCTAGTTGAGAGGGAGAAAAATTGGTCAAAGCTATCTTAAGTTTTCTCCATCCCGTCCATCAGTCGAGTTCTATGATTCAAAAACTCGACTGATAGGATCTTTAAACCCAACTTTAGAAATTCTAAGTTCTAGTCATTAGAGCACTAATTAAATTTATTTTTCAAGTACATTTTTCATATTAAACATACTTAAGAACATATCACTTATTATTGGGTACTATTTTTCGATAAAACAAGCATTTGCAAAAAAACCAACAACAAGAGAAAAGCAAGGAAAAAAGAACAAGAAAAACTGATTTTAGCAAATTAGCAAAAAAATTGTGATCAAAACATAAGCCGAGCATATAAGACAGATGACAACTAGATAGAAGGCATATTAGATTCATTCAAAGTAGTTATGAGAAGTTTAGATCTAGTAAAGTTAAATTGATGTCTAGTTAGAGGTTTAGTGAAAATGTCTTCCAACTGATTTTCTGTTGTCACATGTGTTATATAGATATCCTTTTTGGCAATGTGATCATGGAGAAAATGATGACAAATCTCTATATGCTTAGATCTACTATGCAAGATAGGATTATATGACAAGTTAATTGCATTAGTATTATCACAATAGATAGGAGAAGCATCAAAATGTATGAGAAAGTTTTGGAGCATTTGCTTCATCTATAGGACTTGGGAACAACAACTCCCGGCTACAATGTATTCAACCTCGGTGGTAAATAATGCCACTGTGCTCTATTTCTTGAAGAACCAAGACACCAAGCATGGTCCTAGGAGAAAGCAAGTGCCACTTGTGTACTTTCTGTCAATCAAGCATCATGTGTAATCCACATCACTATAAGCAGTAAGAGTAAAGTCCCTTGACTTGGGATACCATAGTCCAAAATTTTCGGTTTTAGCTAAGTACCTTAAAATCCTTTGAACATCTATAAGATGTGATTTCTTAGGATTTGATTGAAAGTGAGCACACAAGACAACACTAAACATTATATCAGGTCTAGAGGCAGTTAAGTAAAGTAAACTTCCGATCATACCTCTATAGAGATTCTCATCTACCTTCTCACCTTCTTCATCCTTATCAAGTTTGGCAGTGTTTAACATGGGTCTATCCACCGGCTTGATGTTCTCCATCCAATGCACTTGAGTAAATTACTTGTGTACTTGTCTTGGTTGATGAAGTTCCCATTTTTAGTTTTCTTGATTTGAAAGCTGAGGAAGAACGTCTGCTCACCCATCATACTCATTTCAAATTTTCTCTACATAAGATCACTAAATTCTTTGCAAATATTAAGGTTAGTTCTTCCAAAAATGATATCATCAACATATATTTGAACGATAAGAAAATTGTTAGAAGCGTACTTTAGAAATAAGGTAGAATCCACTTTGCCCATGATATTCCCATAATCTAAACAAAAGTTCTTTAATTTCCCATACCAAGCTCTAGGTGCTTGTTTGAGTGCATAGAGAGCTTTTTGCAACAAATAAACATGTTTAGATAAACTATCATGTTCAAAGCCCAGGGGTTGTGCAACATACACTTCCTCCTCAATTGTACCATTTAAAAATGCACTTTTAACATCCATTTGATATAGTAGAACGTTTTTATAACAAGTAAAAGCAAATAACATACAAATGGGCTCAAGTCTAGATACAAGTGCATATGTTTCATCAAAATCTATACCTTCTTGTTGATTGTAGCCTTGAGCCACTAACCTTGTTTTGTTCTTGACCACTTTGCCACTTTCATCAAAAGTGTTGCGGTAGACCTATTTGGTGCCAATGATCTTTATATCACTCAATCTTGGTACTAGGGTCTATACCTTGTTCTTTTCAAATTGCTCCAACTCTTCTTACATAGCTAGGATCCACTCATCATCACCAAGAGCTTCCTTGACGTTCTTTGGATCGAGTTGTGAGATGAAGGTGATGTTGGGTTGTTCTTTGTTGAATGCAGCCCGTGTCTTCAGTCTTACAAATGGATCACCTAAAATCAACTCTTTTGGATGATTCATTGCAAACCGAGGAGTGGGATCCTTCTTCTCTTCATATTTCTCTTCTTATTGAGTGACCACCATTTTTCCCTTTGGGTGATTTAGAGTTATTTTTAAAATAGGAATTACTTCACCTACAAAATCATCATTTGGAACAATATATTTTAGAATAAAGGGGTTAGTCTCAACAAACTTAACATTTATAGATTCTTCTACTTTAACATGATCAACATTAAACACTCTATAATCCTTGCTAGTAGTGCTATAGCCAAGAAAGAAAGCCATGTAAGATTTTAGATCAAATTTGTCTAGAGAATCTTTCATATTCAAAATAAAGCAAGGACATCTGAAAACATGGAAATACTCAATAGAAGGCTTCCTACCATGCGATAGCTCATCGGGGGTTTTCTTCAATGAGATATGTGTAAAAACCCAGTTTTACACAAAACATGAGGTATTGAAGGCTTCAGCCCAAAACTTCTTTAGAGTTTCATACTCTAAAATCATGGTCCTAGCTATCTCCTATAGTGACCTATTATTCCTCTCTACAATCCCATTTTTTTGAGGTGTTCGAGGTGAAGAAAAGTTATGTGCATAATCAGATTCTTGACAAAAATGTTCAAAAATATCATTTTCAAATTCTCCCCCATGACCACTATGGATGGAAACGATGTGGCAAGAGGCTTCATTCTCAATTCATTTACAAAAACGTGAGAAAACATCAAGTGTATCACTCTTGGAAATGAGAAAGAAATTCCAAGTATATCTAGAGAAATCATCGACAATAAAAAGGTGTTACTTTGAACCATTAAGCGATTTAGTTCTCATTGGTTCAAATAGATCAATGTGAAGAAGTTCAAGAGATCTCTTGCTACTAACAACTCCTTTGGATTTAAAGGAGGCCTTGGTTTGCTTTCCTTGGGTACAAGTTTGGCATTCTCATCCTTTTGAAAATGCAATTTGGGAAGTCCCTTGACCAAGTCCTTTTTGCTCAACTTCTTCAACTGATGCATATTTACATGACCAAGCCGACGATACCAAAGATAAATATCATTTGAATTGAAAACTATGCATCTAACAACAACATACTTAATAGAGTCAAGAACAATTACATAAAGATTACCACTTCTAGTCCCCTTATATACAAATTGATTGGTGAGGGAATCTAGAATGAAGCATTCAAAAGAAGTCAATAGAACAAGGTAACCATTATCACATAATTGACTTAAACTAATTAAATTTTGATGTAGGCCATCCACAAAAAGAACATTCTTGATACACAAGGATTCACCTACATCACCCTCACCTTTGACCTTACCTTTCTTGTTGTCCCCAAAGGTACCTGAACCTCCTTTCTTTTTGGTGATGTTGTTGAAATGGCTTATATCACCTGTCATATGCTTAGTGCAGCCAGTATCAACAATCCATCTTACTTTTTCTTACAAGAAAGGACAATTTTAGTTCCCAACTCAAACTTTAGGATCCAGAGTTAGCTTGGTGACCCATTTCATTTTTGGGTTGGCCCCCTTAGGCTTGTAAGGACAATAAGTAGTGTAATGATCATCACACTTGCAATAAGAACAAACCATAGGATTCTTAGTACGGAAAGAGTCTCCAACAAAGAAAGATGTCTACTTTCTCTTTTTATTACCTTTGTCTTTTCTCTTGCATTTTGGTGCTCCCCCTACAAATCCCAAACCACTAGTACCACTTTGTTTGATACAATGGTCAAGGATTTCATTTAAGGAGTTTTTCCCTTTGAGGAATTTCTGTAGAGAGGCCCTTAGTCTATGATTATCATCATTAAGAGATATGATAGTAGAAGATAAACTAGTAATATCATCTCTAAAATGAATAAGACCGACCTCTAGATAGAGGGATTTAGTCAAATAAGAATCTTTCTCAAGAGAAATAGAAGCAATATCATTACTAGGCAAGATAAGTCTTGAAGATAAATCATTAACTTGACCAAGAAACCTAGCATTTTTAGATGTAAGCACTTGAATTTCCTTAATATAAACATCTCTCTCATCCCTACGAGCATCATCAAGAAGCTTAAATTCAGCATTTTCAGTTTCAAGAATTTCAAGCTCCTTTAGGCACTTTTGGTTATCTTCTATAACGACCCCGCCTCCTGATAACCCCCAATTAAGGTAGACCGAATGGTCAGAGCCATTATCCAATAACCCGGATCAAAGGTTCGACAAATAATCAATAATAATTATGAAATTCTACTACTAAACTGAAAACTGGTATAAAATAAAACTTTTCTTACCTTTTTAAAATTGGGATTTCTAAACTTCTATCCATGAAGATACTAATCTAACTAATCCTCCTATGCACGTTAATTCTCATTTAATTCCGCATATGCCACTTTACTGTTTGTTCTTTTTATTTGTACCTAAAACGCCGACAAACAAAACGTCGGTCAGCAAGAAGATGGTATGTGGGGGAAACAATAATTGTGCAAGTATGTTAACAATGTAGTCAACCAAATATCATTTAACATCCAAGATTATGTTTTAAGCAATACTACTCAATCCTTGCATATCCTCTATCTTTGTACCATCCCTACAGTGGACATGGATACTACCTCTCTCATATGGTAGATCCTTACCCCCATGATCCTACCACACAGGTAGCCAATTCCTAGGGTTATGGAGTCGCATGGCCCTACCCAAAGGTAGCCCAATCCCTGACTCATGATGACTTGATAGTCCTACCCCATTGGTAGCCATGTACTAAGTCATTCAATGACCTGAAGGGCCTACCCCATTGGTAGCCATGTACTAGGTCAATCCATTAGGCTACAGAGGGGACTAGGATCTGAGCTAGTAGGCACATCTCTTATGTGATAGTCATATTCACATTATAATTTGCATGAATTAAATTCATCCAACAATTAATTCAAGCCACGATGTAAACTACTACTACAGAAACAACCTTTGGCGTCGGTTGTTTAACCACCTTTGGCGTCGGTTTCTGAGCGACGCCTATGTGGGCGCCGATAAAGGTCGAACAATTCGGCGTCATTTTTTTAACCGACGCCTATTTAACATATAGGCGTCGGTCTTTTAGTCGATAACCGACGCCAAAAGGGTTCGCGCCACAGAAAACGACGTCATCTAGGACACATTCTGCGTCGGTTATCTACTAAAAGACCGACGCCATACTTCAAGACGACACGGCCGTGCTTCCCTGCACGGCCGTGTTTAGTACTATAGGCGTCAGTTTTATATGAATAAGTGACGCCTTTTCCACCACGGCCGTGCTTTCCTACACGGCCGGGTTGTTTGTAATATTAGGCGTCAGTTGTTATCCAATAACCGACGATGTAGGTCTTTGCTGACGGTTTTCTGTAAATAACCGACGCCTATATCTATTTTTTTTTATATCAGTTTGTAGGCCTGCTGTGGCTGGTCAGCAGGATGAGAACCTGCAGTTCAATTTTCTGAACTACAGGTTTACGACATCCATTGATATCAGCCTACAAATAGGCCACAAACATGCAAAAGTCCCAAGGAAAATTTCACACAAGTAGATACATTCAGTCATCAATTCAATTCTCACATTCACACATATAGAAACATTCAAATACATGTATTAACATTCAGAAATATTCATTTACAAAGTATCATTCATTATCGCTATCAACATCCCAATTATATCTTATAGTTGCCACTGCTTGTATGGCTTTTGCCCATTCTTCTCTTATTTCATTTAATGCTTCCATCGTATATGGAGCATGTATATTTTTTAAGCGTTTACCTATAGTGTGGTCAGTTTTAAACACCTGCAAAGAGAATGATGTATATATATAAGTAATAATATAAAAATAAGATTGATATATTTCATACTAACTAATGAGACTATATATAATACCTCATGTATGGTATCGATGTCCAATGCGGCATGTTTGATAATCATCTGCATAAATCACATCACATAGTATGCGCATGCCCAACCATTGTCTTGTGTAGCGCACTATAAATTGAAACATACAAAATAATACAACTAAGCACAATTCACATCAATAATATATACATTGGAGTCGGGAACTTACTTGTACGTTCTGCCAATTTATTGGCTGGTTCTTTTTCCTTGGGACCGTTCCTCCAACCTTTTTGAATGCATCTAAACCCCTACATGTTAATATAACACAGTAAATTACAAAAGTAAATAGTAATGTAATAACAGATGTTAACGGATACAAAAATGAAATATTTCTCACCAGAATAATGGCATTCTCATTACGTGTCCAATTTTAGTGTTTAATGTACTTCCCACGGGATCTAGATAATAAACAGTGAACGTCCCGGGGACAATAACTAGTAACTCCCAATGTTTACCGCTAGAGGTAAAAAGTTAACAATTAATAACTCAAAATGCACAATAAAAATGGAATTTTCTTAAGTCCAAATTATAAATAAAGTAAACTTACTTGACATTGAATGGAGCTATTATTATCATCTTCTTTTGCTGACCAAAAATTGTAAAAGCATCTATACAGTATTGTTGAACATTATCAGGGTCTTTAGCTACCATACTAATCAATGATGGAATCAAAAATTCCAAATGATCAAATGCAAATTGTTTGCAATGATCTTCGACTAAGTAGCTGCAAAACATGTATTACGTATGCATTAATATATAAGAAACCAGATCACCGGATCTTACACAAGGTATATGGATGTATAAACAAGATCTCACCTTATCCATGTCTCTATCATTGATGTATTCATCCAATCATAGATAAACAGCTCAATAATATCTTGTATAAATAAAGAGCTATTGTATGATTGACCTGCATAATCTGCATCTAAAGAAACAATTATCGGGCAATGTATTTTATGTGCCCGTAGCCAACATGCCATTCCCCTACAAGCAGGACCTAACGGGTATGTTAGGTCAGTTGGAACCCAAGTTGGTAATGCGGGAAGTGGAGGTGGAGGCCTAGGTGCTCCTGGTGTCTTCTTTTTAACCTGTATATATAATTTCAGATCAGTTGACATCATATATACACATTAACAGTCTAAATCAATGTAAATTTATCTTACAATTTCAGTAGTGTAGACGACATCTGCTTTGGGCCACAATATGACCCTGCCTTCTGCCTCAGCAAGTGTATCAATATCTGAGTGGGGATATGGCAATGTAGCTTCCCTCCAATCGGGTAACACACATAATGGGCCCACACGAATGTAGCCCTATGGCATTGGAGTCCCGTGAAACCTTTCCCCAGGAAGGGACGGGTAAGCCTGCGCCTCTGCAACAACATAGTCTTGTATTCTTAAGCGGCATGGCTTCAATGCCTACAAATTTACGTAAAGAATGTTATACATATATACATATCATCTTGAAAACATATCATCTTGAAAAGACTAGCTACAATGTCATAAACAATACTTACAGCAGACGTGTTAGGCGATGGGTCTCCAGGATTACTCACAGTCTGTGCATCAGGAGAAGAGTGGGTCGCCATAGGCTGATTGGAAGCCTGAGATGCCTGCCACCGCAACAATTCTTCCTTGACCTTCTCAGCAACTACATCGTTGACCTTCGTAGCAACTATATCCTCGACTCTCTTATTCTCCTATACATGGATAAAAGAAACATTAGCTTCTTATTATTGAATTTCCTTTTGAAGTAACATTCTAAAAAAAGAATAGGTTACCTCTTCTTGAGAAAGTCCCGCTCTGGGTTTGCGCTGGGATGGCCCAAAGAATGCTTTGATGCCCACACCAGCGCCTGCACCCCTAACACGTCCAGGATGCTCTGGGTTACCCAGAGCAACTGTCAATTCATCCCTTGTGCCCTGAGGGATGAACGTGCCTTGTTTCCTCTGCTCGTGCAGTTCCCGCTAATCACCATCAACAGAAATTGGTAAATTAACAACACAAATAATCAATATTCAAACGATGGCTCTAAGAGTTGTATTTTACCATTTTCGCAGCCACCTCAGCAGTTACAGGCTTCTTTATTTCACCCTTCTTGTTTTGCCTCCCAGCTATCCAGATATCATGGCGAGGCATGGGTGTGGCAGACTCCTGAGTAGGAGCAGACTCCTGAGTAGCCGCAGACTCCGCATGTAGTGTTTGGCGAACGCTTGCATAGCCTTTTGGACCCATAGTGTGGTCATGCACATTCAGTGCACGCCTTGCTTTTTGTGCGTCACTGAGGGCCTAGTTAGTATGCACATTAATGATTTGGTTAGTATCACTAAATGTTAATCTTGAATAGGTGAATACAATGTATATTAATTAAATTGGGAGTGACACCTAATACCTTGAATTCTTCAGATTTTCTTGAAGCAACAAAATTGTCCCAATCTTCTTTGTCCAAGAAGTTCCATTGTTCAAGGGATGACTTCTTTTTCTTATCACCCTCTTTTATGTATTCTCTGTTCAGATTTGTCCTATAATTCCTAAGCATCTTTCCAGCGTGTTGCATCACACTTTTACGATGCAACTTCTCATCCAATGCAAACAGATTCTGTAAAATAGAAATGTTATTAACTAGTATCCAAAATAGAATTGCAAATAATAGAATTTGTAATCTACAAAATAGAATTGCAAATAATAATAACTCACGCATAAATCCTTCCATATCAAGACTTTTTTCCCCTGAGGAGCTTTATGCCAATTGTCATACTTAACACCACCATGGCTCTGAGTGGTACACCCAAGATAGTTTACAAAATTATTGCGGTTCACTCCAATTGCATTTCCTCCATTATCAAACTCCACAACCAATTTGGATCCACTGCCACTAAGCGCTATTAACTTCTTCAACAAAGTGATGCCCCTTTTCTTGTTAAGTGTTTGGTGCTGCGCATCAAGTTGTTCCAGTGCTTCAGTGGGTACATGTGCATCATCAACCTAAAATTTGACAAAAATAAACACACTGAATTAGCCCAATATAGAAATATAAGATATATGACATAACTAGAAGATAATGAATTTTATAGAAATAAAGGATATGTTTTTAGAACTTACATTGGTATCCTCGCCATGCTCATCATGGACAACATGCTCATCATGGACTTCATGCTCATCATGGACATCATGCTCATCATGGTCAGCCATCTGAAAATGTCATTAAAAAGGCAAACATTTAGCATTTGTATTAACTAGAAAAAGGCAAACATTTATCATTTGTATTAACTAGAAAAGGCAAACATTTAGCATTTGTATAAACATACATGTCTCTAAAATTGTGATCTTTTATCAATTAACAATCCTTCATTGTGATCTCCGCGCACATATAAGTCTTCATTAGCTTCAATATTTTGTGGAGTTGGCAACCCAACTGAGAATGGACTGTATACTTATCATAGTACTCTTCTTCATCTATAGGATCTTCAATGAACTGTCTTTTACCATGAAGAACAACCGACCATTTATCATTTGCAGGATCATCGATATAGAATATTTGTTTCGCCTGTGATGCTAATATGAATGGTTCACCCTTCTCGCCAATCTTTTCAAAGTTCACCAAAGTGAAACCCAATTCATCCACTATAACTCCTTTGGTGTTATCAACCCAATTACATTTAAAGAGCGGAATTTTGAAATCTATGTAGTCAAATTCCCAAATGTCTTCAATGACACTGTAATATGACATTTTAGCTTCACGTGGACTCTTATCCTTTGCACTTGCAAAGTACATAGTCGACGCTTGAAGAGTGACCCCACTATTTTGGACGACACTCTTATCATCTTGGCGCTTTGTGTAATATGTGAATCCATTAATGTCAAACCCTTCATAAGACATAACATTTGGTTTTGGTTTAAAGGCGAGGCATTTGATAGTTTCTGTAATATCATTTGGTGTTTGAGATAGTTGATGTAAGACTTTATCTTCAAACCACTTAGTAAAAGTCTTATTATGCTCTCTAGCAAGCCACATTGAACTTGCTCGAGGATGTTGTCTCTTTATGAAATTGGTATGTTCCTCGATATAAACACTCACTTCGTCCATATTGTGTAAAATATACAAGTGAGCTTGTTCCAACTGCTCACGGTTGATTACTTTCACCCGTGATCCCAAAATTCCTTTGCCCTCCTCAATATTCTTGTCATTATCAGGAGTGTCATTACCAGTGAGAAAGTCATTGCAAAAATCCATAACCTCTCTCGCCACATAACCTTCAATAATACTCCCTTCAGGCCGATAACGGTTTCGAACATCACCTTTAAAAATGCTCATGTATCGTTCAAAGGGATACTTCCAATGCAAGAAAACTGGTCCCAACATTTTCACTTCCCTAGTCAAGTGGACAACAAGATGTACCATGATATCAAAGAATGAAGGAGGGAAATACATCTCAAGCTGACATAGGGTAACAACCACTTCTCTTTGCAAATTATCGAGAGTATCAGGGTCAATAACTTTGCTGCATAGACTGTTGAAAAAGAAACAAAGTCTGGTAATTGCAAACCTTACATGCTTCGGCAATATAGATCGAATTGCCACGAGCAATATTTGTTACATTAGAGTGTGACAATCATGAGATTTAAGACCTATCAACTTCAGATCTTTCATTGATACCAATCTACGGATGTTGGATGAGTAACCATGTGGCACCTTAACATTTACCAAGTATTCACAAAAAGTTTTCTTCTCCTTTCTAGACAACGTGTAACAAGCGGGAGGTAAGTATGTTCTTTTATTACCCATTTCACGTAATTCTGTTAATTCTGACCTTATTCCCATTTCACGTAGGTCCAGTCTAGATTTTATCCCATCTTTAGTCTTACCTGGTATATTTAACAGAGTACCAATGATGCTATCACAGACATTTTTCTCAACGTGCATTACATCGATACAATGCCTGACTGTCAAAGAACTCCAATAAGGAAGATCCCAAAATATTGACTTCTTCTTGAATGAAGAATTGTCACTCTGTGTGGCCATACTACATTGTGATTTCTTACCAAATTCATAGACAATGTCTTTTACTCTTGCATAAACAACATCCCCTGGTATAGGTTTAGGTCCACTCTGTTCATCATTCCATCCATTGAATGCTTTGTGCTTCCTACAATACGGATGGAATTTTGAAAGAAACCTTCGATGACCAAGATATACAGTCTTGCCGCCATGTTTTAATCTTATTGAATCAGTGTTTTCTTCACATATAGGACATGCTTTAGCTCCTTTGACACTATATCCAGACAAATTCCCATATGCTGGAAAATCATTAACAGTGCAAAACAACATAGCGTGCAAACAAAATGTCTCTCTTGCTGAAGCATCATAGGTCATCACATCTTCAGCCCAAAGTTTCTTTAAGTCATCAATCAAAGGTTCAAGATAAACATCGATATCATTTCCGGGTTGTTTAGGGCCCGATATCAACAACGACAACATAACGTA
Source organism: Alisma plantago-aquatica (assembly GCA_963693085.1). NCBI lineage: Eukaryota > Viridiplantae > Streptophyta > Magnoliopsida > Alismatales > Alismataceae > Alisma > Alisma plantago-aquatica. The sequence continues at coordinate 1,475,158,072 of OY856411.1, forward strand.
CTTATTTTTCATACACATCCAGGGAGGAATATTGTATATAACAAGCATGACTGGCCAAGTTCTATGTTGGCTGCTCAATGTCCCGTACGGATTCATCCCATCTGTACAAAGCCCAAGTCTTAGATTCCTATCTTCTTCACCAAATTTGGGGTACAATAGATCAATCTTCTTCCACTGTGGGGAATCAGACGCATGTCGTAGGATCCCATCATTATTTTTCTTAACATCTGCATGCCACCTCAAATTCTTCGCATCTTTTGGATTTGAAACAAGCATTGAAACCGTGATATTATAGGTAGATACCACAACACCTTGGCAGGAGAACCAGTTTTGGACTCCCCCGAAGTCGTCAATTTATACCTTGACGCACCACATTTTGGACAATCTTTCAAATCTACATAGTCCTTTTGAAATAATACACAATCATTCGGGCATGCGTGTATCTTCTTGGCCTCCATTCCCATTGGGCACACCATTTTCTTTACCTGGTATGTTGAGATTGGAAGCTCGTTTCCTTCAGGAAGCATTTCTTTCAACAAAGTCAACAATGAAGTGAAGCTTTTGTCGCTCCATCTATTGTTAGCTTTCAACTTATACAATCTCAACACAGCGCTAAGCTTCGTAAACTTAGCACAGCCTGTGTATAACGGTATCTCAGCATCATGCACAATGTTTCTAAAGATAGGAGGTGGATCGGTGTGCTCTACCCTACAACTATCCAGCATCGCATCAACGATGTCTGCTGGAACTGGTTCGTTCACATTTACGTCATCGGAGGCAATTTCTTCTTCCACCCAAGCACTGCTATCGACATCTACTGGTTTCAATTTTGAAATCTCTCCATGCCAATTCCATTATGTATAGCCTTGTACAATCCCATTGCACATGACATGACTTTTGATTTCCTCACCAGTGTTGACTTTCAAGTTGTTACCGCAATGCCTACATGGACAGTAGAACCTATCTGTAGGTTTTTTGCTATGTTCCTCGGCAAATCTAATAAACTGATCAAGACCAGATATAAACTCTGGGGTGCAACGATTACGAATGGACATCCATGATCTATCCATTCTATGATCAGAGAAAACAAGTATATATTAGGAAACAAGTATATATTAGGAAAAGATTAGGGTATACACTTACATCCTAAGTGTATAATGTGATGTCATTCTTATATATAATAAATGTGTACCACCTATCCCATCCTTGAACACCTAATTTCACTAGTAAGTGTATAATGTGTATTGGGTTTTCAAGAAAATTTTGACAGCATTTCCCCGTTGTTCTCTAAGTACATATGTACTTAGAGAACAAACGGGGAAATGCTACCGAAATTTTCTCGAAAACCCAATACACATTATACACTTACATCCTAAGTGAGATTAGGTGTTCAAGAACAGTCCCAAACCGGGGACTATCCAAGATTTACTCCTAATGAGTCAATCTTGGACGGGTTTCTAGGCCAACAAACACAATAATAGATATCTACAATGAAGCCAGACTCCATACAAATAGTATATAATTTAGTGATTGTTCATTATAATTTATACCAATGTACAAGTAATATAAAGAACAATGATGGTTCACTTTCTAGGCCAACAAACACATGTGATGTCATTCTTATATATAATAAATGTGTACCACCTATCCCATCCTTGAACACCTAATCTCACTAGTAAGTGTATAATGTGTATTGGGTTTTCAAGAAAATTTCGGCAGCATTTCCCCGCTGTTCTCTAAGTACATATGTACTTAGAGAACAAGCGGGGAAATGCTACCGAAATTTTCTCAAAAACCCAATACACATTATACACTTACATCCTAAGTGAGATTAGGTGTTCAAGAATAGTCCCAAACCAGGGACTATCCAATATTTACTCCTAATGAGTCAATCTTGGATGGGTTTCTAGGCCAACAAACACAATAATAGATATCTACAATGAAGCCGGACTCCATACAAACAATATATAACTTAGTGATTGTTCATTCTAATTTATACCAATGTACAAGTAATATAAAGAACAATGATTGTTCACTTTCTAGGCCAACAAACACATGTGATGTCATTCTTATATATAATAAATGTGTACCACCTATCCCATCCTTGAACACCTAATCTCACTAGTAAGTGTATAATGTGTATTGGGTTTTCAAGAAAATTTCGGTAGCATTTCCCCGCTGTTCTCTAAGTACATATGTACCTAGAGAACAAACGGGGAAATGCTACCGAAATTTTCTCGAAAACCCAATACACATTATACACTTACATCCTAAGTGAGATTAGGTGTTCAAGAACAGTCCCAAACCGGGGACTATCCAAGATTTACTCCTAATGAGTCAATATTGGACGGGTTTCTAGGCCAACAAACACAATAATAGATATGTACATGTTAGGCTTTCATCACAATTGATGTTAGGGTTTCATCAATGTTAGTGTTTAATCAAATCAAATTAGGATGCTAGAATGGACAAGTTTAAATCAAATTAGGGTTTAAATCAAATCAAACACGGCCGTGGCTGTGTTGGCCTACCACAGCCGTGCTTCCCAGCACGACCGTGGTAAGCCATTCTTCTCAGTTCTCAATGAAAGAAGTAGAACACTAACTAGTCTTAGGTTTTGAAGTCAGAGCAGCAAGCAGAGGAGAGCATCGGGTGGCAAGGAAGAAGACAAGGAAGAAGGTGCTACGGCTAATACCTTGTGAGCAGCGGAGAAAAGCAAGAAGACAACGCCGCAGTAGGGCATGAGCAGGGAGGAAGGAGCGGGCAGTGGCGGTGCAAGGAGGAAGGCGGCGGGCGGCGGTGGCGACGCAGAGCAGTAGCAGGGATCGTCGGCGGTGAGCGAGAAGTAGCAGGCACCAGGCACCAGGCGGCGATTTTGGGAGAGCGCACAGGAGAATCGATGAAACAGGAAGAAAGGGGGAAGAGTCGAGTGATCGGGCCTCTATTAAGTTGGTCAACGGCGTCGGTTTTCTAGGACAACCGACACCTATTATCTTCAGCGTCGGTTGATCGTAATAACCGACGTCCAATTAGACAATCTTTACCCCAAATTAATTGGTGGGAACTATTATCAGCGTCGGTTATCCAAGGATAACCGACACCGAAAGTGGAACTTTTCGTGCAAAATTTCATTTCACATAGGCGTCGGTGAATTTTTAAACAACCGACGCTGTATGTGACCCAGATTTTTTTCGCTCAAAAATTGGATTTCGCGGGCGCCTTTAGGTGTCGGTTGGTTACACTCAGCCGACGCTGAATACAAAGCGGTACCCGTGTCTGGCTGGTCTTCGAATATAGATGTCAGTTTGTATAAATAACCGACACCGAATATTATAGGCGTCAGTTGTCCGAAATAACTGACGCCCAGAAAAGCGACACTGAACGCTATTTCTGTAGTAGTGAACATTGATAAAATCCTCGTCAAACTAATGTGGGATAATCATAAGCGTAACCACATACCTGTCAAGTTGATGTGAGACAGAAACAATCCAATCAACCAATAGGCAAGCAAGCATTCAATAAGATCCTAAAACAATTATACAATTTCCTTTTATTACTCATGTCATTAAGATCTATTAAATCTAGCTCGCTTCCTAGGGTTTCTAGTCCACTTTTAGGGTTTCCATTGTAATTAGGGTTTCCCTTCATCTTTTACTATTTTAAACCCTAATTTAACGCAATTGATCACAACCCTAATTATCTCAACATTTGTTTTACTTTTTTCGGATTTAAGGCATAATTAACCATTAAATAAGTCCATTAAGCCTCTTTTCATTAAAGCTACCATTTTTATCCACTTTAACCCATGACAAAGTCATTATACTCGTTTATCATCAATTCATAGTTCATTATGTTCTAATACTCATATGAATGTTATTTATCATTAATTCTACCTTGATTCATTCAAAAACCCTAATTTCTATATTAAGGTTATTTATCCACAAATTAGGAACTTTAATACTCGAAATAGCTTATAACCATGAAAACTCAGTTCTATACATGAAATCGAATAATTAAAGCAATTAGTAGTCCTTATTACCAACATTAGGGTTTCAAGGCCCATTAAACCCTATTTATTCACATAAACTCTAAATTAAATGGATTACGTGCAAAGATTCATCTTTTTCAATATTACTGTATCTCTTCATGATTAACGGATTAATATCAACTTATTACCTTCTTTACCCTAGATTAGGGTTTCTACATGCATTATCATGGATTAAAACGCTAAAACAATCCCAACACTATCTAAATTATAATCAAACCTCACTTTATTTCTCAATAGGTTATTAATACTCGAATTAACCCATTAAGCATCTTTGATTTGATCTCCAACTACAATTAGGGTTTTTAATCAAAGCTTATTGCATTATATGATCCCTTTAGACACTTTTGAAATTAGTAGAAAAAATTAGGTTCTAATAATATTTTAATTGAGTCCCTCTCGTTCTCCTGATCAAATTTCATGTATAATGTGCATCTATCCGAGCTACGGTTATTGAGATATGGATTTCACAAGGTTTACCTTTTTGGACCAATCACAGAGCGACACATCATCCCATCCATGCAACGCAGCTTGCTTATTGGAAACATTTCGAATTGACTTCTTTGCCCTCATTTAGTTGGGTCGGCTCTTCAGCCCACAAAGGGCAAAACCGTCCATGACCCCAAGGGTCATCTTCCTCCTTCAGCTCGCCCTAGAGGCCGCCTACAACAGCCATGTGCAGGCTGGCTCTCCCTCCCTGGGCCACGGATCTCGATGAAATCTGCTGCACCAGCTGCGCCGCCCCCTTGTGCTCCAGATCGTGGCCAATATTGCAAACACACTATCTCGTCTACATATATCTGAGAAAGCTTCTCTGTTGTATATGTCATCTTTATCGGTATGAAATGAGCAGATTTTGTCAGCCTGTCCACTATTACCCAAATGGAATCATGATTCCTAGCTATCTTTGGTAGACCAACTACGAAATCCATGGTTATATGATCCCATTTCCACTGTGTTATCATCATGGGTTGCAACGTACCTGCTGGCTTCTGATGCTCAACTTTAACTTGCTGACATACTGCACACTTAGCCACAAACTCAACTACATCCTTCTTCAAGCCAGACCTCCAATACAGGTCTATTAGATTATGATACATCTTAGTGAATCCTGGATACATAACATACATTGATGTGTGTGCTTCCTTAAGCACTAGCTTCCTTAGATTATCAACATCGGGGACCACCATCCTACCATGATAGCAAACTAGTCCATCCTCGGACTCATGGAACCCATTACGCTTTTTGCTACCGAGCTCTGACCTAATCAACTTCACTGTATCATCTTCCTATTATGCATCTTTGATCTGTTGTCTCAACGTAGGCTTGACTTGCATTTGTGCCAATAGTCCTTCCAATAAGGAAACTTCCAACTGCACATTCATCTGCCGCAAGAAGACAAACATATCTCACCTATGGCATACCAAGGAACTCAACTGTGCCTTCTTCATGGGGAGAGAAGAAGACTTTCTGCTAAGCGCATCAGCTACCACATTTGCCTTACCAGGATGATACTCAATGGTGCAATAATAATTATTGATTAGCTCCATCCAATGACGCTATCGCATGTTCATCTTATTCTACGAAAAGATGTACTTCAAGTTATTATGATCTATAAAGATCTGACACATTTCCCGATAAAGATAGTGTATCCAAATCTTTAACGCATGGACCACCACTGCCAACTCTAAATCGTGTGTCGGGTAGTTCTCCTCATGTTTCTTAAGATGTTGTGAAGCAAAAGAAACCACATGATCTTCCTGCATCAATATGCAACCTAAGCCTTTCTTGGAAGCATCGCAGAAAACTACATATCCCTTCCCAGGCTTTGGCAGCAGTAGCACTGGAGCACTAGTCAGATTCTCCTTCAAACTTTGGAAAGCCTACCGACAACGATCATCCCAGAAAAAAGGTACAACCTTCCTAGTCAACTTTGTCATCGGCAACGTGATTGCACTGAAGTCCTTGATAAACCTCCGATAGAATCCTGCCAAACCCATAAAACTACAAACTTCGGTCGACATCTTTGGTTGTTCCCAATCTGCCATTGATTCCACCTCCTTGGGGTCCACTCTAACTCCTTCTACAGATATCACATGACCCAAGAAAGCCACTTCCTTCAACCAGAACTCCCATTTACTGAACTTGGTGTATAACTAGTGTTGAAGAAGAAGAGTCAACGCTTGTCAAAGATGTTGCTCATGCTCTTGACTATCCCGACTATAGATCAAGATGTCATGTATGAATACTACAACAAACTGATCTAAAAAAAGACGGAACACCCTATTCATCAGATCCATGAAATCAGCAGGTGCATTGGTTAGCCCAAACGGCATAACCACAAACTCAAAGTGACCATACATCGTCCTAAACGCTAACTTTGGTATGTCGTCTGCCTTAATCCTCAACTGATAATATCCAGACTGTAGATCGATCTTTGAGAACACTGTAGCACGACACAACTAATAGAATAGATCATTTGTCCTTGATAATGGGTACTTATTCTTTATCGTGACTTTGTTCAACTGCCGGTAATCTATACATAGCCGCATCAATTCGTCCTTCTTCTTAACAAATAACATTGGATCACCCCAAGGCGATGTGCTCGGTCAAAAGAAACCTTTCTCCAACAACTCCTATAACTGCTTCTTCAACTCTTCCATCTTTGCTGGAGCCATCCTATACGGTGTCTATACAACTGGCTACGTTCCTGGTACTATATTGATCTCAAAATCAATCTCTCGGGGTGGGGGAACACCGGGGAACTCATCAAGAAACACATCCGCAAACTCTCGGACAACTATCACCTCTTCAAGGCAAGGACATTTTGCCTTGGTATCCACAACGGGAGCTAAGAATGCTCTCCAACCTTGCTGCAACAACTTCTCTGCTACCATAGATGACACTAGACATGTCAGAAGAATCTTCCTATCTCCTTGGAAGATCCACTTTTTCCTACCATCATCAAACACTGCTTGCTTGGAACCATAGACCAACACAATCTTTTACTTCTCTAAGGTATCCATCCCAAGGATCACATCGAACCCATGCATATCAAGTGGTATAAGATCCACTTGTATACTGTGTCCCGAGAAAGATAGGACGCAAGACATACACTCTTCTCGAAGTATCAAAGAACCATCGAGAGGGGTTTCTAACAACATGCTATCTTTCTTACAACTAATAGGTAAAGGACAACTATCAAGCAGACTACGTGTGATAAAAGAGTATGTAGTACCCGGGTCAACCAGAATAGATATTAAGCAAGAAGAAGACAAATCAAAATGAAATAATTCCATCTGACCTGTCACCACTCGCGGGTTGACTATTGCCTCCGGTTGACTCATAGCATAGAATCGAGTCATTGCTTGTTGACCACGTCCTCTGCTTCCTTGAGCAGACGATCCTATTTGTGATGCTTGGACGTGTCCTCGCCCTCTGCTACCACTGGGCTTCTGTCTGTCTGATCCTTGTTGACTCTACCTCAGCTACTGTGTCACTTCAACATCATTCCTTGGAAAATTTGACCTCAAGTGCCCAGTCTGTCCACAGTGATAACATGACCTGCCTTCGGTCTGCGGCCTAGATGGTCTTGCCACTACCACAGAAGCTATACTATGCACCTTCGACGGTGAAGAAACATAACCTCTCCCCTTACTCAGAGACCATTCTGACGGTGTATTGGAACCTCTCATCATGGAAGGTATTGAAAACCTTGGCTTCTTGAAGCCTCCAGATCTCTGTCCCTAGAACTGAGCAGGCCTTTTCCTGGTCATGGACTCCCTTTTCTCCCTGACAAACTGTTCAATCCTACAGACGAACTCCATGAACGTGGCAAACCGCTCCCGATTCTCTAAAGCAGCAGCAGGAGTTGACAACTCAGTACTCAAACCTTTCTCAAACTGCTTGATCTGCTCATCATTTGTCGCCTCCATGTGAGGAAAAAACCTCAACAAGTCCATGAACTTGGCTTCATACTTGGTGATGATCATTATACCTTGACGTAGACGCTCAAACTGGTTGATCTTTTTGTCTAGATACATCTTTCAAAAGTATCTACTGACGAACTCTCGCCAGAAGATCTCCCAACTGATCTCCTCACCTGGTCACTTCTCCTCCTCGATGGCCTAAAAGTGGCCAGCACTACCCTTCAGAAGGTAGACAGTGTGCTTGACTTTGTCTACTTCAGGGATGTCAAGGATCTGGAAGGCCTTCTCAAGACCTATCAGCCACAGATCAGCATCCACCGGATCGGCCATTCCAGCACAATCTGAAGCTCTGACTCAGTGAAGCCGCTCAAAGGTCTTCCCAATACCTGATGTTTCACCATGGGGAGCCTGTGCTCTTGGAGGAGGCACTGACATCCTTTCCACCATGTGATTCATCATATCCATCAACTGCCCCATAAGCTGCTGGTAGGAAGGGTTTTTGAGAATGGTTGGGTCAAGTTGGGGGACCTCAGCCACCCGATCTTCATGTGCCTGCCCTCCTGCTCCATCAACTGATGCAGCATCGCTACTCTTGGCAACATGTTCTTCATGGTTTTTAGACATCTTTAAGCTTTATCTTCCGCTGAGATCAGAAGGTTATTGTAAGAAAATCTGGAAAATTCACAAGAACAGATGCAAACCTAGTCCTAGATCCCTGTAGACTCAATGAACCTAGAGCTCTGATACCAAACTAACTGTGACACCCTGCCATCAGCCAGACAACGAGATGACATGTTAAAACGTGTAGAACCAACACATTACCGAAAACACGGGTTAATTAAAACCGATTGCGGGAAGCATACTCAAGGGAACTTTTGCATTCAGATCCTACAGAGAAAGCATGTTATAGAAATATTTACAGGCTTTGATATATGTTCACCTCTTATCAGAGCCAGCTGTACCGTCAAAACTAGAGTTCTTCACCTGTTTATACATACATAACGACCACATATGTCCAGTAGTAGGATATATAATATTACAACATCTAAACATCATGAAACGTTGTCGAACACCTCTGAGGACCTAAGAGTACATGGATGACTATAGGACTTTACTACAAAACCACCAAAATAGCAGCACGTCCATCTCTTGCCTTCTACTACTCTTCTTGATGCTCGGCCACAACCTCACGACCACCACTACGTCTAGAGCGATCACCTAAAAGGGTGTAAACCAGCGGGGTGAGACACACAGTCCCAGCGATAAACATAACTCCCCGCTAAAACTATAAAACCTCAGAAGGTTAAGGCAACAACAACAGTTAACTGATAAAGTGTATAACAAGAGCAGCATACTAAGTAAGGCTATTATTACCATCAATCTTACCAAGATATCTAGGAGGCATATAACCAACCATTTCTTTATGGAACATGATTGACAAGATAAGCTTTATAAGAACTTATCACAAAATATAAGGATCATACACGTATCTGCAAGGTATAACTAGATCAACTATATAAGTACAAGGTCTCAATCAATGTTCCATATTTTTCTCTAAGAAAGATATTCTATTCAATTGGATTACGTTTTAGTATGCCCTGAGGAAGTGAGCCTTCCCTGCTCAAATCCAACCATTGGCTGTGAAGCCCAATCCAGTGCCATAAAAGGTCTAAGGAGATCCAGACTCCATGACCTCACCTTCTCGTGGTCAGTACACAAATCATCAAGCAAGACCTCAGTCTAATGCTTATATGGCCTCAGCCTCTGGGTCAGCTCCGTAAGCTACCCATCTCTCTAGCTCACCTCATCATGGGTGCTAGTACATACATCCGAGCCATGAACATATCATGCTCATCATCACATATCCCGAGCCATGGGTCTATTCACCATGCTCCATATATACTGAGTCTGCAACCACAGTTGCACTCAATTCCTCCTATTTTAGGCTAGGGGAAACCTCACATATTCAAAAATATGCGCTCCAGGTAATCTCGTAGAATAAACTTGTTTCACCATCACCAAATACTGATGATGATGGATCTATGGCCAGGGCAAACTACATGCTATGATCATCAATAATTAATTATTATGTTTTAAACCAATTGTTGAGGCAACCAAAGTATAAACATAGCTTTATCGAATTACATCATTATTGCCATCATCATGCTGTCCTGGGACCTCAATCCGTCATGACATCAACCGCTGCCTCTCAAGGCATCATAATCATGCATCAGCATTCTAGGAACACATCCCTTATCTCATCATCAGAGGATGACACCTCAACCAGACACTCAGCCTTATATCAGGTCCTTAGACCTATCAACTTGTTGTATCATCACCACAGGGTGCTATTCAAGCTCATACATCTCATAGCTCTTATCAGGCTATGAATTCATATGAAATACATGCATGGTTAGTATACACATCCATAGAGATAACTGAAGCCATCATGGATTAACAAAATTATCATGCTACCAAGTATAAGGTACCATCCATGAGTATTTTACACATAAGCTGTAGAAATCATCGTTTTATTATCAATCATAAGCATATATCATGTCCCATACTTGTTATCATATGCATGTGTCACATTATCATGTGTAGCAACATCATATCCTCCCAAGCTTCCTGGTTCACAACCTATCATCTTATCTCATTATCATATTTGTAGGATTCAAGGTGCTTACACCATACCACTTGTGTTAACATTTTTACCAATATACATTCCAAATTATCAGAATCCTCACGTAGAGCTTCTGTAACCCGCACTATAGGTATGGCGGGTAGCACCAACCCTCACCAAAATATGTATCGGCTAGGGTTCCAAACCCTAAAGCACATGTGCCATCAGGATGGCCAACAACACAACATCCTATCATGCATCAGGGATCCTATCGTGTACTAGGGTTAGGGTTTCTGTCAGCCAACCCTCACTAAAAGAAGCATGTCGACCAGAAGTATGGCGCCCCAAGACGCCTTATCATTCAACCATCACCCATATCATTCAAAGGACCATTATGTTGGCCAAGGCACTCTATCGTCCAAGAGCAAGGTAACCACTAAGGCAACATATCGACCAACTCACATAGGGTTTGTCAGGCAAACACAAACCCATGCTCGACACGTGGTTACTCATCTTACCCATATCATCCAAGGAAGAGGCTAAGATGTCGCCCACCTATAACAAGTAACACCTTAATAAGATCTATCGACCAACTAGGTCAAACACCTCATATCGGCCACCACTAAGGCACCTAACAGGGTTCCACCATGCACCCACCATCTCGGGCAGCACAAGACTACTTCATATCGGCCAAGAGCTTTCACAAGGTGTGTCGTGAAAAGCACACATCAAGGTGTATTGCCCAAGCTACAACTCCACAAAGGGTATTGGTCAAGCTCAACTAGGCATATCGGCCAACAGTACAACCCAAGACAAGGCTATCGGGCAACACTACTCCAAGGTCATATCGTGCAAGGCACATACCAACATGGTCATCTTCAACCTCAAGCGCAAGGGCACCAAACCCTAATTGACCAAGTAGATCGGCTCACCTCTCAACAACCAAGAGAGAGGGGTTTTGTACAACCTCAATCACAAAGCGGGCAAGCACAAGGATCAACCTCAACGTCGATCATCACATATCCAAGAGCTGACCTCTCAAATCCATGGTGAGAGGAGGGTGTTTCTCAAGAAACTAGAATATAGGCTCACCTCTCAACTTAAATGAGAGAGGGGTATTTCCCACATCACTAAAGCTCAAACTCACTTCTCAAAAACCAAGGATAGAAAGGGGTATCGCCCCAAAAGAAACCCTAAACTATGGTTCAGCCAACTAGATCCAAAGGTATATAAACCATCAACAACATCATGCTCACTACATCCATAAGATCAACAACATGTACAAGAGCAAGAAACATAACAAGCATGGCCGATTACCAACATATAAGAATCATGCAACATAAAGAAGGTAGTATAGCTAGGGTTAGAAGTTATGTAACTCGCCTTAAGCAAACTCTTCAAGCTCCAAAGCTCCAAGCACACCACTTTCAGCCACCTCAAGTAAAGGAACAAGGATCATAACCACTATGACCAAAGGGTAGGCAAGATGGAGAAGAAGATGCTAAGGAGAGAGGGAAGATGCTTACCAAAGAACAAGACGCTCCTAGGGTTCGACCACCAAGCTAGAAGAAGAAGAAGAGATCTCCACCAAGGTGAAAGGATCGTCCACCAAGCTCTCCGAGGAAGGTGTGTCATGCACACAAGGAGGGAAGAGCAACAAAAGAGCTAAAGGGTTCCCAAGGAAGAGAAAGGCAAGGTATATATAGATGAGGGTCAAGGTTAAACCAAGGCAAGGTGTCACCTTACCAAGGGACACTTGTCCACATGTTTTACCACCTTGAAAACCTCATGCACATGCCATGCCACCACTCAACCAAGGTTCAGCCACATGTCCAAGCTAGGGTGACACAATGAAAGCAAGAAGGTCAACAAAGTCAAAGGTCGACACACCACCACCACCTTGGCCGACACACCCATGGGTGACACCCCATGGCCGACATAAGGCATCCTTGCCTGATACATGGCTCAACCAAGCAAGGCAAGGCCCAAACAAGGGAAAAAAAGGCCCAAAAGAGCTCAACCAAGCCCAAGGAAACTCAAGGCACGAACCCAAACCTTCCTATAAACCTTTGAGGAAGCAAAGAGAGAGAAAGACATCTCTTAAGGTGGCAAACTTGCTCTTCACCCCTAACTTAGGTTATTTTGCAAGTAGCACCTCCAACTCCCAACAAAACATAGGCAAACCCTAATCACCACTAAAGGCGATTAGCAAGCAACCAAGCATAAGGTTTAGGTAAAACAAATAGGGTAAGCCCAAAATGAAGGTCAGGGTCCTTACAAATTTCTTCACTAGTAGAGGCCATGAGTGCAATGTGGCACTCTCCATCTTCTTCAGAGCTTGAGCTACTTGAAGATGAAGATTCCAAGTTGCATTCTTATGTCTTTTCTCCTTCATGTCCTTACTCTTATACTTGTTCTCCTTCTTTTACTCTTCCTCCTTCTTGGAGATGCCCTTATGGCGTGACTTTCTTGACATGGGAAAGTCACCCTTGTAATGTCCCTTTTGTTCACACTTGTAGCATCTAGGAGTAGAGGAGGAGGCTTGCTTTCCCTTGAAGTGCTTGCCCTTGATGTAGTTGGTTTCATGCGCACTTGGGCCATCATCTTCACTAGAGGAGGAAGGAGAATTTAGAAAAGCAAGTTATTTTTGAAGGATGACCACCTCCACTTGTGCTTTGAAAGCACTATCTTTGATCTTATTGGCTTCCTTCTCTTCTTGATTGGCTTCTTCTTCTTTCTTGTCAAGCCTTGGCTCATGATCTTAGAGTTTGCCAATGAGCTCTTCAGTTGGGATGTCACCAAGGCTCCTCACTTCTTCAATGGAGGTCACCTTTGACTCCAATCTCTTTGGTAGAGTCCTCAAGATCTTGGAGTTGATTACACCACTATCCAATGTGTTGCCCAAATCAGTTGAGCCATTGATGATGACATTGATCCTAGAGTACATCTCCATATTCCCTTCTTTCTTTCCCATCTTGAAGTTCTCTAGAAGGATGTTCAACATGTAGATCTTAGCCTCCTTGACTTGTTTTATGCCCTGATAAGTGATGCATAATTTGTCCCAAATCTCATAGGTAGTGTCCCAAGATGAGATACAGTTTAACTCTGTTGGGGTAAGGGCTGCATATAGGATGCTTATGGCTTTGTCATTGAGCTAGGCTTCATTAAGTGCAACTTCACTCCATGTTGTGAAAACTTAGGTTGGCTCCTTGTAAGGTGTGACCATAACCTTACACATATCAAAGTTCATGCCTTGAATGTAGAACTGCATATGCCTCTTCCAATAGAGGAAGTTGGTTTTGTCAAAGACGTGAGGACGCATGGATAAGCCTCCCTCAAGGTTGAGTGAACCAAGTAGGTTATTTCCCATCTTCTCATCTCATGGGAGATTTTTGGAGAAGATCCTTAGCTCTAATACCACTTGAAAATGAAACAAGAACTTGGACAAGGTCATTTAGAGTGGTTCCACTCTCCAAACTAGGAGAGAGTCAATCTTCTACCTAGAGAGGTCAACCTCTAGGAATTTTCAAGTTTTTTCCTCCATATATTCACCAATAAGAGTTACAACACAAGACCCACCAAAGGACATATCTATACAATACAAAGAGTCTTCAACCTTACCAAGGACTTACCCACATTGCAAAGAGTCTTCCACCTTCTTCGAATGACTTACCTACTCTTGCAAAAGTCTTCATCATTCAAGGGATTACCCACTCTTCTTGGATATTCATCCTTTGCCTTCTCCTTCACCTAGACAAGATCTTCACCTCTTCTTCAACCTTGAAGAAGAACATAAATAGCTTCACCATCACTTAGAGTAGCTTGCTTCACCTTTGCTTATTTGAGGAAAGAGGTAGGGAAGATGCAATGGAATGAGATATTTACAAGCACAAGTAAGTAGCTCTCTTGAAACTAGCCTAACTCACTCATAATTACAAAATGGTGTGTAAATAAGAGAGAGAAAGGGGATGAAGGAGTTGCAACACACTCAATTATATCAAGGACTTAGAATATCATGAATGAGAAAACTTGGAATGAACTCCAAGGGGTCCTATTTATAGCTGGGGGTGTGGGATCACTTAAAGGAGAAATATAGCCATTTCCGAAGTTGCAACAGATCTATTCTCTCTCAAAAAAACTCACCAACAGTTATAGTCACTTTTTCTACATTTTTTATACAGTACATTCGATTAAGTTCTAATAAAAGTAACTCAACTGATCCACTAAGAGTCAAAGCCAATTGTCAAACTATTTGTCAAGTTTGTTCTAGGAAACTCGACTGATGAGCAAAAATCAAATTTTCTCAGTGAGTTGGTTGGTCGAGTTTTCTGAGTGTGCAACTTGACGGATTGGTATCTCCAGAAAATCCATCACTGGATCTGTTGAGTTTCCAACTTGACCGATAAACAGCCTATGACAAATTTTCTAAATTGACATTTGAGTGATCAAATGTTGGAGTTAAGTGTTCCTAATTTTTTCTCATGTTAGGTACAAGTCATATCGTCAAACAAGTGATTAAAAAAGTAATCTAAGGTCATTTGGAGTGATTTCCCAAAATGCACACTTGCATTGCTTTTGACTTGCACTTGAACAAGCTAGGGCTCATGTAATTTGATCCTTTTCATGTACCTAAAGCCTAAAATCAATCTTGAACAAACATATTAGATATATAAGAATGGAATGGTTTAGTCATTATCAAAATATGGGCAATATAACTCTCAAGTCAACATTCCCTACAGAGCGTCTGTAACTTTACTACATTGATCTTTTTTATACCGTAAAACTTCCTTTTCAAAATAATACATGCATCAGTGGATTTGATAGAAATCACAATCCTAAAAAATATATTTTCCACCAATCCTTATTGAAAAATGAGAAGAGGCTTTGCGTCTTGCATACGAATATCCTTCAAAATACCAGTTTCTCTTTCGAAATTTTGCCGTTAGAGTATCCATTCTCCATGAGATCTCAAAGATGTTGTGAGATAAAAAAATTCTTCATTTTGACACTCCAAAACTCGTAGTTGTCATCGAAGAACATGGGAATCAACATTTGCTACAAATTCAGACCATTGTTCGTCATCTTCAAAAATCACATAAGAAATATGTATGCTATTGGTATTTACAACAAAACAAAATAATGGTGGAAACATAGTTCACATACAACAATGCTATAATGGAGAACAAGATACAACAAAATGGACTTTTATTATGTGGGAAGAAAAATTTTGTACATAAAAGAAAACTCTCTTCGTCTATATGTTTTACAATAAGTATGAAGCTTTGTATAGCCAAGATATTAACTAAATATGACTTTTTACACAATAGCTACCACACACCTTTTCACACTTAACTATTAACAATAACTACCATGTATCTTTTCACATGCACTTCCATACATAACTTCCAAACATCCCTTCATGACATAACTCAAACACATTTCTTCATAATGATGCATTTCTTCTAATGGTGTTACACACTACTCAATGGGAATTTGAATAGAAGCAACCCCACGAATAGACACACATTGTGGAAAACATTCATCATTTATAAAGGACATAAACTCAACACACTCACATAAACCAAAACTCTACACCCGCAAGTCCACGGGGTTGTATCTTAGTATAGGAGGGTGGCATGTATAGGGTCGATCCACAAGGAGAAAAGGGGGCACTAGACCTAGGTTAGTTTGTGGGTTATGTTCCTATTGTGGAGTCTAGTGTTGAAGGGATTGAAAGTTGTTTTGATTGATTACACTAAATTGTGCAAGAAAGTAAGTAAAGTGTGACAACCTCGATTTTATCTCTCCTCTATTGTACTCCTCCTATCTAATCAAGTGTTTTGTAATCATTTTGATAATAATTTCATATTTGGATAGTTGTGATGTTCCAATTTGGCAATTACCATGGTCAATTATGCAATGTGCGACTTTAATTTGTACTTTTAACTAAGTATCTTGCTATATCATGTCACCTTCTTGTATCTAATTTTGAAACTCATCACCATAATCCTTTGGATTTTTAATATCTTTCATATTGTATAGGATTCAATTACAAATCCAGAAGAACAAAAATCACCCAAATCGGACATCCAGAGCCCAAGTTATGAATTAAAGAAGATTGGCCCAAATTATACTCGATTAAATCATTTGACTTGGCAATTGAAACTCAATGGGCCGAATCTGGGTGGTGCGCGGTCCAGCAACCACCACCCTCTTTGGGGAAGCCCTAATCCGCTCCTCCTATCATCCGTAGGATCTTGGATCCATGAGTTCCAAGGGCTTGGGACCCGTCCCCCCTACTTCCATATGCACCACCAGCGCAAGAGGTGTGGCAGCAACCCAGCCACCCCATGGCGCTCACCATAAACCCCTTTCCTCGCCCTTTTTGATGATTGAAGATATATTCTCACCATTCTCGACCTCCCTAGGTCTTTCCCCTCTCGTTCACACACCCCAGGTCACTCCAGCACCCTTCTTCTTCTTCCCCTATCTGCGGCGCCGCCACCAAGAAGCTCACTCGACGGGCCGTCACAGCACGAGATTAATAGACCAATAGCTGCGTCAAGCCCTGGGGATGGCGACCGACACCTCAATTAGTGCCCCCACTACCTCCATTATGGCATGTGTGCGACTCTAGCAAGCTTGGCTTGGCCAGCCACCGCAGCCGACTGGCGTCACATAGGCAGACACAACGGTGAAGGGGGCGGCATCCCTCAACCACTGGATTGTGGTCGAACCACGATGCTCCCACAAGAGGACAACCCAGATCGCTTACACGATGTTATAAGTAATGCCCCATTTTAATATAGTTCTAAAAGAAATGTTATAAAATCAATAACTTCTTCATCTTAAGGCCAAACATAGCAAAATTATATATCAAATCGATCCTCTCGAAATGTTCTACAATGTGAGCATAGTTTTAGGACATGAGTATGATCCTAGCTCTCATGTTTTTCTGGAAATAGAATCTTTGGCTATGTTGACCACATATAATGAATCCTTATGATAAATCTTGAATCTTTAGTATACTTGTACCATGTTACTCATCAAATCAGTAACTTTTGTTCATATTTGAATCAAACAAAGGTCCTACTCTCCCTATTGCTCAT
Source organism: Alisma plantago-aquatica (assembly GCA_963693085.1). Classification (NCBI taxonomy): domain Eukaryota; kingdom Viridiplantae; phylum Streptophyta; class Magnoliopsida; order Alismatales; family Alismataceae; genus Alisma; species Alisma plantago-aquatica. The sequence continues at coordinate 1,475,175,778 of OY856411.1, forward strand.
AAATGACTCCTTTTTGTACATATATGCCTAGTTTGGACTTTAATGATGAACTTTGCCCTAGATTGCTAATCTTGCTTCTAATGGACATCCACCTAATCTTATTATGTATTTATGATGAATTAATGATGCTGATCTAAATCATCTTTAGGTTTGGACCTCTTGACTTGATGAATCATGATCTAGGGTGATCGATTGTGAGTCTTTTAACCCTAGAATGCATGTAAATGCCTTAAACCATGATATGATCATAGAAAGTGAATGGAACTTCATAATGACATGAAACTTGAACCACACCATCACAATGACCTCTAGATCAATACTAGATCATATAATGCATCTAATTAGGGTTAATGACCCATCTTGGCCAAAACCCTAAAATGCATCTAATTAGGGTTAATGATGAGAATCTAATGCATGTATGCAATCTTGTTCTTAATCAGGTTTGGCATGTGGCTAGATGGTGAAGGATATGTTAGGTTATGAAATCTATGCATCAGGTACATGTCTTATCTAGTTATATGACTAGATTTCTAGTTTGAAATGATATGTATTGTATGCTTGTTTGTATACTTGCCCAATATTGCTATGTAGTATTGCTATGTCTTACTCGATGTTTGCCTCGTCGGTTTTATAACTTGAACACACACACACACACACACATATATATATATATATATATATATATATATATATATATATATATATATATATATATATATATAAACTACATTATAATATTGTGATAAAGAGTTAGCTCTTGGCTATGTCCTTGAGGTCCCTCTTGTATAAAATGGTTAGCTAATTTTGTAACCCTTAAGGACCCTTCTGATGGGAAGATGGTCAAAGGCCTTAAACATGCTTGATATTGTTGATATAATGGAGTGAAATGACATAAAATATGGTTTCACATTTTGTTAAATAGTTAACATGTTTATTTCTTGTTTGTTTCATCTTGAAATCTTTTCAAATTATGCAAAGCTTATATATATGTGTCTTTCTGCCCCATAATCAACACCTTGTGTGTTGACCCATTTCTCGTATGTTGATTTTAGGTTCAGAGATGGCTAGAAAGATGATGGGCTTGGTGAGCTATGCTAGGTGTACTTATTGTAAGATCTAGTTATAGGATACATGAGCAGCCTTGTACAAAGTGACTCTTGAATATGTAATTCAAATCGTGTAACATAATAATGTTGTTTAATATATTTTGTTGATTGTTAAGATTATGTTGGTGCTTGTATCTTGTTATCTGTTCATGTGTGCTAAGCATTTCATGCTTCCACATGTTGCCTTTGATATTTTTTTGGTTTGTGGGACTGGGATTCCAGTTCCGTGACATAAAGGAAGGAAAGAAAGAATAAAACCTAAGTTAACCCTAGATAGTTAATTCTACTAATTAAGCAAGAAAAGACAAGGAAAGATAGGAAAATAAAAAGATATGCTAAGGCAAGCAAGAAAGGGAACTACACTATACTAAGCTAGCAAGCAAAGCAAAATTGCAATTAAAGACCGAAAGTAGTATAAACAAGGCAAGATCAAGGCAAGAAACTAACTAAGCAAGCAAAGAGCTAACTAAGCTAACACTAACTAAGCAAGAAGGCAATTAGGGTTTTTAAGCAATTAAGGGAAATGTGGGTTGTTTAGGGGATGCACTTATCAATTAGGTTGGGGGTGACATATGAACATAATGATTTCATTTAGAATATCAAACCGATCAACAAGCTAGAGTTTAATGAATCATCCTAAACTACTAATTGGCCATGGATATGCTTAGTTGTGTATAGGGGAACTAGTCCCTAACACTCCCTATTACCCTTGTGAGGCTCAATTGGGTTAGGGTTTAGGTGTAATTCAATTAGAGTCTAAACAAACTTAGGTTTCTAGGTTAGATGATCTTAGGGTGATTAGGGGTTGAGGTTAGTAATGGGAGTGGAAGTGAGGTTTTAGGCCTCCCATCACCCACATTCTAACCTTGAGAAAGCTCCATGTTAAGCACACCAAATTCATCTAAACTACCTACGTATGTCTCTTAAGTAGGGTTAGGCGAATTGATTAGAATGTAGGAAGATGGGTACCGAGCTAGGGATCTAAGAATTGTACCTAGGAGAAAATTCCAAAATTTACACATATGAGCAATTTCCCTAAATTCCTAGGTGATTTCAAGCACAAACCAATAAGTAATTCATGGAGAGTGAGTTCAAAATAGAAAATAATCATTGGAAATTGAAATTACAGTGTTTACATATCATTTTCCCCCAACATAGTATCAAAGTAACATTTTTCACCCCCAAACAGCCCACCCAAGGGGCCTAGCTACTCATAGCAATGCAAAATACAAAAAGAAAGGAGATAGAGGTAGAAGAAAACATGGAGCTCAGTGTAAATGGAGAAATCCTCCAATTCAACTATTGTAGGACTCCTCCTCTCTCCTCCAATGTCCAATGGCATGGGGTGATGGCGGAATAGGGTCAAAACACTAGGAAACTTGGGTTTTGCTGGTGGAAATGGTGAAATGGGGTGGAATAGAGGTGGAAATGGAGTGGAATGGCTAAGGGGGAAAATGGGGAGCTAAGAGGTGGTAGGAGGTATCTAACCTTGTGCTAGAGCCACCACCTAGGTATATATCGGTCTGGGGGATGAAATAGATCAAATGCGGGTATAGTGGGAAATGTAGTGCAAAAGTAGCTAGGTTTTTGTGAGTAGCATGACCATGGTGGTGTGGAACGACTGAAGTGAGAAATGGGGAAAATCATAAGAAGTTGGTCAAAAATGTACACAAAGTAGAACAGATGTGAGGGATACCACGTCCGTGGTGGGGTTAGGGTAGCAAGGCCGTGGTGGTCACCACGACTATGGTGGCTTGGATCACTCTACCCATTCTTGACTCCACGACCATTCTGCTTCAGCTGTCACATAGCCGTGCAAGGTGGCACGACGATTCTAGGTCAGTCCACCATGACCATTCTATGTGGCATGATTGTGGTGATCTCGACACTTTCTTGAGTTGACTTTGTTGTCTTTAGATGAGCCTGTACGGCTGTTCTAAGGTACCATGGCAATGGTGGTCTCTGTTGCAACACTTTGAGTTGATTCTTTGAATTCTCTTGGGCATCTTTGTTTCAATGGAGCTTTGTCCACTAGGGGTAGGTTGAGGGAGCATTAGACTTCACTTTAGGCCTCTCTAAGGGTAGAGAAACCCTAGGATCACTCCTTATCTCTATCTCTCTCTTCCATTAAGTGTGGTCTAAATGCTTGGAAAATATGCAATAAATGTCCATAAGTGCATTTTATAGAAATATACATATTAGGGGAAATAATATGTAATCTAAAAGGTATATATGTGATTGAAATGCAATATGATACAAGATGAAGACCTAAATTAGGGGTGAATCACCACCCCAAACTTAAAACATACTTGTCCTCAACTCTGCTCCAACTCAATCTCTCTACAAATTTTTTACATTCAAGAAATGACAAATGCAATGCAATAAGTGAATATTAACTAAATGGTCTCAAGGATGACTAAGTACATGCATTCCACCTCTCTTCTCTCATGTTTCACAAACCAATCAAGATTAGAGCACTGGGCTGCAAACTTCAAATATAGAGTATAGAAAACACAATCAATTCATATGGTTGTCATATCACACCAGGTAAAACATTTCATGGTAACAAAGGTAAAAAATGGCTAATTTTTTGTTTTACATTCATCCATTCAATCTCATATGTCCATCCACACTAAGTAACCAACGTGGCTGCTAAAAAGAACAAAATGAGCTAGGTTTGATATTTCCTAGCTCCATGGGCATGTAAAGGGAAAAAGGGTCGCGATAAGAATTTGGAGTGCTTTTACACACTCATCTTTTCTTTATTTAGATGCTCTTAAATAGGAGCATCTTTTATTTTCTTTTTGCATTTTTTTTTCATTTCTTTTCCCTTGGTATGGATAGGGCACATGGTGATGAGAGTGAAGAAGGGGGCATGGATATGGCCATCCCAAACTTTTAAAGGTGGCCAAGGATAAATGTGTGCACTTTGGCATCCTTTCATGAGGAGGAGAGGTAAGAAAATGGTAGAAGAAAAGTGAGTCAAAAAGGGGTTACTAGTGTGGAGATGAACATGAGATCTTTTGCATGAGAGATAATCCAACAATTTCATCAAGTAATGACAAACCACATGAATGAACAATATTAAAACCTAATTTCTATCATGAGATTCTACAAAGCACTAAGTGTCTACGACTTGCTTCAATCAAAATTCAACCAAACAGTCCACAAGTATAAGAGAGGTAATGCACATGTAAAAATTCAAAAATTAGGTCATTTAGCAATAGACCATGAAAATTCACTTGCATTTGTCAAATCTCATCATTATCAATTAAATAAGTAGAGAATGGGTCAAAACACACTTTTAGGCAGGAAGTTCTAAACATGGGAAAAATTGGCAAAAAATGGTGCCAAGCTACCTTTAATCACATCAAATCCTATATTATTGAACATAAAGTAGGAAATAAGCAAAATCTAGCTAAAAATATGCAAAAAGTTACCAAAAATATACATGATGTGCAATGCATGGCAAAAAGAGCAATTTTTTTGAAAATTACGAAAAAATTTCAAGAAAGTAAACTACATGACATGCAGGCATGTAAAACAGGTAAAATCTAATCTAAATAGCAAGAGCAACAAAACAAAACAAGAAAACAAAACTAAATGGTAGGTGAAATGCAAAAAGAGTGAAATGGGAAAAAGGGTATAGCACCCTACCACCCCAAACTTTTGAATAATGATGTCCTGAACATGACACTAAAGTATATGAGTGATAGGGTAGATGATCACTATGGTGGTTCCAGTGTGGTCCTCCCTTATGGTGGATGATGCTGGTGTTGGTTTTTATGGCCTCAGAGCAGGCAACGGAAACAAAAACAATTACTAGCCATTTACCCATAACAAGAGATAACATCAACAATTAAGTTATGGGAAGGATGGTTTTAGAGAGATATACCTGGTCTTAGGGCTTGCCCAGTGACAATACCTCACATTCATGTGTGGTCTTCAACGCCATGTCTTGGACAGTGTTTGTACAGCTCCTGGTCTTCACCATGGACTCTGGCCTCCACTACAGACTACGATGAATGTGTCCTCCTGAGCGGAAGACATCTCTCGCCTCTACAGATAGTTCACACAGACCACCTGGAACTCCTACCATTCTAGAAGAACTGACTAGAATGAGATGACCCTCCTGTTGGTGTACTAGCACCAACCTACTCTCCCAAACTCATACTACTTTTCTACAATTGTCTTTCCCTCGCTGTACCTCCCTAGTAAGGTAGCACTTACTCAGGCTCTCTCGGTTACCAAAACCAAAGAGAACAACAACTTTGCAAAGAAACTAATCTCTGAGAAGCCCCAAGTGCCCCTCTATTTATAGTAGAGGGAAAGGTTAGGGTTCCCAGTCTGTTCTAGAGTAGAAGGATCTAGATATTCCATGAATAGTTTGTACTACGATAGGAGAACCAGTAATTTCATAAATGAACTAGTCATTTGGCAAGGTGAACCGGATGGTTGGGAGTGTGAACTAGTCGGTTCACTAAGTGAACCAATTATTCCACTTCCCAGACATTCCTGTAATTCACTTTCATTAATTGTTTCCAATTAATTCAAAGATTAACTCTTATTCCAATCGAATTGAACAAGTGAAACATGAAAGTTTTCCTCCAACCGAGCAAATCCTTATTTCCTTAGTTGATAGGAATGTGAGCCACCCAATTCACCAAGTGAACTGGTCAGTTGGCTCACACCAGCCGATCAGCTCACAAGGGTGAACCGGTCGGTTGGCAGTCCGGACATTGCCAATGTAGTCTCCAATCGACCTAACACTCTAACCAGCTAGTTAAACACTTGAACTTGATAGTTCCGAGTCTAGTTAGTCAATTGTATGTTTAATTGAGTATCTAAACACCTTTAGTCTCAATATAAACATCATTCATGGACAATCTCTTCTTCCAAGGGTATCCTTTTGTGTGACCCTATAGATTCCAATTTAGGTTGGCAGTGAATGTTCATAACAACTTATGACATCACAAGCAATGAGCGGAATCTAGTCACTCATCATTGCTACCCAACTAACTCAGAAAGTTGGAGAACAACTTCAACCTACAATCTGTGATTAGTGTTACAGTGATTGTATAGTTCCTTTGTCTCTGACATCTGGATTGAACTCGAGGCATGGAACATCATCCTCTTCAACATTCAATCCATGTTCCTTGACCTAGAGCAGACTATTTGAGATGCATGTGAGTTCATATATCATATATTGAATCACATGAGTATGGCCATACAATTCTCAGTCTCACTTATCAAAGGGCCTTGTATATCATACTCCATGTAGGAGGGAGAAATCCTATCTTTATCACTCACACTCTATCCCCATGAGTCAAAGTCACCCAACCCTCACCTTTATAACACCCGTGTTTCAGGATTGGATTTGATGATGTCAAAGTGTACACAATGACATGTAACGAGTGCAGTGATTTTAGGTCTAAGAACCACTATCACCACTATCACTATGAGAGACGATTGTCACTACCATTCCATGGTATCCATGTATCACTCTCATGGTGGGTCTGTCTGATATACTATTCTCTAACATATATATGTGTACGTGACTTGATATCATATATCAAGACTAATAAGACTCTGTCATCAATCAACACACACTCTAGTCTTATGTATTAATGTTTTCTATTTTTCTTCCACAACAATATCTGACTAGGGACATAACAAGAATGTATGTACTCTTATCATACATATGATCTCATCGTTCAAGTCACGTACTTGAAAGCATATGTCATTGAGTCTCATCATTCTTTAGACATCTATCATTTATGTGTCATGATCTCATGATTAAGACAAACATAATAAATGGAATTACCTTTACTATTATTATTATCAAATTAGGTATCTAATGCCTCATCACAATCATCATATAATCAACTCTCTGGTCATACCTTACCAAAAGACTCCCACTTGCACTTAGAGTCAATCACCCACAAATCATATTCCAAGTGATCTTAACAAGTCCATCATGTTTCTGCTGCACAAGTTCTTTTATAGTGGGTAAGCAACATTTGCTTCAAGTCGGTATATTGCATGATTCACATCCCCTCACTATACGACAACTCGTATGAGATGGAAGTGCCATAGTATTCTATCTGAGATTCCTTTTCCTAGCCATTAGCTCCATTGTTGTTACAATATTACTACTGAGACACTAATGGTCAGAACCTCCAACAAGTTCATCCATATGAACTTCAAGATCCATACAATATCCTTTATAGTGTTCCTAACACTAAGGTACTCGACGTCTTATTGTAGAATTAATCAATTGTTTTATGTTGGAACATTTCCAACTAACAATTCTTATTCCAAGGTCAAACACAATTTTGTCATTTGAGAAGATTGCATTGGTGTCACTCCTTACACACAAATTTTCCTTATTACCATAACTAAAGAACTAATCCTTTTAGTACTTCATAAGTACATAAAGATGTCCTTTATGGTATTCCAGTATCTCTTACTAGAGTTTGACAAATATCCATTCATCATTTCCAATACATATGAGATAACTAAATATTTATATCATCTTGTCATTAAAGATGATAACTTCATATATTCTTGTCATGTCCAATACATACTAGATGATGAGTTCATATATTCTTGTCATGGTAAATACAAACAAGATAATTAGTTCATATCAATTGCTTGAAGTAAGCCATGTTATAACCACTTGAAAAAGGACATATTAAGCTATGAGCGGGAACGCGAGCAGCCAGGCGACGGTGGAAGCGGATCCCAGTCCAACTCTTTCTCCTTCACCAATCCCTAACAACACTACCATCACTGACACCACCACCACCAAAACCACCACTACCGCCACCACCACCGCCCCCACCCAACCTCATATACCATCCACCGTCCCCCCCCCACACCTTGCTGGAGTTCTCCTGGTTCCGACGTCACCGTAGCTAGGGAATGGGTGAACACTAGGACTCGACCTCTGCCTAGGTTTAGAGGCGGACTGGCGGTTGACCATGGTAGAGGCTTTCAGAAAGAAGGAGATGGCCGACGCTAGACTCATTTCACTGAACCCATGATGGCGGAAATGGATGACTACCATCATTTTTCTACTATTGTGTAGGTCCTGGGGAAATATTTCAATGTAGAGAAACTCAAAGGTTGGATGGTACGCAGCTGGAGACCCAGGGGGAAATGGAGACTTTCACATTAGTCAATGGATTAGTGCTGGTACGATTCTCCAACGCCAATGACCTGAACACAACTATTCAAGGAGGACCCTGGTTTTTCGATGATAAGCTGGTTCTCGTTAGAAGATGGACACTAGATGCCGACATCAGAAGAACCGCGCTGAAAACGGCCCTGATTTGGATTTCTCTCCTGACGTTGGCAAACACTGGACTGCTCGGGCGATCACGACAATTGCCAGTGTTATTGGTGAACCCCATGCGATTGATCGTGTAGCCGACGGCTCCATGCTTGGCTATGCTAGAGCGTGTGTTGATCTGTCTGTAGAGGAAGAACCCCCTAAAGATGTAATGGCGGAATTTCAAGATGGGGGAGAATGGGAGGTGAAGGTTAGATACGAGGCCCTTCCTGATCGTTGTAATAGCTGTAAGGTGTTTGGCCATTGTGATGGACAATTCCCAGAACAACGAGACTCGACAATCAGATTGAGCCCTCCGATCGTGCCCGACCCACCTTTCTGGAATCCATCTAGGAAGAAACAGGCCACTAAAATGAGTACCAGCAAGGCGGCAGATCAAAGTGAGAAAACAATTACTACTATTTTCAACCCCACTGAAAAGGGCAAGATAGTAGTTATTGTTGAGGAGCAGGACAAAATACCCTGCACCGCACAGAAGAACGGAGACAAGGTGCCCGACAAAATCCCTGACAGAGGAAAGAAGGCAGCTGGACCCAGTAACTCCTTTGAGGTACTGAACAAGAGGGGAGGCAAGGAAATTAATGAGGAGGATAACCACCACCACTACAGAAATAGCGTTCAGTGTCACTTTTCTGGGCGTCGGTTATTTAGGAAAACCGATGCCTATAATATTAGGCGTCGGTGATTTAGGCAAACCGACGTCTATATTCGAAGACCAGCCAGAAACGGGTAACACTTTGTATTCAGCATCGGTTGAGTATAACCAACCGACGCCTAAAATCGCCCGCGAAATCCAATTTTCGAGCAAAACAAATTTGGGTCACATACAACGTCGGTGGTTTAACTATGCACCGACGCCTATTTAAAATAAAATTTTGCGCAAAAAGTTCCACTTTCGGTGTCGGTTATCCTTGGATAACCGACGCTGATAATGGTTCCCGCCAATTAATTTAGGGTAAAGATTGTCTAATTGGACGTCGGTTTTTTATTAGCCACTGATGCTGAAGATAATAGGCGTCGGTTTTCGTAGATAACCAACGCCGTTGACCAACTTAATAGACCCGATCACCCGACTCTTCCCCCTTTCTTCCTGTTTCATCATGAATTCTGCTGCTGTGCTCCACACCCCCCGCTATTGCTACTGCTCTGCTCGCCTGCCGCTGTCGCATCCTATGCTACTACCGCCGCCGCATCCTCTGCTGCTGCTGTGCTCCACACCCCCAGTCGTTTGTTGCTGCCGCTGCCACTGCTACTCTAGCTGCTCCACGCGCTGCTGCCATCGGCGGTCCTCTGTGCACTCCGCGTCACGTCCTCTACCGGTCCGCCACTGCTGCCACCGCTCTTCTCCACACTAGCTCCAGGTAGCGCTACCTCTTTGCTTCCTTCTCCCTAGCTATTTACCAACATGCAGCAAGCACGACCATGGCTGTGTTGGCCAACCACGGCTGTGGCTGTGTTGGCCTACCACGGCCGTGCTGGACAGCACAGTCGTGGTAAGGCAACACAGCCACGACCGTTACCACGGCCGTGCTGTCCAGCACGGCTGTGGTAGGCCAACATAGCCACGGCCATGCTTGCTGTTGGTAAGGATATGAACAAATTTTTATGTAATGCTTTATGTAAATCCTAGGATATGAACAAATTTTTTGCTTGCATATATTTGTGCTTCTAATCCTAATGTTTGACTTAATTCAGTAAATTTTGATGCATGTTGAAATAAGATTTAAACTTGTCAATTCTAGCATCCTAATTTGATTTGATTAAACCTAACATTGATGAAACCCTAACATCAATTGTGATGAAACCCTAACATTAATTGTGATGAAACTCTAACATGTACATATCTATTATTGTGTTTGTTGGCCTAGAAACCCGTCCAAGATTTACTCATTAGGAGTAAATCTTGGATAGTCCCCAGTTTGGGACTGTTCTTGAACACCTAATCTCACTTAGGATGTAAGTGTATAATGTGTATTGGGTTTTCGAGAAAATTTCGGCAGCATTTCCCCATTTGTTCTCTAAGTACATATGTACTTAGAGAACAACGGGGAAATGCTACCGAAATTTTCTCGAAAACCCAATACACATTATACACTTACTAGTGATATTATGTGTTCAAGGATGGGATAGGTGGTACACATTTATTATATATAAGAATGACATCACATGTGTTTGTTGGCCTAGAAATCCGTCCAAGATTTACTCATTAGGATTAAATCTTGGATAGTCCCCGGTTTGGGACTGTTCTTGAACACCTAATCACTAAATTATATATTGTTTGTATGGAGTACGGATTCATTGTAGATAATAGGAGTAAATCTTGGATAGGATGTAAGTGTATACCCTAATCTTGTCCTAATATATACTTGTTTTCTCTTTGATCATAGAATGGATAGATCATGGATGTCCATTCACAATCACTGCACCCCAAAGTTTATATCTGGTCTTGATCAGTTTATTAGATTTGCCGAGGAACATAGGAAAAAACCTACAGATAGGTTCTACTGTCCATGTAGGCTTTGCGGTAACAATTTGAAAGTCAACACTGGTGAGGAAATCAAAATTCATGTCATGTGCAATGGGATTGTACAAGGCTATACAGAATGGCACTGGCATGGAGAGATTTCAAACTCGAAACCAGTAGATGTCGATAGCAGTGCTTGGGTGGAAGAAGAAATTGCCTCTGATGACGTAGATGTGAACGAACCAGTTCCAGTAGACATCGTTGATGCGATGCTGGATAGTTGTAGGGTAGAACACACTGATCCACCTCCTATCATTAGAAACATTGTGCATGATGCTGAGATACCGTTATACACAGGTTGTGCTAAGTTTACGAACTTAGCGCTGTGTTGAGATTGTATAAGTTGAAAGCTAACAATAGATGGAGTGACAAAAGCTTCACTGAATTGTTGACTTTGTTGAAAGAAATGCTTCCTGAAGGAAACGAGCTGCCAATCTCAACATACCGGGTAAAGAAAATGTTGTGCCCAATGGGAATGGAGGCCAAGAAGATACACGCATGCCCGAATGATTGTGTATAATTTCAAAAGGACTATGTAGATTTGAAAGATTGTCCAAAATGTGGTGCGTCATGGTATAAATTGACGACTTCGGGGGAGTCCAAAACTGGTTCTCCTGCCAAGGTGTTGTGGTATCTACCTATAATATCACGGTTTCAATGCTTGTTTGCAAATCCAAAAGATGCAAAGAATTTGAGGTGGCATGCAGATGTTAAGAAAAATAATGATGGGATCCTACGACATGCGTCTGATTCCCCACAGTGGAAGAAGATTGATCTATTGTACCCCAAATTTGGTGAAGAAGATAGGAATCTAAGACTTGGGCTTTATACAGATGGGATGAATCCATACGGGACATTGATCAGCCAACATAGCACTTGGCCAGTCATGCTTGTTATATACAATCTTCCTCCCTGGCTGTGTATGAAAAATAAATATGTTATGCTGTCGTTGTTGATATCGGGCCCTAAACAACCCGGAAATGATATCGATGTTTATCTTGAACCTCTGATTGATGACTTAAAGAAACTTTGGGCTGAAGGTGTGATGACCTATGATGCTTCAGGAAGAGAGACATTTTGTTTGCATGCTATGTTGTTTTGCACTATTAATGACTTTCCAGCATATGGGAATTTGTCTGGATATAGTGTCAAAGGAGCTAAAGTGTATCCTATATGTGAAGAAAACACTGATTCAATAAGACTAAAACATGGCGGAATGACTGTATATCTTGGTCATCGAAGGTTTCTTTCAAAATTCCATCTGTATCGTAGGAAGCGCAAAGCATGCAATGGATGGAATGATGAACGGAGTGAACCTAAACCTATACTAGGGGATGTTGTTTATGAAAGAGTAAAAGACATTTTCAATGAATTTGGTAAGAAATCACAATGTAGTATGGCCACACGGAGTGACAAATCTTCATTCAAGAAGAAGTCAATATTTTGGGATCTTCCTTATTGGAGTTCCTTGACAGTTAGGCATTGTATCGATGTAATGCACGTTGAGAAAAATGTATGTGATAGCATCATAGGTACTCTGTTAAATATACCAGGTAAGACTAAAGATGGGATAAAATCCAGACTGGACCTATGTGAAATGGGAATAAGGTCAGAATTAACAGAATTATGTGAAATGGGTAATAAAAGAACATACTTACCTCCCGCTTGTTACACGTTGTCTAGAAAGGAGAAGAAAGCTTTTTGTGAATGCTTGGTAAATGTTAAGGTGCCACATGGTTACTCATCCAGCATCCGTAGATTGGTATCAATGAAAGATCTGAAGTTGATAGGTCTTAAATCTCATGATTGTCACACTCTAATGCAACAAATATTTCCTGTGGCAATTCGATCTATATTGCCGAAGCATGTAAGGTTTCCAATCACCAGACTTTGTTTCTTTTTCAACAGTCTATGCAGCAAAGTTATTGACCCTGATACTCTCGATAATTTGCAAAGAGAAGTGGTTGTTACCTTATGTCAGCTTGAGATGTATTTCCCTCCTTCGTTCTTTGATATCATGGTACATCTTGTTGTCCACTTGACTAGGGAAGTTAAAATGTTGGGACCAGTTTTCTTGCATTGGATGTATCCCTTTGAACGATACATGAGTGTTTTTAAAGGTGATGTTCGAAACCGTTATCAGCCTGAAGGGAGTATTATTGAAGGTTATGTGGCGAGAGAGGTTATGGATTTTTGCAATGACTTTGTGAGTGGTAATCACACTCCTCCTGTTAATGACAAGAATATTGAGGAGGGCAAAGGAATTTTGGGATCACGGGTGAAAGTAATCAGCTGTGAGCAGTTGGAACAAGCTCACTTGTATATTTTATACAACATGGACGAAGTGAGTGTTTATATCAAGGAACATACCAATTTCATCAAGAGACAACATCCTCGAGCAAGTTCAATGTGGCTTCCTAGAGAGCATAATAAGACTTTTACTAAGTGGTTTGAAGAAAAAGTCTTACATCAACTATCTCAAACACCAAATGATATTACAGAAACTATCAAATGTCTCGCCTTTAAACCAAAACTGAATGTTATGTCTTATGAAGGGTTTGACATTAATGGGTTCACATATTACACAAAGCACCAAGATGATAAGAGTGTCGTCCAAAACAGTGGGGTCACTCTTCAAGCGTCGAATATGTATTTTGCAAGTGCAAAGGATAAGAGTCCACGTGAAGCTAAAATGTCATATTACAATTTCATTGAAGACATATGGGAGTTTGACTACATAGATTTCAGAATTCCGCTCTTTAAATGTAATTGGGTTGATAACACCAAAGGAGTTATAGTGGATGAATTGGGTTTCACTTTGGTGAACTTTGAAAAGATTGGCGAGAAGGGTGAACCATTCATATTGGCATCACATGCGAAACAAATATTCTATATCGATGATCCTGCAAATGATAAATGGTCAGTTGTTCTTCATGGTAAAAGACAGTTCATTGAAGATCCTATAGATGAAGAAGAGTACTATGATAAGTATGATGACTCCAGTCCATTCTCAGTTGGGTTGCCAACTCCACAAAATATTGAAGCTAATGATGACTTATATGTGCGCGGAGATCACAATGAAGGATTGTTAATTGATAAAAGGTCACAATTTTAGAGACATGTATGTTTATATTTTTTACAAATTCTAGTTAATACAAATGCTAAATGTTTGCCTTTTTCTGGTTAATACAAATGCTAAATGTTTGCCTTTTTCTGGTTAATACAAATGCTAAATGTTTGCCTTTTTAATGACATTTTCAGATGGCTGACCATGATGAGCATGCTGTCCACGATGAGCATGCTGTCCATGACGATCATGGCGAGGATACCAATGTAAGTTCTAAAAACATATCCTGTATTTCTATAAAATTCATTATCTTCTAGTTATGTCATATATCCCATATTTCTATATTGCGCTAATTCAGTGGGTTTATTTTTGTCAAATTTTAGGTTGATGATGCACATGTACCCACTGAAGCACTGGAGCAACTTGATGCGCAACACCAAACACTTAACAAGAAAAGGGGCATCACTATATTGAAGAAATTAATAGCACTGAGTGGTAGTGGAGTTTGATAATGGAGGAAATGCAATTGGAGTGAACCGCAATAATTTTGTAAACTATCTTGGGTGTGTCACTCGAAGCCATTGTGGTGTTAAGTATGATAATTGGCATAAAGTTCCTCAGGGGAAGAAAGACTTGATATGGAAGGATTTATGCGTGAGTTATTATTATTTGCAATTCTATTTTGTAGATTACAAATTATATTATTTGCAATTCTATTTTTGGATACTAGTTAATAAGAATTCTATTTTACAGAATCTGTTTGCATTGGATGAGAAGCTGCATCGTAAAAGCGTGATGCAACGCGCTGGAAAGATGCTTAGGAACTATAGGACAAATCTGAACAGAGAATACATAAAAGATGGTGATAAGAAGAAGAAGTCAGCCCTTGAGAAGTGGAACTTCTTGGACAAAGAAGATTGGGACAATTTTTTTGCTTCAAGAAAATCTGAAGAATTCAAGGTATTAGGTGTCACTCCCAATTTAATTAATATATGTCGTATTCACCTATTCAAGATTAACATTTAGTGCTACTAACCAAATCATTAATGTGCATACTAACTAGGCCCTCAGTGACGCACAAAAAGCAAGGTGTGCACTGAATGTGCATGACCACACTATGGGTCCAAAAGGCTATGCAAGCGTTCGCCAAAGACTACAGGCGGAGTTTGTGGCTACTCAGGAGTCTGCTCCTACTCAGGAGTCTGCCACACCCATGCCTTGCCATGATATCTGGATAGCTGGGAGGCAAAACAAGAAGGGTGAAATAAAGAAGCCCGTAACTGCTGAGGCGGCTGTGAAAATGGTAAAATACAACTCTTAGAGCAATCATTTTAATATTGATTATTTGTGGTGTTAACTTACTAATTTCTGTTGATGGTGATTAGCGGGAGCTGCACGAGCAGAGGAAACAAGGAACGTTCATCCCTCAGGGCACAAGGGAAGAATTGATAGTTGCTCCGAGTAACCCAGAGCATCCTGGACGTGTTAGGGGTGCAGGCGCTGGTGTGGGCATCAAAGCATTCTTTGGGCCATCCCAGCGCAAACCCAGAGCGGGACTTTCAGAAGAAGAGGTAACCTATTCTTTTTTTAGAATGTTACCACAAAAGGGAATTCAATAATATTAAGCTAATGTTTCTTTTATCCATGTATAGGAGAATAAGAGAGTCGAGGATATAGTTGCTAAGAAGGTCAATGATATAGTTGCTGACAAGGTCAAGGAAGAAATAGTGCGGTGGCAGGCATCTCAGGTTTCCAATCAGCCTATGGCGACCCACTCTTCTCCTGATGCACAAACTGCGAGTAATCCTGGAGACCCATCGCCTAGCACGTCTGCTGTAAGTATTATTTATGACATTGTAGCTAGTCTTTTCAAGATGATATGTTCGAAAGGTGATATGTATATATGTATACCATTCTTTACGTAAATTTGTAGGCATTGAAGCCATGCCGCTTAAGAATGCAAGACTATGTTGTTGCAGAGGCGCAGGCTTACCAGTCCCTTCCTGGGGCAACGTTTCATGGGACTCCAATGCTGCAGGGCTATGTTTGTGTGAGCCCGATATGTGTATTACCCGATTGGAGGGAAGCTGCATTGCCATATGCCCACGCAGATATTGATACACTTAGTGAGGCAGAAGGCAGGGTGATATTGTGGCCCAAAGCAGATGTCACCTACACTACTGAAATTGTAAGACAACGTTACATTACTTTAGATTGTTAATGTGTATATATGAGGTCAACTGATCTGAAATTTATATACAGGTTAAAAAGAAGACACCCGGAGCACCTAGGCCTCCACCTCCACTTCCTGCATTACCAAGTTGGGTTCCAACTGACCTAAAATACCCGTTAGGTCCTGCTTGTAGGGGAATGACATGTTGGCTATGGGCACATAATATACATTGCCCTATAATTGTTTCATTAGAAGCAGATTATGCAGGTCAATCATACGATAGCTCTTTATTTATACAAGATATTATTGAGCTGTTTATGTATGATTGGATGAATACATCAATGATAGTGACATGGATAAGGTGCCTTGTTTATACATCCATATACCTTGTGTAAGATCCAGTGATCTGGTTTCTTATATATTAATGCATACATAATACATGTTTTGCAGCTACTTAGTCGAAGATCAATACAAACAATTTGCATTTGATCATGTGGGATTTTTGATTCCATCATTGATTAGTATGGTAGCTAAAGACCCAAATAGTGTTCAACAATACTGTATAGATGCTTTTACAGTTTTCGGTCAACAAAAGAAGACGATAATAACAACTCCATTCAATGTCAAGTAAGTTTACTTTATTTATAATTTGGACTTAAGAAAATTCCATTTTTATTGTGCATTTTGAGTTATTAATTTTTAACTTTTTTACCTCTAGTGGTAGACATTGGGAGTTACTAGTTATTGTCCTCAGGACGTTCACTGTTTATTATCTAGATCCTGCGGGAAGTACATTGAACACTAAAATTGGATACATATTGAGAATGCCATTATTCTGGTGAGAAATATTTCATTTTTATATCCGTTAACATATGTTATTTCATTACTATTTAATTATGCAATTTACTGTGTTACATTAACATGTAGGGGTTTAGATGCATTCAAAAATGCTGGAGGAAATGTCCCAAGGAGAAAGAACCAGCCAATAATTTGGGAGAACGTAAATTTATAGTGCGCTACACAAGACAACGGCTAGGCATGCGCATACTATGTGATGCAATTTATGTATATGATTATCCGACATGCCGCATTGGATATTAATACCATACATGAGGTATTATATATAGTCTCATTAGTTAGTATGAAATACATCAATCTTATTTTTATATTATTACTTATATATATACATCATTCTCTTTGCAGGTGTTTAAAACTGACCACACTATAGGTAAACGCTTAAAAAATGTACATGCTCCATATACGATGGAAGCGTTAAATGAAATAAGAGAAGAATGGGCAAAATCCATACAAGCAGTGGCGATTGTAAGATATAATTGGGATGCTGATAGCGATGCTGAATGATATTTTGTAAATGAATATTTCTGAATTTTTATACATGTATTTGAATGTTTCTACATGTGTGAATGTGAGAATTGAATTGATGTTTGAATGTATCTACTTGTGTGAAAAAATATTTGTTGATTTTGTAGGTTTGCGGCCTGTTTGTAGGCTGATATCAATGGATGTTGTAAACCTGCAGTTCAGAAAACTAAACTGTAGGTTCTCATCCTGCTGACCAGCCACAGCAGGCCTGCAAACTAATAAGAAAAAAAAAAATTTAAAGTATAGGCGTTGGTTATTTATAGAACACCATCATCAAAGTCCTACAGCGTCGGTTATTTGATAAAAATCGATGCCTAATAGGACAAACAACCCGACCGTGCAGGATAGCACGGCCGTGGTGGAAAAGGCGTCGCTTATTAGTATAAAACTAACGCCTATAGTACTAAACACGGCCGTGTAGTGAAGCACGGCTGTGTCATCTGGGTGTATGGCGTCAGTTGTTATGTTGTTAACCGACGCAGAAAGTGTCCTAGGTGGTGCTCTTTTTTGTGGCGCGAACATTATAGACGTCGGCCAACTATATATAACCGACGCCTATATGTCAGATAGGCATCGGTTAGAAAACCGACGCCAAAGAGTTTGACCTTTAGCAGCTCCCACATAGGCTTCGCTTGAAAACCGTCGCCAAAGGGGGTTAAACCACCGATGCCAACAGCTATTTCTATA
This sequence comes from Alisma plantago-aquatica, assembly GCA_963693085.1. NCBI lineage: Eukaryota > Viridiplantae > Streptophyta > Magnoliopsida > Alismatales > Alismataceae > Alisma > Alisma plantago-aquatica. The sequence goes on from OY856411.1 coordinate 1,475,194,072, forward strand.
GTAGTGCACAGGATCAGAAGTCCTCGTCAAACTCGGAGCACCAAACAGAATACGAAAGAGCAACAGAAGAGAGGACCTGAACCCAGTGGAGGGGGAGGGGGAAAACAAGTTAATAGATGTCCATCCTAGGATGGAACATGCGTGGGGCTGCCAGGCCCAACACGGAGAAGAAGCTTAAGTCCATCATAAAAGAAATAAAAGTAGATATGTATTTCAGTTTCGAAACCAAAATCAAAAGAGGTAATGAAGAAACCACCAAGAATATTTTCCCTAATAGGTGGAACTCCACGAACAACCTGGAGGCTATTAATGGCGGACAGATTGTGGTGGGCTGGAACCCATAGGTGTGGAAGGTGGAGAGCATTCAAAGCCCCGATCAAATGGTCACTATTAGCTGTTTTAATAAGGGAGGTTTCCACTGCATAATATCAGGCATCTATGGAGTAAATCTAGAGAGAGACAAAAGATCCCTTTGGGAGAGTATTACAGCTACAACACAGGACCAAATCCCTTGGCTAGTTATGGGGGATTTCAACTATGTTAGACGTAGCAAGGAGAAACATGAAGGTAAGAAGATTCCTGATAGAATACTCATGGAATTCAATGCTGCCCTAGACGCTGCCAATCTACATGAAGTACAGATGCTTGGAGGAGGCACGACCTGTATTAACAAACAAAAGAAATTCATTGCTTCTTGTCTTGATAGAGGTCTAGTAAATGAGAAATGGCTTGATGCTTTCCCATATCATGTTATTCATCTAGATAGCCATCCTTTCAGCGATCATGCTATGATGAAACTGAATCTTGTCGAGCAACAGATCATCAAGAGACCGTTTAGGTTTCTCAACTACTGGTGCGACTTGCCGGGATATAATGAAATCATTAAAGAGAGTTGGAAGGAGGAAGTAAGGGTAATCCCTTATACATTGTACAAACGAAGCTCAAGAATACCAAGACCGCACTTAAGAAGTGGGCGCAGAAATATGTCAACATCCCTAATCTCCTTAAAACTGCTAGATGATTACTCAAAAATTACAGAAAAAACTAGAACCAATCCTGCAGATGTAGAAGCCAGAAAACAAGAAGTACAAGACAGTAAATGGTTATGCTAGTTGGAGAAAGCCCATGAGGTGTACTTGTGGCAAAGAAGCCGAATGAGGTGGATCACAGACGGAGATAGAAATATGAAAGCTTATCACGCTACTATTAAAAAGAAGGAGATGGATGAGAGGATCCACGAACTTATTGATGAAGAAGGAAACTGTGATGGAGTGGACTTTTAGAATCCTAAATGTCCAATGACACAAGTGAAGTCATGCATGTTGAGTTGTTTTGAGAATCCCAAGTGTTTTAGTAAAGTTGTGTCGATTGAGGTTTGTATAATGATTTGGATCCATAAGTTATACCTACTTGAGGAATTTAGATGAATAGTCTAATGGCTAAGTTTCATCACCAAATTGGAGTAGAATGTACCTTGAGAGGTAAGGAAGCTATGGTTAAAATTTGGTGGCATTTGGATGTTTCTAGAGGAATTTATTTATGTTCGAACCTTTATGTATATAAATATGTTTTGAGTCAAGGTATATAATGTCCACAGCCTAAGTTGTCAATCGGTGGACATGTCGTGGAGGCATAACTTTTCCTTAGGATGCATAGCCACGGATTGGCAATGTGGCATCATCATGACCTTAGGACGATTAGATCTGAGCGGTCACTTTGAATTGAATGAGAACGTGGGAGTGAACGAGGCTAGAACTCCCCCACTACCTCACGTAGTGATAATGTGTCAAGGAAAGAACCTGAGTGGGCAGTTATACTAGCCTTGTTAAATCGTAAAGACCAACCCTGTTGGAATGGATACGTGAGAGATCCACCTCCCACATATCTACTGCTTCTCCACCATGAGAAGCAGGTGATGCGAAGAGAACAATGATGACCATCGCTGATAATGGAGGAAGGTATAACCTTGGGAAAGATTTACCGTCTCTGCAACTCGGACCCTGATCAGGAGCTTCCATGATTTATTGATGGAGGAGGACACGTTCACTGATTTCTTACCAGCACTCCACTCCGACGGCGCTCCAGAATGGTGGAGGCATTCATGCACGGTTGCAAGGTTCCAAGCCACAAGGAGGAGTCAGCGGTTATCCAAGAGGTCGACGGCGAGGAGGAGCAGATGGCATCCGACTCCTCATTGATAACCTAGGCTCGCAAGGATAGTCTGTAGGAGAAGAGATAGAGGAGATGTGGAGACCTTTCTGGGGTGGCCGCAGGCAGTGGTGGCTGAAGAAGCTTGAAAGAGGAGCTGGCGGGGTAGGAACTCACGTCGGAGATCATCGCAGTGGTGGCTGTGAAGTGAAGTCCCACAGACTCATGGATCGCGAGGGAGCGGAGACTCAAGAGAGAGATAGAGAGGGATCACGAAGGCACTACAAGACTTCCCGGCATTCACAGGGGGCGATTGGGAGGCGTCGAGCTTCTTTGCGCCAGTGCTGTGAAGAAGAGGAGGATCCCGGTGGCACCTAGGATCTGCTACGGAGAGTTGGAAGGCTGGTGATCACTCGCTTCAGCCGTGACCATCAGCGTCACTCGCACAGACAACCACCACATGGATTTGCGTAGAACTGAGGAGCATGGGCTCCTGCCGACGCGAGGAAGGGAGAAGAAGCACAGAGGGCAACTGCCATGTTGCATGAGAACGGAGAAGGGCCAGAAGCTGACCAGTGTAATTGGATCCTACATGGGATCTGGATCGGGACCCAGCCAACGAGAGAGGGAAGCACCCAGGACACGTGGTGAGACATGATTCGCTGGAAAAGGTAAATGTTCAATAATTTCCCAAATCTTATATAATTCATAGAAATTAGCTCGAGCATCATAAAAATACAAACAAGGTACCAAAATATTCAAAAAAATGCGTAGAACACAGTGAAGGTATAATATCCGTCTTTTTATGCATTAATCTCAGTTGTATCTTATAAGTTGTAAAATTCTCATTTGATGGATAATAAATATCAAACAATGGCCTAAAATCATGATAAAATATTAGTAAGTCTATAATCATGTTTATAGTGCATATGATGTCAGACATGGTCATGTTGATGTACGAAAATATATATTTTGATTAATATAGCTAATAAGGGCTAATAACACTAAAGATAATGCAATTAATACATGCATGCTCAATAAATGATGAAATTTACAGAGTAAGCTCATATCATTATTTGGAACCTCAGAATTAATTATGTGTTCATAATGATGCATATAATTCATGTTATATGAATACATGTGATGTAACCCTAATATGATTAATGAAAGTGACATAATGTTAAGTATGTTCACATAATAATGTGACATATGAGTATATCCAGTTGATGAACTATAATCTGGAGCTTGACATCAGTAAAGATAATCCTAAGATAAGAATACAAGTAAAAGTGGGAATATACTAAAGAGATAAGGCAAACCCTAAAATGGACATAATTAGGGTTAAGATGAGATATAATAGGACGAGAACCTGATGATAGTATATGGTCTTGTCTTGATCAGGTTTAACAAAGTTATAGATGACATGAGGAATATGTGATTAGAATGATCTATCTCTTTGGAAGGTACGCCATTACCTCTTACTTGGCTTATTATACAATATGCTTGTGTTATATGTGTAGCAAAATACTTGGCATATGATATTGATTGAAATGATTGTTCTTGTATGATATGTTGCATGCTTTTCCATACTTATTGCTATGAACACATGAAACATAATATATCTGTTCCATTATATCTAAGCACTTCAACTCTTTGGTAGTAAAGTGCTGGAAATAAGTACTTCAACTCTTTGGTAGTAAAGTACTTGGAAGTGATCCAACTCTTTAGTAGTAGATCACATTGTGAAATGATCCAACTCTTTGGTAGTAGATCATAAAGGCCTTAATGCATTCAACTCTCAGGTAGTAAATGCATGGATGCTATAATGGAAAATGTGCTTAAAATATATGTGTTCTCTTTTGTTGATGAATATCTTTGTGCAAGTATACACTTTTCTTATATTTATTTATATCTGCCAAGTATTAGTTTTATTTTATTGCCAAGATATGATGAGAGGTATATAAAAGACACGTAGGCGTACTCAATACAATATTCATGAAATATTGTGCTGACGTGTACTGTATGTAATCTTTTGTTTAGGTTGTGGTTATGCTCTTGAAGATCCAGGATAGTTGAGAGTTGTGTGGTGAGCTGATGTACAGGTGGACCTGTTGTCTTAAGATCCTGTTGTTTAGATGTAGTACATGTATATGTAGAAGTTTGCTGTTCAATATGTAATATCAAATGGTGTAAAAATTCATGTTGTAATTATATGTTGAATGGTGAACATGTGTGTATGGTTTTATTATTGTTCATGTACATGTGCTACCGTTTGTTTCCTTCTGACCCCTTTGATTTTCTTCTTCTTAGCCTCGTGTGGGATGTTTAAATTGGGATTCTCGCTGAGGTGAGGGTTTCAATTTGTACGTCACACATCAGATTAAGTTTTAGAAAATCTGGGGACGTCACAGAAACAAGAAAAGTGGAAGGGATAGCATTGCTAAGGAAGCTGTAACATATTTCACTAACTTATACAATCAAAATTCCTTCAATTTCTGTAGATGGGAGTCCATCCTACCTGGCCGTCGTGTCACCAGTGACATGAATACTATGATGTGCAAAGTGGCAGACGACCAGGAGATCAAAAAAGAAGTCTTCGACATACACCACTCTAAGGCACCTGGGCCTAAAGGTTTCAACAACAAGTTCTATCAACACACATGGGAAATAATCAAGTATGATATCTGTAGAGCTATCCGATCATTCCTCCAAGGTGGCAACATGGTTAGATCAATAAATCACACTTTTATAAAGCTGATACCCAAAAAAAATCCCACTTCTATGAAAGATTACCGACCTATAGCTTGCTACTTAGTACTCTATAAGATCATATCTAAAGTCATGGCTGGCAGGCTTAAATCCATTCTACCTGACATAGTGTCAAAGGAACAAAATGCTTTCGTCAAAGGACGAAACATAGCCAACTGTGCTACTCTTGCTGCTGAGTTCTTAAATGACTTTGGTAGGAAAAGAACTAGTTCCAAAGCCTGTATCAAGGTAGACATTACAAAGGCGTATGATTTTGTGAGATGGGATGCAATTTGGAAGATAATGCTGAATATGGGGTTCTCTGATGAACTGATTAATATTCTAAAACAATGTGTGTGCACTACCTCGTTTTCAGTACTAATAAATGGTGCACCTATAGGGTTGTTCCAAGCCTCGAATGGTCTAAGACAAGGGGACCCTCTTTCCCCCCTCATTTTCACTTTAATCATGGAAGGCCTTTTGCAATCCATCGACAAAGTTGAGGAAGAAGGAAAGGTGAAGACTTTCAAAGTTAACAACACCAAAGTTTTGACACATCTCATTTTCACAGATGATGTATTGTTGTTCTCCACTGGTCACACCAACCGTCTCAAGGAGTTTAAAAGAGTGCTTACCACCTTTGGTAAATTAACATGCCTATACATCGGTGATATCAAGTCAAGGATCTACAACTCAAAATCATGTGATAGCAGAAGAGGCCGTATTAAGAGAGCTTTGGGCATCAAAATGGGCCACTTCCCTACTAGATATCTTGGGATACCCATCACTGGGGGTAAAGAAAGAGGAAAGGATTTTCAAATGTGTATTGATAACTTTAGAGACAAGGTGGAGAAGTGGACTGGAGTACACATATCCATGCCAGGACGCCTAGTGCTGATTAGAACTGTCCTTCAGAGTACGATCACATTTTGGGTTGATCTCAGTGAAATTCCCGTAACCACCATTAATACCATGAGAACCATCACCTATAATTTCCTATGGGGTGGAGGGGTACATGGCATTGCATGGAAGGATATCACTTGACCTTACAAAGAAGGGGGACTCCAAGTTAAGGACACACAACATATAATGGATGAAGATACAAGAAAAAGAATAAACAAATTTTAGAATGATCAAGACAACGTGTGGACCTACTGGATGAGAAACAAATACAGGCAAGACATACGACTAGAGGAAGGTAGCAACCCCTCAAGGATATGGAGGAGCATGTGTAAAATGAAAAGGAATGATGATTACCCACAGAACAGGGGCGATAGCCAAGCAAGTATTTCACCACTAACCAAACCAACGCAAGTAATGAGGTCACTTGGTGGAAACTTCTCTGGGGCAAATACTATTACCCCAAATGGAGTACACTGCTGTACAGAGCAATGAGGAATCGTCTACCAACTAAAGATCGTATGATCCATTGGGGAATAGAGGTAAATCCAGACTGCTGTTTGTGCCAAGAGGTTACTGAATTAGTAGAACACCTTTTCTTTGAGTGCAAATATTCCCTACTGCTCTGGCACACCATTTCCCTCAAGAACAAGTGGGGTATTCAGCTGCCTACAAAGCTCAATGATGCTATTCAATGGGCCACATATACCAGATGGACTGATTGGAAACTTGCTTTCTGCGGGCTATGCATCGCAGGAGTAAGTTATGAAGTGTGGGCTGAAAGAAACAGACGTACACATAACAACAAAAGTACAGATAATTTAGAACTAATGAAGAGAATTGAAAGAAACATCTCTGACCAGATTTGTCATTGCAAGCAGATGAGTTGCCAACTGGACACTAATGTTTGTAGATACTGGGGCATTTTGTAGATAAGCCCTGTTTTTACACTTCTTTCTTCTTAGATGCTATTGGTTCTGGTTGTGCTTTGTATCAGACCAGTAACAGTTTTTGTGTTTTTGTTATAGTTACTTTGTAACTTGGTTTTTGGCAATACATTTTTACCTATTTCCAAAAAAAAAGATAATTAGTTCATATTTTCTTGTCATGTCCGATACATACAAGATAACGAGATGAGTTCTTATGTGATAGATCCAATTGTGAATGCATATGGCATCTATGTATGTGTTCCTTATTCTTCATAAGAATCGGGACACTTGTCTCTTGAGAAACTAACTCCATGGAACATGGACAAGTTTTCTCTCATCATGCTAAACCCTTTCAACATGTTACTGATGTATGCACTCTTTCCTAGGACAAGAATCCCTCTTGATTCATTTCTATATATCTGGATTCTTATCATGTAGGATGCTTTTCTAAAACTTTAGATTGCACTTTGTTGCCATGTTTTAATATTTGTAGTATAAAGATGTTATTCCCCATCAATATGTAGAATATACATATGCTCCCACTGAATTCTTGTAATCACACATTACATCTTCATTCTGACTCAAGTCAAACTCTTTGACTATCTTGTCAAATGGAATATCCAGTTCTGAGGTGCTTGCTTCAATCCAAAGATTGATCAATACAGCTTTATAGACTTTATTTGCATTATTGGATTTATAAAACCTTTAGGATGTGTTACATACACATCCTGCACAATATTCCATTTAAGGAATGCAATATTAACATCCATATGCCAAATCTCATTGTCATATTAAGCTACAATGGCAAGCATTATCCAGGTGGATTTATCCATGGTAACTGCTAAAATTATTTCACCATGTTCAACACCTTCAACTTGTTAGAAACTCTTTTCAACCAACTTACTCTCCATGTCAGTCTTCTTCTGAAAGACCCAGAATTACCCTATGGGTTTCACCCCTGCAGGTGGATCAACCAAGGTCATACTTTGTTGATGTACATGGAGTCCATCTTGGATTTCATGGCTTCAAGCCATATCTCAGTTTCTAGATCTCATTAGCTTCTAGGTAGACTTTTGACTCATCATATGATCAACTCACCACCTTCTTGTCCATAAGATATCATATATCATTCAAGCTCTAGGTGTGTTCTACCAGAACCATGAGTTATGTGTGTACTTCATTCTGATCTTGTTGAACACTTCAAGAGATTCATGTTTGTATTTCAGTAAATACAAACTATCATATCTACTGAGGTCATCAGTAAATACATTGAAGTACAAGTGATTACCTTCACCATTTATTCTAAAAGGTCTATATAGATCAATATGTATAATATTTGATAGAATAATCATCCTCCCACTACATCTAGTGAAGAACCTTTGTCATATTGCACAATGAATGAAATTAGCATGTCTCTATTGGTTCAATAACCAAAACGAGTCTAGATATCCATCATATGGATTCCAGAAATGTAATTCCCATTTATGTGCTCTAGATGAGATCACCATAGGCATTCAAGTTTGATTTATTTATGCCATTCATTACATGTGTCACACACATTTGTCTCTTTAACTATCAAGTATAGCTAGTGAGTCATAGGCATTGCCATTAAAGATCATATCTTTAAAATGAAACATGAGTCCATAACACTCTTGCCCATACAAGATGTATGATGATTTCATTGATGGCATATGTATAATAGCAATTCATTAATTCTATTATATTCCCATGAATGTCATATTGTAACTTTAATGCAAGAAACTCTTGCTCCGCATAGTTTCTAGCTTACTTCTTCTCAAGTCCTGAAGTTGAGATCTCTATCTCTATCATCTTCCTGAGATCCTCTATAAAGAGGTTATTTCCCTTTCCTACTTACCCCTCTCCATATCTTAAGTGACGAAGACTTGGACCTAAGCTTGGCTTCATAACACTTGTTTACCTTTCTTTAGTCTATGGACTTCACTCTACTGATCATTATCACAAGTTTGGCATTTCTTTATTCATGCTTTGGCATCAACATGCCAAGCACTTCAGACAGTGGTTTGGCCAAGTTTCTCAACATTTGATAAACTGGCTATATAATTCACACAAAGATTTGTAGAATCATATGTTTGGTCAACTCTTTACCTTTCAGAAATCACAATCAATCTATATGAACAATCATATTGAGCATATGAGATTATACTTGATCTCCATCTATCTGATTATACTCAAACATCACTTTGAAGAAGTTATACCTTTCATGCTTTACATGATTCTTAAGATGTATAACCATCTCAAGAATGTCCATGCTTCAAGCTACTTATGCAACTCATAGTTCATATAGATCAACATAAGGTTCTTGATGTCTTAAGAATCATCGACAAACTTCAAGCAAGAATCCAATTTTAGCCTTAGGTTCATTTGGAGAGGTTCTTTTGTCTCTCATCTTTCAAGGACTTAGATCTTTTGCTCACTAGTGAGAACACTTCTCAAAAGATCCTAAACCAGATTTGAAGATTATCCCATTTATGAAGTGATCATAGTGATATGTATTCGTGTTTGTCATTTGGATTCTACATAAGAATTTGCTTCTTTTTCAAAACAAATTTTTTTTTTGGGTAAGTCAGGAGATTATCTTATTCATCCCGCTCTCCTCGTGCAGGGAAAATCAAATTATTACACCGGATACCTACTGGAAAAGAAAAATTGGTAGGACTCCTACCATTACATAGAAGATAGGGAAGAGGGTGACCCACCGGGTCGAGAGGAGGATCGATATACATACGATCATCCTGGTAGTTTTTGAAGTGGTGTTTGGCTAGACCATCCACCACATAAAGATTATTTCTACTAACATTCTTGAGCACGGCATCCTCCATGCCAGCCATAAACTTCTGCGCTCGCGCTACCCAATGTTTAATAGCAGGAGCATCATCTTCATGGTTCCGCAAGGCTTTTACAGCCATAGAACTATCTGTAGCAAAGGTGATACGGCTGTAACCATTAACGCTACTGGCATTAGTCGCGAGCTCAATAGCTCGGACTTCAGCTTCAAGGATAGAGTTCACCGTGATCTTTCTAGCACACCCACCGATCCAGTGACCATTCAGGTGATACGCCACAGCAGCTATAGCTGCTAAGTTTCCATGAACCGAAGCATCAGTCATCCATGTGACTTTACCCTCTTCATGAACAGCCTGGGCACTGTCTTGGGTCGTATTCTCCTGATGAAGCCGGGATTGAGTATCCCAGGCCTGTGAAGTTGCATGCTGAAGGCCCGCAATCTGGATAACTTGACAGCTCACTTGAGTGCTAATATTGTCAAATACCTGCTCATTTCTTGCCTTCCATATCACCCAGCAAGTCGTGGAAAACTTGATTTGCATCATGGTGTCTTCCTTCAACATGCATGAAAGCCAATTCTTGAAAGCCTCCCCATTGTTGCTTAGAAGTTGTTGTTGAATACCACTCCGAGACCAAATCTCCATAGCACGAGGGCAATCACGTAGCGCATGGAGTGTGGTTTCATTGGCATTGTGACATCTAGGGCAGGTCGAAGAATCGGAAAAGGTACGCTATTTCCTGCGCACGTTTGTCATAATCGCCTCATGCGCTGAAAGCCATAAAAACATATGTATCTTAGATGGGGCAGAAATGGTCCAGAGCTTGCTCCACACCCCATCCGATGGTACAGTATCATCCGAATGTAAGACATCTAGGCTGTGCTTGTTGAATATTTACCGGACGTATCATGTTTCCAACTCCAAAGATCAATACCATTGTTCCGGTGAGGGGCAGGTAGAGTAGTGATCTTCTCCGCACACTGTGGAGGGAGGTAAATCTTCAGGAAATATGTATCCCAAGCATTCTCAAAATTGACCATGCTAGATACCTTCATATCATTGATCTCTTCCGTTATAGGTTTGATGACAATATCAGCTAGCTTCCCCTAATGAGGTACCCAGTGGTCGTGCCACACAGAAGTATTCTGACCATCTCCAATAGCTTTGGAGCTATTAGCAACAATGAAATCTTTCCCTTCATAGAGAGCCTTCCAGAAAGGCGTAGCTCGACAACCCTTCTGGTTGTTGTAGTTCTTATACTTGTTCAACAAGCCTTCATTCCAAAGCGTATCTTTCTCGTTCATCAAATGCCAGGTATTTTTCCATAAAAGAGCTTTGTTCCAATCCGACATACTTTTGATACCCAGACCTCCTTCCTCCATGCTCTTGGTGACTGTCTTCCAAGAAACGAGCAAAGTTGGCCTCTCTTTCCGTCCACCTCCCCAGATGAACTGTCGTATATTCTTGTCCAGCTTTTGATAGGTAGAAATCGGTAGTCTAGCAGTTTGCATAGCATAGGTCGGAATAGCAGTAAGCACAGATTTAGCTAAACAGATTCTCCCCGCAAGGGACAGGGTCTTAGCTGCCCAACCATTAACCTTCGAAGTGATGTTATCAGTAAGATAGGCATATGTTCTCTTATCAACCTTCTTATGAAGGAGAGGGACCCCAAGATATTTCCCCAGGTCTTCCGTCTCCGCAATGCCACTGGTAGAACAAATCTGAGATCTCAACGATCTGTAAACAGACTTGGAGAAGAAGATTTTCGACTTGTCAACAAAGATTTTTTGACCTGATGCCAACTCAAAGGTTCTAAAGATATTGTTGATAACAACAATTTGCTCTACGGAAGCCTGGGCAAAAAGGACAATATCGTCCGCAAAGACCACATGGGAAAACGCAGGCCCTTGTTGGGACATCTTCACTGGTTTCCAGCGTTTATCATTCACAGAGTTGTTAATAAGATGTGTGACCCTTTCCATACAGAGCACAAACAGATATGGTGAAAGGGGGTCTCCTTGACTGAGGCCCCTGGTAGCTTTGAAAGCAAGAAGGGAGGCTCCATTCAAGCTAATACTTGTCTGATCAGCTTGTAAGGAGTTCATAACGTATTGGTGAATATTTCGAGGCCACTGTAAGTGTTCCAGAGTATTGTCGATGAACGCCCAAGATAACCTGTCATAGGCTATCGAGAGATCAATCTTGATTGCCATATACGGCGCACTGGACTTCCTTCTCATGTTATGGATAATCTGTTGAACCACAATGATGTTATCAGTAATGCTCCTCCCCGGGACAAAGCTCGTTTGGACCTTTGAGACCCAAGAAGGTATGTGATGTTTGACGCGTTCTACAACAACTTTAGAGGCAAGCTTCATAATGGTGTTATTGAGAGAAATGGGTCACAATTCAGAACAATTCATAGGATTTTTATTCTTTGGTATCAACACAATGCACGAGCTGGCAATAGAATCATCAATCGGGTTTCCATTCAACATGCTTCGTATCGTTCTGATCACAGAAGGCCGGATCACTTTCCACTATTTTTTGAAGAAAAGATAATCAGTTCCGTCCGGTCCTGCCGCTTTATAAGGATCAACATTTTTAATCAGCTTCCATAGCTCATGCTCCATAGGCGTCGCAGCCAGTCTTCTGTATTGGATGTGGTCAAGCTTCTTGAAATCAGTAAGAAGACGATTCATATCGTTCACAGATGTGGTGATGGAGGAAACAAACATGTCCTTGAAGTGCTGCTGGACTAACTGGTTCAGGTCGGGGGCATTATCGATCCAAACACCCTCCTCATTTTGTAGTTTAGAGATACGATTCATATGCCGCCTGTTGTTCACAAAGGTGTGATAGTATTTGCTATTATTATCTCCGTATTTGAGCCAGTTGATGTGGCTGCGTTGTTTCCAAGCTTCCTCTTCCTCCAGCATGATCTTTTCGAGCTCCATTTCAAGCCCAACACACTGCCGATCTGCTTCTATACTGTAGGCAGTCTCTACCTTTTTCTGTGCAGCAGAAATTTTATTGATGAGCTCATGTTTCTTCTTTTGTTGTTTTCTGGTGAAACCTTTGTCCCAGTTGATGATCTGGTTCTTCACCTCCTCCAAAGCAGACTGGAAATGTCTGCTTGGGTCACAAGAATCCCGCATTAAATGGATGAACTCCGGTTGGTCTTGCCAGGAAGCTTTCGCTTTGAACCGAGGCTTGCCTGCAAAAGTAATTCTCTGAAGAATGGCAATGGGGTTATGATCCGACCCAATACGAGGAAGGTTCTCACAGCTATAGTTCGGGAAGTATTGAATCCAGGATGCATTAGCGATGGCCCTGTCAAGGCGTTCATGGAGGACCCCCTTCTTATAGGTGAATCTGTGCCCGATACTCCCTATGTCAGTGAGCCTGCCCTGGGTGAGCGAGTTATTAAAGTTCGCTGCCTCACGTAGATTAAAACAATTGCTTCCAATCTTCTCGTCAGGACTTAACATACAGTTGAAATCACCCAAGGTGATCCAAGATTTATCAATAGTAGTACTGAGTCGGAGGAGATGATCCCCCAGGACCGGGCGGCGTGTGGGGGACAGAGACGCATAGATAAAGGTAGTATAGTAGTTGTTGTTGACAATGCAGTGAATGAAGTATCTGTTACTCTGGATGATACTGATCTCACACTCCTGTTCATTCCATAAGACCCATATCCCGCCAGAAAAACTGGTTGCTTCAACTCTATGCAAGCTTGAGAAACCAATCTCCCTTATAGCTCGATCAGCATGTGCACCTGAGATCTGCGGCTCAAATATGGCTACGATCTTAACCACAACTTTCTTAATATTGTTTTTAAGGGACTGTCAGGCTAGCTTCTTACCAGCACCCCTGATATTCCAAGCTATTGTATTAAGCATAAACAACATATGTGTATAGTTATTGATTAGCACCTGCTGGTGCCCCTTCTTTCTCCTCACCTCCTCTCTTCGTTCCACCTCGGGTATTATAGACATGCCTCCTGGTTGGGTAGCTTGATTGAGAAGTATCTCCCTTCTCCTTTGCTTTCCTTCCTACCATCACGGATTTTTTACTAGCTTCTGTGCTAGCATTAGTCGAATTCTCTTTAGTCCCTGTCGAAATGCTGGCCTCTACAGAGGTGGTCTTTACAGTAGCCTCCGGTTCACCTGTAGGTCTCCCCATAATGACCTCATCCCCTTCCGGTACAACAACAGTATGCCTTGGTTTTTCACTAGTAGCCGCTGTAGTCTGCGCCTCCTTGTCCTTTGATGTTTTTGGGTTTTCAACTGATGTTTCTTCTGTGCTCTTTGAGGATACATCTGTATCTTTATTTCTTCTTTGCTTCTTGCGCCATATCTTTGGACTTCTCGATTGAGGTTGGTGCTCTTCAGTGTCCATATGTTCCTCATCACCAGGGGCTGTTTCTTCCTCCTCTTCGCCATCTAACACCTGATACTTGTTGCTATTCTCCTTCCCTTGAGGTTTGCCCTTCCGATTCATATCCTTTTCTTTTTTCCTTGGAGGTCTGCTGGCTATAATCTTCTTCCCATAGTACACCTGCCACTTGTCTTCCTCATCAACCCATCACACCCCAGCCTCGTCCTCCACAGGCTTTGGATCGGCTGTTGTCGGTGCTTCAGAAGGACCCTTGCAATGTTGTGCTTCGTGGCCCAGTCTCCCACACAGTGTATAGAAGACCGATAGGGATTCATACTCCAGTTTATACTCTCTTCCGTTGATAAATATCGCCGGATGTATAGGGCGGCTAGTATCCATTTCAAGAGCCAGTCTAGCGAACCTGCTTCTCGTACGATTGATAGAATGATCATCGACCCTGATCAGCCGCCCTGCTACTTCCCCAATTTTGTTGAAGATCTCCATGTTGTAATAGTGGATTGGCAGGCCTATAACTCGAACCCAAGTTACAATATGGTTTGGGATGCCTTTAGAAGGTTCAAAATAGCCATCCCAGGGCCATACCATCAGACATCTGCCAAACAGAGACCACGGGCCGCCGGTGAACACGTTTGCATGGTCGTTCTTATTGAAAAACTTGGCCACAAAGTATTGATCAGTGAGATCAAAAAGTTTGAATCTCCCCGTCAGCCTCCACAAAAGCTTTAGTCTTTCGTGCATGGTGAGAAACCCTACCGACCTGTCCAAGAGCTTGACGATAACAGAATATTTGAACGGCTTGCTTAAGATCTCCTCCGCCTCTGGAGCCACGTATATTTCCGGGTAGCCATGGACGTTGATCAGTTCTATATAGTCAGGGTTTACAGCCCCCTCCGGTTCATCGTCAATAAAGACGGGATTTGCTGCCGCCCCATTGCCGCCTCCTGTGCAAGCTTGCTTATAGGTTAGGGTCTTCGGCGGAGATAGCACCTCCGATGGAGTAAGAGTTACGAAGATTTCTTCGGGTACGTCTGTCTCCATACCAGTGGGTTCAGCCGCTGGCCTTGCTTCTGTGGTATTACTAGAAGTCGCCCCTCTCGTGTTTCTATACGTGATATGGATGCATGTTTCTTGAACCAGTCTCTGCGTCCCAATCGGTTTCCGATTCGGACTCTTGCTTCCATCTTTTCCTCCTCCTGATGATCTGCCGTCATCTTTTAGGGTTTCACCCCCATCGCCTGCGCCACCTTTCTCCAGATCTCCCGCGACCCCCGTCATCCCCCGAGTCTAAATGTTTTTTTTTCAAAACAAATTTTTATTTGTTTGATTTGATACATTTGACGATATTAATTATCCCTTGAATTATTATTACTCCCACTATTTTGTTCAAATTGATAACCATTGTGTATCAATTCAGAAGATTGTAGCGTACAATCTTCTAGTGGCCAAGATCAATATTTCATCAAACTATGAGTCAGCTTTGGTTGATCGCCCACAACTTGACTATTTAGGTAGGACATTATGCCAAATGCATCATATGTAACTCTTGGATAGATGACATGCACAACTTTTTTCCATGATCATCTGCATGCCTCTAGAGCTTAGAATCTCTAAGAATCACCCATTAAGTCTGATCCAAAACCTGGCACAATAAACATGCACCCTGCTTTGGAAGAACCCACATGTCTACCATCACACGTCTACGAGATGGACCGTGCACCACACTTTGGCGTAACCTACACTTGGTCGATCAAGATTTTCATGTGTGCCACTTATGGAAGGCATCTAAGACTTTAATATTGTATTTGAGGGATTTTATATAAGTACATATACATGTCCAATCACGAAATTATTATAGTATGTATCATATACATGTTATAACCACAACGAGAAAACTTGCAATAATGATAAAAGAAATGATTATGGCCATCTTATTGTATTTCCTTGGAGCCACAAGGAATTATGGTCATCTAAGGTCTACATCACATGCAACATGTTCTTGATGAAGATCTTTGTGCTTGAACCATTCTGGGTTAATTGGATCATCCTATGACACGATCAGCTCGCCTCCTGGATGGTTGGTTGGTTGGTCTGGCCTCTGATGTCTGAACACCTCCAACAAGTTGTTGGACCATCAGCCAGTCGATTTGGCTCCTTCGCAATCCTCCTTGGTGCTCCAGGAAGTCAACTCATATGGTGTTGAGCGTCTTCTTCTTTGATGTAACAGAAAATAAACTATCCTACTTTTACATAATCTTTGGGAAACCTCGAATTACATCCAAGGGGAGCAAAGGTAGAAGAGAAAGGATCTCGAGTTATCCCGAGTTACATGTGGAATAGAAGGTAGAAGCTCAATATGCAAACCGAGATGCAAACAACCATAACCAACCAATCACACATAGGGTTTATAGGCCATAATCATGCTACATATCCACCATGAAAACCATTTTAGGGTGATGCATACCAATTGCATATATGCCATATCATATATGTATATTAGTTTGTGGTCTCATGTTGTATTTAGTCAGATATGCACATTAGTCATTTTAAATATTGCATCGTGTGCAATAAATAAATGATGTTAAAACCAAAATTTGATCATACCAATTTATCACAAAACATATTACATTGACGTGGATCTGATACCACTGTTGGGTTTTATGGCCTCAGAGTAGGTAGCGGAAACAAAACAATTTATTGGCCATTAACCCGTAACAGGATATCACATCAACACCTATGTAATGGGAAGGATGGTTTTAGTGAGATATACCTAGTCTTGGGTCTTCTCCAACTACAATACCTCACAGCCATGTGCGGTCTTTAATGCCATGTCTTGGATGGTGTCTATGCAGCTCCTGGTCTTCGCCATGGACTCTAGCCTCCACCATGGACTGCGGATGATGTGTCCTCCTGAGCGGTAGACATCACCAGCCTCTACATATAGTCCACATAGACAACATGGAACTCCTACCATTCTAGAAGATTTTGCAGGAAGGAGATGACCCGTCTGTTGGTGTACTAGCACCAACCTGCTCTCCCAAACTCAGACTGCTTTTCTATAGTTGTATTTCCCTCATTGTGCCTCCTTAGTTGGGTAACACTTGCTTGGGATCTCTCGGTTACAACAACTTTGCAGAGCAACTGATGTAAGGCCCGAAAACTTTCTTAATGAGTTTAATGATCTTAATTACCATAATTGAATTCTTAGAAGCCTAATATAACCATTTAATATGTTTTTAAATCATAATACATGCTTAAGTTTTAAATTTGGTCCAATTTGGAGATTGTTTGAGCAAGTTATGCAATTTTCTGTACATCTTGGACTTTTCTACAATTTACTCAATTGAGGGGTTTTCTTTGCATCTTTTCACATAGATTATGTTCCTTAGATGTTATATTATCATTCTTGAGATTTTTGAGCCATGGGACTCCTAGTTGAGCCATGGTTTTAAGGTGTTTTCATCAAGGGTATTTTAGGGTTTACCCCTTTACAAATGAGCTACTTTTAGTAGCTATCAACAAATGAATTATGTGATTGGTTGGCAATTTCGACAAAGGAAAGATAAGCAGGTTAATAGGGATAGTGGGGGAGCTTCTTGTGTGTGCTTGTATATTCTTAATAGTTTAAGGTCATAAACACATGGGGAAGCTACTTTTACACCTCATGCTTGCTTCTATCCGTATACATGGGCTATATTTACATCTTCTTTGCCCAAATACAAAACTATGCTTGCTTTCTCTTTCCTCTAACCTGGAGCAATGAATACACTCTATTTTTATGTGGAACCAACTTCTCTAAGGTATAAGACAACCCCTTTTTGGAGAAGAATGTCTCATAGGGCTCCATCTAGCCCTACCTAGGCTTTCCAAGGTCATCTTCTAGGGAATTCGACTAAGGCAAGTTGTTTTCTTCCTTCCTTCTTCATTTTTCTTGCTCGTTTCCTTCCTTAGACCTTCCTGCAGGTTGGAACCTTGTTGTTCCATGGTAGAATTTTCTCTAAATCTCTAAAACCCTACCTTTCTTGCTCCTTATGCTTAGAGTTTGCTCATTTGATGAAGAAAGGTGCTAGATGGACGAATTCATAGCTTATTCTTGGATTTTCTACCCTACTTGCTCGATATTTCTTCTATGTGGGGTTTCATCTTCTCATTTGAGGCAAATTTTATAACTTTATCCACGTTTATTTCTTACCGTAAGCTTACTAGCTCATGTTCTTACTTGAAAATGATGATTTATGCACTAAAAAGCTATGCTGGACTTGGATTTCGATTTTTATAATGTTCTTTATTCTCATTTCAGTTCTAGATGAACATGTGATCATGTGTAAGTTATTCCTAAGGTATAATATGACTTGGATCAGGTTTTTTTGACAACGTATGGTCTAAGCACCTATCAAACAATGGTCGATTTTAGGGTTTAAGGCTGATTTCTTCTATAAACTATGACCCGATGATGGCACCATTGCAACAACCCTATGGTGTTGTCTTCATAACAATTGATGGTCGTGATCAAGGGTGTCAAATGATGGTGACAACCTATGGCCACCCCCTTAGGTCAGGTTTTGGACCAATTATAAGTTTAATGGTCAACCATTAAGTACCCTACCGATGTTATCAATCAATGACGACATTAGCTTAATATTTGATGTTGATTAATGAATATAGTGTTGATCTAACAACCTATGGTGATTTAATGGTCACTAATGATGGTGGATCAGGTCTCTAAAACCATGTTGAGTCAAGCATTGTAGTTTTATCATCAATTTAGCCTCAGACCAATGGTTTCTTGGGTTATTTGATGCAATGGTCAAACCTATACTGTAATTGATGGTTTTAACATATGAACTTGACCAAATGGTCAAGATCTACTGTTTATTCCTCCAATAAAGTGTAATGATGGCTAATGTAATATGTTGGTCCTAATAATGTGATTTAGATGGTTTCCTTTATATGATCAACTTAAGGAGCTTACTTGTTGACAATGGATGGCTTTTTTTAAATGAACAGTCGATTGTGGGTTTTACCCTACTCTCAATGGAACTTTTTGTGTTGTTAATCAAGGGATGTCTAGGGCTAAATGGTGACTCTTTCTAGAGCACAAATGAAGGACTTCATAGGTGGTTTATCCAAAGTGTTTACTTATGTAAACAACCAATGGTCTTACCTTTTAAACATCCAATGGTTCCGGGTGACATTGTGGTATAGTGATATGGGTTGAATGATGATGGAACAACTGGAGGGTTACCCTTAATAAGTTATTCTTACCTATTAACTCATATGAATAGAAGGGATGATAACCATATTGTGTTGAAATGTAACCCTAATGAGGTATAGCTTGTTATACCTCACTTTAATATAACTAAATGATGGTAATTGGGTATGAATAGTCCTTGAATGATTAATACAATCATGGAGTACTCTCTTATTGTTGTTGAAACCCTAGTATGCTATAACCCGATGGTTACACCTTGATTTATGTGTGAGTTCATATTTGAAAATAGTATGGAATGTGATGGTGATGCTTCACCTTATGCATCCATGATCCAATGGGGATGTCGTGAGTTAGGGTTTGGGTATGAGTGTTGATTAGTAACATTGATATAATTTATCATGTTGAACCTAACTCTAATGCAAATAGATAATTATGAGTATTCATGTTTAACATTCTTATATGATGGAATGATGGTATAATAACCTCCTTAACATGATCATAACCGTAATGTGTTCATTGGTGGTTATCATAGCCACATGGTTGATACTTTCTTATGCTAAACATGTGCTTTATGAATATGATGAGTGTTAATCATATCAAGATTCCTTGCATGTTTATGTAATAAAGGAATGTTCTTAATGTTAATATAACCCTTCTATGATTGTTTATGAATAACTCCTAGCTCATTAATGCAATATTGTGCTGATTTGGTGTATTATATGTAACTGATGTTGTTGAGCCTTTTTATAAGGCATGCAAAGATAATGATGATATTACAGGGAATAATATGATGGTCTTAATGACCTTTGGGCATGGTTGAGCCTTGAATGAGGTGTAATCCTCTTATGTTGATAAGGGTTGATACCCTATGATATTGTGAAAAAGATTATTATCTTGTGATAGTATGATGACTAGTGTGGTCTCATGAATGGAAAGTGAATAGTACCATGTGATGATGAGATGTGAAATTATGTTTCACACATTTTATATCTTTTCAAAGTTGTGATATTTATATGCTTTCTAGAAGTGAATTAGGGTTTGTATGTTCACTTGTTTGATGCAGGCTTCATTCACCCAATTGGCATAACTAATAAAGTAAAACTCTAATCATGTAGCGCCCTGTGCCATAGATCCATCTAAGTGTCAGCATTTTCCAGATGGTGAAATGAGTATTCCTAAGGGAAACCCGAAGTGCATACTATTGAGTATGTGGGTGTGGCAAGTTGAGGATATATCCTTGTCATCCACAATGCAGATTGTGGAGGTTGGCTATGGTCATGCCTCATACATATGATGTGATTGAGAATGGTTGTGGTTGTGTCTCGGTGATTATATATGTGACAAGATTGGAAGACAACTACAAATGTACCTCAGATGGTAGGGTATGTGTACCCACCTTATTTCACTAGTGTCGTGCCCTATGTACCAAGGATGGACTAGGTTGTTAGCATCTTGACCTTATGTGTCACTATGGTGGACCCGTACTGACCGGGGGCAGAGAATATCTTAGGAGTCTGGCTGTTCCTAGCTCTTGTATGGAACTGATTCCAGTTGTCAGTTGGATTTTGAGTGGTATCCTCAAATTTCTCATGGCATAATAAAAGATGTAATACAGCTGTATAGCATATATGTTTAGGGTTATACATGATGCTTTACATTGGATGATAACCCTTGTTTGTTCTCTTTACATAAAGATGATGCTTAGTGAAATTAAGAGATAGTATATATACTTATGTTGTGGATATGATTTAGATTGTAGATGCGTACATACAATAGCCATGATTATGTTGATAACTATACTGCTACTGCTGATTGTAATCATGATGCTAGCTATCTCATGTTGTTAGTTATGTTTATCATGCTAGACATGCCTTTGTAACTAGAGATGCATATACTACTGATCATGCTTATCCGGATAGTTGTTCTTATGGTGTTAGCTCTTTTTATGATGTTGATATGTTAAACCTATTAGACATACTAATGTTGTTATCTATTCTTATGTGGATAGACTTATTCATAATGATCATGATGCTATGTTACTAGACTTGCTCATGATGCTAGATATACATATGCTACTGAATTTCTTATGTTATGAACAAGATATGGGATGATAGTCTGGCTAATGATGATAGTTATTATCTGCGCCCTTGTGTATTTTGAGAATCATCAGTGTTGCTGAGCTTATTTGTTATATTTGATTAATTTTCTTAATTGTTTAATTACTTAAAAATGTTGTAATCAATAAACATTGTTGGAGGTTATATCCCTTGCTGGGACTGGGTCTCCCCCTTGTGGTTCACCACATTTTTTTAGATAATCAGAAGTGACAAAAACAAACATGTGGCAGAAAAGAGGAGCTATAGTAATGGATCTTTGATAATGTTGATTAGAAGTCTAGTGTGTCCAAGATTCCTCCTTGTACTCTCAGGTCCGGACAGGAAAAGTTTGTATATGGTGTTTCAAACGAATTAGACTTTTGTTATCATATTAATGTTTGTTTGTGTGGCATATATGAATATTGTTCTCTGGTATATATATGTTGTGTCTGAGGTAATAGAACAATTTATATCAAATTCTTTGCATAGTTTGGGTATAAGAAAGATTTTGCGCTCTTTTGCAAATTTTTCTGAGTGGGTGTTGACGTTAAAATTGGTTTTAATTAACCCATATTTTTGGGTATGTGATTAATTAGTGATTGATTGTGTTTTATATTTTGAGTAATCTCATTTAGTGTAACAGGTTCTCACAACTTATGTTCTAAGTTGTGTGTTCTGAGAAGCCCCCAGTTTTCCTCCCTTTTTAGTAGAGGGTAGGGTCAGGGTTCCCAATCTGTTCGGTAGTAGAAGGATCTAGAAATTCCATGAATAGTTTGTATTGCGGTAGGTGAACCAGTCATTTCATAAATGAACTGGTCATTTCTCAAGGTGAACTGATCAGTTGGGAATGTGAACTGGTCATTTCACTTCCCATACTTTCGTGCAAATGACTTTCCTTCATTGTTTTCAATTAATTCGAAAATTAATTCTTATGTCAATAGAATTTAAAAAGTGAAACGTGAAAGTTTTCCTCCAACTAGGCAAATCCTTATTTCCACGGTTGGTAGGGTTGTGAGCTCCCCAGTTCACCAAGTGAACTGGTTGGTTGGCTCACACCAGTCAATTGGCTCACAAGGGTGAATTGGTCGGTTGGCAGTCCTGACATTTCCAGTGCAGTCTCCAATCGACCTGAAACTCTAACTAGCTAGTTCAACACTTGAACTTTATAGTGTCGAGTCCAATTAGTCAATTGTATGTTTAATTGAGTACCTAAACACCATTAGTATCAATCTAAACTTCATTCATGGACAATCTCCACTTCCAGGGGTATCCTTTGTGTGTGACCATGTAGATTCCAATTTAGGTTGGTAGTGAATGTTCATAACAACTTATGACATCACAAGCAATGAGCAGACTCTAGTAACACATCATTTCTACCCAAGTAACTCAGAAAGTTGAAGAACAACTTCAACCAACAATATGTGATTAGTGTTATAGTGATCATATATTTCCTTTGTCTCTAACATCTGGATTGAACTTGAGGCATGGATCGTCATCCTCTTCAACATTCAATCCGTGTTCCTTGACCTAGAGAAGTCTGTCTGAGATACATGTGAGTTCAGATATCATATATTGAATCACATGAGTATGGCCATTCAATTCTTAATCTCACTTATCAAGGGGCCCTAGATATGATACTCCTTATAGGAGGGACAAATCCCATCTCTATCACTCAAAATCTATCCCCATGTGTCAAAGTCACCCAACCATCACCTTTATAACACCTATGTTTCAAGAATGTGTTTGATGATGTCAAAGTGTACCAAACAACATGTGATGAGTGCAGTGATTTCATGTCTAAGAACCACTATCACCACTATCACTATGAGAGACGATTGTGACTACCATTCCATGGTATCCATGTATCACTCTCATAGTGGGTATGTATGATGTAATGTTCTCTAACATATATTTGTGTGCTTGACTTGATATCATATAACATGACTAATTAGATTCTTTCATCAGTCAACACACATTCTAGTCTTATGTATTACTATTTTCTATTTTTCTTCCACACAAATATCTGACTACGGACATAGAAAGAATGTATGTACTCTTATCATACATATGATCTCCTCTTTCAAGTCATGTACTTGAAAACATATGTCATCGAGTCTCATCATTCTTTAGACATCTATTATGTATGTGTCATCATCTCATGATTGAGACAAACATAATAGATGGAATTACCTTAATTATTATCAAATTAGGTATTTAATGCCTCATCGCAATCATCATATGATTGGCTCTCTTGGCATACCATACCAATAGCTGGTAGTAGGTACCCCAGCAATCGAACTGTGGATGTGGGTAGTTGTCTTGATATGTTGAGGCCTGGGCATGCTGAAACTGATACATCTGGTCGACCTGATAGTGCATCTACTGATGGTATGCTGGAAACCCTAGTGTGCCCTCAAAATGCCTTCTACATTCTCAATATGCTGTCATGTGTGCTCTGGATACCCTCCAGCTGCGCATGTATATTGGACATGTCATATGCATTTGTTGTGGGCTATTGTGGTTGTCGTGATGTCTCCACCTCACCCTGCATATCTCTCACTCCTCAACTATCCTCTTCCCCTTGACAACTGATTGTGACTCTATAATACCTTTAGGCAGATTTCTGGGCTGCTACTGCCATGTGTCTCTAGGGTGCTCCTCTTCCCACCTCATCAAGATGTCCAGAAAATTCAATGATGGACCACACCCCTCTATGATAGGTTTGGCATGGTAGGGGAGCTCTAGTGAAACCCCTACATAAGGAGGGTTGAACTGGTAAGAAATCTTTTAATCAACCACTAAAATCATAGATGAGTGAGTCAAGTAGTGTAGTTCAATGGGATTTACTCCTTCTACCTTTTTGTAGCCAGATACATCATGCCCCATGGCCAAAGCAATGGAAATCACAATCCCTCCCATAATAAAAGGATTTGATGGGATTGTCTTCATGTGATCAATGATGAGCGAACCCAAATTTACATACTTTCCCTTCACCATTCATCCTAAAAAAAATAGGTCTTTCTTGGTACAACTACCTTGATTCTCATATTTGGTGAAGATGGTGTTCGCCCAGACCTTCTGAATGTATCTCAAGACGGGATTGTGAATTAGACTTTTTTTAGATGAAAATAGAGACATTGTATTAATCAGTAGATGATACAATGTACTCTTCAAAAAATATAGGGAAATTACAAGTGATACTTGATTCCCTTTCCTCTCCCAGACCCATTTTTTGCTAACTGGTGTGTAATATAATTCCCTTCTCAAAGGGTGTGAGTGAAAACAATTGAGATGAACATACTGGCCTACATTTTTATGTCACTGAACAACAATTCAATTGGGCTTAACCCCCCACATGTTTCTTGATTTTCTACCACACATTCTTAGCATCGATCTCCACTTCAATCAGGTTGAGATTCAGGGAGTTTGCAATTTTTAGCCCAAACTTGATTTCTGGGCTTCATCTATAAACGAGCTCCATCTACAATCACTTGTTTTAGTAACCAAAGCTACCACCTCACTGTTATGATTCCTGAAAACAACAACCAGACACACCCTTTCATCAACTATGAAGGTTGCATCCATGTTGATTTTGGTATAGCCCAACGGTGGCACACACCATCTGCATTCTTTTCTGTCAACAGTAGAACTTTTAATAGACATGTTCTGGAGTCTCATGTCTACGAAGCTGAAGGCCCAATGGAGAATGATGTGTTCTATCAAGCATGGTTGTATGGTCTTGCTGCTAAAGATACTCTCGTTTCTGCATATCCAAGCTGCCAAACATATGGCTATGAAATCCACAAGAGTACCATTGTCCACTTTATTTAAAACCCAGTTCAGAAAATCACCAAAATCACTAGTTGGAGCACCAATAATTAACCTTCTGTTCTCGGGTTCATTCCAGATCTTCTCAGCATGAGTGCATTGGGTCGTGATATGGATTGTTGATTCTTTAGAGTTTAAACACACATCATAGTTGCTATTATCACAGAAGTTTCTGGCTTGGAAGTTACATTTCGTGGGGAGGGCCTGTGTAATACACCTCCATCATGGGATCCACCAACACTGCCATTTGGGGTGATTCTCCTTGTGAACTGGAGGTTTTCGATGGTGGTGGAAGGGTTGGAGGTGTCGACGGAGCTGAAGATGATGCATTCTTGGTGTCTGTAGGATATCACATCCTTGGTCCTACTCATGACCTTCTTAGCCATTTGCTTCATCTTTGACTAAAATTGGTGGAGAAACATGGGATTTTAGGTTTTCTCCAAAGACTAGGGTTGTTGGGGTAGATTGGAGAGAAATGGAGGAATTTGTGGATGAAAATGGATGGAATTTTGAGATTAAGGTAGTGGTTATGTTTGGGGATTAATTGGAGATGGATTGGGGGTGATTTGGTGGTGACTCAAGGGTGGAAGGATGGATGGGAGGTGTTGCACAACCGCTGTTTGATGTGTTATATTATCACACTAACAAATTCACTCGGGGTTGAGATCCCCGAGATTTTACCAATACCAATGTGCAATAATACCACCCGCAAGCAGACGGGTCTTATCGTAGTATAGTTGAGGATCGAATCCCAAGAGACAACATTTTTAAGAATCTTAGTCAGTCGAATCTAGTTCAAGTAAGACTAATATTTAGAACGATTGGTTGTTTTGAGGTTAATTACACTAAGTGCAGGAAAGTAAATGGCAGAATTAAAGTTGATCTAGATTAATGATATGGAATCTCTGGGATGGTACTAGGTTTCACCACCACTACACATGCAAACACATTCAAACATCAAACATCCAGGCAATATATAACTATCCAAATAGAGCTGCTGCAAAACCCCCCATACAGGCGTTAAGTTTGCGTAAGAATCACCTTAGGCATTATATATCTCATCACCATCCAGATCACATACTTACGGCTCCGGAGATACAAAATCCAACTAAGGTTGTGGTCCTCCCTATGGGATGTTTAGACCACAGAAGTGTCACCATAGGATAGATGGCTCATCCCCTCATGGATCACTCACTTACGACCTCAAGGAATCCTATCAGAAGTTCTCATCAAGGAGTCAACCGCGCTAATCGACAAGCAAGAAGATGGTTAATCTACAAGCAAACATTGACGATTAACAAAGAAGATACAACATCCAACTAAGGTTGTGGCCCTCCCTAAGGGATGTTTAGACCAAAGAAGTGTCACCGTAGGTTAGATGGCTCATCCCCTTATGGATCATACACTTATGACCTCAAGGAATCTCATTCTATTTCTAGTTTGAGAGTCAACCTCATTAAACGACATTCTACCCTACATATAGAAGTTCTCACAACATAGAGAAAAACAAGATGAAAGCTTGCAGGTAAACAACTACAAACATAGTTGATTAACCACAAAATGAAAAGTTACATACATTGCCATGGAATGCTTAACAAGAGAACATGATTAACGACCCCACCTCCCAGTAACACCCAATTAAGGGAGACCAAGAGGTCAGAGTCGTTATCCTAATTTCCAGATCAAAGGTTCGACAAATAATCTATAATAATTATCAAATTCTACTAAACTAAACTGAAAGGCTGTAATAAAAAATTAACTTCACATACCTTTTTCAAAAACTTGGACATATACTTCTATCCACATCCAGAGTCTATTCTAACTAATCCTCCTTTGCACTTTAATTCCCATTGAATTCCACATATGCCACTATAATGTTTGTCTTTTCACTTGTACCTAAAACACCGACAAACAAAACGTCAGTTAGCATAAATGAATTATGCTGGTATGTGGGGGAAACAATAATCGTGCAATTAACTATAACAACATGTTGCAGTCAAATATGATTTAACAAACAACTTTATGTTTTCAACATAACTGCTCAATCCTTACATACCCTAACCTCTTTGTTGTCCCTGCAGTGGACTTGGATTCTACCTTCCTTATGGTAGATCCCCATTCAACCCCTCATGATTCTACCTAACAGGTGAATCAGTTTCTAGGGTTGAGTCACATGGCACTACCCATAGGTAACCCACTCCTTAACTCATGGTGCACTAAAGAGTTGCATGACACTACATGTAGGTAGCCCAATCGCTAACTCTTGACAACCTAGACCTTGCTCTAGGTTACCCTTTTTTTAGCCTTTGCAAAGACACAGAGGAGGACCATGATCTGATCCAATCATATATGCATACTTATGGTGATAATCATAGTCACTCTATAGTTGCATGAAATAAAATGCATCCAAGCAGTTATTTTCAAGCAACCGATCAAAACATTCGGAAATCACCGTGAAACTAAAGTGATTATTCATAAGCGTAACCACATATCTGTCAGGATGATTTGAGATAGAATAATCCAATCAAGAAATCCAAATAGGCAAGCAAGCACATTATGAGATCCTGAAATATGCATACAATTTTCCTATCATTGATCATGCCATCAAGATCTATTAAACCTAGCTCACTTCCTACGGTTTCTAGTCCACTTTTTGGGTTTCCATTAAAATTAGGGTTTCCCTTCATCTCTTACTATTTTAAACCCTATATCTCATCTATTCATCATGAAAGATACTAAGGTTATCTTTTAACAACATATAACCCTGATATGAGAAAAAGCATAATTAACCATCAATTAAGTCCATTAAGCCTCTTTTACATTAAAGATACCATTTTTATCCTTGTAACCCATGACAAGATCATTATGCTCATTTATCATCAATTCATAGTTCATTATGGTCTAATCACATATGAACTCTATTTGTCATTAATTCTACCTTTATCCATTAGAAAACCCTAATTACTACATTAACGGTATTTATCCACAATTAGGAACTTTTATACTTGAAATAGCTTGGGATTATCATATCTCAACTTTATTCCTGATTTTGAATAATTAAAACCATTATGAGTCACATTTACTAATATTAGGGTTTCAAAGCCCATTAAAGCATATTTATGCACATGAACTTCTAAATTAAACGAATTACATGAAAAGTTCATCCTTTTTGTTCTTAATATACCTTTTCATGATTAACAAGCTAATATCAACTTTAATCATCCATTAAACTCTACTAATTACATTAATCATCTCAAAAATAGGGTTTCTTAATCATTAAAACATTAAAGTTGATAACTTCCATTACTTTTAGAATTTCAAGAGGAATTAGCTTCTAAATATATTTTTATTGGATTCCCC
The DNA here is from genome assembly GCA_963693085.1 of Alisma plantago-aquatica. Lineage (NCBI taxonomy): Eukaryota > Viridiplantae > Streptophyta > Magnoliopsida > Alismatales > Alismataceae > Alisma > Alisma plantago-aquatica. The sequence goes on from OY856411.1 coordinate 1,475,222,519, forward strand.
TCATTACTTTGAGCAATTTTCATATTTTATGTGTGTCCATTTGAGCTACCAATAAGGAGATATGATTTTTGCAAAAATTCACTTACTTGATCCAATCAAAGGGTGCCACGTCGCCTCTATACATGCAACATTGCTTGCTTCTCAGAAAACATTTTGAAAAGTCAATTTTGCACCTTGTTTAAGTCGGGGTTTCTTCATCCCGCGGAGGGTATTTCTGTCCAACGAAGGCGATCATATTCAACCTCATGCAACAAAACAGAACCACCAGTCTGCAGCAGGTTGCAGCTGCATCCTCTCTCCTCTAGGGCCCCGATGGCTGCCGCCAACCCCTACCCTGGCTCTGTCTCCCTCCGCTGCCCTTGGGATGCCATCCAGATCATGACTAGCACAACTGGTCTGAGTTGGGTTGATCTGCAACTCGACGCCCAAGTGCATTCCTCCCACGGGTGTAGTTCTTATGTGAGAATCCAGTGATGATGGTTAATCATCCTCATTCATTGTGGGAATGTCAAGCCACCATCCAGGCCACTCCTTGGACCTTCGTTTGCACCAGGGTTCTCTCTACCCTCTTGGTTAGGGTTTGCATAAAAGAAGAAGAAGAAGATGAAGAAGGAAGAGAGAGTTTCATGGGATTTCTCTATAACTCGATCCAGAGGATCTACCCCTTTATATAGGGGAGGGTATCCACTTCCCAGAACGTTTGCCCACAAAGCAAACAAGGCTTTTCCTAATAGGAAAGGAATTTTCCATAATTAAGAAGTATTTTCTCTCTCTTTAGCAATTCCTTGTTTATCCATGATCCTTGGTCATTAAGGAATTCGAAAACTATCTCTTTCATCATCATCATGCTTCACTTTTAACCCATTGGCCACAAAAATCCACTTTCTTAAAGCAATTAACATCCTCTTTTGATAATATCAAAAAGTCTTTAATTATGTAGCACATTATCCTCTTATTTTGTATTTATTGATATTTTCTCTTTCTTTTTCTCCATTGGGGCTCCTTGGACCCCACGAAACTCTAATATTTTGAAATCCTTTTTAATGGATACTCATTATCCTTCTAGATGCATATATATTCCTTATTTCTCATTATCTTATTTATTTCTTATTAAAAGATCTCTTTTTGTGGATTTCTCTTTATCTTTCTTTTTATTTTCCTCATCGGCATTCCATTTAACATTAGTAATCCTTTGGATACGAAAATCCACCAAGGATAACACAATCATACCTCTTTCCACTTGTTTTCCACATTTTAGCATTGTGTTCAATTTCTTTCTTAATAAAGAAATATTTAATATCTCGTTTCTTTTCTTGTTGCATTATCTTTGCAACTTTGGACTCCTTCAGACCCAAGGAACCCAAGAGGAAAAAAATCCAACTTTGGATTATCTTCTTTTGCCTTCTAGAGGTTTCAACATTTTTCTTTTCTCCATTTCTTATTAATAATGGAATTCCTTTTGTCTTTTCCTTTTTATTGGGCCCAATAGCCAATAAAGCCCACAAAACAACCAACAAGGCTATTGTAAATGAAACTCATTTATTCAAAACAAATTTATTATTATTTGTTCAAATATCTTTATTAAGAGAAATTACATTTCTCAACAAAAGAACCCAAAAATTGGGGTTGTAACAACATGCTTGAATGGGCAGCGGGGCTAGTCCCCACACCCCAACAAAAAGAAACTACTCGCTCATGGTGTGAGATACAAGAAGAATAAGAAAGAGAGAGGATTCTTCCATGAGCATGATACAGAACGTAGTCACAACTCAGTGAAGATGATGCGGTCTTCTACGTCATGTCAGAGCAGTTCTGAACGAAGAATGAGGGATGCCAAGACAAACTAGGCAGTCTTTCTCACTCATCTTTTCTTCTCTCCTCTGTCTCCTTGAGTTGCAGTAGGTACATTAGGTGAGGTTACAATGGAAGGATCGAACCAACGTATAGGCAGCCTATCGGCGTCTCAGAACTGATACCCAAATGAGGACCCTACTGGTCCTATTTATAGGCTCGGGTCTGATCTCACGATTTGGACCCAGTTGCAATTTGCTTAATCAGTTTGGCGTGTATAACCAAACGATTTGGTGCTATCATCAAAATGGTTTGGAATGCACGTACCCTCCAAATAGTTTTTCTTGCATATGGCTAAACAATCTTGATATATGACCATACGGTCTTGAAACATTAGCTCTATCGGTCTGGAAACCAATGGCGACCAAACAATCTTCCTGCCTCAATCCATTTGGAGGACATTTCCCAAACAATCTTGAACACTCGACTAAATGGTGTTGGATGCATGCCTTCATACTGTTTTGTAAAAATGGTGCTCATACAATCTTGGATGCACTCTTCTCTATCAGTCTCACAGACCAGTATCCGTCCAAACAGTCCTTAGGTCCAATCGTTCTTGAGTAGCTATGTTCTAAACGATCTTGCACAACCATTTAGTATCCTCTAAATGGTTTCATGCAGCACCCCCAAACGGTCTTGATTAATGCTTCACATGATCCTGTTCCACCAATCTCAAAGAACGATGTAGGTTTGGATGCGCCGCCAACCGGTTTTCTCCCATCAGTCTTACAATCTGGGTGATGTGCTGTTGATCGATCTTGAGGATCGACAACCTCCAAATGGTCCGCGCTATCGGTCTTAGTTGGCCGAACGGTCTTGAGACCGTGCAGTGGCCAACCGGTCTTCTGCAGCAGGCGCGATGGAGAGAAGGTTGTTGGGCGGCGGGGGATGCAGGTGCATGGAGGTTCAATGCACGCGGCAGGTGGAGCAAGGGTTGCAGAGGGTAAGGGAAGGAAGAGGAATAAGGAAATCAGTGGGTGACGAAGAAGGTGTCCGCGGAGTCATCTAGGGTTACATCACAGGAAACACGGATGATGGAAGAATAAGGTGTTAGTGGACGGTCGGGTTCTCTCGGCTTGATGTAGGCCAAGATGAAGGTGTAAAAGAATGATCAGAGGCACTGCTAATATCGGCGGAGGTGCGTCGAGTAGACTCTGTGGAGGTCTGAATGGTCTTGAGAGTCAGATTGCCACCAAACGGTCTCGAGTATGTACTACTCACATGGTCTTGAGGGACTGTTAGAAGGAGATCGGTAGGGAAGGTTGAGACCAAAACCATTAGCTCAAACGAATGAGCGCCGTAGATCCAAGATAATATGGTGTGGATATGCTCGTAGTCTGAGACCGTATGGATGGATGGTTAAGACAGAATGGTCAAAACTGAATGGATGAGGTCGATAGGTCAAGACCTTTTGGACATGATTGATTGGTCATACCATTTGGTCAAGACCGATTGGTCAGACTGTTTGGTCAAGGCCAATGATGAGATGATTTCGAGTGAGGGTGGATCTAGGGCTGAGAAAAGTGGGTCCCACTCATTAGGGTTTGATATGAATGAGGGCTTGATCAATTGGTGGTGATTATTATGGATAAGGGTTGAATGGAGGTGGGTGACATCTGGTGGTTAAACCTCATAAATACCTGCATAAAATCATCATAAACTCAGTGAAAACTTTGATATTTGAACCAATTAAGCAATTTTTCACATTTTGATATTTAGTAAATGAAATTGGGTGTATTGAATCGAATTGATCCCAAGATGGTGATTGAATTTCATGATGAATATTCATTCATCAAAACACCCCAGACTTAAACGTTGCTCGTCCTCAAGTAAAACAAAATATGAAACAGTCACCCAATGAATACTTTCTACTCATGTGATTGCCTCATCTTCAAATCACGATTGTTTTCTTTCTGCTCATCATGACAAAGTATCTCAACTTCTTGAGACCACTAAACACATCTTACCATATCTTCATTCCTGAGTTTGCTTTCCAACATCACTTCCTCCTCACTTTCTCTAACAACAAGCATGTCAAAGAGTTTTGTAAGAATCTAGAGATACCAGCAGAACAACAAGTGTGCACTTGATCTGACACTGGTGTTTTTTCAGGATAGTGGAGGCATTCATTGTGCCTTTAGGTAGAAAATGGAGTGAAGAGTGGTATGGAAGGAAGAAATAAATCTCTCCTCTATTCGACTCGAAGATTTTATTATATTATTTGCAATTTCATTTATTGCATTTTTTGTGTGTGAATCTCTCCTCTATTCGACTCGAGATTGCATTTCTTTTTGTGTGCGTTTTAGCATCTTTTCTAGGTGGTACGCCCCTATTTATTTGCGAGGGGTATGGAAGAAGCGGATATAGAGGGAAGTGGCATGCCACCCCAAACTTAGGGTGTGGCACTATTTTGGCTTTTTTTTGTTTCTTTTTTTGATGGATGGAGTGGTACGAAGATGATAGAAGAAGTGTAGAAGAGAGTTCTGATTAGAATGCAACTTGATTTACAATTTAATGCATCAGGTTGTTCTCCTTATCGTACTCTACTCAAATAATGACTTGATGAGGATCCGATGAGGGTTCCATGCTGTTGTTCCACTAGTCAATAAGGAAGCACAACATGTTTGATCTCTATTAGTTTGACAAACACTTGTCATCTTTGCATAAAGATCATGATGTTAGGATTCATAAGCTTCACGAGATAATTTCAATGAAAAGGCTAGTTTTCAGAAGAAGGTCCTTTTGAGGATCTGCTTCGAATAAGGAGGGTATAATGGTTCAAAATGCATAAAGATTTAAACGAAAAGAGTGTCAAAACTTCATCCAGTATCTATTCAAATTCTTTTGAAAAACATTTAAATTTTTTTAAAATTTTATTTGAAAATTTTGAAAATTTTAATAAAAAATGCAACGATGAAATCTTAAGTCAGAAACAGATGGGTGAAGGTGGTAAGTGAATTACTTACCACCCACCCTCCACTCGAACTTAGAAATTTTCTTGTCTCGAGCAAACTCTAAAGTCAAGATGCAGGGGAAGATTCATGCCAGTTGAACCACCAGATAAGGTTGCGTTCTAGTCGGTGCACGTTCTTCATATGAAAATCTCAAAAGTAAAGATTAATCAGAACTCAAGATAGCATCTCGCGATGCGATATTATTTGATGGAAAAATTTCTAGAATTTAAAAACAAAATTAAGGAAAAATCCTAATTCAAAATTAAAACTAAATACAAATTTATTTATCAGGTTGCCTCCCGACAAGCGCCTTTGTTTGATGTCGATGGCTCATTTCAATTCCTTCAACTTTACGGTGGGTATGTTGGATTGGTGAGATTCAGCATTGCTTCAGAGCATGTGTCAAAAGTGGTGAAATATCTCTTCAATCGTTGACCATTCACTACAAATTCGCCTGACTTTTGACTCCATAAAGGGAAATCACCATGTGGATAAATGCTCTTGACAATGTAAGGTTCAGACCAGTGAGAACGGAGTTTTCCTGGGAATAACCTCAGTCTTGAATTGAATAAAAGAACTTGGTATCCGACTTTAATGTCCTTTCTTTTTAGATGACCGTCATTCCAAAGCTTTGTGCATTCTTTATAGATTCGTGCATTCTCATAAGTTGTCATCCAGAGTTCTTCCAGCTCCTAGAGTTGTAGAATCCTGGCTTGGCCAACTTTCTTCATATCAAAATTTAGTTGTTTTATTGCCCACCGTGCTTTGCGTTCGAGTTCAATAGGCAAGTGGCAAGACTTTCCATATATTAATAAAAATGGTGTAGTTCCAAGGGGGGTCTTAACAGAAGTTTGGTAGGCCCACAATGCGTCATTGATTTTCACTGACCAATCTTTTCGATTGTGACCTACTATCTTTTCCAAAATAGCCTTGAGTTGACGGTTAGAAACCTCTACATGTCCACTTGTTTGTGGATGGTAGGGTAAGGCCACCTTGTGTGTTACACCATATTTCCTCAGCAATGCTTCAAAGATTCTTTCAAGAAATTGTGATCCTCTGTCGGATATCACAGTCCGTGGGACTCCAAAATGGGGGAAAATAATATCTTTCAACATTTTGATGACAGGTTTGGAATCGCTAGTGACAGTTGGTATGGCTTCTACCCATTTTGAGATGTAATCCACCACCACCAGGATGTAGGAAAATCCATAAGAGAATGGGAATGGACCCATGTAGTCCACACCCCAAACATCAAATATCTCGACTTCTTGCCACAACTTGAGTGGCATCTCATCTCTTTTTGTTATGTTACCCGTTCTTTGACATTTTTCACATGATAGAACAAAGTTGTAGGAATCTTTGGATGTGGTTGGCCAAAAGAAACCACATTGCAAGACTTTCAAAGTAGTTTTCTTAGAACTCATATGGCCTCCAAATGGACCTGAGTGGCATTGTTCTAAAATGAGTTTGGCTTCTTCTTCAGTGATACAACGTCTGTAAAGACTACCACATAGCTTGAAGAGGTATGGTTCATCCCAGTGATACTGCTTCACATCATGGATGAATTTCTTTAGTGCATTCCCAGTGCATTCAGGATGGATGATACCAGTAACAAGGTAGTTCACATAGTCCAAGTACCAAGGTGTAGCTTCTGAGACCTTTATTAGTTGGTCATCTGGAAGGGAATATGTGACGTCCCCGGATTTTCTAAAACTTAATCTGATGTGTGATGTCTAAATTGAAACCTCACCTCAGCAAGAAACCCAATTTAAACATCCCACATAAGACTAAGAAGAAGAAAATCAAGGGAGTCAGAAGGAAACAACCAGTAGCACATGTACATGAACAATAATAAAACCAAAACACATGATCACCATTCAACATATAATTACAACATGAATTATTACAACATTTGATATTACATATTGAACAACAAACTTTTACATATACATGTACTACATCTAAACAATAGGATCTTAAGACAATAGGTCCACCTGTACATCAGCTCACCACACAACTCTCAACTATCTTGAATCTTCAAGAGCATAACAACAACCTAAACAAAAGATTACATGTGGTACACGCAACACAATATTCAAGAATATTATACTGAGTACACCTACGTGTCTTTTATTTACCTCTCATCATATCTTGGCAATAAGATAAAACTAATACTTGGCAGTTATAAAGAAATATAAAAAAATCATATACTTGCACGAAGATGTTCATTAACAAAAGAGAACACATATTTGAAGAAAATTTTCCATTATATCATCCATACATTTACTACATGGGAATTGAATGCATTAAGGCCTTTATGATCTACTACCAAAGAGTTGGATCATTTCACAATGTGATCTACTACCAAAGAGTTGGATCACTTCCAAGTACTTTACTACCAAAGAGTTGAAGTACTTATTTCTAGCACTTTACTACCAAAGAGTGGAAGTGCTTAGATATAATGGAACAAATATATTATATTTCATGTGTCTATAGAAATAATTATGGAAAATCATGCAACATATCGTACAAGAACAATCATTTCATCCAATATTAAGCATATTGTATAATAAGCCAAGTAAGAGGTAATAGCATACCTTCCAAAGAGATATCCTAATCACATATTCCTCATGTCATCTATATCTTGGTCAACCCTGATTAAGACAAGATCATATACTATCAGGTTCTCATCATTATACATCTCATCTTAACCCTAAAGGTGTTCATTAGCATTTTCTTAGTTCATTAGGATGTTCTCATAATTACTTGTGTTCTCATCTTGAAGTTATCTTACTAACTTCATATTCCATTTTATGATTCATTGTTTGAACATTAGGTTCCATATAACTTTTTGCATATATTAACCCTAGGTTATATTCATTAATCCAAATAGGGTTTTATATCACATGAAGAGTCATTATCATGTTTCCATTAATTCCATATATATAAACTGACCTCAGAGTTACATAGTATCTTCTAATTATTGATATGAGCTTACTCTATAAATTTCATCATTTATTGATCATTAATGTATTTTCTACATTTTATTTATGGTTATTAACCCTAATTAGCCATATTAATCAAATTATATGCTTTGGTGCATCAACATGACCATATCTAACATCATATGCATAATAAACATGATTATAGACTTGTTGATATGTTATCATAATTTTATAACATCTTTGATATTTATTATCTATGAAACAAGCATTTCATAACTTACATGTTATCACTATAATTAGTGCATTAAAAGTCTAGTGTTATGATCTCATGTTGTTATACTTATTATTCTGAACATTTTGATACTTTATTTGTATTTTTCTAATCATCAGGATAATTTCTTTAAATTATGTAAGAATTGTCAATTTACTGAAATATTACCTTTTGTGGCCAATCCAATTCTGCCACGTGGTCATTTGTGGTGCTCTCTTGCTCCTGCTTGGTGGTTGAGTCGGCCGGTTCAAGGGCACCTGGACCCAGTTTGGTTCTGAGTTGTTCACAGCTCTCTTCTTCTCACGATTCGGCTGGACACGAGCGTATGTGCGGCTCCCTCTTCTCTACGATCATGTACTGGCTGATGGGTCTGCGAGACCCTGCTTCTCCACCAAAAGAGAGCACTGCCGCATGTGAGGGGTTGCTTTAGTGATGGATCAGCTGCCTCCAAGTCGTCCTCTGCTTAGACGTCCTTGTGCGACCCCGATCTTCTGCACTAGAGGAGCCATCGCCCAACGTAGTTTCGACGTGAGAGCGGTGACCAGATGTTCCGCTGCGTGCTGCCGTGCCCTCCCCTTCTCTGTGAGGTCACCAAAACCAGTCACTGCCATGGATGGGCAACCTCCTCCTACCTTCATCACGTCCGCGAGGGGTGTCCATCACAGACATTCCGCCTCTGGGTCACCGTCTCGCAATCAACGCCCCACCAGCCCATCCAACGCATGCCTACTTCCTCTTTCTTGAGTCCATCTCTGTTGGCCTCCATGCTAGGGCCTCCAGTGAGAGTACAACGACACTCCGCTTGCCTCTTGTGGCTGCTTGGAAGCCTGGTGGAACGTCCGTGATGCGGCCAGGTTCGACACTATTTTGTATGACGTTGAGTGCCTCCATTGATTTGTTTTATTCTCTGAGCAGTGGTGTCTAGTCTTATTAGTCTGCTCGTTAGTGCAGTGTGGCTCACCTCCGATGGGCTGGCTATGGAGGGACCGAGGCAACATGGGGAAGGTCTCATGCTCTCTCTATTTCTCTCCAATCCACCTACAACTATCGAAGGAGAAACAACTGACAGGGGGTGTTCGTACACTCTTCTCTCTCAACTAGATGACTCCAGTAAAGGGTCGATGGACAAGTCTTGGAGTGCCTAACAAAGTTGGGAGGCCAACTGTCCACTGCGTTTCCCCTCGAGGCCACGATCATCCACAACCAGATATCCATGTTTCTGTTCCAGTTGCCCATGATGTCCTGACTATGTGATCTTGAAGACAAGATTCAGACCGTCCACTCCGACCCATCCAACGGCCACCGAGATGCCATGATATGAATCCCTGGTTTATCTAAGTCTGGGGCGTGTTACACCGTGTTAGATTGGAAACTTAGGCTATGTAATCCAAATTCTATTAATAACCTATATCAATATACACATTATTTCATCATTTTCAAACCCAAATAATTTCCTCCAGGAACTGTCAAACTTTATCAAATTTGAACCATAGCTTTGCCATCACCATATTTACATTTTATTAAATTATGGTGCCAAGTTACCGCTATTTGACCAACCAATCACTTAATCCAAAATGGCACATACTTAGGGGCATTAATCATTATATTAACATCAAACCTATATACATCATCATCAACGTCGCATTACATATTGGCACATGTTTATTATTCTAATTTCCAACTCATGACTCAATTATCCAATTAGGTATTTAAGAACATCAAAAGTTCACTCCATCACATCCTACACACCTTAAAAGGAATTCAGTCCTCGGAATTAAGCCAGAAAAACCACTTTGTCACATCATATACATCTTAAAAAACTTTCGTCCTTAAAAGTCAACCATACTCATATTCCAAGGAAAACTACCATGTCTTCATCCACATGTAGGCACTATTCTATGTGTAACATATCCTCAAAGGTTACCTAGAACCATGTATCCAAATCACTATTAGGGGGTTTTACAACCATCTTGGTGCACAAACACTCCATTCAAGGTTAAACTCAGGGTTTAGAAACATAGGTTATGTCATGACATATCTCATATATCATGGATGCATCCTTATCTTTAGCCATGTGTTAGGATTCCCACATCATATTACCATGTTCTAAAGGAGTTAACTAAGATTAACTCATTATCAAGGTGTCGTAATCATTATGTTGTGTTAACTGCCAAACTATATCTTTCATCTTTATTAAGTACTAAGATTAACACCTCATGTAACATGTTTCATTCATATGATCTTATTTCATTACTCATAATAAATTACAACATTTAGTAGTGATTTCATCACAATATTAATCAACAATTTCACATTAATCATCATTATTCATGTACATGGTTAACCAATTATGCCTTGATATCTATTAAACCATCTCAAGGTTTTCATCATATCATGTCTATATATCACATCTCGAGATTAAATCACATCATTACATATTATATATCATGGTTGTGCTAAACAAATATATGTAAGTGGCTTGACAAACATATATCAAAACTTCATCTAGTCCAACTGAGGTTCTCCTATCCCATATCGTGAGGGTAGCTCAGTCTCTCTGAGCTAACTCAACTCTATGAGTATCTCATATGTATATACTTCATCTTTCCTCTCTTAGTCTAGGGTTCTCATATTACCTCATTGGCACTAGTGATAGCCTTATAACATCTAGCCACATAAGCACATACCAAAACATGCTAAGACATTCTCTTCATAGGTTCTCTACACATAAGACATGCTTACCCAAAGCTCTCTTATATACACCTCCACTAGATTTCTATTTGGGAAACTACCAACCCGAGTATGAGGTTTCATAGAAACTAACATAGCTACCTCCTCCAGGGTCTTGGGATCTGACCCTCACCCAGATGGCGGCACTCATATTCATATTCACATATGCATATACAACCAACCTCTCTCTGACTCTAGAGTTTGGTCCTCCCAAGGACATCTAGGGTTCAAAAGTAATATAGGAATCATACATAAAGCAACTCAACTCAATCACTCAAGAGTAGTCTAGTTTAGGACATATCATATCACATATCTCATAATTGTCATATCTTGGAGTCTAGGTTCTCTGACCTTCTCCGTGTGGGTCTCACTCTCTCTGAAGTTAACCCTGAAACTGGTCCTAACACTAGAGGTCCTCCTTTGTAAAAGAGCTTGAGGATCATGTTGATCCACATCTTATCTCATAAAAGCCTATTTACTTGCATCATCAAAACTTATCTCAAACCCTCAAAACTAAACTCATGTCCTCAAAGACAAACATAGATCATCATAACCACCTTATGTCATCTATGTAAGACTTACACCATATCATCAAAACTTATTTCATCTATTCTATCATATATTCTAACAAGGCTCTAGACATCTAATCTAGAACTACTCTCTCATCTAGACTGATGTCATACACTTTCACTTAGGTTGCATGGTCACCTCCTAGTGGTACATGTGTGGGGACACATTTTTATAATACATATACATAATAAAATATTCTACAGTTTTTCTCCGATAAAACAAGCGTCAGAGAAAACTATCGAGGTTCGATTCGTTTGGAATCAAAAACCAAATCCTAAAAATGAGTGTCCCACACATAGTAGAGAGTACAGTGTCATGAAAACTAGTGAAAAGGGTGAGAACAAGGGGTACACTAGTGTAGCTACTCTACACAACGTGCACAATATGTCTAGGGTTTCTCTTCCCTTGATGCACGTCATTTCCAAATAGTGCAACGTCCCATACTGCTGTACTACAACGAAAGAATGACATCTAAGGACTTGCTACTCGACAAGCACCAGTCTAGACCTAGTTCTCAGACATCTAGGTGCTCGCCTAGAGGCTAGGTCAGATCTAGTCTCTAAAAGATGACTAATCCAACCCTAAAGATTATTAAGGTTCAAGGTTCTTTAGATTTAGGTTGCATAATGAGCAAATGTCAGGCTTTTCTATTGTTCATGCTCTGATACCACCTGTTATGTCCCTGGATTTTCTAAAACTTAATATGATGTGTGACGTCTAAATTGAAACCTCACCTTAGTGAGAATCCCAATTTAAAAATCCCACACAAGACTAAGAAGAAGAAAATCAAGGGGGTCAGAAGGAAACAATCAACAACACATGCACATGAATAATAATAAAACCACAACACATGTTCACCATTCAACATATAATTACAACATGAATTATTACAACATTTGATATTACATATTCAACAGAAAACTTTTACATATACATGTACTACATCTAAACAACAGGATCTTAAGACAACAGGTCCACTTGTACATCAGCTTGTCACACAACTCTCAACTATCTTGAATCTTCAAGAGCAAAACAACAACATAAACAAAAGATTACATCCGGTACACATCAGCACAATATTCAAGAATATTGTACTGAGTACGCCTACGTGTCTTTTATTTACCTCTCATCATATCTTGGCAATAAGATAAAACTAATACTTGGCAGTTATAAAGAAATATAAGAAAATCATATACTTGCACGAAGATGTTCATTAACAAAAGACAACACATATTTTAAGAACATTTTCCATTATATCATCCATGCATATACTACCTGGGAGTTGAATGCATTAAGGCCTTTATGATCTACTACCAAAGATTTGGATCATTTCACAATGTGATCTGCTACCAAAGAGTTGGATCACTTCTAAGTACTTTACTACCAAAGAGTTGAAGTACTTATTTCCAGCACTTTACTACCAAAGAGTTGAAGTGCTTAGATATAATGGAACCGATATATTATGTTTCATGTGTTCATAGCAATAATTATGGAAAATCATGGAACATATCATACAAGAACAATTATTTCATCCAATATCACATGCCAAGTGTTTTACTACACCTATAACACAAGCATATTGTATAATAAGCCAAGTAAGAGGTAATAGCGTACCTTCCAAAGAGATATCCTAATCACATATTCCTCATGTCATCTATATCTTGGTCAACCCTAATTAAGACAAAATCATATACTATCAGGTTCTCATCATTATACATCTCATCTTAACCCTAAAGGTGTCCATTAGCATTTTCTTAGTTCATTAGGATGTTCTCATAATTACTTGTGTTATCATCTTGAAGTTATCTTACTAACTTCATATTTCATTTTATGATTCATTTTCTAAACATTAGGTTCCATATCACTTTTTGCATATATTAACCCTAGGTTATATTCATTAATCCAAATAGGGTTTTATATCACATGAAGAGTCATTATCATGTTTCTTTTAATTCCATATATATAAACTAACCTTAGAGTTACCTATTATCTTCTAATTACTGATATGAGCTTACCCTGTAAATTTCATCAGTTATTGATCATTAATGTATTTTCCACATTTTCTTTAGGATTATTAACCCTAATTAGCCATATTAATCAAATTATATGATTTGGTGCATCAACATGACCATATCTGAATCATGTGCATAATAAACATGATTATAGACTTATTGACATGTTATCATAATTTTATAACATCGTTTGATATTTATTATCTATGAAACTAGCATTTCGTAACTTACATGATATCACTATAATAAGTGCATTAAAAGGCTGGTGTTATGATCTCATGTTGTTCTACATATTTTTCTGAACATTTTGATACTTTATTTGTATTTTTCTGATCATCGGGATAATATCTATAAATTATGTAAGAAATATCGATTTACTTAAATATTACCTTTTGTGGCCAATCTAATTCCGCCACGTGGTCATTTGTAGTTCTTTCTTGCTCCTGCTTGGTGGTCGAGTCGGCCGGTTCAAGGTCACCTGGACCCAGTTTAGTTCTGGGTTGTTCACGCCACTCTTCTTCTCGCGATTCGGCTGGACACGAGTGTATGTTCGGATCCCTCTTATTTATGATCTTGTGTTGGCTGCTAGGTCTGCGAGACCACATTTATCCACCAAAAGAGAGCGCCGCTGCACGCGAGGGGTTGCTTCAGTGATGGATCATCCGCCTCCAAGTCTTCCCCTACTTAGACGTCCTTGTGCGACCCCAATCTTCTGCACTAGAGGCTCCATCGCCCAACCTAGCTCTGACGTGAGAGCGGTGGCCAGATGCTTCCGCTACGTGTTGCTGTGTCCTCCCCTTCTCTATGAGGTCACCAGCACCAGCCGCTGCCATGGCTGGGCAAGCTCCGCCTACCTTCATCACGTCTGCGAGGGGTGTCCATCATAGACATGTTGCCTCTGGGTCACCATCTCGCAATCAGCGCCTCACTAGCCCATCCAACGCCTGCCTGCTTCCTCTCGCTTGAGTCCATTACTGTTGGCCTCCATGCTAGGGCCTCCAGTGAGAGTACAACACCGCATCGCTTGCCTCGTGTGACTTCTTGGAAGCCTGGCTGCACCTCTGCGACACTGACAGGTTTGCCGCTGCTCTGTATGACATTGAGTGACTTCGTTGATCTATTTTGTTCTCTGAGCAATGGTGTCTAGTCTCGTTAGTCTACTCGCTACTATAGTGCGGCTCACCTCCGATGGGATGACTATGGAGGGACCGAGGCAACATGGGGAAGGTCTCATGCTCTCTCTATTTCTCTCCAATCCACCTACAACGAAAGAAGGAGAAACAACTACTAGGGGGTGGTCGTACACTCTTCTCTCTCAACTAAATGAATCCAGTAAAGGGTCGATGGACCAGTCTTGGAGTGCCTTAAAAAGTCGGGAGGCCAAATTCCCACTTCGTTTCCCCTCTAGGCCACGATCATCCACAACCGACTATCTGTGTTTCTGTTCCAGTTGCCCATGATGTCCTGGCTATGCGATCTTGAAGACGAGATTCAGACCATCCACTCTGACCCATCCAACGACCAATGAGATGCCACAATATGAATCCCTGGTTTATTCAAGTCTGGGGTACATGACACCCTGTTAGATCGGCAACTTAGGCTATATAATCTAGATTCTATTAATAATCTATATCAATATACACATTATTTCATCATTTTCAAACCCAAATAACTTCCTCCAGGAACTTTCAAACGTTATCAAATTTGAACCATAGCTTTTTCATCACCATATTTACATTCTATTAAATTATGGTGCCAAGTTACCACTATTTGACCAACCAATCACTTAATCCAAAATGGCAAATACTTAAGGGCATTAATCATTATATTAACATCAAACCTATATACATCATCATCAATGTCACATTACATATATGTTTATTATTCTAATTTCCAAATCATGACTCAATCATCCAATTAGGTATTTAAGAACATCAAAACTTCACTACATCACATCCTATACACCATAAAAGGAATCCCATCCTCGGAATTAAGCTAGAAAAACCACTTTGTCACAGAATCATTAATCGGGATCTTCTCGGTATCCAGAGTGTGGATGCGACTAAGGTGGTCTGCTACAACATTCTATGTACCCTTTATATCTCGTGTCTCTAGATCAAATTCTTACAAGAGGAGAATCCATCTAATCAACCTAGGTTTAGCATCTTTCTTTGCTAGGAGGTAATGGATAGCAGCATGATCCGTATAGACAATGACTTTCAAACCGATGAGATAAGATCTGAATTTATCAAAGACATACACGACTGCAAGGAGTTCCTTTTCAGTAGTCGCTTAGTTCCTCTGAGCTTCATCGAGGGTCCCAGATGCATAGTAGATCACATTGTGTTTCTTCTCTATATATTTTCCTAAAACAACACCCACAGCATAATCACTGTCATCACACATAATTTCAAATGGGTGATCCCAATTGAGAGCTCTGATGATGGTTGTTGTTGTAAGGGCATGCTTCATGTTATTGAAACTTTTGACACTACTTTGTCAAAATGGAACTCAGCATCCTTTAGTAATAAATATGTGATTCACTTGGTTATCTTAGAGAAATCCTTTATGAACCATCTGTAAAATACTACATGACCAAGGAACGCGTGAACCTCACTTACATTGGTTGGGTTAGAGAGTTTGGAAATCACTTCGATTTTTTCCCTATCCACTTTGATTCCTCGATTGCTGACTCTATGACCAAGTACAATGCCTTCCTTCACCATAAAGTGACACTTCTCCCAATTCAACAAAAGATGTGCTTCTTCACATCATTTAAGAACAAGGGAGAGGTGCTTTAGGCATGAGTCGTAAGAAAATAGCTTCCATGCAACATTGGAAAGTTGCAGGTGCATTGTAGAGACCGAACGACATCCTTCTAAAGGCATATGTTCCAAATGGGCAAGTAAAGGTAGTTTTTTCTTGGTCATCCAGATGTATGGGTATTTGATAGAATCCAGAGTAACCATCAAGGTAACAAAAATATTCTTGATGAGCCAATCTTTCTAAGACTTGATCAAGGAATGGTAACGGGAAATGATTCTTTCATGTTGCTTTGTTCAACTTCCTATAATCAATGCACATCCTCCACCCTATGACTGTTCGAGTGGGGATGAGTTCATTATTTTCATTTCATATCATAGTAGTCCCACCCTTCTTTGGAACAACGTGCACATGACTTACCCATGGTGAATCAGAGATCAGATAGATAATTCATGTCTTGAGTAACTTTATAACTTCAAGGCGGACAACTTATTTCATATTCAGATTAAGCTTCCTTTGGTGTTCAACATTAGGCTTGTGATCTTCCATCATGGGGATTTTATGCATACAAAGTGCTTGACCAACCCCATTGAGATCGCTCATCTTATACCCTATTACTTTTCTTCTTTCTTTTAATTGTGTCAAGAGTTTATCTTCTTGTTCTATCGTTAGATCAAAATTTATGATGACTGGGTAGACTTTGAGGTCATCAAGAAATGCGTACTTCAATCCCTCAGGTAAGGGTTTCATTTCAAGAGCTTGTGGTTTCTCACATGTTTCTTCAGTTACTCACAGCTTTGATTACCTCAAATTTATCTTCAGGGCCTTCCTTGGCAGTGTTGATTTGGAGATCACAATCTTTTATTTGTTTATCAATGGAATCATCAATAAATGGGTTTGTTAGACCTACTTCTAAAGGGTCGTCTTGTTCATAATCCTCTTGTGTAAGTAGTGTCATCTTCTCTATGCACTCAATCAAGTAGACTTCTTCTTGCATACTTGGTCTTCGCATGCTTTCAAAAACTTTGAATTCGAGAGTTTCTTTACCTAATTTGAGCAGCAGGGTTCCTTCTTCAACATCAATTATGGATTTTGCAGTGGCGAGGAATGGACGTTTGAAGATGAGGGGGTATCTAGTGTCTTCTTTTATGTCCATTATGACAGAGTCACAAGGGACATAGGAATGTTTGCCAACCTTGATAGGGACATCCTTAGTGATTCCTAAGGGTAGAGTCACAATGTTATCTACAAGTTGAATTGTCATGCCGGTTGGGAGCAGTTTAGAGAACCCTAGCCTTTTGTAGAGGCTAAGTGGCATGATAGAAATACTAGCACCAAGATATGCTAATCCTTTCTTACATGAAGAATCACTGATATGGCAAGATATACCAAAAGATCCTGGATCTTTCTGCTTCTTGGGCATCTTACTCTGGATGGTGTATAAAGTAGTTGTTGGTAACTTGACTATCTCATATTCCTTAGTTATATATTTCCTGGTGAGAAGCGGCTTCAAGTACTTTGTCCAGGCTGGTATCTCAGCCAGCGCATCAAGAAAGGGTATATCAACATGGAGTTTCTTCATGGTTTCATTGAACTTGTTGAATCGAGTTTCAAGCTTTGTCTACCTTAAACGAGCTGGGAAAGGTATAAGAGGCTTGTACATTGGTACTTCTGGCTCTGGTGTTTCTGGTTCTACATCAGTAGGTTTTTCAAAACTTGGATCGGTTGTGTTATCAGCAATCACTGATTCTTTTGGTTGAGACTCACATGTTTTTGAGTCATGGACAATCACAGGTTCATCTTCATCAGTAGTAACCACATATGTCTTGACAGGGGGATCTGAATCGTCTTTTCCATACCTGGTAGTGACATCCTTTAGTTGCTCTGGGTTCTTAGGATGGTTTTCTAGTTGGCCAACAAAGGTTCCAGCTGGTGGCTTCATGCTAGCTGCAAGTTGACCTAGTTGAGATTCGATAGCCTTCTGATGGGCTTGTTGGTTAGCTATCATTGTCTACTGCAACTACAACATCTTCTCAATTGCCGACAGCTTATCATCAGGAGAGATGAGGCTAACTTGTCGTCCTTGTTGTTGGTATGGGACTTGGTTGGGATTCTAGAACTGAGAATTATTCTGATAATTATTGTAGTTCTTGTTCTGAAAGTTGCCCCTAAAGTTTCCTTAATTCCTAAAATTTTGTTGTTGATTATACTGGAATCCTGGTGGGCCACGGTGTTGATTGATTGAACCAAGTTGTCACGAGTTTTCCACTCCTGAAGGATTTCCATATTGAAAACCAGGATGGTTCCTACTCTAATTCAGATTGTAATATCCTTGACCAGGGATGGTGTTGACAGTATTGAGATTTTCCATTTGACCATTATCTCCTTGTCCATAAGCATTGCTTAGAACCACATCATATAGAACATTGCATGCTAAAGTGGAATGATTAGTACCTTTACATGCTTCATAGAACAATGAAGCTGACTTGATCTGTTCTTGTTATTGAGGGGGTGAATGTCCTCTTCCAAATGTAGCAAGCGATGATCATATATGATCTTGCTTGGCAACTAGGAATTTGAGGGTCTCAATGATAGACTTGTATTCTGGAATAACTTAGACCATAGCTACCTTCAATACTCCCTTACCTACAGACCTTCTGCAATTAGCTTGATTTTCAGCTCCAAGGGTGACAACCCTCCACGCGCTGTCATAACTCTGACGCATGAAGTTTTCTCCAGATGAGGAGTCTAAAAACCTCTTGATATCATCGTCCACACCTCTAAAGAACATTTCAATAAGTTGATTCTTAGGTATTCTATGATGTGAACACTTGTGTAGAAGATCTTTATATCTTTCCCATGCTTCAAGAAGGGTTTCTCCAGGGGCTTGACTGAACATTGTTATTCGACCCCTAATTTCATAGGTGAGAGAAGGAGGGTATAATTTTTCCAGAAAAACATTTTGTAGTTGTTCCCAAGTTGTGATGGGTTCTCTTTGTAGAGAGTTATACTAACTCATAGCTCTATCAGCAAGCGAATATTTGAAGAGACGGAGTCGAATGGCATCGTATGTGACTCCATTTTGTTTTGTCATTACACATAGATCGATGAACCTCAGAAGATGTTCTTAGCTATCTTCTCTTTGTTTACCATGGAATGGGTTGTTTTGAAGCAGGGTGATCCAATGTGCTCGTATCTCAAAATTTGGAGCATGGATGGGAGGAGGTTGGACTAGGTGATAAACATCAGCAACTTTAGGGATTGAGAACTCCCTAAGATCCTTTTGTAGTTCTGCTGCTTGTGCTGCTGCTTGGGCTGCTCGGATCTCTGTTTCAACTGTAGCTATGGCTTCTTACATGAGCCTTTCTCTTTGCACATTAAGGGCTTGGGCCACACTTCAGGCTATTTCCTCCTCTTGAGCCATTCTTGCTTCGTTCTCTCTGATCTGACGATGAAAAGTTCTGTTTATCTCAGGATCAAATCTTGCTGTGAGTCCGGGACTATCTGAATGGTGCATACACTATTCTTTGGGTTGTAACTGAAATGGAAAGATCTTTCTGAAGTAAGGGTGATGGAATAGAAAGGAATTTAAGTATATGATCAATTTTATCAAAAGAAAAAGAAAAATCCTAGATTAGCCTTAAGAGAACTATATTTAACTAACTGATTATGTTGTCCCTGGAAACGGTGCCAAAATTTGACGTGTTATATCATCGCACTAACAAATTCACTCAGTGTTGAGATTCCTGAGCTTTTACCAAAACCAATGTGCAATAATACCACCGGCAAGCGGATGGGTCTTATTGCAGTATAGTTGAGGATTGAATCCTAAGAGACAACATTTTTAAGAATCTTAGTCAGTCGAATCTAGTTCAAGTAAGACTAATATTTAGAACGATTGGTTGTTTTGAGGTTAATTAAACTAAGTGCAGGAAAGTAAAGGGAAGAATTAAAGTTGATCTAGATTAATGACATGGAATCGCTGGGATGGTATCAGGTTTCACCACCACTACACATGCAAACATATTCAAACATCAAACATCTAGGCAAGATATAACTACTATCCAAATAGAGCTACTGCAAAACCCCCCATACAGGCGTTAGGTTTGCGTAAGCATCACCTTAGGCATAAAATATCTCATCACCATCTGGATCACATACTTACGGCTCTGAAGATACATAATCCAACTAAGGTTGTGGTCCTCCATAAGGGATGTTTAGAGCATAGAAGTGTCACCGTAGGATAGATGGCTCGTCCCCTCACAGGTTACTCACTTATGACCTCAAGGAATCCTATCAGAAGTTCTCGCCAATGAGTCAACCATGATAATCGATAAGAAAGCATGTGGTTAATCTACAAGAAAACATTGACAATTAACAAAGAAGATACAACATCCAACCAAGGTTGTGGCCCACCCTAAGGGATGTTTAGACTACAGAAGTGTCACTGTAGGTTAGATGGCTCATCCCCTTACGGATCATACACTTACGACCTCAAGGAATTTCATTATATTTCTAGTTTGAGAGTCAACCTCATTAAATGACATTCTACTGTACATATAGAACTTCTCACAATATAGGGAAAAACAAGATGAAAGCTTGCAGGTAAACAACTACAAACATAGTCGATTAATAACGAAATGAAAAGTTACATACATTTCCATGGAATGCTTAAGAAGGGAACATGCTTGCATGGGCAGCAAGGCTAGTCCTCGCACCCCAGTGAAAAGGAACTACTCGCTCATGATGCGAGAAACAAGAAGAATAAGAAAGAGAGAGGATTCCACCATGAGCATGATGCAAAAGGTAGTCACAGCTCGATGAAGATGATGCAATCTTCTACATCGTGTTGGAGCATATCTAAACGAAGAACGAGGGACTCTAAGATAGACCAGGCAGTCTTTCTCCCTCCTCCTTTCTTCTCTCCTCCATCTCCTTGAGTTTCAGTAGGTACAACATCTGAAGTTACAATGGCAGGATCGAACTAGCATACAGGCAGCCTATCGGCATCCCGGAACCAATACCTAAATGAGGACCCAACTGGTCCTACTTATAGGCTCGGGACTGATCTCCCGATTTAGGCCCAATTGCAATTTGCTTAATCGGTTTGGTGTGTATGACCAAATAGTTTGGTGTTGTCATCCAAATAGTTTGGAATGCATGTACCCTCCAAATGGTTTTGCTTGCATATGACTAAACAGTCTTGATATGTGACCATACGGTCTTGAAACTTTGGCTCTATCGGTCTGGAAACTGATGGTGACCAAACAATCTTCCTACCACAATCTGTTTAGAGGAAATTGCCCAAACGATTTTAAACACTCGACTAAATAGTCTTGGATGCATGCCTTCATACAGTTTTGGAAAAAAGGTGCCCATACAGTCTTGGATGCACTCTACTCTATCGGTCTCGCAGACCAGTATCCATCCAAATAGTCCTTAGGTCCAATCATTCTTGAGAAGCTCTGTTCTAAATGGTCTTGCATGACCGTTTAGTATCCTACAAATGGTTTCATGCAACACCCCCAAACGGTCTTGATCGTGGCTTCACATGATCCTTCTCCACCGGTCTCGGAGAACGTTATAGGTCTGGATGCGCCACCAACTGGTTTGCTCCCATTGGTCTCACGATATGGGTGATGAGCTGCTGATTGATCTTAAGGATTGGCGGCCTCCAAACGGACCGTGCTATCAGTATCGGTTGGCCGAACAGTCTTGATATCGTGCAGTGGCCAACCAGTCTTGTGCAGAAGGCGCTATGGAGACAAGGTTGCTAGGCGGCGGGGGATGCAGGTGCATGGAGGTGCAATGCCCACGGTAGGTGGAGCTAGGGTTGTAGAGGGTAATAGAAGGAAGAGGAAGAAGGAAAGCAGTGGGTGATAGAGAAGGTGGTCACGGTGTCATCTAGGGTTACAACGCGGGCAATGAGGAAGATGGAAGAAGAAGGTGTTGGTGGAAGGTCGGGTTCTCTCAGCTTGCTATAGGTTGAGATGAAGGTGTAAAAGAATGATCGGAGGCACTGCTGAGATCGGAAGAGGTGCGTCAAGTAGACTCCATGGAGGTCTGAACGGTCTTGAGATTTAGATCGCCGCCAAATGATCTCGAGTAGGTGCTACTCACACGGTCTTGATGGACCGTTAGTAGGAGATTGGTAGGGCAGGTTGAGACCAAAACCGTTAGCTCAAATGAATGATGACCATAGATCCAAGATCAGATGGTGTAGATATGCTCGTGGTCTGAGACCATATGGATGGATGGTTAAGACTGAATGGTTGGAGCTAAATGGATGAGGTTGATAGGTCAAGATCGTTTGGTCAAGATCGATTGGTCAGACCATTTGGTCAAGACCGATTGGTCAAACCATTTCGTTAAGGCCAATGATGAGAGGATTTTGAGTGAGGGTGGATCTAGGGTTGAGGAAAGTGGGTCCCACTCATTAGGGTTTGATATTGATGAGGGTTTGATTGAATGGTGGTGATCATTGTGGATAAGGGTTGAATGGAGGTGGGTGACATATGGTGGTTAAACCTCATAAAGACCTGCATAAAATCATCATAAACTCAATTAAAACTTTGATATTTGAACCAATTAAGCAATTTTGCACATTTTGATATTTAGTAAATGAAATTGGGTGTATTGAATCGAATTGAGCCCAAAATTGTGATTGAATTTCATGATGAATATGCATTCATCACTATTCATGGAGAACGGTCGTGGTCATCACGAAGAAGTGGATAGAACTGATTTGCAAAATGCTGACTTAAGTGCTAGATTCAGGTTGCACGATAGTGCTATGTCGAACGCCTGTGGTGGCTCGCTTGCTGCACGGCCGTGGCACCCCACATGGCCATTATGAGTGGGTGGTTACACGACTGTGCTGGGTCTGCTCTTCAGTTCTTGAATTCTTTGATCTTTTCTCAATTCCCTTGTTGATTGTGAATGCACCACCATAGTTGTTCCATGTCATCACAGCCATGGTGAGTACTGTGGCAATTGTTACATACTTGAATTTCATCAAAATCATCATATCTTTGATCCAAAATGATTTTTTTGTGGATTACTTCTCAAAATTTCATATGATTTTCCTCATTTCAACCTATTTCAACATGCACATCTTAAAACTAAACAAAACTAATTAAAAACAAGTGTGTGTGTTTTTTTTTGGAAAAGTGTAAAAACAAAACAAAAGTATCAAAAATGGAAGGTTGGGTGAAAAATTCCCAAACCTAAGTGGGTTGCCTCTCATAAGCGCTGAGTTTCATGCCTTCAACTGGGCTTCTTGGTGACTCTTCAATCGTTCATCCATTTGGCATCCTCATTTACCCATTCTTGCAATAAATGCATCTCTCATTTGCACTCAAAATATGTTCCTCATCCTTTTGATCACAAAAATCATCATCAATTCTTCCACCCTGACCTTCTTCTCGCAAATGAGCATTCAGACTCTTTAAATGACCCTGTCCAATATCCTCATCTCGGGCTCACGGGGTTGGGGTCTTGTACATGTTGATCTTGATCGTCATGTCCATGAATGAAACTATCATCGTGCCACTGTGAACATGTATCTCGACATCAGCTGTAGATAAGAACAGTCTTCCCAAGATAATAGGAATCTTCCTATCCTCCAACTCCATATCAAGAACAATGAAATTTGTCGGGAACACTGCTCCCTTTTCTTTGTCTATCGTCACCAAAACATCATCCACTCTTCCTCTAGGCACTTTTATGGAACAGTCTGCCAATTGGAGAGTGTAATGTGCCGACTTCAACTTGCCAAATCCCAATTCCACATAGACATTGTATGGCATCAAGTTCACACTAGACATCAAATCAAGTAAGGATCTATCTATGCGGTGTTCAACTATGTAACTAGGTATGAGTGGGGCTCATGGGTCTTTCCTCTTCATGGGGAATCAGTGTTGGATGATAGAGATCACTTGTTCAGTCAACTTCACTCTCTTTGGTATTCTCCTAATTAACCTTCTCTTCACAGTGCATAATTTCTTTAGAAACTTGGCATATAATGAGATTTGCTTGATAGCATCTAATAATGGAATATTGACCTTCACTTGGAGAAATACCTCAAGAATGCCAACATTGTGCTTTTGTCTCCTCCTTACTTGTGGTGCCTCATCTGATGCCTAGATGAATGGTGGCTCATTTGCTTTGGCCTTGCTTGAATCAACATGAGATAGAACACTAGAGATGGTGGGATCTACAAATGGAGTGTGAGGTGGAGAAAATGGTATCCCAAAATCAACAGGCAGTGTCACATAATCATCTTTGGCAATTTCAGTCATAGTATCAGCACAAAAGGTTCTCGTGGTGTGGTCACTCTCTCAAAATCTTCTTAAATCTCTCTCACGCATTGTGAAACTATTCATTTCCCAATTGACTGAAACTTGTTATGGTACACCACATTTGTGTTAACCTTGCTATAGAGTATAATTGCCTTAATAAGGCATTCTTCACTGTTTCCCAACTCATGAGGTACATCCTTGAAACATACCAATCTTTGGATTTATCTTTGTGGGGTAAAGAGAACAAGGTCAACTGGATTGTGTCATCACTAGTCGTCGGTGTCCTGAATGTGGAGCATACTTCAAGAAATGAGTCCAAGTGCTTGTAGGGTTTCTTACTCTCCAAGTCGTAGAAGGCGGGCAGGAGCCCAAGAAGACCTAGAGGGATGGATAATTTCTCCCCTAGTATTTGCTCAACCCTTCTATCAATCGGAGATTTATAGTTTTTATGAATGAAGTAATCTTGAACTGGCTTGTGAAATGCATTTTGGCCTTCCATCTTTTCTTCCCCGCATGGCTTGTCACATGTATAAGGCACAACCAAACAAAAAATAACAAGTTAGCAAACCAATATGCACAAAGAATACAAAGAATACAGAATAAATAATAGCAATAATGAGGATAATAGGAAAAGTTAAAGCAAAACTAACAATCTAGGCCGAGCACCTTTCTCCCCAACAACGGTGCAAGAAAGATTGGTGCATTTCTGCCAATGGTGTTACACACTACTCAATTGGAATTTGAATAGATGCAACCCCACGAAAAGCTGCACACGGTGGATAACTTTAAAAATTTATAAAGGACCTAAACTCAATACACTCACATAAACCAAAACACTACACCCATAAGCGCATGGGCTCGTGTCATAGTACAGGAGGGTGGAAATTATAGGGTCAATCCACATGAAGAAAAGGGTTCACTAGAGCTAGGTTTTTTTGGACTTGGTTCTTATTGCAGAGTCTAGGGTTGAAGGGTTCGATGGTTGTTTTGATTGATTACACTTAATTGAGTAAGAAAGCAAGTAAAGGAAGGCAAGCAAGAACAAAACCTAAGTTAGTCTTAGACAATTAATTCTACTAAGTAAGAAAAGACAAGGAAAGATAGGAAAATAACAAGCTATGCTAAGGCAAGAAGAAAGGGAACTACATTACAATAAGCTAGCAAGAAAGGAAAAAGAGCAATTAAAGACCTAACATCACAAAAATAAGGCAAAAGTAAGGCAAGAAGTTGACTAAGCAAGTAAAGAGCTAACTAAGCTAACACTAACTAAGCAACAAGTAAATTAGGGTTTTAAAGCAATTAAGGGAAATGTGGGATGTTTAGGGGATGCAATTATCAATTAGGTTGGAGGGTGACATATGAACATAATGATTTCATTTATATTATCAAACCAAACAACAAACTAGAGTGTAATAAATTATCCTAAACTACTAACTGGCCATTGATATGCTAAGTTGTGTATAGGGGAACTAGACCCTAACACTCTCTACTACCCTTGCGAGGATGAATTGGGTTAGGGTTTAGGTGTAATTCAATTAGAGTCTAGACAAGTATAGGTTTCTAGGTTAGATGAGCTTTGGATGATTAGGGGATGAGGTTAATAATGGGAGTGGAAGTGAGGTTTTAGGCCTCCCATCACTCACATTCTAACCTTGAGAAAGCTCCATGTGAAGCACACCAAATTAATCTAAACTAGCTACTTAGATCTCTCAACTAGGGTTAGGAGAATTGATTAGAATGTAGGAAGATGGGTAGCTAGCTAGGGATCCAAGAATTGGACCTTGGAGCATTTCCCAAAATCTACACATATAAGCAATTTTCCTAAATTCCTAGGTGATTTTAAGAACAAAGCAACAAGAAATTCATGGAGAGTGAGATAGAAATAGAACATAATCATTAGTAAATGAAATTACAATGTTTACATAATATGCTTCCCCAACATGGTATCAAAGTAACATTTTTTACCTCAAACATCCCACCCAAGGGGCCTAGCTACTTATACCAATGCAAAATACAAAAAGAAAAGAGAAAGAGGTAGAAGAAGTCATGGAGCTCAGTGTAGATGGAGAAATCCTCCACTTTAGCTACTACAGAACGCCCTCCTCTCTCCTCCAAGGTGCAATCGCATGGGGTGATGGTGGAATAGGGTCAAAACACTAGGGAACTAGGGTTTTGGTGGTGGAAATGGTGAAATGGGGTAGAATGGAGGTGAAAATTTAGTGGAAGGGATAAGGGGAGAAAATGGGGAGCTAAGAGGTTGTAGGAGGTAGCTAATCTCATGCTAGAGCTGCCACCTAGGTATATATGGGTGTGGGGGAAACAATAGGTCAAATATGGGTAAAGTGGGAAATTTAATGCAAAAGTAGCTAGGTTTCTATGAGAGCATGGTTGTGGTGGTAACCACGACCATGGTAGGAAGGGGTGAGAATGGTCGTGGTGGTGTGGAATGACCGAGGTGAGAAATGGGGAAAAATCACAAGATCTTGGTCAAAAATGTACATGAAGTAGAAGTGTAACAACCCCACCACTTGATAACCCCCAAATAAGGGAGACCAAGAATCTAGAGCCCCTATCACAAAATATGAACAATGGTTTTGCAAATAATAAAAATTAATTAATAAATTCTACCAAAGACTAAGCTTGAAATAGGATAAAAAAATTACTTTCCACATACCTTTCAAAAATAGGAGATTGGAACTTCACCGAATGTAGAGTTCCATCTAACTTAATCTTCCTTTCTTTAATCAACTTTATTCTTCAAATTTCACTTTACTATTTTTCCACTTTAAAAAATTCCTGAAACGTCGACAAACAAAACATCGTCTAGTATAATGAATATATAGGTATGTGGTGGCAACCAATAACTAGAACATATATTCTAACAACCTAATCACAGCAAATAGTTGTTAACAATCCACAGTTACGTTTTCATTATAACTTCCCAACCTTTTTTACTCATCCTCTGGGTTACCCTCTCTTAGGGTTTAGTCCTTTCAAGGGACTTTAGGCTACCTTCTCCATCCTGAGCTTGGTACCTTATGGGTCACCTCTCTGGGTGCCCAGTGGTCTTCTCTCTGGGGCTTGACCACCTATGACCTTCCCTACAGGGCTTGGTTCTCTTAAATCTTACATCCAAAGATGGTATGTAGGTTCGGGCAAGTCATATATATATATATATGTATATAGATATATATATATATATATGTATATTTATATATACATGTATATGTGTATATATATGTATATCTAAATATATATATACAATTTGATAATCCTAGTTACTTTATAGATTACAAAAAATAAAGTCATCCAAGTAATTATTTTCACACAATCGATGAAACCTCGGAAATCACCATGAAACTAAAACAATTAATCATAAGATAACCACATACCTAATTTGGAGATCTCAAAGAAACAAGCAAAGTCCAATCCAATCAGGTAATCTAATCAACCAATGAAGCCTATCACACACGCACAACTAAATCCTAAAAAGAATGTATGACCTAATTAATACACACTCATCATAAAATCATTTTATTGACTTTGGAATGCATATTAGGTTTTCTAGGTTGAATTAGGGTTTCCTTAGGGTTTTTTAGATCTATTTCTAGCTTTTTATCTTTTTAGGTTAACAAACTCTAAAACAACTTTTCTATGCATCAAAACTCTAATTACTCAAATTATCTTTCATAAAGTCACTTTCTTCGCAATTTGGCTTAGGATCATTATATCTCTATCTTATTCATGGATTTTTGAAATAAAAACCATTAAAAGTCATATTCACCTAAATTAGGGTTTATAAGCCCATTAACGCACTTCCATTTACATGAAACCCTAAATTTAGCCAATTATGCATGAATACCATATTTTTAGATCTAAATCTTCATCTTATTAACAACAGCTTAATATTGGCTTAATCTATCCAAAGAACTTTACAAAAACAAATTAACATAAAAAATCATCGTTTTTTTTCATTAATTAAACCATTAAGGATGTCAACTTTAAGAACTTTTTGAATTTCAAGAAGAATCAGGTTTCAAATATAGTTCCTTTGTGTTCAACTCATTCTAATGATCAATTTTCATTTAGGACTTGTCTCAATCCGAGTTTCCCAGAATTAGTTGTGATTTTTGCAAATAAATAAAATTGGACCAATAGAATATTGCCACGTAAACTACTTTCTCTTCATGCTTATACCTCATGGGTCAACTTATCTTATAACTCATTATCCAATATGCCCCAGTGATGTAGGTTGTTCCATTACATGCTAGAGGGGCATTTTGGTCCAACCTGGCATGAGTCGTCTTCCTCCTCGCAATGGTTTTTTGCTTCCACCACGGTGAGTTCGAACCATGTTCATGAGACTCTCTGGGGCGTGGGACGACCGCACAAGGGTTCCTACCCCTCTTCCACCCCTTGCCATTTGCGACATGGCTGTAGGTTGGGGCCGAGACAGCCTGGGCTGTGAGGACAAGAGCCGAGAATGGGTTGAGTTTGTAGAGGGATAGCCTTCTTGGCGGAGGCTCCAGTAGACAAAGGAAGAGGGGGAAGGAGATTTTGTTACCCCCGACACTTCTCTAGGAACCAAGAAATCACCAGCACACATCACTCTGTGAAAGGGAATGTCTTTGAAGGTCCAACGACCACAGTTCCTATACCGAATTATTAGAGTCTACAAAGGCCATGTTTTGAGTTTAGGATAGAGGCGAGGGTTCTTTGTATAGGTCCTAAAAGAAACCTCTAGAATCTAGGGAGAGGAATAGAATCGATTGAAGGGGGAACGGTGAGGAGTGGGAAACCATCCCCCTTAGAGAAGATTGGATTTTCTTTTTGATCCATATAGGCCATGGTGGAAGATACACATATCCTTCCTTCCACACATTTAGGCAGTGATATAATCTTACCAACTTCGAACATATCTCATCTATTTATTCTTAATACTTTAAGCACCACTAAAGATTTTCCCCATTATTCCTATTATGGAGTTGGAGAACCCACTCGATGTGAGGAAACTTGATTAGCAACCAAACTACTAATGAGGGTGTATTTGTTATCTATTTGATTATCGATCACCACCTTTAATGATGCTCCAAATCATTATCAATTTTCCTTTCACCTTACTCAAATACTTTTCTTTATGAAAAAAAACTCTTAAAACATTATTATATAAAGCCCAATGTTTTGATAAGGAAACTCATCAAAGTCCAATCATACCTCTTAAACCACTTATCCTTTTGATCCCAATTTTAAAGGAAAGTCCATACTATGTACCAAGTTTGGGACTCAAATTTGAAAGTATGAGTGACTTTTCTACATATGCAAGTTATCACTTAATAAGGAATATTTTATTCATATTTTCTCTCTATTTCTCTTCAATTTCCTTAATTTGGATTCCTTTTACCATTGGAAACCATGTAGATTTGAAATCTCATCCATGATGGTCAATCATACAACTTTCCACATATTTCTCATATTTCTCATCATTATCTTAATTTCTTTTCTTATTTATGCATTATTTGAGTTCTTTCAACTTTCTTTCTCTTTTTATCATATTGGACTTGCTAACTCAATATGGTCTATGAAATAATATATTTAAAGGAAATATTATCAAAGAAATCCATTCATTACACATAAATCATACAATTTTCATAATCATACATTTTATTGGAGAAATTTCATTTCAAACCATATAAGCCCAAAAATTGGGGTCGTAACATCCTTCCCCTCTTATAGGAATCTTTCCGTCAAAATTCCACCAAACATACAAACTATTCAGGATAAGACTTTTCCATGTCCATCATCAGCTCCCATGTGGCTTCATCCTCTCCATGGTTCTTGTAGAGAACCTTTATATACCATCTCTATCCATTACTCATGAGCTCTCTCACCTTGGTATCATGTACCCTGATAGGTGACTCAGAGTAAGTCAACCTCCCTTGGAGTTCAATAGGTTCAATGCTAAGACACATCATTCATCATATTATCCTGTACCTCACATGGTTCTCTAGATTGGAACACATCATTCATCATATTATCCTGTACGAGTAAGGATAAATAAGACAGCTCCACCAATCATTTCCATAATCTCAAATAGACCCATGTATTGGGGATTCAACTTTCCTCTTACCTTAGCTGTAGCTTGGAGGGGTCAGATTTTCAAAAACACATGATCACCCATAATATACTACAAGTCAGTCTGCTTCACATCAGTATGCGACTCTTATCGATCCTGGGCTTTCTCAGCTTTTACTTGATCAAAGTAACTTCCTCAGTGTGCATTGTGGTTTCAATGACCTCCACAAGGTCCTATGACCAACATCACCATAGTGAAGCAGTGACTGACACAACCTCCCATAAAGAGCTTCATACATCCTGATACTGGCTCTGGTAGTTGTTATAACAAATAAACTTAGCTAGGACATATACTGCTCCCACGATTCACCCCGAATGAGCACATATGATCTCATCAGTCCTTCTAAAGTTTGGATCATACTCTCATGATTGTTCATCATTCAGGAGTGATACACTTCAATCTAATAGCGAATTCTTCATATACCCACTTCCACCACATGGAAGTGAACATAGGGCCATGCAAAATATATTCAAACTCGAATCACTATGCACTCGAACTATCTCTCAATTACATAGCTCAACTAGATCTGTAATATTGGTAGTGGTACCTAAGGTGAGGACATGTACTGACTTGGTAAGATGAGGTACCATAACCCATATTGCATCATGACCTCTCTCTGTCCCGGAGAGACTCACCAAAATGTCTATGGTGATCAACTCCCATTCCACTAGAGAATTTGCAATCCTCTATAGTAATCCACTGGGTAACTAGTGTTCAACCTTCACCTTTTGGTATGTGTGATATCAGGCCATATATGCCTCTATATCCCTCTTCATTCTCGACCTCTAAGGTAGTGTTGCAAACCTTAACCATCTTGGTATTACCAGGGTGTACAGTGTACTTAAAATCATGAGCTTCTTGCATGACATGATTCTTCAAGAGATAACCATCAGAAACCCTAAAACACTTTAGTAGTGGATTGTACACCCTACTCTCCCTAAGAGGTGCATCTGAGGTTATTTTAACAAACCTTTTATCTCGTCAAGCTCTGGGGTGGCTAACTGGGCAACCACCAGCTCGACCAATAGGTTTGGTTGTATCTGGATGTTAGCCACACATGTCTAGTTTTCCAATGCTTGTAGGGTCCACCTAGCAACCTTTTCTCTAGCCCTCTCCACTGGCTAGACAAAATAGTTGCAGACTTGAGATGTTTCCAGCTAAAAACATTCTATTACCACATTATCTTCCTTATGTGCTAGGTGATGGTGAAGACATAAACCTTCCTATACTTCACTCATCGTCCTTGTCTCTGGTTTAGGTCTGTATTAGTTAGAAAAACTCTAGCATCCATCCTCTATATTATCAAACCCAATTTTGAACTCTTAAAACCAAACTACTCTTAACAAGTATGTCCTCATATGATGATTACCATGGTTCATCTATTGTATCATATCATCTATCCAATATACTTCCAAAAGGGTGTGGTACTTCCTCTATCCTCATTCATCAGAGAAAGTTTTCAACTCATACGCTTTATTCTTAGTATCTGGCATGTGTTTTGTCTCGTCTCTCACACCGATAACAAGATGAAATAAGCATTTGTCTGTAGTCTAAATACAGAGTTCATCCCATTCCAAGAGTAGAGATGGTGTGTCACACATCACCATTATACTTTCTAGTCTAAGTTGAAACATACTTCACATGTCTCCACACCATGAATATCTCAAATATATTTTTACATCCATGTAAAGGCTGTTCTCAAACATTTTTGGGTCTTAATCATACTCATACATACAATCCTTAGTCACTTCCCCAAGGTCTCGACGGTGTCGGTACTTTTGGGTTGATCTTACCCTTATGCACCTAGGGAGTGCCTTTAACATTTACCCCTTAGGACCCATGAACTGATGAAGGTGGTCAACATCCTAAACCATGGTCCTTGGGAAAAGGTGGTTGTTACCTCCCGACCCTATGGTCTTGTACATCCATGGGACATACAACTCCTACTCCCATCGGTCTTATCCCTCCTTGACTTTGGTATTGACTTAGGATTCTATCGTGACACACCTCAATCTTGTATCCTCCCCTGAATCTCCATCATCTCTTTGGGAAATCATGGTCAAACTTTCATCCTTTTATAAGAATCATGGTGACCTACCTAATTTGGTCTGGCCCCATACACATTACCTCCATGGAAACATATCCTTGTTCCCCCTAGAGATGGTCACACATGGGTCTATAGATTCATGCTCATACTATGTGCTCTTACACTTAGCTCATAAAGCCCTTATAAGTGACCTCTTAAGGTTACCTCAAACTTAAATAAGAGTTGGTGCTCACTCCAACATGAAGGGTCCCTTCCTAAGATAGGAGAAAATTATCACTTGATAGTGACAGAGGTCACGAAACGTCCTTGCATCCAAAGCCTATATCATCATGTATATGCGCAGCTCCTATGATGACACCTATGCACGTAGCTAGCAATAAGACAACCAATTAAACCATTCTAAGTTCCTTGGTATGTCATACCTATTCAATATTCCTCCAGTTGGGATCAAAATCATACATTTGTATGTCACCAACGTGGGTGAGTGGTCCATCAACAATATCTTAGTTCAAGTAAGGTTTCCTTCTACTCTAATACATGGGGGTTGCCATGCTTAATTCCTATGAACTCAATTAGCCTCGTGCGCATCATGTGCACCAGGTACTTCTACTCCCCCTCTTTGGTCCAGGAACCCCAGGTTCACCTCTTACGCATCAGTTGTCTAACTGGACGCCAAACTGCTCAACCACGTACCAAACCCATACATGATAGTGCATATACTTCCTAACATTCTTCCATGTGAAAAACCCTTAGAGTTCTACACAAGGACAACCAACTGGGTGTGAGGCCTCACCACTTATTACCATACCATACCTTTTTAGGGTCTTTGAAACTCTCCTTCCTACACCTAAAAGGTAGGCACTCATATCATATGTACATTGGTTCAAGAAGCCTCTTTCTCTTTTCTAGGGTTTGGTTCCTCTAAAGGCACCTATAGTATGATAACTTCTATAATTCATGCATGAAGAAACTCCATAAACCTAATCAGGGCCATCTACTCTAGGCCACATCATACCCAACTTCCCATGATTCCTCAAGTCTCAGAGTCTAGGTCTCCAAACTTCTTCATTGAGGTCTCACCCTCTCTCTAGAGTTGACCCTATAACGAATCCTTCCACTATAGGTTCTCTCTCATAAGATGGGTCAAGCTCTTAAGGATACACATCTATCCCTACTTGGGTGAAACCTATTATCAAAACTTATGTCCAGAAAAGATCCTCCAAAGCTCTGCATGCCTATCTCATAGACCATCGGGCATAAACTTTCTGGCTCAAGTCTAAAACCCACTACCAACCTTGCTTCCACTCACTTTTATGTAGATACATGCCTCTTTTCTTCTCATATATACCTATTCGGGTTCCTATATGATCACTACTAACCTTCTCAATGAGGGAGCTATCCCTTACCCTTAACAGGCACGTCCCACCCAAGGTCGGGTCACCACAAGGCACAAGGGGCCAAACATCCACACATAGACTATGCTTCTCATGCATACTCAAAGCCTCTATTGTAAAGCATGCATGTCTAAACCACGTAGATACAATCATGGTCAACAATGATATCCAACTCATCATGTCTTCTCCTTCTCTATCCACCACTTAAGGTTTTGGGTTGAGCATCGTCCTCAGAGGATGCGTCAGGTCTCTTCCTCTTCCTAGAGGCTTCTTACTCCAAGGATATCCCTCTCCTCATATTACTACAAGATGGTATAACCTCAGTTTTCTCCTGAGGGGTAACCAAGGGAACATCAATACAGTCCATACAACCTAAGCATGTAACTAAACTCAGTCAAAGTTTCATCATTTATACTTATGTCCATGATATTTTTCTTACATGATTTTTATCACTTGGTGGAGGATTCCTTAATCCTTATTGTTCTTACCCTAA
Source organism: Alisma plantago-aquatica (assembly GCA_963693085.1). Classification (NCBI taxonomy): domain Eukaryota; kingdom Viridiplantae; phylum Streptophyta; class Magnoliopsida; order Alismatales; family Alismataceae; genus Alisma; species Alisma plantago-aquatica. Next base: position 1,475,256,982 of record OY856411.1, read on the forward strand.
ACATGGGAGGGGGTGGAGAGATAGAAACCCTGATCTCTTAAAGTTATTCAATGAATGGGGTAGAGAAGGGATGAAGACATATGAGAGAAGACCTAGAGGTATTTATTTTGAGTCAAATCCTCCAATTTTTGCTAGGCAGTCACACAAAATTCGAGAGTCCTCGTGGACCAACTTGTGGGGTAGAGGAAAATCTTGCCCATCCCTGAATTGTGATCCTTTTCTAAACACCTCCATATTTGGAAAATCCTCTAATAACTCCCTTAAGTTCTAAGGAATTTGTAAAATTTAATAATTATTAGATATTAAATGGAAAACAATGCTCTGATACCAATTGCAACAACCCCACCCCTCGAAAACCCCCAAATAAGGGATATCAAGAAGCTAGAGCCACTATCCCAAAATACGATCAATGGTTTTGCAAACAATAAAAAATATTTAACAAATTCTATCAAAGACTAAGCTTGAAGCAGGGTAAAAAATTACTTTTCACATACCTTTCACAAATATGAGATTGAAACTTTATCCAACGTAGAGTTCTATCTAAATAAATCCTCCTTTATTTAATTAGATTTATTCTTCAAATATAACTTTAATATTTGTCCACTTCCAAATTTTCCTTAAACGTCGACAAACAACACGTTGGTCAGTATAATGAAAATACCGGTATGTGGTGGCAACCAGTAACTTGCACATACATTCTAATGACCTAATCACAACAAATATTTGTTAACAACGAACAATTACATTTTCATTATAACTTCCCAACCATTTTTTCTCATCCTCTGGGATACCCTCTCTTAGGTTTTAGTCCTTGCAAGGGACTTTAGGATACCTTCTTCATCTCGAGCTTGGTATCTTATGGGTCAACTCTCTGGGTGCCCTGTGGTCTTCCCTCTGGGCCTTGACCACATATGACCTTCCCTCCAGTGCTTGGTCCTCTTAAATTTTACATCCAGAGATGGAATGCAGGTTCGAGCAACTCATATATATATTTACATTGTGATAATCATAGTCACTTTATAGATTGCAGAAAATAAAGTAATCCAAGCAGTTATTTTCACACAACCAATGAAACCTCGAAAATTTCTATGAAATTAAAGAAAGTAATCATAAAATAACCACAAATCTTATTTGGATGTCTCAAAGAAATAAGAAAAGTCCAATCCAATCAAGTAATCCAATAAACTAATCAAGCCAATCACATAAACACAACCGAATGCTAAAAAGCATGTATGACCTAATTACTACATACTCATCATAAACTCATTTCATTGACTTGGGAATCCCTTCTATGGTTTCTAGGTTGAATTAGGGTTTCCTTAGGGTTTCTTAGGGCTATTTTTCAATCTTTACCTTTTTAGGTCAACAAACTCTAAAATGCTTTTCTATGCATCAAAACCCTAATTAATCAAATTATCTATATTAAAGTCCCTTTATTCTCAATTTGTCTTAGGATAATCAAATCTCTATCTTATTCATGGATCTTCAAAATAAAAACCACTAAAAGTCATATTCATCAAAATAAGGGTTTATAAGCCCATTAATGCACTTCAATATACATGGAACCCTAAATTGAGCCAATTATGCACAAAGATCTTGTTTTTAGATCTAAATCTTCCTCTTATAATATGATAATATTGGCTTAATCTATCCAAATAACTTTACTAAAACCAATTAACATCAAAACTCAAGTTTCTTTTCATTAATTAAACCATTAAGTATGACAATTATAAACAATGTTTGAATTGTAAGTAGAATCATGTTTCAAATATAATTCCTTTGTATTCCTCACATTCTAAGGATCAATTTTCATATAGGACTTGTATCAATCAGAGTTCCTAGAATTCGTTATGATTTTTGAAAATAAATATAATTGGACCAATAGAGTACTGCCTTATAAGCCCTTACTCTTCTTGCACATACCTCCTGGGTCGACTTAAGTTATAACTCATTGTCCAATATGCCCTCAAGCTGCTTGTTGCTCCTTCATGCACTAGAAGGTCATTTTCATCCCACCTGACTTGACTCGTCTTCCTCCTCGTGATGGTTTGCTTCTGTCACCACAGTGAGTTCCAACCATGTTCAGGCAACTCTCAGGGGTGTGGGAGGACCGCGCGAGGGTTCCAACCTCTCCACCACCCCCTTCCACATGTGGTAGGTTGTAGGCCGGAGCCGAGAGAGCCTGGGCAGTAGGGACCAAATCTGGGAATGGGTTGAGTTTGTAGAGGGATAAACTTCTTGGCGGAGGCTGCTGCAGACGAAGGAAGAGGGAGAAAGAGATTTTTTTCCCCCGACGCTTCTTTGTGAGTCAAGAAATCACCGAAAGACACCACTCCACACAAGGGTAGGTCTTCGAAGGTCCAGCGACCATGATTCCTCTACGTAATTATTATGATCAATAATGGCCACGTTTTGAGTCTGGGATAGAGGCAAGGGTTCCTTATATAGGTCCTAAAACAAACCTCCAGAATCTACAGACTGAAAAGGAACCAATTGAAGGGGGAATGGTGAGGAGTGGGAAACCATCCCCATTAGAGAATATTCGCTTTCCTTTGTGATCCACACATGCTATTGTGAAAGATACACACATCCTTCCTTCCATACAGGTAGGCGGTCAACTCCAAATAGATCTCATCTATTTATTCTTAATACTTTAAGCAACATTAAATATTTTCCCCATTATTCCTTTTGTGGAATTTGTGCACCCACTCAATGTGAGGAAACTTTATTAGAAACCAAACTACTAATGAGGGTATATTTGGTATCTATTTCATTATTGATCACCAACTTCTTGGAAGCTTCAAAATCATTATTAATTTTCCTTTCACCTTACTCAAATACTTTTCTTTATGAAAAAAAAACTATTAAAGCTTTATTATATAAAGCCCAATGTCTCGAGAAGAGAACTCCTCAAAGTCCAATCATATCTCTTAAACCTGTTATCCTTTTGATCCCAATTTTAAAGGAAAGTCCATATTGAAACTTACCTATGTGCCAAGTTTAGGACTCAAATTTAAAAGTATGAGTGAATTTTCTTAATATCCAAGTTATCACTTAATAAAGCATATTTTATTCATATTTTATCTCTCTTTCTTTTGAATTTCCTTAATTTGGATTCCTTTTTCCATTAGAAACCTTGTGGATTCGAAATATCATCCATGACGGTCAATCATACAGCTTTCCACATATTTCTCATCATTATCTTAATTTCTTTTCTTATTTATGCATTATTTGAGTTCTTTCAACTTTCTTTCTCTTTTTATCATATTGGACTCTCTAACTCAATAGGGTCCGTGAAATCATATATTTAAAGGAAATATTATCAATGAAATCCATTCATTTTGCATAAATCAAACAATTTTCATAATCATACATTTTATTGGAGAAATTACATTTCAAATCATATAAGTCCAAAAATTGGGGTTGTAACAAGTACGATCATGGTGGTCACCACGATAATGATGGGGATAGGGTAGCATGGCCGGGGTGGTCACCACGACCATAATGTCTTGGATCACTCTGCCTATTCTTGGCTCCATGGCCGTTCTGCTTCAACTGTCACACGACCGTGCATGGTGGCACAACTGTTCTGGGTCAGTCCACCACAACCATTTTGTGTGGGATGATCATGGTGATATCTGCACTTTCTTGAGCTGACTATGTTTTCTTTGGTTGAGACAACACGACCGTTCGGAGGTACCATGATCGTGGTGGTCTCTGTTGCAACACTTTGAGTTGATTTTTTGGATTCTCTTGGACATCTTTGCTTCAATGGAGCTTTGACCACTAGGTGTAGGTTGAGGGAGCATCAATCTTCACTTTAAGCCTCTCCAAGGGTATATAAACCCCATGATCACTCCTCTCTCTCTTCCATCAAGCGTGGTTTAAATGCCTGAAAAAATACAAATAATGTCCATAAATGTATTTTATACAAACATGCATATTAGGGGAAATAACATGTAATCTAACAGGTATATATGTGATTGAAATGCAATATAACACAATATGAAGCCCCAAAATAGGTTTGAATCACATTACAACACATGTTTACAAATTTAGACACACGTTCATGGCATAACCACCGTCCATCTATTACACACTATATTTTACATCAATTTTGAATAGCAGGATATGGTGGGGTGGGTTGGGGTGGAGGAGAAGGAGTAGGTGGTGGTAGTGGATGAGGTCGTGGTAGAGGATGTGGGTTAGGCAGTGGTTATGGATCTGGGTATGGATCCAGGAAAGGATCCACTGGTGGTGGAGGAGGAGGAGGTGGAGGTGGAGGCGGCAAACAAGGTGGTCGGTCTAGGTATGGTTCTAGCAATGGCTAAGGGTATGGAGGAGGAAGTAGAGGATATCGACCTAGAGGAGGTGGTGGTGATGGAGGAGGCAGTAGTGTTGGTGGTGTAGGTGGTGGAAATGGGTATGGCAGTGGCTATGGATCCATGTGTGGTTCTATTGATGGAATGAGAGGTGGTGGTGGAGGAGGAGGAGGTGGTAGTGGTGGAGGTCATAGTGGAGGTGGACATGGGTGTGGATTTGGTAGTGGTTTCAGACATGGTGGTGGAGGTCGAGGAGGGTGAGGAGGTAGCGGTGATGGAGAAATTGGAGGTGGAGGAGGATACACATTTGGATTTGGGTCAGGGACTGACTATGGTGGAGGCAAATATTAAACAACAAAAGTGATTTTGTGCTTTTATATTGTGAAATGCTTCGACCAAAATTGAATTAGATGCCATAAAAACAAAGTAAAATGCATGAACCATTTGTATCATTTTCAAGAATAAAAAAATACATAATAATAATCTCTCTGTAACATTGTCATTGGTACTTTGTAATAATTAACTTGGTTAATATCTTGAAGATACTTAATGGCCATTTTCGACTAACTTATTTTTTTTATATAAAATGTATTAGAGTGGGAAACCATAAACAATGTTATCAAATGAAGTTTAATTCTTGACAATTGTTTTGTTACTAATGAATGGAATGCAAAACATCTATCTTCTTAAACATCTAGTAGGAAGCATATGTTAAGTATGTGAGTCTAGTTAAAAAAAATTTAATATAATAGTCTGATATTATTGAATAAAGTTAGATTTTAAACCGTGTAACCCAGTTTGCAATGTACTATACTCGCATCTACACTATTTTTATACTTAACTTGACTTTGAGAATGAAAGGAACAAAAAGTATATATACAAAAAATTGTTCTAACACCAATTAGTTGGTGACAACTATTATATTGTCAAGATACAAAGCACACACAAAAAGATAATCAAGTTGTGCTAAGAAAATTCGATAGTGAAGATAAACAAAGATGTAGCATACTCCATGATCGCATGGGAGTAATAGACCTGAACTCGTAGACAAACATACCGGTATGATATGTTACCATGCAAACTCATATAACCCCTTAAGAGACTAGATTAATTGTCAGTCAATTCCCTCCAACCAACAATGTGTCGTTATTAAATTGTGTCCTCCTTATAGGACATGTGTCTATTGATGGCTAACATAAATTATTACTTGCAATAATTTACACAAAACCTATCAAAAGATAATAACTCGATTAACTATACATTTCAACTCTCATCAACATATATTACATTTTACAAAAATTAGCTCTTCTCTAAGAAAGTACTAGGCATGTTTAACTGCTAATTTTACAAATAGACGGCTGAAGCACACATACATATTGTTGAAGAATACAAATACAATTCACATAAGTACTATGATGGCGTCTTTTTTGTAATTTATTGTGCTCTTTTCATGGTGTAGTGTAGTGGCTAAAAACGAAAATAGAAACAAAACAAGCAAGTCAAGCCTAGCAAGTAGGCTAGCATGACAATGAGCAGACACACAAGCTACTTGATTCCCTTTTATTATAGGGATATAGAAGTGATATGGAGTTCATTGTAAAAATAGATCCATTTTGCAACATTGAATTTTAATTTTATATATTACAAAATCTACAGTATTTTGTTGATGTTGAAATTCATTGGTAATGATTGTGTGATTCAAGCATTAAATGTTGAGTGTATTAGAGTGTCACACATACATATTATATAGTCTTTATTGACACTTGAAAAAAAAATTGTTGTAGGATGATTAAATAAAGACTAACCCAAAGTAAATTCAAGCAATAGTGCCATCTACATAAAGTATTATTTCTCTCCATGTTGGAATGTATCAATCAAGATTCTAGAAAAATTGGTGAGTTTTATAAAATGTCCAGCGGAATTTCAGTAAAAATGAAAAATTAATTATTCAAAAAATATGATACAACTAAGATGATATTATCATGTTTGTGATTTTTTATATAATCTATGAAACATCGATAGATACAAAATATTATTTATAATCATTGTACAATGTTACATTTAGTTGCAGATACTATTTGAAAACCGATCCCGATTACCAACATCATAAAAAAATACCACATAACATTGCCAAGTATTCTATAGTAACATTATTTATTATAGTTTATGAAATCTATTTATTGTGTTGTATTATGGTATTCTTTTCGTTAGTATATGATTTATTTGAATATAAGATGTCTTTTTATGTAGGTGATTAAAGATCAGTTATATTGGTTTGATAAATATCAAAAATCAACTTCTCCTTTTCAGTAACTTAATCCAAAAATAGATTCCTGCAACCAGTAGTTTTTGCACGTGATGTGAAACTAAATTCTAGTTTCTATTAAAAAATTTTATAATTAATTTTCTACCTATTATTCATGGTAAAAAAGTATAAGATAAAAATTATTGATCACGTGTTAATTATGCAAAAAGGTAGGCCTAGCCATGTAGATGGAAATGACAACAAAGATTCATAAAGGAAAAGAAAAATCCTAGGAAACACGACAACAATAATTTATGAAATAACATAAGTAAAATAAAGCAATGATGATTGAGGGGATGAAAAATTATTCTATAGAGGTTTATTCATTCCCTATTTTTCCCAGAATGATTGGATATTAATAATATTTGATGGTCCTTTTTAATGAAGGATCACTTCATTGGGTGTTACAAGAATCACACAAGAACAAAAGATGAAGTAGGTTTTTATAGCTTATTTTGCAATTTTTTCATAGGTCTTAAATGTTGTTTTAGGTAGCTTATGCTAAATTATATTACATTTAATCTGGAAATGGTATGATGTATGGATTTTTCACTTGAAACATTATAACTTGATTTTTCTCTCTCATTCAATTAATATACATATTAACTCATAATTTCTCTATTGTGTTCAATCCCCCTCATCCTCAGCTGTAAGTCACATTATGCTCCATTTATATATTAAAATTGATTAAATGTCATATTATACTTAATTGACTAAAGTTGAGTGCATAATTTGACTTTCAAATGAATTTCCAAACTAAGTATCCTTAAAATTATGTCTCTAGACCCAATCTTTTAATATAGGATGTAGAAGAAATTTATGAACCAAAGGTAAATTTTCATAAAAAATAGAGCTATGATTTGGGAGGAAGGATTTTTACAAGATTTATAAAGAAATGTGATTTAAAACATTGGTTTTGATATTTAAATGTGTCACGTCATCAATTTGACCCAACTGCTCTCGACCAATCTAAATGCTTAATTGTTGTCCAAATATTTCCCATGTCAGTGATCCTTCTTGATTCCCTTGATCTACCGTATCCCTTGGATCAGATGGCCATGGATCCGAAAAAGATCCAATGGTCATGGGGTCATCTTCCCCACCTTCTCCAATTGACGGGGGTAGGTGTCTAGAGAAAAAGCACCACTGAGTGTATATGTCTTTTTGCACCTATATATTGTTCCATTTCACTTTCTTTCTTCTATTTTCTTTCTTCCCTTCTATTTTCACCCATATCAAGGATTTTGTGTGTTTTATAGATCCATCCTAAGCTCCTTCATCTTCCTCCAGCTCATTAGATTAGATGGTGGATGTAGAAACTTTGGTGAGGTCTTCCATGCTCTTTAGGTCATCCATGTAGGGGAAAAGGACACCCAACAACCTTTATTACACTAGGAAATGCCCTACAACACTTCCCAACTTCACAAGCCCCCACCCCCTTACTCCTCTAGCTGAAGTGATTTTGTGGAAGAGCAACAACGTAGGTTGGGAGTGACATAGGGGGAAATGTTAGGTCTAGTAGGAAACAATGGAGAGTTTTTGTGGGCTAAGAGAAACCAATGGGCACATCACAAACTGGAGGATCATGTGGCCCATGGAGTCGGGCCCAAGAAGGAAATCTCTGAAAGAAAATCCTCTTTAACCATTGAATTGAGATCCACAAGTTCAAATCTTTTGTAGTAATGTGAATGTTCAAAAAATCATATCTTTGACCTACTAGCTCCAAATATAAACTTAGAATATTTCATTTTGATTAGATGAACATGAAGTATAAAATAAAAATACTTCTAGAACCTAGTTGTACTTTATTTTTTCTAATATTCTTAAATACAAGCTTTTGAAGTCAGTTTAAGATGGTTTATTTTATGCCTTTCAATGCATGATATCAATGTTCTATGCCCCAAAACTTGTGTTAGCCTAATATCAGTAACATGGACATCCTTATGCATATGTATTTGAACTTTATCCATTTTTGTACCCTAGAATGATCATATGTTGCTTAAAAGACCTAATATGTACTTCAATGCAATATATCACATATTTAATGCTAAATCTTATTCAAAGGTACTTCAAATCTCTATTAATGCTCCAATTTAGTAACCTATTCTAGATTTGTAACCAATAATCAAACATGATCACCCTATGATACCTAAATGTAATCTCATTTCTTATGTCATTTGAAATATGTCTCCAGGTGTACTTTTGATGCTAGATTTGAGCTCTAAGTAAATGGTGATCTAATTATTCTCAAATCTGTTATGTGACCTCAAATTTAGTTTCTTTATGTGTTTTTTGCACTTAAATGACTAATGTGTCTTTTTTGTACACCATTGTGGTTAAGTAACCTAATCTTTACTTGATTTGTAAACTAATGCGCATGGTGATAACTAATCTCTAATCTTGTATGTACCTTGATATTAATGATGCCCAAGCTATGGTACCACCTTAAATCAGCAAATTGATGGTATTCATAATTTTAAATCTAATTGGATCTATTTCATGCTCTAATGACCACTATCTGGCATGGAAATAATTCATATGATTTGAAATGACAATATTGATGACTACTTTAAATAACCTTTCTTCAACCTTATGATCATTCAATCTAATATCTTTTAACCCTAATTTTATGATCCCTAATCTTAGTTGTGATGTGTCACCCTATGTTCATGATGATTCCATGTTGTATGATGCAACTTGATAAGGAACATACATGAAAAGTCAAGATGTTAAAATCTATGTTGAAGATATAATATCTAGGCATAGGAAACAAATACAAACATCATGATTATGATTAATGAGACCAAATCTTGATAATATTAACTAAACCATGTTTATTAGTGATATTAGGATCACTTTGAGGACTAAATTGCAATATCACTTTCATGTCAAGGTGATGATCACGAGTTTCATCCAAGATAGTCACAAACAAGCTTCCAGATTATAGATCAACTCTCAAACAACCCCAAAACCAAGTGTCGTAGAAAGAACTAGATTCATTTAGAACAAAGAGAGGAAAAATAAGGTTCTTTAGCTAAATGGGGTAGGTTCCACCATGGAAGTCCATGACGATCGACCAAAAGGAAGAGGATGATGTGAGATCAAACAATAATACCTCCAACAAAACTCCTTTACATGCCCAAGATCACTTCTCCAACTTCAAGATGACCCTTCAATGGTGGATCTAGAGAAAGCAAAGAGGACAAAAGGGGGTATGTGAACTAGATGAGAATGTTAATATCATTGAAAATCATGGACTTTGTCCAAGAAGTAATAAGGTGTGAAGAATAAAAGGAAGAACAAATTGGTGGGGGAGGAGATGTTCATGTGATTGATGCAAGGAAAAAGGTTGTAAAGTTTGAAAATTCTTTGGATTTACTTGATCTTCTACATGATGTTGGTTTCCATGCCCAATAAGACAATCATTAGATCATATCTATTGTGATTTTATGTACTTTTTATTTGATTAATAAATGCAATTCTAGTTTGCATGCATATATAACTACTGCTAGATTAATGCACATAATCATAAAGGACCTTGAATGAATGGTTCAATGATATTGGACTTAAATTATGTGACTCAAACATAAGATCCTAATGGATGCTAAAATCAATACTCTTGAATGTCCCTAGTCAAGTATTATTGAGAATTGGACAACAATAATACATGTGAGACTAGTATGTGTGGTGACTGACAACCATATTTCATGCATCATAGGTATTGGATAGCAACTCACATACACAAACACTTGTTAGAGAAGAAGTTTATTGGATAGACCCACTTTGAGAGTGATTCATGAACCATTATATGATAGTCATAATCAACTCTCATGCAATAGTGGCATTATGGTCCTTTGACCTGAAGTCATTGTAATAGTGATATGACCATCATCATGATATGAGACTACCCAATGTGTTATTGAATAAGATTAACATAAAGGTAGTGATTGGGTGTGGTTATAATCATGTTACACATTTGTATGATGTGGAAGCAATTTTTCCCTCCCATATACGTGAGTGATATCCATGGCCTCTTGGCAAGTGAGTCTAGATAAATGCATGGCCATGCTCATGTGAGTCACTATATGATATTGAGCTCATATATATCTTTCTGGTCTACTTGGAAATCAATGAAATTATATTGAATGTAACTAGGATGATGTGTCCATGCCTCTAGTTCAATCTAGATATCTATGATGAAAGGATTATACGACATGGTAACACTAGTCATTATTGATTTTTGTCTGAATAATCCAACTACTTGAGTAGTAATGATGTGAATCTGAACACCCCTCATTCCTTATGGATCTTAATATTGATTAGTGAATCCATTTCAAATGCAGTATGGTGCCTACATGGTCACACACATAGAGATCACTTGAAGAAAGGCTGAATTGGACCATATTGTAATTTTATAATAAATTTAGGGACCTAAAAGGCATGTGGCAATGGGAGATGTGTAGTTACTTGACATGAAGTTGTCATGGAGTGTCTTGGGTGGTGATGGATGATCAGATCCCCCTTCATCATAGTGTTAATCATCCCTATTTCCCATTTCATCCTCTTGGTGTTGTCTATGCCAGTGTTCACATCTCCTTCTACCTATCTCAAGATCAACTGGAACCAATTCAGTAGAGATCGAGCATCACCCAAGCGTGCACAACTATAACCTGTAGAAGACATGAACAAGCAACAAGAGTTAAGTTAGAAGACAAGTATGTAGAAGTAAACAAAGAATATCGAATAACAATGATGAGGACAATAGGGAAAGCAAAGATACACTAACTATCTAGGATGAGAACCTCTATCCTCAAAAATGGCACTAGAAAGCTTGATGTGTGTCTAGAGATTTGGTACTACACACTACTCAATTGAGTTATCAATAGATGCAGCCCTAAGACTCCTAAAACATACTTGGTATCTTTCAAATATATAACGAGGCCTATACTAATGCATCCACATAGACTAGAATATATCACTCGCAAGAGCATGGCATCATATTATAGTATAGGTGAGTGACAAGTGAGGGGTCGATCTATAGGGAGAGAGGGGGCACTATAGCTAACTTAGATTAAGCTATGTTTCAAAAGTAGAGATTAGTGTTTTAGGATTTAAGGTTGATTTTAGTTTGATTACACTAAGGTTTCATGAAAGAAAGTGAGAAAGAAAGTTAAACCCTACTTTAAACCCTAAACAAGTTAATTCTACTTAACAAAAAAAGGCAACTACGTAAGAAAGAGTGAGAGACTAACACTAAGTTACACTAGCTATGTAATTTAGACACTAAAGCAATTAATGACCTATATTAGAACTAACTAGAAAGATTAACACTAACAAGCTCAAATGAACACTAACTACTCTAGAAAGACCTAACTATCCAAAACAAGACAAGTAAGTATCAAACCAATTAAATAAACCAACTTATTGAGCATGATCTAACTAAGAGAGAAATTGGGTTTTTTTAGCAAGTTATAGAAAGGTGGGCCAATTGGGAATGTTACTAGGGTTCTAGTTGGGGAGGATTTAGCATGAAAACATAACCATTCATTCTATATTTACAAACCAAACAACTATCCATATGCAATGGAATCACCCTAAACTATTAGTGGCCATGGAGAGAAGAGGTCATGAGGAGGGAAACTACACCCTTGCACACCCTATCTAGTCTTATGAGGCTCAATTGAACTAAGGTTGAGGTGAAATTATAATAGGATTTGACTAATGTAGGTTTCTAGATTGGTAACTTAGTATCATTTGGAGACAAAGGTAGGAATGTGGAGTAGAGGTAAGGGTATATTACCTCACATTACTCACCATCTAGATTTTAGGAAACTCCTAGGAAATTACACTAAACACTCCTACACTCACTACTGATATCTCACACCGAGGAGTAGTAGAAGGGGTATATTTGTTTGAATAGGGGGTGCTAGCTAGGGTCCACAGGTTGGACCGAGGAGCAAATCCCAAAATAGCCTCACATAGGCCATCTTCACCTAGACCTAGGTGGTTTCAAGCATAAAACAACAAGTAATTCATGTTTTCAAGGACAAATGACAAGAAGAATCATGGGAAATAAGTTACAAGTAGAAGAAAATCATCATAGAATGAAAATGTAGAGTTTATAAGTTATATTCCCCCAACATTGTATCAAAGTAGAATTTTAACCCCAAACAACCCGCCACAATGGGATTAGCTAGTCATAGTGCAAATAGGAGCAAAAGAAGAGGTAGAAGAAGAAGGGATATCAATTGAGCTCATGGAAGATCTTCTTCTCCTTCACCTCCAATAGCAAGAGAATGATCACCACCTTCCTCAGTGGTAAGATGCCATGGAATGGGTGATGGAAGTAGCCAAAACCCTAGAAACTTATGGTTTTGAGGTTGAGGAAAGTGGAAATGGAGTGGAACTAGGTGGGAGTAGGTGGGAGATCTTGAATGCACTCAGGAAATAGAAATGGATTCTATGGGGTTGTAACCTCATGCTATAGCCACAACATAGGTATATATAGGAGGTGGAGAAGCACTAGGTTAAGTGGGGGTAATATGGGAAAAATAGTGCAAAAATTGTGTTAGGGTTGTTGGCTACCGTGATCATTTTTGTCAACATAGCCGTGGTGGAGTGGGGTGTACATGATCGTGGTGGAGTGCCATGGGTGAGATGGAAATGGATTAAGTGCAAGTGTGACACCCCTTTCCACAAAAAGTGATATTACTCAAAACCAAATGTGAAATTAACACCATGAAAGCGGACTATAGAAAAACATAACGAATTAAAACCAATTTCATAGCAATGCATAAAGTTGAACTCATCATGTTTAAAGCCATAATCTGGAGCCACTTGTATTTCATTCATATCAAAAGGATTTACTTAACATTGTTCACTGGATAACTAGCCACAATCTATTACATGTGATTATCTGGTCAAGTACACAAACCATCTTTGTGCCACCATCGTATAGACTCAAAAACTCAATCTGATGTACAACCTCAATAAAACACCCCCAAGGACTTGAGTGCACATGGAAAACACATAGGAATCTATTACTATACACTAATTGCATATCCATGAACCAATAGCTACAACACCTCAGAATGACTGTCTGAACAACATGAGCTCTATCCCAACATGAACGCCCACCTAAAAGATTTGGAAACCCATGGGATGAGACCAAACATCCCAATGAGAGTTATAATTCTTCGCCAACATCTATTAAAAGCATAAATAGCTACACTTGAGATTATATTATTAATAGGTAAGCAGATTCAGCTAAATGATATACCAAGAACAATTAATATTCTAAAAAGGAATATGTAGAACATGCATTTTTTCTATCCATAGAACTATATAAAAGCAAAGTAAGGCCTCAACCAATGTTTTGTATTTGATCCTAAGAAAATATACTACATGATTGATTACATTTTTTCTTATGTCTCAAATCCAAATGACCACTGCTAAGTTGAAATTGGTGCCATACAAGGTCCATGGATGAGTTGGAAAAGAAAATAAAGAAAATAAAAGAAAACAAAACAAAATAGAGCTCATGGTTCTACTAATCAGAGAAAGAGAGTTCCTGGATATGGAACCACAAACGGGGCAGTCCATGCACTCATTCTCAGGTGTAGACAACCCTTGAACACCCAAGCAAGCATCTAGTATGCACAGTGGCATCTGTCCTATGGGGTCATCCCACTCGCTCTCACAATGCGTGACTAAATCAATCAATGATATGTCATCGAGCCTCTCTCAAGGATGACATATCAATACCTTAAAATATGCTAAGTTCCCTCTCGGGTCTTAGGACATCTGGAGATATTAGGAACAGAGTACCTTGGATCGTCCTCCTCTCGGGTTCCGATCCAAGCTATCTTCTCTTAGCTATCCCTATAATGGATCTCTCTATACAGGAAGAAATAGCAGTTCAAGAAAGTAAGAGATCAACCAAACTAGCAATCATAACTTAGAAAGAGAAAATAAAGCATGCAACATACTAGATCTGATATGAATCTAGTTGCTTAAGGCAAAAGTACATATACATGCCCAGATCGGGCTACATAGCCAAGAAGGAGCTAACTAGCCATAGACAAGCACTGTTAGCACCAAACAAAGATGGAAGAACATCATCATATAAGAAACCAAGGAACACAACATAAGAAAGGGGAAGAACATAAGATTTCTCTTGTAGAGGAGAGGTGGCTCTCACTCCTTGGCCTCCGTGCAAGCCGGATCTCGTCCCTTGGTCCTCCTCTTCTTCCTTCTGGACTCCTCAGTCCTCTCTCTCTCTAGATCGCTCCAAATAGTAGCACGGTGGAGGGGAGAGAATGTCAGTGGAGACTGATCTTCTCTCCCCTTACCTTCCACCTTTGGAGATTGTAGACCAGTGGTGGAGGATGGTGGTGAAGTGGATCTTCTCTCTCCTCAGTGGTGAGGATGAATGTGGCACATATCTTCTCTCTCCTCATCTTCTACCCTTGGAGAGAGTAGATCTAATATGGAGATGGAGGAGAGAGAGTGTGGAGGCTAGTGGCTGTTGGAACATGTAGGCTGAGTGCCTTAGTCCTCTTGGACCTTGGGATGTCCCCATGAGGCTCTGGCTCCAATCTAGAAACCTTTCGACATCAAGACTGGAACCCTCACCCCGGACCTGGACTCCCCTTTGGCCTGGACTCAATGGACCCTCTGGACTCCCCTATCGTATGGTGGAGTGGCAGGGTTTTTATAAGCTTGGGTGTATAGGGCCCTCCTAGATATGTGCCTCGATTGGGGTCTTTTTATTGCATAGAAGTTGCAGCCTCTTGGAATGGTCAAGCTGTGATGAAGAGAAGACCGCGGTTCGGTATAGTGAGATGGTGGTCATGGTCTGGTGTTGTGGGTGCGTTGGGTCGCAGTGCTGGTGCTAGATGATCGCAGAGTCGAGGCCCTGTGCTGTTAGTCATGGCCTGATGGACCACCTCGTTCGCGGTGTAAGGAGGCCGACCACGGTTAGGGTTAGGTGGTCATAGTGTTGTCGAGAGATGTTGGCGTAGCGATCACAATCTTAGACTGGAGGTACCGTGAGTGCAGTGTGGAGAAGGGGCGATCACAGTTTGTTGATGTTATCACTGGAGCACATTGTGGGTCGTGTTTATGGACAACGCGACTGTGGTGTAGGGTGATTTTGGATTGCAGTCTGATGATGGAGAGTAGGTCACGATCTACTATTGGTGGTGATTGTGAAGGATGGAGATCGAGATGAGTAGTAGGTGCAGATCGTGATGGTGGTTGATGATCAGAGATAATCGAGGTCTGTAGGTACTCGATCGTGATCAAGGTAGCCGTGAGCAGCGATGGAGGTCGTAGTTTGAGAACAGAGGACCTCAGTTGATTGAGGTGTGGGCATTGGTGGTAGGTATTGACTGCGATCAAGAAGAGTTGGGATGATGATTGCGGTGTGGTGATGGTGTGCTGCCAAGGGGATGTGATTGCAATCGTGAGGGGTGAAGACTGGGGGCTGCATGCCATGGTCAGGGGAAAGAAAACTACGACCGTAGTTATGTGTGGAGGGAGTCGTAGTGTTAGTTGTTAGGGCAGACGGCTACATTGGCTAGCTGTATGAAGTGGTGGGGCCCAATGTCTTGCATTGGGAGAGAATAAGAAAGCTAGGCCATGTAAAGAAGGAGAAAGAGGAGTCACTGATCAAGCTTTGCCCAAGCAACCAAAGAGCCCAAATAGAGCTATGGGCCTTGGAGATTGGGCACAAGAGCTCCAAAATGACCTACACATGCAAGATAGAATCCAAATTAAATAGGAATTAAATCAATTAAGCTTAGCATGGGTGTATAAAGAGTTTTAGAGAGTGAAAGCAATTAATGAGAGCCAAACAGGGCCCAAAGTAAAGGATAAGACAATAATCATTGTTAAACAAAGTATCAAATAGTAGTAGATCACCAGGCCACAATTTAACAGAGAGAGCATGGATAAGAGGTTGTTCATCTATGTTCCGTGCATGCAAGACCAACACTAGCCATTTAGCTATGTTATTGGCTATTCTAGCTACATTATCTATGAAGAGATAGAAAGCATAAAACATGAGCATTATTGGGCATATTAAGAATAAAGTGGCACAAAACTATAGATAAATACCTAACCAATACACATAAATTTGTGTATTATCAACCACCCCAAGCTTAGAACTTGCTTGTCCTCAAGAAAGACTGTGCTCAAAGAATAAAAAGATAACATCAAAATTAAGATTGGGAATAAATGCTGAGGCTAAGAAAAATAGTTTAAAGCATCTATTCTCTTGATCCATGTTGTTTCAGAACAAACCCCAACCAATCAACCACAATCCTGCCAAAGCAAGATCAAAGAGTTTCATGTAAGATTAACCAAATTCACTACAGCCTTCCGATACTCATGAGGATTTGAATCATAATTATTTAATCATGAAAGAGTTGTCACATAGGTGATCACACAGGTGATGAGGAATGAGCCATCACCATGAATCCATGCATACCAATCGGGAACAATGCACCTCTCACTTATTCATGTCCTAATAAACAAAGCAAAAGACTCTAATGACTTTGAGGATCCCGATCTATGTTAGGTTGGTCCATGTACCGAGCAACAATCCCTACAATCTGAGCCAGTTGGCCCAAAGTAGTGAGATGAACTCCTCGTAGTGTGTTCGAACCAAACCTGCTACTGAGATGATCTCATAGGTCCCCTAGGGGTTCCAAGTGACTCTCTAATGAGCTTTTGGAGTGGTGCTACCAGGCACGACATACCTGCATTTGTGAGTACAGTCATACACCGGCTGGGCACCATCCTCAACTCTCCTAAAAGAGAAAATAACGCTCATTTAATGTTCACACTTAGGCTTTTATCGTCTGCATTCTATTTGTAGGCTTGGGTGAGAACTATATAGATATTTTTAGGATTTTATGGGCGGCCAAGCCTCTGTTGCACATTTTTATATTTTTCATCTTTTTGACTCCATCTAATGTGAGAAGGCGTGTAGTCCATCAAGGAAAACATTTCCTCTAGATTATATCTCAAAACCCTTTATAACGCCCGGGCCCACTGCCCAAGGCTCTAGTAGAGTTTCAGGAATGACGACTGGCCCCACAGACCACCACTAGCCTTAACTGCATGCTTTATCCTCATGCACGTGCAAGCCGGGGTCAAGTTCCCGACTGGTCACCCATCCTAGTACTACTCCAAGCTGAGCACGCTTAACTATGGAGTTCTTTAGTGATGGGCTCCCGGAAAAAGAGGTGCACCTTGGTGATATGGGTAGTCCAATCATTCCTTTTAAGATCAACTTATCCAAGGCCTCAAATCCTGGGATGTTACAATCTCCCCCACTTAGACTCTTGACGTCCTCGTCAAGGCTCAACTATAATGCCTCATAATCTCTTCCCCATTTCAGTACAGACCCATAATGGCCCATGGACACCCAACTCCCGATCACAGAATACCAGCGCAAGGGTGGCTACGTCAACCATGGACATCCCTTTCCTACATGCCTGGACTGCATGGCTCAAGACTGGCGTGCCATGCCCATGTGGGCCCCACCTACTGGAGGGGAATTGGCTTTGATACCATTTGTAATGCCCGGGCCCACTGCCCAAGGCTCTAGTAGAGTTTTAGGAATGACGACTGGCCCCACAGACCACCACTAGCCTTAACTGTGCGTTTTATCCACACTCACGCGCAAGCCAGGATCAACTTCCCGAGTGGTCACCCATCCTAGTACTACTCCCAACCGAGCACGCTTAACTATGGAGTTCTTTAGAGAGGGGCTCCCGAAAAAGGAGGTGCTTTTGGTGATATGGGTAGTCCAATCATTCCTTTTAAGATCATGTTATCCTAGGCCTCAAACCTGGGATGTTACAATCTCCCCCACTTAGACTCTTGACATCCTCGTCAAGGCTCAACTATATGGCCTCATAATCTGACCCCGTTTCAGTGCAGAGCCACAATGGCCCATGGACACCCAGCTCCCATCCATGGCTACCAGTGCAAGGGCGGCTCCATCTCATCTCTACGGATAGCCCTTTCCAACTTGCCTAGACTGCACAGCTCAAAACTGGCATGCCACATGCCCATGTGGGCCCCACGTACTGGAGGGGTTATGGCTCTGATACCATTTGTAACGACCGGGCCCACTGCCCTAGGCTCTAGTAGAGTTTCAGGAATGACGACTGGCCCCACAGACCACCACTAGCCTTAACTGCGCACTTTGTCCACACTGACGCGCAAGCCAGGATCAACTTCCCGACTGGTCACCAATCCTAGTACTACTCCAAGCTGAGCACGCTTAACTATGGAGTTCTTTAGAGATGGGCTCCTGGAAAAGGAGGTGCACCTTGGTGATATGGGTAGTCCAATCATTCCTTTTAATATCATGTTATCCGAGGCCTCAAATCCTGGGATGTTACACACATAATGATCCGCTTCATACCTGTGTGAGAAGTAGCAATCATGATTCAAGAATCCTTAGAATAGAGGCAAGCTCGTGAAACCGCAACTAGGATTCTTTGATCGCGTTTAGCTCATTCCAATGGTCCTTTACTATGGATTAGCTATTCACCACATAGATTAAGGGAATTACAGCTTTAAGCTATGAAAAAGGTGCATAACCTTAGATTTATTACCAAACTCAAGGAAAGAGTCAAAGATCAAGTCAAGCAAAAGGTCAAGCAACTTTTAAGATGAAAAATGTGCATTTAGGCATAAAGTCAAACATTTATCTATTAGATTTGCACCATATATCCATAATTGCAAAGCTAAAAAGCTGAAAATTTTTGAAAAAAAAATTAAAACTAAATGCTGGAAGTAAACATGCATGCTAGAAGGATGAAGAGATAGAAGGGCGAAGCCTACCACCCCAAGCTTAAAACTTCGCTTGTCCTTGAACAAGTTCTAAACATATAATAGTAGGGTGGGAATGCATGTAAGTAAGGAAATATGAAGTAGTTAGAGGAAAGAAAACTATCTAATCAAGGTTATGAAAAATAAGATTTATTTTAATAAAAGGGTGGGAGGGTGGGTAAGAGACAAGGGGATGGTTGCCCCACGATACTGACACTAGGGTCCCAAATCCTATGTTTTGGGACCAGTGCCACCTGTGTATTGCCAAAGGGTTCCGCCACATAATAGGAGTAGAAAAGGCGGAGATGCATGCCATGCCGAGTCTGAACTAGAGGAATAAAATATGGTGACTCTGTGAAGTCATCTCGATGTTGGAATTGACTTGAGCTGCACTGGGATGAATTCTTTGGCAAATCATGCTCAAGGTACCTTCCAAGATACGAATCTGAACAGGAAGGCCCTAGGATGTTGACACAGAATGAGATGGATGAGAAAGGTTGGATGTCTTTTGGAGGACTCATATCTTCTCTCTCCATCTCTACACTTGAGGTTGGATGCTCAGATAAATCTTCATGTACAGTCTGAGTCATCCAATCATCTTCTGAACAAGAAGTACTCCCAGAAGAAGGTTCTACCACCCCAAGCTTATCACCTTGCGAGGAGTCAGGGGTACCTTCATGCTCAGCAGCCATGTTGTAGTGAACCGTCCATCCTGCTTCCTTGACATCCACCCTACCTTGTAATGGTAAATGTGTAAATGGCGGCTTTTGCTGCTCCAACTTGTCATCGTCAGTATACTCACTGCTCCATGTCGAGCAGCTATCATCATCGTCGTCATTGAACAAATTGTTCCAAACTATGGTTGGCATGTTGCTCAAAGCAAAGTGACAAGTCTCAATATGAGAGATGTCACTCTGGTCTGGTTTAATATCTGACTCTGGTTCCTCAAACCAACCTTCTAGTTGTGAGGTTGATTGGCTTTTTGAGTCTTCATCATAGACCCATTCATGTCTATGACTCATATCTTCCATTGGTTCAACAGTTGGGTCATCTGGATAGAATTAAGGGCATCCCCATGTGGGTTGGTCTTCATAGAAAAATCATGGTGAATCCAGTTGATGGTTTGAATAGGATGATGGTGCATACTCAGCTTTAGATCCAATGGATTGGTCTTGATGACTGAAATCTTCTTTGTAAGGCTGTCTCGCTTGTTGTTGTGTAAAAATCAAATTGATGACCTCTTGAAGTTTCTTGCCTTGTTCGACATTTTTATCATGAATTTGTTGAACTTGGATAACTAAGCTCTCGAGATCAGTCAATTCCGCCTTGTACTCCTATTGTAGACTCGTTGTATGATGAGCATGGATGAACCCTTGCTCAGCAATTTGAAGAAGACTTCTACTGCGGTCTGCTATCTCCATTACTATTTGGAGTTGACGCTCATGCTTTTCTAATAATTGCTGGAGCAGATTGACATGTTCTTGGGGATGAGGGGATAAGGAGGTGAGTGTGTGAATACTTCCCCCAGCCAACTCCATTGCCTTAATCAATTCTTGATCCCATGATAGCTCGGGAGTCGAGGGTTGATTGGTAGTCTCCGTTGTTGGAATCTTGACATATGACGATAGTGGAGGTAAGTATAACTCGACTAGCTGTAGAGCATGACCTTCAATTATTTTCCAGCAGTCGAAACTGCGGAAAACATTAGGAGGACAGGTGGAAAAGATCACTTGTCTTGCCGAAGTGAGATCCATGGCTGAAAAAGTATAAGAAAAGGTAAAGGGATTCAGTATGTAACCACAAAGAAAATAAAAGAAAAGAAAACAAAACAGAGTTCGTAGTTCTACTAATCAAAGAAAGAGTGTTCTTGGCTATGTAACCACAAATGGGACAGTCTATGCACTCGTTCCCGGGCATAGACAACCCTGGAACATCCAAGCAAGCATCTAGTATGCACAGTGGCATCTGTCATGTGGGGTCATCCCACTCGCTCTCTCGATGCGTGACTAAAACCATCAATGATATGTCATCGAGCGTCTCTCGTGGATGACATATCAATACCTCAGAATATGCTAAGTTCGCTCTTGGGTCTTAGAATAACCAAAGATATTAGGAACAGAGTACCTGTGACATCCCCAGATTTTCTAAAACTTAATCTGATGTGTGACATCCAAATTGAAACCCTCACCTCAGCGAGAATCCCAATTTAAACATCCCACACTAGGCTAAGAAGAAGAAAATCAGAGGAAGTCATAAGGAAACAATCAGTAGCACATGCACATGAACAATAATAAAACCACAACACATGTTCACCATTCAACATATAATTACAGCATGAATTATTACAACATTTGATATTACATATTGAACAACAAACCTATACATATACATGTACTACCACTAAACTACAATATCTTAAGACAACAGGTCCACCTGTACATCAGCTCGCCACACAACTCTCAACTATCCTGGATCTTCAAGAGCATAACCAAAACCTAAACAAAAGATTACATGTGGTACACGTCAGCACAATATTTCAAGAATATTGTACTGAGTACGCCTACGTGTCTTTTTATATACCCCTCATCATATCTTGGCAATAAGATAAAACTAATACTTGGCAGCATTAAACAAAATATAAGAAAAGGCGTATAGTTGCACAAAGATATTTGTTACCACAAGAGAACACATCTTTTAGGCACATTTCCATTATATGTAAACTTGATCAACCACATGCACTATTCTACCAAAGAGATTTAGTGCTCACATGTACTATTCTGCCAAAGAGATTTAGTACTTCGTAAATGCACTATTCTGCCAAAGAGATTTAGTGCTCACGTGTACTATTCTGCCAAAGAGATTTAGTACTTTCATCAATGCACTATTCTACCAAAGAGATTTAGTGCTATCATATAATGGATCAGATATTTTATGTTTCATGTGTTCATAGCCATAAGTATGGAAAAGCTCAAGCAACATAACATACAGGAACAATCATTTCAACCAATATCATATGCCAAGTATTTTACTACACATATAACACAAGAATATTGTATAATAAGCCAAGTAAGAGGTAATGGCGTACCTTCCAAAGAGATATCCTAATCACATATTCTTCATGTCATCTATAACTTTATTAAACCTGAGTAAGACAATATCATATACTATCATCAGATTCTCATCATCTTACATCTCATCTTAACCCTAAGTATATCCATTTTAGGGTTTGCTTATCTCATAAGGGTATGTACTTTATTACTTGTATTCTTGTCTTATATTTATCTTACTGATGTCATATTCCAGATTATAGTCCATCAACTGGATATACCCATGTGTCACATTATTATGTGAACATAACATTATGTCAATTTTATTAACCATCTTAGGGTTACATCACTTGTATTAAGGATTCTCTTCATATAACATGAATTTCGTGTACAAAACTGATCTCAGATCTACATATTATCTTCCAATTACTGATATGAACTTATTATGTAAATTTTGTCATTTATTGATCGCCAATGTATTTATTGCATTTTATTTAGGATAATTAGCCCTAATTAGACATATGGAGCAAATTACAAGATTTTGTGAATCAACATCATGATTACTGACATCAGATGGATTACATATATGATTTGTGACTTATTGGTATTTTCTCATAATTTTAGGCCAATGTTTGATATTTATTATCCATCAATTAAGCATTTCACAACTAACAAGATATCACTGATATTCGTGCATCAAAAGCCTGATATTATAGTTTCATATTGTTCTGCTCATTTTTCTGAGAAGTTTGGTACCTTATTTGTATTTTTCCGATGCTCGAGCGAATTTCTATGATTTATTGAAAAACTGAGCATTTTACCTTTTTGGGCGAATAGGAGCTCGCCACGTGTCCACTGGCTGGCGCTACTTAGAAGTTGGGCCGGCTGGTCTGGGTCAACACTGACTTCAGTCGGTTTAAGGTACTTGGGCCCGGTTCACCATCTGAACCACCCGCTTCCTTTCCTTTCTCTTTTCCAGCGATCCGTGAGTCCGTGGGACTCAGCTTCACAGCCGCCTCCCACCTGTTCTCCAGTCAGCGCTGCACGGCTCTCAGCCGGTGAGGAACCGGCCGTCCTCCAGTGATCTGTGCTATAACTACTGGATCTGATGCGAGCAAGCAGCAGCGCCTCCAGGAGGCCATTACTACATGCTCAGCGCCACTGCAAGCGATGAATCGGGCAACGAATCGGTCGCCGCCTTCATTCCTGCCTCTTGCAGTTTCTTGCAAGATCGGCCACACCTTGGGGTGCCGCCTGTGCAGGCTCACCGCCGCCTGCTCTCAGGTGCCACCGTGGGCTCCGACCTCTCCTCCTTCCTTCACGGCAGTACCCTTCGCTCGACGCCCCCGTCTCCCGGCTTCTGGGCATCATCGTCGATTGCTTGGGTCTAATCACTGTGCCGCTGGTGGTTCAAACCTCCGGTGAGATGTCGATCTCCTGACATTCTTCTCTCGACAGGTCGACGCCACTCTATGCCATTGCCTCCTCTCCTCGTGGTTTGAGAGTGTTTTGGCTTGTTTCGGCCCTGATGTTGACCTGTGGAGAGTCAGATGTAGAATTGCAGCAAAAGCATGAAAATCTAGTGTGAAGATAAATTATTAATTCACCATTACATGTCTATATGCTATTCTTATTATTGCTTTTGAGGACTAACTGGATTCTAAAGTTAGCTGGGGATGACTGTTTTCCAAGAGGGATGTTATTCTTATGTGCAGGGTTTATTTTAACAGGAGAAATTACTTAAAACAAAATCTAAATGTGCAAAGGAAGCTAAAAAATGTGTACATAATTGCAAGAGAAGGTAGGGAGGGAAGGATTTATTTAAAATGATACCTCACCTTTATCCAGTGTACTCCCCCCCTAACTTATCACTCACTCTGTCCTCAGAGTGTCAAAGTAATAGGTTGAGAAGTACAAGGACAAGGGAATCAGGCTTCTGTTAGTCCTTTATTAGCTCCAGGTGTGTGGAGAAGATTAGATGTGCACTTTCCACATAACACGTGGTAATCCATGTCTGTCATGTCCTCTACTGGTCTTCCAAGGACCATGATAGTGTACATCCAATAGAGGATGTGGAAGCCGCAATCGTTTGACTCTCGGAGCTGTTGGGGACATCTGTGGATGAAATTTGGGTGATGAAAGTGTTCTTTATCTTACACCCTTATTTGCTTGCTGAGGAGGTTATGCAGTTGGTCAGCACACTCCTTCGCCACCTCCTCCGTGGGCATTCTTAGTGTTGTAGTATACTGCTGCTGATCTGGATTGTACTGGCTGTCGGAACTGTTATATATGATTGTTGTTCCGTTATGAAGATTTGTCGCCGGTAACATCCAGTGCTCAGAATGAAGGAAAGGAAGCATGATAAACTTTGGCGTCGTATGTTGGAGGAAAGAAATTAGTTCCTCAATTGTTCCGAAGTTCTTTATCTTTAGGAGATCATCTTTTAGGTATGGTGATGCCATATATGTCGTAGGGTGATTCCGTCCGAGGAGATATTGATAGGTGGCCATCAAACTCACGCATAGAGACCCTTTGAATTGTACAGTTTCATGTAGTGCATCTTCCTTAACCAGAATATCTCCGGCTAGAAAAATAAGATCATCTTTGTCGGCATAAAGCCTAAACATGATGAGCTGAAGTTCATTGTTAGAAAGACTTTTGCAGGCACTGAGGTCGAAATTAGGAAAAGACGGCTCAATGGCAGATAGGGGCACCTTTTGTGAAGGTGGTCTGTTGATGGTGGCCCCAGTTAGCAACTCAGTGTCCCCTTTATCATCCGCCAAATCAAAAGAGTAAGGGTCCCATTATTTCTTCTCGGGGACCATGGCGGGCTGTTGTTTCTCGAACTCCTTTAATGTTTTCCGAGATGGCTGTTTGTGAGGACGTTGGATGGCTGAGTAGAGGTAATGAGGAACGTCATTAGGCGCCATAATTGGGTCCTTGAAGAACCTTCTGTCACATATTAGCTCCATGGCATAACAACCTCATAGAGAATGAAAATCTTCTGTGGCCAGCTCAGTGAAAGGGATTTGTTGATTAAGCACTTGGATGTGGCGTATAGTGTAGAAAGCACGATCCGTAGATCCTTCTTGTGTTTGGACTTGTGGGTTGATGATTTGGAACCAAGGTTGGTTCCAACCATTTCGGAGGTATGGGCATCCAGCCCAAATCAATTTCAGATGACAGAAAGGGATGCATCTGGCCTCCCCGACTTCAATACCAGCAAAATTAATTATTCCGAACTTGAGTTCACTAGCGCAAAAATTGTACACATTGGTGTCCCGAGCTATGGTGTCTATGATCATTAGCAGCCTGTGGCCAGAAACTTGAAAGGGCATGGTAATATAGCGTGCCTTTCTGGCAATCCCCCTCTACAACCGTTCGATATATTTGCTTTGTAAATCTTTATATAATAGACTCATGGCCAGAGCAGGTGAAGCGTTAAGTACTAGTTGCTGCCTTTTAGAGCTTCTATAAATTTCGATAGAATTGGAAAGGAGGACACAAAAGATTTCTATTTTCACCGCTGAATGTGGGCGAAGGATGGTACGGAAGTCTTCACGTGTCAACTTGCACCGAGTCTTTGTATTTTGGTAGATAACATCTCCCCCATCTTTGACATCATCTACGATAGTGTTTAGGATGAAGATGTCTTGAGCGTTTAGGGTAGAGATGGCTGCAATATCTAAATCGTGCATCTTGTGAGGTAGATGTGGTGGCGGGGGAAGCTCTTATGGAGGGTGGGAAGAAGTCAGCTCCAAATCTTCAATGTATTGATGCAGCTCTTTGTCTTTCTTTGAATCAGAAGCAGATTCGAGATCTTCATCTGTATCTAAACTGACTCTTTCTAATTCTTCCTATTCTGGGGGAAGGGGTGAAGATTGCTCCAGGGCAGAGTGTTGTGGTTGTGGTTGACTCATGCTGGTTCTGAATAAGCATTGTTAGAACTCAGCAAAAGCTACTTCATTGGCAGTTTCCCCCAGAGATCCCAATGCAGAATAGTCAAGAAATTGATCCCCATATGACATGTTGATGTTGTCATTGTGAGTTGGGGATTTGGGATCTTTATCACCTTCGTGGTGATCTTTCTATTATTTTGGTGCGGCTCCTCGGCTGGGGCCCTCCCCAGCATTGTCTGGGTCGTCAGATTTATCATCTGAGGAGGTGCTATTGTTAGAGTCATCCGAGGAGTCATAATCCTCATCTTCATTTTCTTCTTCGAAATCTTCATCATGTTTCGCCTTATTTGTTGTCTTCTTTGGTGGAGGCTTCGTGCACTGTCGGTGGAGTGCTTGTAGTTCGTCGAAAGCCACTTGCACATGGTCATGTGTTTCAAGCAGTGCGTCGTGGGTTTCTTTGAGATCTGTATACTAGGCCTCGGTGGAGAGGAGTCATGCAGAGAGGTTCGTCACTTGAGTTCTTAATTGGTTGATTTCATTCTTGGATGACTCCTCGTGGTGGTTATTGAGTTGTGTGAGGGTGGTGCTGATGTCATACAAACACGTGCTTAAAGAAGTATGTTGCTGCTTAAGCTCGCGCAGAGTTTCTGGCAATGGTTGATTTTGCACAGAAATCATGTTGACTTGCTTGACTAGATCACCTTGCTGGCTTTTCACCTCAAGCACCAATTGTGGCAGTTGTTGCAGGCAGTCATCGATGCGGTCGACTTTCATGGCCGCTGCTTTCTGCTATTGGTGGATGCTTGAGAGGATGCCTGGCAGGGCACGGTTTTGCTCATCAATCTTGGCGACCTGTGTAGTTAGACCCTACACATAAGAAAAAATAGATTGTAATATATTAGAAGGGTCGGTGATGAGGTTTCAGATAGCGTCGAATTGACGTCTGAATTCTTCACCGACATTTGTAAAAGGGACCCCAGATGGGGAAGGGTGGGGTGGTTGGGGTCGAGGTGGAAGGGTGTAACGACCTCAAATCTAGGTATTAATTTCCATTTCTTTTTTCCTTAAAAAAACTTAATTTTTATTCCTTCCCTAAATTACTACGAGTAATTGCCTTTGACCCTGAGATAATTTATCATAGTATTAGATTTAATGTGACTCAATAAAATTTTAAATTTAATTTCACATGTTTTGGTATAACCCGTCTTAATCATAGATGTGGGGTCAAGATTGATGTAATATCCCTTTTATCTGAGAAAGAGAGACTAGAGGGGAGGAAACTTATAGAGGCAATAGTAATTAAAGGGGAAAATGTAATGTCGATTCCTTAGACTAATTAAACACCCATATATTTGTATTAGTGACTAGCAAAATAAAAATGGACATTTGAGATAGGTAACATGTTCATTGTTGGTGTATTAAACAACCCTCGAAACCAGGGGACCAAAGGAGGTTATTTTCATCCTTTAATTGGCGTGAATAGATTTATAAGGTGGCATTACTGTGTGGATTTTAATTGTCACGCTTTTGACCAAAGTCCAAAAGCTTATTGCAGTTTTGATTAAACAAAAACATCCTGAAGACGGAACAAAGCTCCGTTTTCATTTTCCTCACACTGTGATGGAGCCATTACAGGTTCCCATCATTTGAGCACCTCCGCTCCATGCCATCAATGCCTGAGTTATGGCTGGAAGACGTTCCAAGAGCAAAGCGGACCCGAGAAACTCTAAAACGAGGCCTGAAGTTTCGTAAAACACCTAATACTCTTACGGGCTGCCATCGTCTTCACCTAGGTACCTCACCGCCGACCCGTGTTAGTCCCTTTGGCTACAGACGTTTCCAGCAACTGACATTGACCCTTCTCTTGGGCTCGTTGCCCCCAATTTCCCCGGAGCACCCCTGCATCCCGTTTCGGATTTTTTGCCGTATCTGAGGAAGGAGTGGGTAGCGGCGCTACCGTAGTTGATCGCGGGCCAATCCAAGGTAAGGGAACCATCATTGACACCTAAACGTTCATTTTCCCGTTCTCGGATCGCCTAGTGTTGACCCTAGTTCATTAGTCGACGAGGGTCCCCTGTTTTCCAGGTATGCGCTATTGCAGCGAGGAGTACCGTACAGTCTGATCTCCATCTCTGGTTATTGTACCCAGTGCCGATTTGTGTAGGGGTTCTTGTCCGACCGACCCTGGTATAGGTGCCGGTTATACCGCAATTCGTCTGTGTGATTCCTCTTCCCCTTTTGTCGATTCACGGGTAGCTGTCTTAGCATCGGCATTGGTCTCTGAACCAGCGGCGATGTTTTCCCCCACTTTCTGGGTTGTGGGGATGGAGGGTAGTGGTGGGATTACCCCTTGGGCCGATGCCGACACATTGCCCTCAATCCGACTAATGCCAGGGGAATTGTATGACTGCTGGTTCTCCTTCGCAACGAGTTGCCACTGATGGGCGATGACTAGAGTCTTCCCAGTCCTGGTTTTTCTTTGCTCGGGAGACGATTTCCTTGGCTAGCAGGATAACTCTGTGTTGTGAGTACCTGCGATATTTTCCGCGATCGATAAACTTTAGTGTTTTTTGACCCGTCGTGATTCCCAGCCACGTTCGTCTTCCTTCAATCGCACTCGGAGTAGGTAGTAGAGGAGGACGCCAGTACATGGAACCTGTAGGAGATCACCCACCGGCGTCATTATTCATCACTTGTATGAATCAGACCACTGGGGGGTTGAATTTCTGTAGCACTGAATCGCAATGATCGGATTGTTTAAAATAGTGTTGAGAATCACAGGAGACACGGAGATATCACTGCGGTAGTTGCCTCCTTATCATAACCATCGTAATGGTATTGGATTAGTCCACTATTACATTATTAAGAATGGATTTGTTGTCTACCTGCGTGGAAGTTGTGATCTCGAATCAGGAGATTTTCCGGAGTATTTAAGACATGCCTTTGTGCCTAATGTTGATTTCTCTAGGGAGTTTTTGGATAGAGTAAAGATTGCATAAGGAACAATATTAACACATTATAATGTTATGCGTAGGTGATATTAATTTGGGCCCAAATTTGGGTGACCTTTACGTAAACTTAAGCAAAACTGAAGGTATGTACTCCTTCCTATTTATAACTGGGCAATTATATGACTAAATTTTCCCATAATGAGGCATCTTTTGAAATACTTCCTCTTATTCCATTTGTTGGACATTTCATATACTTTCAGTTGGATTTATTATTCTTTTGAAATTATTATCATATTGAATTGGGTTAATGAACCCATATGTGATTGTGCTTAAATCAGGCCACATGCTTGTGAAAGGTATATCTTGCCACTCTATTTATGCATGTTAGATAATTCGACTAGTTTAACTATCGTAGATGCTTATGCGTAACCATTAGGGCGCGCTACTTCCGCCCGGGGTGTGCTACTTCCACCTTTTTATATACAGAGGCGTGCTACTTCCGCCTAGGGTGCGCTACTTCCACCCATTTTTACTTAGGTCAATGACTCAGTGGTGTCTTTGCCCTATTATAGTTACTTTAGTCAAATATATCTACATGCGAAATTATTATGATTGTTGTGATATTGTGAATGATTAATGGCAAGATGTGTTATTTCATTTGTTTATTTATATGCCTCATTCTTTTGGAAATTCTTTCTCTTGTTACTTCTCCTTGAAGCTTACCTAAATTTGTAATAGCCCCTTTTGATGGGAACATCTTACTTTACTTTTTAAATGCCCTAGTTAATCTTTTAATGTACATACTCAGCTTTTGCTGATTCATATCTTGTTTTCCTATTTTTCTGGGTGTTCCCAAAACTACCCAGGTATAGGTGTTTTGAAGGACGTGGACACATGCAGGTCGTACACCTGAAGTTTGGCTTAAGGATATCTTGGAATAGCTGAGTTGCCCTCTGCGTCTGGGGTTCTTAGGAAATATAGTTATATTATCTTTCCTTTTTATGTACCACCTTTTGGGTGAGAAAGTTTTGTACATGGAACATTGTGTAACTTTGTAAATAGTTATGTTTTCCGCTGCTTAAATATTTCATGGCTCGTGTTTTTACCATTGAGTGGGCCCACTATCGGGTCCCACTCTTTACAAAGGGTGGAAGTTACTTGCGAAAGAGACGTTGTTGATGGTCCCACAACCTGCGTGGTGACTATAGAAGGAGTCACCAATGGTGTCGAGGTGGTGGTGGATGAGAAGAATGGTGACAATCCCGATGAGAATGGTGGGACCAAAAATGTTCAGGGGAATAGGGTGGAGATGGGAGCGAAGGAGGTGAAGTCGGGTGTTGGAGTGGAGAATGGGATACTCAAAGAGAAAAAAGTTGAGGTGGATGCTTAGGGTGGAGGTGTGGATGTAGGGAAAGGAATTGTTGTGGAGAAAGGTGGGAGGGTGGTAGATGGTGGTATAGTGGTGGATGGTGGTGTGGTGGGGGTGGTGGTTGTGGCGAGCCCAACATTTAGGCTCATGATGAATGAGTCTAATATTGAGGTATTGATATGT
This sequence comes from Alisma plantago-aquatica, assembly GCA_963693085.1. Classification (NCBI taxonomy): domain Eukaryota; kingdom Viridiplantae; phylum Streptophyta; class Magnoliopsida; order Alismatales; family Alismataceae; genus Alisma; species Alisma plantago-aquatica. Next base: position 1,475,287,910 of record OY856411.1, read on the forward strand.
TCCTTAGGATGAGGGTGTTCTGTCTCAGGATTTAGCTTTGATGTTGGCATCCCCGACAGCTGTTGTGGTTGTAAACATGCCTTAGATGGTTGTTTTTCTGGTATTTTTGTTACCCTAGCTGTCGGGGTAGTGATACTTAGTTCTGTCTGGCCCGCTTTGGGTTTCTTCTCGTGTACTTTGACCGAAGCTAGGAGTTTGGTAAGATCTTCGTCAGTGAAGAGGAGCTTTTCTTTGTCATAATTCGCAAGCTCCGGAAGCGGTAGCATAGTTCTAGAAGATCTTACTGTAGGGCAGAAAAGTAGTGCAATTTTGCATCCTTTTCATTGATAATGTAAGAGTTCTTCAAGGTTTGTTCGTTAGTAAGGATGTCACCCTTGATCTGCGTGCACTGAGGGAGTAATCTTTCCATCTTGAGGTATTTAAGAATGGAAGTTATGTGTCTGCCCCTGCAGATTTCTTTCCCTAGGGCGTATGCTGAAAACTTTTGTATCATGTGTCATCCAATGTTTTGATCAACTTCCCATGTAGGACGGACCACAAAATAAAAAGATCAGGGGTGATAACATTCCTACCCTCTGTTCTGGGGAAGAGCACACTGGTGAGAATTTAGTGGAGCGTGCACACTAACCCAGAATGAATATTGGAGGCCTTGCAGGTCTTTGCCTCATAATTTAAGATCCCTGTTAGGGATTTCCAGAAGTTGTGTCTATTGAATTGGGATCTCTCCGTGCTAATAGCTTTGGCCTTTATTAGCTGCTTCTAGTTGTCTATGAAGATTTCATTCAATAGATTCTCTGTAATGACAACTTTGTTGCCAAAAAGCTTGGTGACCAGCCTGCGTTCACCGCCGTCCCTTGCTCTATGCATAATGTCCACAAATTCTTTGATGATATGTGTAAAAATTCTGTTGTGGACTCGACGTATGAGATCTCGGGGACAAATAACAATCTTGAGAGATTTGCGTTATCTAGTAGGGTGAGGATTCTATCGTATATCCCCATCTTTTTTAGTACGCTGCAACAAATGTACTTTGTTGGCTTTAAGGCTTTGTCGATGGACGGGATGGTGTGCATGAAAAGGTTTTCTGGTGGTAGTGTGGTGGTGGTGATGACGGAGAAGACAGGGGTAGTGGTGGTTGCGGGAGTGTTAGTGGGGGTGGTAGTAGCAGTTGATGGGATGTATCCTTCTAGGGTTTGTTCTTTAGCATGGCGGGGCAGACTTGCTTTCTTGGTCGTTTCTTTGTTGGTTGTTCTTTGGTAGATGCATGGGCCTTACGCTTCCCCTTGGACTTTTCGGTTGGGGATTCATCCTCAGAATTTGGGTTGTATTCAGAGCCTTCATCACTGGAAGAAATTTCTTCCACTTCTTCTTCGGGCTCCTCGGCTAGACCCCTGTTAAGGCGTTGAATTTCATGCATGACCTCGAGCAGGTTGACCTGTGGTGGGACATGTCTAGTACTGTCATAGATGTCGACTATCTTCTGGAGCTTGGCACGGTCCTCCATCAGTTGCTCTATTGTCTAATGCGGAGCATCTTCTGTTCTGGTGACTTGTTTTGCTGGTGAAGCCATTTCTGGAAAGTAATCACAAAAAGTCATGTGTTAGAAAAATTTGAATTTGCAAAGATAATGAGTTTATTTAAAAGAAAAAGTTAGATCATGTATGTGTTTATGGTTTTATGTTTTTGATGGCTCCAAACGGTTTCAAGACCGTTTGGCTCCAAACGGTTTCAAGATTGTTTGGCTCCAAATGGTTTCAGGACCATTTGGAAGGTGGAACAGTGCTCCAAATAGTTTCAAGACCGTTTGGCTCCAAACGGTTTCAAGACCGTTTGGCTCCAAACGGTTTCAAGACTGTTTAGAAGGTGGAACGGTGGGGGCGCGGCAGACGGCGGTGGAAATGGTGAAAAGGGTGGACTACAGCAACGACGCACACGTCATCAGAAAAGAGAAAACGCGTCGGTGATGGTAAAAATGGAGAGCGGCGTGATGACAGAGGTATCAACGATGGCAGTGGCGTAGGTCTACCTTGTTGTGTAGGTGATGATAACGATGGCGAGGTAATGGGCGTCAGAAATGATGGTGTGGAGGTTGTGATGACACGTAGAAGCGTCAGTGATGGTGGTGGAGAGAACCAGCGTTGCGAGCTGTGCAGGAGCGAGAACGAAGGAAATGAAATAGTGCTCACGAGGGTTTAGAGAGTTCGAGAATCGAAAGAAAGAAGAAGGGGAGGGGGGTTATATTTATAGGAGTTGAGGGGTAGGTTACAAATTTCCTAGGACAAACGGTTTCGAGACCTTTTAGGCTCCAAACGGTTTTGAGACCGTTTGGGCCACAAACGGTTTCAGGACCGTTTGGCGCCAAATGGTTTCTGGACCGTTTGGTTCCAAACAGTTTCTGGACCGTTTAGTTCCAAACGGTTTCAAAACCGTTTAGGATGGTTTAGGTTTTTGATTTTTAAATTTTTATGTTTGTTTTGGTTTTGTATGTGAGTTTTTATATTTTCAGATTAAAGGTGATAAATCTAAATCAAACAAAAAATAAAAACGGTGATACTCAGATCTTGGGTTGCCTCTCAAGTAGCGCCTGGGTTTTACGTCGCTGGCTCGACAAAGTTTTGATTTTGTTATGGTGATGATGTGGGGTCTCTGATTGCAATGGTTTGTCTCGGAATTTTGTCAACTGGAGTATAGTATTTTTTCAATCTATGACCATTGACTATCCTCTCTCTTCTGTTGTCATCAACAATTATGATGGCTCCATTCGGGTATATGTGCTTGATGATAAAAGGCCTGAACCACTTTGTACGAAGTTTCCCGGGGAACATTTTGAGTCTGGAGTTGAAAATAAGGACTTTGTCTCCAATAGCGAGGTCTTTTCTTTGTAGATGACCATCGTGCCGCATCTTGGTTTGTTCTTTGTAGATCCTGGCACTATGGTATGCAGTCATTCTGAGCTCCTCTAGTTCTTGCAACTGGAGTTGTCTGTTTTCTCTAGTGCTTTTAAAAGTCAAAATTCAGTTGTTTAATGGCCCACCAAGCCTTATGTTCCAATTCAACTGGAAGAAGACATGATTTCCCGTATACCATACGGAACGAGGTTGTTCCAATCGATGTTTTATAAGTTGTGTGGTAAGCCCAAAGGGCATCGGGAAGCTTGACGGACCAGTCGGTATGATGTCTATTGATGATTTTCTCTAAGATTACCTTCAGTTGTCTATTCAAAACATCGACCTGACCACTAGTTTGTGGGTGGTAAGGTGTGGAAACTTTATGGTTGACTCCATATTTCTTTAGGAGGGCTTCAAAGCTTCGTTCCATAAAATGGGTCCCTCCGTCGGATATGACAGTTTGGGGGACTCCGAATCTGAAAAAAATGATATATTTAAACATCTTAATGACTGGTTTGGAATCACTGGAAACTGTGGGTATAGCTTGTACCCATTTCGAGACATAATCCACATCAACTAGTATGTAAGAAAATCCATATGAATAGGGGAAGGGACCCATGTACTCTATCCCCCAAACATCGAAAAGTTCGCTCTCTTGCCACATGGTGAGAGGCATTTCATTCCTTTTAGTTATACCGCCCGAAAGTTGACATTTATTGCATGATTTTACAAAATCATGGGAATCTCTTGCTATTGTTAGCCAAAAGAAACCCGATTGTAGAACTTTCATAGCAGTCTTTTTCGAACCCATGTGTCCCCCAGTGGGGCTGGAATGACAATATTCTAAGACAAGAGAAATCTCTTCTTCAGGTAGGCAGTGACGGAAAAGTCCGTCTGCACATAGGCGAAAGAGATAAGGTTCATCCCAGTAGTATTGCTTAACATCCTGGAGGAATTTCTTTTTGTCGTGGTGAGAGGCGGAAGGGTGGATGATTCCTGTAGCCAGATAGTTCACTATGTCGGCATACCAGGGGAATCCGGTGGTAATTTTCATTAGCTGATCGTCAGGGAGGGAGTCTCAGATAGGTACTTTATCATCATCCTCGACTTCAATGCAGCTGAGATGATGAGCGACGATGTTTTCCACTCCGCTTTTGTCTTTGATTTCCAAATCAAATTCCTAAAGCATCAACACCCAGCAGATAAGTCTGGGTTTTGTGTCTTGCTTATGAATTAGATATCGTATGGCGGAGTGGTCAGTGTAGACTATGACTTTTGATTCGATCAAGTAGGAGCATAATTTCTCGAATGCATAGATGACATCTAAGAACTCCTTTTCTATAGTGGTGTAGCTCTTTTGCACTTCATCAAGTATCTTGCATGCATAGTATATTACATAAGGCTTTTTGTCAATTCTCTGCCCTAACACTGCTCCTATAGCATAGTTGCTAGCATCACATATTATTTCGACTAGTTGTAACCAGTCAGGTGCTCTCAGAATAGGCGTAGAGACTAGAGCGTTCTTTAAGGTTGTGAAGCTTTGTAGACATTATTAGTCAAAATTGAACTCGGTGTCCTTGGTCAATAATTGGGTCATGGGTTTTGCTACTTTCGAGAAATCTTTAATGAATCTTCGATAAAACCCAGCATGACCCAAGAATGCTCATACTCCTTTAATGTCTTTTGGTAGTGGTAGTTTCGAGATGACATCAATTTTTGCCTTGTCTACCTCAATCCCTCTTTCACTCACTCTATGGCCGAGGACGACACCTTCAGTTACCATAAAATGGCATTTTTCCCAATTTAAGACAAGGTTCGTTTCCTCGCATCTTTGTAAGACTTGTCCAAGGTTGAGTAGACAATTGTCAAAGGAATCTCCGTAAATTGAAAAGTCATCCATGAAAACTTTCATCATGGACTCAGTTAACCCTGCAAAAATAGCAGACATGCACCTTTGGAAGGTAGCAGGTGCGTTGCACAGCCTGAATGACATTCTTCTGAAAGCGTAAGTCCCAAAGGGACAAGTAAAAGTTTTTTTTCTTGGTCTTCTGGGTGTATAGGGATTTGATAGAACCCGGAATAACCATCGAGATAATAAAAGAACTTTTGATGGGCCAGGCGTTCGAGGACTTCGTCATGAAAAGGTAGAGGGTAGTGATATTTTCGTGTTGCTTTGTTTAGTTTCCTGTAGTCAATACAGATTCTCCACCCCGTGACAGTCCTCGTGGGCACTAGCTCATTTTTATCATTTAGCATGACAGTAGTTCCTCCCTTTTTGGGGACCACTTGGACACGGTTGACCCATTGGGAATCTAAAATTGGGTAGATAATACCGGCTTTCAGCAGTTTGAGGACCTCAAGGCGAACCACCTCTTTAAAATTGGGGTTCATCTTTCTCTGGTGCTCTCTTAAAGGCTTGAATTCCACTACCATGGGTAGTCTATGCATGCATAGGGCTGGGTATATACCTGTCAGGTCAGTTATTTTGTACCCAATATCTTTCTTATGTTTCTTTAACTCAAGGAGAAGCCTTTCTTCCTGGACTTTCATTAGAGTGGAACTGATGATTACTGGACAAAGTTTCTCTTTGTCCAGGAAGATGTGCTTAAGTCCCATTGGTAGGATTTTCATCTCGGGAGCCTTAGGTGCTTTTGTTGTTTCTAAAATAGTGACAGATTTGAGCCCCTCAAAAGTGGTTGCTGGTACTTCTTCAGCTTTCTGTAAGTGTTGCAAGCATTGTTGAACCGATTCATTGGCTGAGAATTCGACTTCTGGATTTATCAGGACATTTTCTAACTCATCAGATGGTTCAAATATTTCCAATTGGGACATTTGATGTATTGTGTCTAAGAGAAAAACTTCCTCTTGAATGCTAGGGCCTTTCATGCTGTTGTGGACTCGGAATGAATGGAATTGACTTGTTTGGGCATCTGGTCTTCAGGTTTCTCTATGATTGGTTCGTACTGCTGTTGAGGAGGTTTCAAATCCATCATCACATGAAAGTGTAGGGTGATCAGATGCGTGGCAAGCTTCACAAGTCCCTGTGGCAGCTTTAACATGTTGGACATGGGGTTTTTTCTTCTTATCGTATTCTCCAAATGAGATTTCAAGCGCTTGCTGTTTGTGAGCTATAGTCTTTAAAGCTTCAGCAATGGCCTTCATTTCCATTGATTCCTCGGCCTTGCAAACTTTGAGGACTCCCTTAGTGGATGATTGTCCCCAATTGGACTGGTTCTCGGCTCCAAGCGTAATGATATTCCAAGCATCCTCGTAGTTCTTCCTCATAAAGTTTCCTCCCGATGAGTAATCCAAAAATTGCTTGATATCATCACTCACCCCTCTATAGAACGTCTCTATTAATTTATTTTGGGAAATACCGTGATGAGGGCACTTCCTTAGAAGCTCCTTGAATCTTTCCCATGCTTCTGCGAGTGTTTCTCCAGGGAGTTGGGTGAAGTGGTTGATCTGCCCCCTAATCTTGTAGGTTAATGAAGGAGGAAAAAACTTTTCTAGGAACATTTCTTCCAAGGGAGCCCAGGTGGTAATGTTTGGCTCCCTATCAAGTGAGTTGTACTAACTCAAAGCCCTTCCAGATAAAGTGAAGTGAAAAAGATGTAGCATTATTGTGTCAAAGGCAACTCCGGCTTGTGGGACAAGTTGGCAAAGTGACTTGAATCTCTTCAAATGATCCATGCAGTCATCTCCAGAACCACCGAAGAATGAGATGCCCTGCATGATTTGAATCCATTATGTCCAGATTTTGAAGTTGGGTATGTTGATGATTGGTGGCCGGACTGGATGATTGTCTTCATAGTTCTTGGGGATGGCATAATCTCGTAGTTGCTTGTTTCTTAGCTCAAACTGGGCAGCTTCATTAGTTGCTTCATTTTCAGCTCGGATGCGAGCCTGTTCCTCAACTCGAATTTCTTCTTGGACCTGAGTAGGAGTGTCAACACTGAGTTGTGCTCTCTGAGAGGCTATGGAGGCATTGACCCTATCCATCACTAGCGCAGCTTGGCGTTGATTTCAGCCATTTGTCTGGCTCTTTGGCGGTTAAGTCTGATACAGTGGTGGAAGCTTCTTTCTACCTCAGAGTCGTACTCTGGATCAGGGGAGAATAAGAGATTATGCGATGGTTGCATACACGTCTTCTACATGAGTAGAGAAAGAAACACACCTTTTAGATGATGCAGAAGGTGTGATGAAATCAAGAAGATATGGAGTAATGTTTTAAAAAAAAGTGTAAAACCCTAACCAACTAGTAAGATAATAAATGAAATTAAAATTCTCTGTTGTAACATCCTCAAAATCCTAGATCTATTAATCTACCTTAATGTGAAACCATAGTTTTCAAGTTTAAGCTTTTATCGAACAAACTATAATTTTATGGGACCTCTTAGTCCAATGTATGATGAAATAATCTCATAAACCTAGCTTTGTCTCAAATAGCCCATTTAATAAATGATAATTCTATTAATGTCACATTTTTCATAATGCATGTATTCAATTAGCAACATACATGAAATTGGTGAACAAAAGAGAAATAAAATGCAAATCGAATTGGATTGAGAGATTCTAGACCCTCTAATTAGCTTATGGTCAAAATGTTAGTCTAATCGGACTTCGTTTGACCCCTCAATCATTTTTGGGAAGTTTTGCTATAGTTTAAACCCTAAAACCTAATTATTTTGATTTAATTTCGTCGATTTCATATGGTTTTGCTTTCATTTAAATGTCACACACTTCACTTGTTTATGCCATCTGTCCGAACCGTAGGATGACGATCTGAGGGTGTTGGACCCGTATCCTACCTCAGGTAGGAGACCGTATGCAGCAGGTCTCTGGTGCAATCCTCTCCGGCTCGGTTCTCCCTCCACAGACCATGGTTTTTGATGGTTCCTTCACCATCGTGAACCGGGATCAAACCACAAACCCAATGGTCCCTGGTTCGTGGGGTTTTGGTGCCCTATTGAGAAATGCACAATCGATCTTGGACTCTCATCGTTGTCCTAGTTTTACAGGAGGTTTTATCAATGCCCAAACCTATATATGAGGGGCCGAAAACAATCGCAAACCCTAGAGAGACCCTCCTCTTCGTCCAATTTTTTCGCTCGCACCCCTTGCCGCTGCCATCTACTCAGTTTACACCTCCGGTGACATGCACCTCGCCCCGTCCTCCTCCAGCCGCGCGGGACAAATTGGCTCACAGGTGAGCATACCAGATCCTTGTTCTTCATTTTCGCGATGTTGGTTTGTCCTGGATCCTCTCCAATCCTTGTACCCGGTAGGAACCCCGTTGTATAGCGTCTACTCTTGCCTCCATGGCTCCTCAGAGCCCTTTTAGACATGGAATCTATGGCTCCGACTTCTCCTTCCTCCCTAAGTCGTTATCCCATTTTTTGTTGACCTTTTAACACCTTATTTCCCGATGGCTTTGAAGCAAGTTTTGATGCTCTATTTTGTGATCGGAGGTAGCAGGCCATGGAGTTTGTGGCACCACAGGTTGTGAATTTTTTTCTTGCCAAGTTCAGTGAAGCATAAGGAATCTCAGGGATAGGTTAATATGGTGAGATCTATCTTTGGTAGCGAGTTGGGATGGCGATCTGGTGCTTCACAGAGCCTGGTCACGCCATGACCAAGGATCGAAGAAGCAATGTGCTACTTTCCCTTTTCTCCCCTCTGGACTTTGTTTGCTATGTCACACACACTTAGGGCATTCTGGGAATTTTGCTTTTATTTAATCAATTGTCTGGACCTTTGTTTGAGATATGACATTGACAATGTTGCCCCTATATGTTTAATCGAATGTAACACTTTCTATGGGTTTCTCAGTCATCTTGGTCTCGTTAAATCGATTTTGTTTTCATGTATATATTTCCTGAATTTCTGATTGGCTGATGCATGAAAAATCATAACCTTTAATTGGTAGATCATATGGGGACAAGTTATATATGAATTTTGCACAATTTTTCAAGATTTATCCAATGTTTAGGGTTTTGAGATATGTTTTGGTTTGGTTTTCATGAAGTGTCAGGTTTGAGACAATTAAGGTTTAAGGTGTAATTAAATTAATAATGAATGCAAACCATGATTAATGTTAGGAACCTAGGACTTGATTCAGGATCAAGGAGACTAAGATTAGGTTTTGCTCCAATAAGGTAAGCGGGCCATGTCATTATGCATATATATACTTTGGATGAATTGCTTGCTATGTATGATTTAGTTTAGTTTATCTTTCCATGTTTTAGATTTGCTATATATATACATAGTAGATCCTTTAGTTTAGTTTATCTTTCATGTTTTAGATTTGCTTAGTTTATATGTATTAGACTTGAGATCAAGATAAGACAGTTTATGCTTTAGTTTTTCTCAACCTACATGTATTAGGTTTTGATATCAGATGAGATATTTATGTCTTTCCCTTCCATGAACAATGTATGAATCTATATTTTGAGTTGAATGCGTGGTGTTTCATTTTTCTTATTGCAATGTTTATCATATTTTGTAATGTTCCTCTGAGCCAGGTGACCCATGTTATGGACAACATGAGGTTTTCTTTCACTGTCCTATATGTTCTTGGAGGGGCGTTACAATATGGTATCAGAGCAATGAGTAGATGGCCACTGAGCTAAAGATTCACATGTTCTAACCCTAGGTATACCTTGTTTTTCTAGATGGCTCCTAAGAAGTCTGATAAAGGAAAGGATAGGGAAGACGGTGCTAGCTCTTCAAGTGAGGGAAGTGGATCGAGAAGGAACCCTAAGGCAACCCTGGAGGAATTAGTCCAACTACTCACAAATGCCCTAGGACAAGGACAACGTCAACCCAGACACCACAAGTTGACCTTGGTTGATTACTTGAAGATCAGGCCCGACTCCTTTGCTGGAGAAGGAGAGGATGATGTTATCACTAAGGGAGAAGAATGGATTATGAGCATGGAGCATTGTTTTCGTGACCTGGACTGCCCTCAATAGTTTAGGGTTCGCTTTGCCACCCACATGCTGAAGGGAACAACACGTACATGGTGGGAGAACTTCTTCAACTCCAGAGCTGCTGATGCACCTACACTCACATGGGAAGGTTTTTTGGAAGCCTTCTGGGAGCACTATGTGTCTGAAGCAATGATAGAGAAGAAGGAAATGGAGTTTGCCAATCTAGCTCAGGTTGGCGATATGACGGTGACCCAGTATGCCATGAAGTTTAGGGTTCTGTAGAAGTACAGATATGATTACGACAAGCGACACAGGACAAAGAAGTTCATCCGAGGACTGAAGCCAGACTTGAGCTTTGCCCTATCAGGAAGAGGCCACAGGACCCTTCAAGCTGCATTAGATGCTTCCCTAGAGCTAGAAGACCACCCCGGGAGGTCCTACAAGAAGGATTCTATTTAGAAGAACAATCAACATCAACCTCCCAACAACAAGAGCAAGGCTCATGAGGTTGAAGCCCCTACTTCCCCAGAGAAAGCATAGTGTCTGACTTGCAAGAGGGTCCATGGAGGGTCTTGTAGGTTCAGTACTGGTTTATGCTACTACTGTGGAGAACCTGGACACATAAAGCCTGATTGCCCTAAGATATAGAGGAAGGAAGCAAGAAACCAGAACCCATCCCCTAAGAGACATGCAGAGTGTTTGCTATGGACATGGAGGAGGAAAGTGATCAAGGTATGGTTTAGCTTGTCACATTTAGATTTTGACTTTATCCTTGGATCATATATGTGTTAGTCTTGAGCTTCGAATGATAAGTTATGATGTTATGAGAATATGGACAACCCTAAGGTGGGTAGTAGTATAGGAAATTTTGAGGACGAAATTTATTTAAGGTGGGTAGAATTGTAACATCCTCAAAATCCTAGATCTTTTAATGTACCTTAATGTGAAACCGTAGTTTTCAAGTTTAAGCTTTTATCAAACAAACTAGAATTTTATGGGACCACTTAGTCCAATGTATGATGAAATAATCTCATAAACCTAGCTTTGTCTCAAATAGCCAATTTAATAAATTATAATTCTATTAATGTCACATTTTTCATAATGCATGTATTCAATTAGCAACGTACATGAAATTGGTGAACAAAAGAGCAACAAAATGCAAATCCAATTGTATTGAGAGATTCTAGACCCTCAAATTAGCTTATGGTCAAACTTTGAGCCTAATCGGACTTTTTTTGACCCCTCAATCATTTTTGGAAAGTTTTGCTATAGTTTAAACCCTAAAACCTAATTATTTTGATTTGATTTCATCGATTTCATATGGTTTTTCTTTCATTTAAATGTCACGCGCTTCGCTTGTTTATGCCATCTGTCCAGACCGTTGAATGACCATCTGAGGGTGCTGGACCCGTCTCCTACCTCAGGTAGGAGACCGTATGCAGAAGGTCTCTGGCACAATCCACTCTGGCTCAGTTCTCCCTCCACAGACCATGATTTTTGATGATTACTTCACCATCGCGACTGGGAGAAAACCACGAACCCAATGGTACCTGGTTCATTGGGTTTTGGTTCCCTATTGAGAAACGACCAATCGATCTTGGACTCTCCTCGTCGTCCTAGTTTTACAGGAGGTTTTATCAACGCCCAAACCTATATATGAGGGGCCGAAAACAATTGCAAACCCTAGAGAGACCCTCCTCTTCGCCCAATTTTGCCGCTCGCATCCATTGCCACTGCCACCTACTCAGTTTACACCTCCGGCGACCTGCACCTCACCCCATCCTCCTCCGGCCGTGTGCAACAAATTGGCTCACAGGTGAGCATATCAGACCCTTGTTCTTCGTTTTCGTGATGTTGGTTTGTCATGGATCCTCTCCAATCCTTGTACCCGGTAGGAATCTCGTTGTACAGTGTCTGCGCTTGCCGCCATGGATCCTCAGAGCCCTTTTAGACATGGAATCTATGGCTCTGGCTTCATCTTCCTCCCTAACTCGTTATCTCATTTTTGGTTGACCTTTTTACACCTTGTTTCTTGGTGGCTTTGAAGCAGGTTTTGATGCTATGTTTTGTGATCAGAGGTAGCAGGCCATGGAGTTTGTGGCACCGCAGGTTGTGAATTTTTGGCTTGCCAAGTTTGATGAAGCCTAAGGAATGTCAGGGATAGGTTGATAGGGTGAGATCTATCTTTGGTAGCGAGTTGGGATGGCGATCTGGTGCTTCACAAAGCCTGGTCACGCCATGACCAAGGATCGAAGAAGCAATGTGCTACTTTCCCTTTTTTGCCCTCTGGACTTCGTTTTCTATGTCACACACACTTAGGGCATTCTGGGGAATTTTGCTTTTATTTAATCGATCGGCTGGAACTTTGTTTGAGATATGACATTGACAACTTTGCCCCCATATGTTTAATCAAATGTAACACTTCCTATGGGTTTCTCGATCATCTTGGTCTCATTAAATCGATTTTGTTTTCATGTATATATTTCCTGGATTTCTGATTGTCTGATGCATGAAAAATCATAACTTTTAATTAGTAGATCATATGGGGACAAGTTACATATGAATTTTGCTCAATTTTTCAAGATCTATCCATGGTCAGGGTTTTGACATATGTTTTGGTTTGGTTTTCATGAAGTGTCACGTTTGAGACAATTAGGGTTTAAGATGTAATTAAATTAATAATGAATGCAAACCATGATTAATTTCAGGAACCTAGGACTTGACTCAGGATCAGGGAGACTAAGATAAGGTTTTTCTCCAATAAGATAAGCGGGCCATGTCATTTTGCATATATATACTTTGGATGAATTGCTTGCTATGTATGATTTAAGATTGTTCTTTAGAATTTCATGTTAGTGAATGAAATCAAGATAATGATTATTCCTTTGATTATATGCTTGTTGTTATGTCTGTAAAGTCATATGATTATCACTGATGTTAATTAGTTTAATGCTATGCTTATGCAATGATTAAGAAATTGAATAAAGAATTATGGAAACCATGTAATTTTAATGTCAAGATTAATAGGGAGAAATCCCATGATGATTAAGCTAATGTACTTAAGTTGTAAATTGTTCCTCTTTATGCTATTTTGTCTTTATGACATTGATGAGCACTTTGGTGCAACTAAGGTGAGCCTTAATTGGCTTGATGAGCACTTTGGTGCAATTATTGGATGAGGACAATTGACATTGATGGCAAGATAAGAACAATGATGTTAAGGTTAAGTTAAGAGAATTAAGTAACTTATTATATGTTTCTCGAAATGATGGACCTTTATGGTCGTTATGGGCTTCCTAGCAATGATGGGCTTACCGAGCATGATGTGCCCCATGTGGTCAGAGAGGAGAGAATGCATATAATAATGTTCTTAATTCATTGATGTAATGAAGATTAATGTGTAATGCGAATTCATAATGTCAAGTTATGTCAAGTTTATTTCAGTTCAAGTGTATGCTTATTTTCAGTTCGTATAACATGCATAATGCCGCTTACTAATGTTGATGATTTATTTCGCATGGTCATGGGACGAGATGTCCCTAGATCAAGGAGCAAGAGGGAACTGACGTGAGCAATCAAGGGTAGCTAATTCAAGAAAGGCTTTAGCTTGGCGGGGTGCCATCTACCACATAGTAGATCTTTTAGTTTAGTTTATCTTTCCATGTTTTAGATTTTCTTAGTTTATATGTATTAGACTTGAGATCAAGATAAGACAGTTTATGCTATAGTTTTTCTCTGCCTACATGTATTATGTTTTGATATCAGATGAGATAGTTATGTCTTTCCCTTCCATGAACAATATATGAACCTATATTTTAAGTTGAATGCATGGTGTTTCATTTATCTTATTGCAATGTTTATCATATTTTGTAATGTTCCTCCGAGCCAGGTGACCCATATTATGGACAACATGAGGTTTTCTTCCGTTGTGCTATATGTTCTTGGAGGGGCGTTACATCCGTTGTCCCTGGCAACGGTGCCAATTTTTGATGGAGCTTCCACTCATGTGGAATTTTGTGCACCACTAAAAATCCTAAGATGGTAAGTGTGTAGGTTTAGCCTTGCTTATACTAGATTGAGAACTCCACCCACGTATGCTAGGATACGTGGAAGTCTTATCATAGTATAGTTAAGGGTCGAATCCACGGGACAATAGTCTTGTCGAGATTACGAGATAGAAAATATTAGAATTTCACTTAACTCATTAGCAGTTGGTATCTAGATAAAAGAGTTGATTTTGTTGTTTCAAACTAAGTGCAAGTAAAATAAAAGCAAGAGAGTAAATTTAAGGTTGTAAACAAAGTTAAGAAACCACTAGGATGTGATCGACTTTCACCGCCACTACACATGGATCAAAACACGCAACATAAAAACATAGCCTACAATAAGAGTCTAAACAGTTAGTATCTTTGTAGACTTTGTCTCCTTTCGGAGAACTAACTATGAGAAGTGTGGGAATGTTGCAATGTCAGCCATCCCCGAATGAATGGTCACTTACTTTACATCATTCCCTTCGCAAAGTGTGTTCCTCGACTTATCAAGGTTGTACTTTCATACGTCAACTGATTCCATTTCATAGTATGAAAGTACAATGATGGAAGTGAGTTTACTCCACCTCTTGAATAAAATACTCCTAGATACTGAAGCAGATGCATGGTGGATACATGCATCAAGAACCAACATTCAATCGAGATTCGAATCTAATAGTAAAAACGTAGACAATTCATACTAAAAGATAAAAGATAACACAAGTTGGTGATCAAGCAACAAGCATTCATTAATTGATTGATGTTGAACTGAAAAGAAAGTATATCTCTATTGCAAACTATGGATTACATTGCATGAAATGAAAACATGGGTAACAGGGCTACTCCCCGCACCCTAGTGTATAAGACTACTCGCTCATGGCAAGGACAAAGAAGGAGGCGATAAGAGAGAGAGAAAACATCATCTCCATGAAGGAGGGAAGAAGGTCAACCCCTTGGAGAGAGAGCGATGATATTCACACATCGTAGGTTGCTCGATGATGAATCTTCCTCTTCCCACCTTCTTTGGCGATGAAAGAGAAATTAGCTTCTGGATGGAGTGTGGATCTTAGACCGGCAGCCTCGGGGCGGTGGATGAAGGATGAAATATCTCTAGAGCAGTAGAGGCAGCCTTTGGACGTCTAGGTCTTGATACCTTGTGAGGACCGTTTGGGTCTTATTTATAGGCTTTGAGTGAAGTCCAAATGGTTTGGGAAGTTTTGGGCCCAAACGGTCTTGAAGACCATTTGGGTTCTGAGACCGTTTGGATTCGTGTGGTTTTGGGACCGTTTGGCCTCGTGCGGTCTCGAGACCATTTGGCCTTCTACGGTCTTGGGACCGTTTGGTCTTGTGCGGTCTCGGGACCATGTAGCTCCATGCGATCTCGGGACCGTTTGGCTTCGTGCGGTCTCGGGACCGTGTAGCTCCATGTGATCTCGAGACTGTATGACTCCATGTGGTCTTGGGACCGTGTGACTCCATGCGGTCTCGGGACCATATGACTCCATGTGGTCTCGAGACCGTATGGCTCCATGTCGTCTTGGGACTGGGTAGTCTCCAAACGGTCTTGGGACCGTTTGGAACTTTTGTGATTTTTTTGTATTTTTCTATAAGAATAAAAAGGAGAAAAGTTAATCTAATGGTATATTTGCAATAAAGGAGGAAAGTTAAGGATTCTATCTAATTTATCTGAGAAAGAGTATGGAAAACTGAGGAAAACTATTAAAATAACATCACAAAATGGGAGGTTATCAACCTCCTTACTCTACCAAGGTCTAAAAGGAAGAAGAAGATAGGTGTCTGAAAGGGTTGTAAACAACAAACGTTAAGGGGTTATATAGATGAAGGATGAGAGATTGGGCAAAGGGTGACACTTAAGAACCTAATGGAAACTTATCCTCACAAGAGACCAACATGCACCCACATGCAAACACTAAAACATGACATGCAAGACATGGTAATACACTCTAGGTTGTGTCTCGAACACAATGAACTTCCACATGGTTGCAGTCACGACCATCGTGGAGTCCCCCCCATGGTCACGACACCACCATCTTGGTTGAGACAAGGTACCACCATCAAGCCTAGATTGAGACAACACATGCTAGGTCATCCATATCAACTCAAAACCACCCTAGACCTCCTAGGTCATGACTCAACCACCTGTTGTAAGTGTCTCAACTGTGACACCCTCCAAAACTAGCCTTGGTCATGACCAAGGTCAAGACAACACAACCAACTCACACATCGTCAAGGTACTCAACACTCACATCAACCCTAATCACCACCTAGGGTGATACTCCTTAATCAAGGCTCAAGCAAAGCACCCTCCTCTTTTTCTTTCCTATATACGATGTCAAGAAATAAAGGAAACACTCTAGAGGTGGCAAATTGAACATCAACCCCCTACATTGGGTAAATTACAATTTGCACGAAAACTAGCACAGAAGGAACAAAAAACATCCAAACAAGTGCTAACTGGAGACATAGGATCAAAGAGAGGTTCTAAGCACATCATCAAGACAAAAAAGTAGGGTTATCCCAAAACCTAGGTCAGGGCCTTACATCCGGTTTGGGGGCAGTTTTTGGAAGGCAATTAGCATGGTTTTAGTGGTCCTCATGGCTACGACGGGTGAAGGGTGGAACATGCGTGGTGGATGACACATGCATGTTGGTTGGAGGTGACATGACCATTATTTTGATGGTCATTGTAAACATCCTTCACCATTGTTGTTGTGGTGACCATGGGCATGGTGGTTCTGAACTGTGATGGACATTTTGTTGGCCACCTCCCTGTCGGTTGAGTTGATGTGGCTTGCCATTCCTTGTATTCTACTGTGATGTGGGGCACTTTGGCCATGACCATGGAAAAGTACCATGGGCATGGTATCCTTCGCATGCCACTGCTTTTTTTGGTCATGTCCATGGTCATTGGGTTGTTGCAGCCTAAGAATCTCTTGGATTTTCCTTGTTACTTGGACACTTTATCCACAGTCCTGGGAAGGTACCGCAGTCCATTTTTAGGACCCTACTGTGATTTTCATCTCCAAAGTCCTTCAAGAAACTTCTATTTGCTTTGAATCTATATTTGACCATGTATGGAGGGTTGGGAGATGGTATAGGGCTCATCCTAGAAACCCAAGGATCGTCCCTTCTTCCTCATCTTCATCTAATACATGGCTTAAAAGACTGAATAACACACAAACAATAGCCATAAGAAAATTTGATATGAAACCATTTATCAGGGGTATTAACTTACAATTTAACATATCTACATGTTCTTAAGATGTAAAAAGACACAAGATGAAACCCTAAAATAGGATTTCATCATGAGTCATCTTCCCCACATGGCTGCAATGCTTTTCCACCTCGTGGGTCGACTTTCATGGGCTACCACTCACCGTTCAGACCATCATTGTTTAAAATATGACCCTCCTTAGGTTTAGTCAGTTCTCCCTAGACTTTGAGGCATAAGAGCCCAAAGTAATTCTCTTCAAAACACCATGGTTAGCATCTTCGGTGACCAGACACAACATAGCATGAGTTGTGACGTTAAGCATATCACCTTCATTTCTCCTTCAAAAATCATGGTTTAGTATCCTTGACTTTGCAAAAGTCTTAGGAATGATCTACACATGTCATTATATAGGTATAAACCTCATATATCATGTTCCCAATTTGACTTCATGACTATGCAAATCATTTTGCTCTAAGGATACTGCTAAAAGAACTACCGTTTAATCAGATCCATAGTTGTTGTAAATTGCATTCTACGAATAGAACCTGAATGTCTTTATATATTAGGTATCTTCAAAACATGATAGCTCTCTCCTTGGTTATCTAAACACCACAAAGTTTTAATTATATGTTTACAACATTTAGGAGTATAAGATTCCTTAGATAGTTGGACACTATCTTACTCATTGAATATAGTTCCTAAAAGACACCTAAAACTAATTCTTATAATTATCTTAAAAAGTGTATCAAATAAAATCTTAAAATCTTAGTAAAAAATGGGAATCTATGTTTTTATATATAAACATTCATCATGATATCATGCATGAATATTGAGATATTAAAACAGTATCATCTCCTCATTATCGATGCACAACATTATTATCTTAATATCCATCATATCCAAAATCTTATTACTATTAATCTATAGATTTGAATATCCTTAACCTGAGACATATCTATATAATAATGTTACTCTAATTAATAAACCATAATGTCATCAAAACATATATTCAATACCTCATTTTGATGAAATGATAAATTTCCCATAATAAGGAAATCTAGTGCTAGGGGCATCCATATGATCTCAAACATTGATATTCCATTGTAATATGGTAAGTTTCATTTGTACCTTACTTAACTTATAATCAAAACCAGGGCTTATATTTAGGTCATATGAATATGGGTTACATAATCCATCTCATCATGGATCATCCCTTATATCATACATCATATATAGGGTTTGGGGAACCCAAAGTTCTATATATTATATTTTATTTCAACCAATCATTCTCATCGTTAACTATATTTGTTGACCTATTTATGTCCCTACTCTTGTATTGCAGCTTGCATTACCTCTGCTGAGGAGTTGAATAGCATTTCTCTGAATTAAGTAGAATACCTTTGCAAGCATCTTGAAAATCCAACTCAACACATTGTAAAAAAGGGTCAATTTTTAATGATCCCATATCCAACGATCCCTTATAGTGATATTTCCTTTTTACTTTGATTTGATATTCTAATATATGGTTAAATATATAATTGAAGATAGAGTAAAATAGGTTACTAAATAAAATATAGTATTTATAATTCTATTAGGATGTATATATTTATAGAGATATGAGTTTCCCAAAAGTGAACTAAATATCAATCCGACCCATATTAATTACTATTACTTTTAAAGAGATTAATAAATAATAAAGAATTCTTTCTGAGGATAAAAAAATTGGAAAACAAAGTCGATGTCTATGGTTATATATGAACCCCAATTGAAGTTGACAATATGGAAAAATAATTGTTTATATTCACTTGGTTTATTAAATAATTGTTATTATAATAATTTTATAAACCAAATGTATATTAATAAATATAAGATGATTAAGATATCATAAAATAAATCAAAGTGAAATTCTATATGAAAATGGTTCACATTTATAAATTGTTCTAGTGGTTTGTCCAATTTGCATTGTAAAACTCACACTTTATCAACTTTACATAATGAGCGGTAAAAGTGGAAAGATTCATCTTTGACTACATTATTCTTGAACACCAGTATAAATTATAATATAATCAAACCCTACACTAAATGTTGAATCTTAAATATGTTTAAGGTTCTTTTTTGTTACCAATTAATCATGTATGTGTAATATTTGTGACATATAAATGTAGTGATATATATTAATCACATGAATGGAAAATGTCATAATAAGGGATTTATGAGAAATACAATAAAGGAGGTAGTAAGAAATGTATCACTGAAAAAATATGAAAGTTTTCAAACTCATGATAATTTTTTAATCAATGTTCACATTGAACGTAAAATCTACCTTAACATTTGGAGAAGTTACTCATATTTTGGATAACGTTTGAATTGAAGTATGGAGAAATTATATTGCAATTTAATTGAACTTATAATGCATATGTAAAAATAACGGGATTCCAAACTAATAAACATTAGACTTATTTTTTATGACCCTCAATTAGACTATATGATGAATTGGCACAATTTTGGTACATTTAGTTTATAGAGTTTATGATGACTTGTTATTGTTAATCCAGGCTTCCAAGACTTTGTATAAAGATCAAATAAGCATCAACCAGACTACTATCAATTCAATTTGTTGTGGTTGTTGTCATTTCAAATTGTGAGAACACATGGTTACCCAAGTATAGTTAGAACATACCAAGTTTCTTAAATATGTTGAAACCTTATTGAACATTGATATAACTTGTTACATGAACATTAAATACATTTCATATCTAATCTAAACAACTTGCCTAAATCTAACACTTTCTTCATTTCTTTTAGAAAATATCTTTATTATCTAGTGTGTGTTCCTTAAACTTTTTATACTGGATTTTGGACTTGTTTATATGACTAATTCATGCACTTATTTTAAGTTCATGCAAAACTATTCTTGAGTAAATGTATGGATAGAACCTTCTAAGGTTTTAGGATGAGCTTGTTGTGAAGTATACAATATAAAATGATTGGGTGACCTTTGTGGCTTATTATAGATTTCACTTTTTAATATTTATCGGCTCTTGTGTAAACCACATGTTTCAGAACAATTTATGTTCGTTTCATTTTTTGATGATTTGGATTTTTGGGAGAAATATAATTCTGACAGAAAAATGTTTGCCTTGAAAATCCATTTCGAGTCATGTGAATGATAATATCATTGGCATCAGGGTGACCTTACCACCCCATGAATCATATTTAAAAACCCTACAAGATAACTATGCATAGAAGGAACACATGTTTATCATCTGATAGATATATCTCTAGAAAAATTCACTCTGACTTGTCTCCCTATGTACATTACATAGACCTATTTTCATATATATCATATTTCTTATTGAGATGTTTCTAACTATCTTATTAACTATTTTTAGGAGCATGTGAGTTTGAACAACAATAATTCACTTTTTAAACACAAGTAGAAAATATTGACAATAACTTCATTCTATAAAACATTATAATAATTGTATATTGACCATTTTTATATTTACTTTATGATAGGGAACAATACTAATGAGCCCACCTTACATTATTATCTCATTTAGCTCCTTAGGAAGCCACTAAAATTTATATATTTTATGATTTTGAATATAAGGGTGAAACTCATTCGTATGTGATTTATAGGTCAGTATAATTTTCAATAGAAGTTATAATATCACCAATATGGCCTAAGATATATGGACCCATCCCATGAATCAAACCCTAAATGATCATTATAAAAAATCCCCTGAGAACACCCAACATAAAACCAACAATTATCATAACTGAGTAAATGTTTTTGATTAAACTGATCCATATAGAGATCTAATTATGAGAAACTGCCATAAAAACCTTGCAAAAAAAAAACTATAAAAGCATATCACTACACATCTAAATTGTTCTATATATAGTCATGATAG
This sequence comes from Alisma plantago-aquatica, assembly GCA_963693085.1. NCBI lineage: Eukaryota > Viridiplantae > Streptophyta > Magnoliopsida > Alismatales > Alismataceae > Alisma > Alisma plantago-aquatica. The sequence goes on from OY856411.1 coordinate 1,475,308,910, forward strand.
AGAATATACTGAAACCTCTTTTTGTTTATTTCATCAAAGTTATTACAAGATAAATCATATTGTGGAGTTACAATAGAGTAATATGTCTAAATCGGGTGACAACCATAATCATAAGAAAACCAAAAATGGTTAAAGCAACCTATAAAGAGAATTGGATACTAACCATCCATCACTTATGAAAGAGAGAGTATCAGGGTTCTATACACTTACATATATTTTCTCATACATCTTTTTTTATGTGTGGACATCCTAAAATATATGAGTAACCACATGGGTAAGACTCCATGTCCCAATAATATGATATAACAACTAAAAACATCTTTATCTTACAAGTAGGAGAAGGTTATATAAGCATATTCCAAAGTGCAGGTAGTTCAATAATAAATAAATACTTATATGGATTCAAAATTAACAAAATAAAATATGAATGCACACACATGTTTTTCACCAATTAAGCCTAAACAAATACACTACATAGGTGAGTTACAAATTTTATTAAGCACTGGTTAGTTTGAGGCTACCATTAAAATTATTAGCTAGCTACTATAAAGCCACTCTGTCATCCCTAAAAGATTTAAGGTCGGATTCCATTAGATCTCTTCACACACCTCTGGTCAAAGTGTAGTAACAAAAGGTGGAGTGCTCAATCACGTAATCTACCATGGTATTGCTCAAAAGCAGATTCATATATCACAAATGCATCCTAGGAAAACAAATCATTGCACATAATCATAGGGTATAAACCCATAAAACTTAAATACAACCGCGGCCTCTCTTTAGCACATATTATGGGACCATCAGTTGAACCAAGTCCTAACAAACTTATGGTTGTGATGGTACACAAACCATACACACCCTTGTATTTTCAAGAATATACACTCTAAGCAGCTTCTCATTATTCATAGATTGCAATAACATTAACTTGTTTCACTATTCCCCCCTCTCCAATGACCCATATAAATATAGTTGTGGAATCAGGGTTCTAAATGATTAGGGTTACACTAGATTAAGTAAGCCAATAACAGATACTTCAAAAAAATCAACAATTTATAAACAATGTGTACAGAAGTAATTGCAACATTAATCAAGCTTATAACTCCAGAAGATAAAATAAATTCACATATGCCAAGCCACCCAATCAAGGAACATGTAATCATATCTGTCCATACCAAGACCACAGTCATAAAATCAAGGCACCAAAAGGCTCAACATGCCAGTCACAACCATAACACGACCCAACACATTAATTTAGGTTGTGTCAGCCTTTGAAAAGGTATTAACATGGGATACTTCATCACACACTATTTAAATTCCAATATGCAAATAGTATCAGAAAATATATTTTATATCTATACATAGAGACTCTCATACTTATCATTTAGAATGAGACAAGATTAATCATCAATATTCCACAATAAGGATGTTTTGAGGAATTGTCGTATTGTGTTATCTTTGGGAACATTTAATTCAAGTCAACCAATATTTAGTACATGTATCTTTCAAGACCTAATATATTATGATAAAGTGTGAATTCTTGTTAAGGATATAGAACTTCTCGATACTAAATCATTATAGTAGATCATATCTCATTATTTAAAGAATAAGTGTATCACAAACACCATGACCACATAACTCTATATACTATGTGTATTAAATCCTCTTCTACTATATTTTAATTTATTTATATCCAACTATATACTTAAACATCAACCATCAGACCCTATAATCATCCTAAATGATGGAACCCTGATCATTTATGTTAGGAAAAGGCCTCAAGGCATCATACCTACTTGTATAATTGATATCCAATGTTCACCATTGATATCACACATCATGTCACCCGTATCAACTCCATAAAAGTCTTGGAAAGGAGGATACGAGAAGAGACAAATATAAATCATTATGTGAAAAGGTGATATATACATTAAGGTGGCATCTTTTGAGTAAGGTTTCCTTTTATTACATAATGCTCACAATTGATATGTATAATCGCCAACCACTTCATGTACATATTATTAGTTGTTTCCCTATAATATTCGACACACATTCATATAGTTATACCTCTATATTCATAGTCAAGTTTAGGTTCATTAACAACAAAAACATGAAATGACACGGTTAGCCTTGAACAAGATCAAGTCACCAAACTAGGGCAAATAAAGGCATAACCCATCTTTAAGGCCAAAACAAAGATAAGTCATCCTAAAAGTATCATTATTGTCTTCACTTTTGCACATATCTATACATGACCGATTCTAGAAAGAACCCCAAATTTAAGCATAAATCTCCAACGACGGTGAATGTTACAAAATTATGGCCTAGAAGGGTCAATTAAGATATTAGAAGGATAACATAGGGAATAATAAAGTAACCTTTACTTATAGTATTTTGTCCAAACAAGTATCAAAGAGAATAATTATTAGATAAAGGAAAGAAAAAAAATTAGCACCCCTCATATCAGTAAGAATGGCGCTACATTTTGTTCACCATTATAATGGTATCACAAAGATCCAAAATAAGCACTTTTAAGGTTCTTTAGAAGGTATTTCATAATTTCACCACACAAACACTTATTAGAAAGGAATTTGAAGTACTGGAAGCATCTTTAATATAAAAAGGAAGACCAAAAATTTTTTATGCATATATTATCTAACCAAATAATACCATAAAGATATAGCTTCTAAGAAAGTTAGGCACATTTAGAGAAAGGTTAGGGATTGTAGATGAATTGTCGGAATAACAAGGGATTAGATGTTATATCACTCACTTAGGTTGGTCATGAAAATGATGAATAGAAAGAACACCACCAAGAAACCTCACTCTGAGATCATGATCAGATCTCCAACTCCAAGATAAATCCTCCATGGTGGATCCTGAGCTAACAATAGAAAAAGAGGAGAAAAGAAGGAGATTTAGCAAGATGGGTATGTTTCCACTATCGAAAACCATGGGCTTCAAACAAGGAGGAAGAAGGTCTAAAGAAACAAATGAAGAAGAGATTAGGGATGAGTTGTTGTTGCATTTGTTATGCAACAAATAAGATTGGGAATCTTGGAAAGACCATGGAGTTTCTTGAGTTTTTACATGTATCCACATGCAAGATCCCATAAATGGAAATAGACCTTCTTGGAGATTTCATCGACCTCCATGGCTCTCTACACATTTCTAGAAGAACTTTTTGTTCCAAATGGACCTCTAGGTCAATGGGAAGGGTTTTTTATAAACTAGAATGTGTGTAAATATCAAACCTATCGATAACTAGTGTCTAGAATTCCCATTGGTCCATGTGAGACTTTCATTGATAAATAAGCCTTCTCATTGACCATTATATCATTTGCATAAACGTTGGCATGTTTTTCATCAGTGTAACTAGGATTCTCATCGAACTGTAAGTCTAGACCTTCTCTTGATGTATCTAGGTTTTCCATCAGTTTACACACTCATAAGAGGTTCATTGATTCTCATGTCCAATCTTTGCATTGGTTGATAACTCAAAGGCCCCATCAGATGTCAAGCCTCCCTTCCCATTTTTTACTCATATAGATTTCGCACTAGTTTCCAAGTCCATGATTTCCTTCTATTGTCAAAGAAAGAACTCTCACTGGTTTGCATAACTAGAGTTCTGATAAGTTCTTGTTATAGAAACATTCATTTGTTCACCATTCGATCAATTGATAGAGTCTTCTCTTCGATCAGATGAGTGATCCAAAGTTCCTATAAGTTTGCAAAGTCCATTGATATATAACCATCACTCAACCACCACCACCACAACACTTTGCTAGGGCTAGGGTGGAGGAGCAAGGATTGAAACCCTATTCCAACTATGTACAACGACATATATTTCTAAGAAAATCAAGAAAGATAATGAATAACAATATTATCTAAGATAATTTACATACAAATTGAAACTTAGACCTCATTATATGGTGCAACTACACAATAGTCCACAAACATTCATGGAATAAAAATATAGACAAAATTAAGGTGCAACTCAAGGAAAATAAAGTTGTCTCCTAACCAATTGATATCAAAGCTCAATAGAGAATGAAAATGAATTAAAACACAATGTTAGACATTTTTACACAATATTTAGACAGGTCCTTGTTTGATAGTTAATCTACAAACTAGTCCACAAACTAAAAGGAAACTATACATTAGGGAAAACAAAATGCAATGTGAACAATTGGTCTAGAACTTAGTCAAGAACATGACTATGGAAAAAAATAATATTATAGGAAATTAAGGTTAGCCTAGGTTAATTTTTTAACATCCGTGGAACTCTTTATTCACTCAAGAAACATCTAAGAAGAAAATTGAAATTTTGGATTACACTCAGTCTAACTTTTAGCTAGATTGAATGCTACTGAACCACTCTAGTTAGACAAACATATATTATAAATGACTTAATTTTAATTTCATAGATGGTTTTCTTTGTCATTATGCATTTGGTACTCTTTTATTGTAGTACATTTTGATCGAAGTAACTATGATGTGGAGTATCATTTAACCAAGCTCAATCAAAACACAACTGACATAATAATTTCACATATGATTCAATCCAATGTTTCTATAGACAAAGCATGATCGTAGATGCTTGAATTTGTTTCCATAGGGTAAACTAATCCGCTATTATATATAGGAACCATATTTTAGCACTTATACACTCATTATTGAAATAGAATTTGTTTGAAAAATGACTTTATGCATTTTGTACATTAGTTCTCTACATTATGTTGAATAAGAGGATCTCAATTTTAAAACGTTTTCTAGTTCTTAAGATAAGCCCATTAGAATTCCCAATTTTGATGTAAATAGTATATATTCTTTATATCTTCCCCTTTTGAAGATGTTTTCAATGTGAGTGAATTGACAATCAAACTAGAAGAATGGGATCCTCCTTGGGCCTGAAATCAAGGAGAGAAGTGGTGATCATCCTTATACCATGATAAAAAAACATTGAGGTGGTTTCCCAGAGGGCCATAGGAGGAAACTTTTTGTGATCTCCTACAACCAAAGTATGAAGGATACATGAATGTAGTTTGACCATTATTCTCTATTTTAGATATTGAATTATTTTTATATTCTATCTGAACTATGAATAAGATTTTGTTCCCAAATGTGGTGGTTGAAAATTTATATAGGGATGGATCAAGATACCTTTTTGGTTTTTATTCGTGTTTAATAATTATGTTTGTCTACTTCTATTTCTCTAACCCTTCTTTACTTAATTTTTTATAATACAACTGGTATCAATAGTGTATTATTTAAAAATTCTAACTTTTAATACAAAACTATTCTCCACCACCATAGAATGTATTTTTATATTGGTCCTGGATTTGGTCACTTAGATACCTTTCACCAAACATAGAAGTATGGTATATTTTTTTCATGCAAATTATCAAATTAGAAGGATTCCCCAATTGCAACACCTAGCATCTCTCTTTGATGAAACAAACTACCTATGTTGAAAGAGAAGAATGTCATTTTCAAGACAATAGATCAATCATGATCTATGGAAGATGGTGGAAATAGAATACAAATAATTAATGAGTGGGATACATATAATGAAAAACACGATATATTACGACAAAGAAATAAGAATTGTTTTATATGAACGTATTTTTTCTTAATTTAACAGAATATCATCTTGTGATTCCACATATGAGTTTTGGATAGAAGTTTTAGCTATATATGACGGAACAAACCAACCCAATGAATTCAAGATATATACATACATATATATAGATACATATATATATCTATAGAAAAGAAATGTTATCAACATCTTGAGATACCTCACTACTAAACTTGAAAAAAAGGGGATAACAATAGAAGAATCCAATGATCACAATGTTATATAGATTGAAGAGTAGATTGAAATCCTTGAACAATATGTAGTTAGGATAAATTACCAAGATAATAAGAAACAAGAAGATCAACCGAAGAAAAAAGTCTTGCCTTTAAATGTTCATAAGCATCAAATGAAAAATACTCCATAAATGAAGAAGCAAACTACATTAAAGGTAAGAATGTTTTTCAAAAACCTTTCTAACAAAATATTCTAGTGTCCCTCTTTAAAGAGATATGAATGTAGAAGAATAAAATATGGCAAGAGTGCATTTATCATGCTAAAGAAAAAAGGTATGAAGTTAATGGATATAAAAGAAAAAATAAGGATAAAAATTAAATGGAACATAGTGTATATTGGGATTTAAGCACAAAGAAGAACTCAAGTGAGGATGAGGACTACAACGATATCTATGTTGTTTACAATGCATTCTCATAAAGGAGGAACCAAACAGTAAGTGAAAGGTATCAAGTTCATCAACTAATGGGAGGAATATTTCTTAACTCAATATTAAAAGATTATGTCAATCCAGATTGATATATGACAAACACAAGTTAAGAAGACGCTAACGAGGTAATTGTACTTGATCTTTCAAAAGAACTTAATAGGATGCTCCCCACCATTGGGACAAAAATTGTAATTTACTTGAGTAATAATAAGTGTTGGATTTTTGGATTTGACGCACAAATGTTGATATAAAAAGTCCCATTTGGGTAACTATTGTGTGTTTCAGGTGATAAGTGAACTAAGACAAGATCCCACAAAAAAGGGTGTGCGATAATATGTGTGTTTGGTTGCATGTATATCAATTTGTACCTAGAATTATAACTATTACGCAACTACACAATGTGATTGGAATGATGTATGAACAAGTGGGGAACAACCAAATACCATTCTAAACAAAGAATTATACTTTTTATAACCATGAAGATAGGTAGATTACTTTTTTTTTAAAATTGTTTGAGTTGTTTTGCAACACTCAGGACTTCTGTGGTCGGGTATGACTAGATTCATTTAAATTTTCATTCAACCGTGAAGCTTTTGTTGAAAATAGTAATTTAACCAAGTGCCTTTTCTATACAATTCATATTTGTGTTCAGTTTGGAATCCTACATGTTATCCTATAACAGTTAGTTAACCATGAAACTTGTCCTGTATACTAAAACAAGTATCTAGACGTTTCTTACGTGTTTCTTGGGTATAGGAGTTCCACATGTACACATGTGGTACAAATGAGAATTGAATCTACATTCCATATTTATCAAGCTTATAATCCTAGTTTTTTACATCTAACTTCTTTAAAGAAAGGCTAAGCTTCATGTGGAAATAGTATCTTACTCCAACAAATACAACCTTGCCTAAACCTTGTGGACTTGATCATCACTTGTTCAATAGTACTAAATATTATACATATTGCGAGACTCAAATTCACTTTGTTTCTTCCAGCTTGTTCATATTTTATTCTATGCATCAAATCTACTTCTAATAAGAAGGATATGTCCACATGTGGTAGAGGTAGATTGTAATCTTCTCCATTGAGTGTTGTTTTTTAATGTCCCATAAAGAAGGAGTAAGTATCCTTGCTCTTGTGGTGGAGGTTGGTTTTTTTTTAGAATGGGCACTTGTATTTGTTATTTGTACTCACTAAAAAAAAGGTACTAAATTAATCGTTTGAGAAACCCTAGTTTCCAAAAACTATGTATTCAACATCTCAAGATAGAAACACTTTTCATCTTCATCTTCTTGTTTGATATTCCACTACATTATCTTTCATGTAAGTCTCAATTAACTATCCTTATGCTTTAGGTTTCATAAAATCATATTTTCTCTATGATCACCCCCTATTGTTTTCAATAGTATCAGATCTAGGTTTTAAGGAGCTTTTGCAAGAATTCAAGGTTAGGGTAAGCTAATTGAGTCAAATCAATCTTGAAGGTGAAAACATATATATATTCCTACTCTCTTCAATGACTTTAACTACATATTTGAAATGGTGTATGTAGTGGTACTTTCAAGAAGTGAAATTTAAATTTAGAAGATGATCATTCAACCATATGTACCTCTAATGACAGAGCCTTTTGTGAAACTAATTATCATACATGGAGGAAACTTTTTATTGGTCGTGCAGGATTTGTGTAAGTATAATAAAATCTATATGTTTTCTTCTAAACTAGATGTGATTTTCATAGATAATATTAAAAAAAAATTACAATGTACTCTACATTTACTTCAATTATAAATATCATGTAAACAATACTAAGGATAAAGACCTTGTTATTAAATTTTCATTCTATAACCTATGAGTATAAGAAGAAAATTATCATCACATTGGAACCTATGATGCTTTCTATTTTTTAGCTCAAAAAACTTATAGGTAATCCAGATACATATAAAGTCAAGCTCCAAGAACATTAGATATAAGATGAGGAATAAAATCATTGTAATGAAAAAGAGCATATCCCTTAAAGCAAGGGCTTCCAAATACTCTTCTTCTTAATCTAGTGACTCATCTAGTGGTTAGAATGAAAATAAATCCAATATAAGTCAAATATTATTTCTAACAAAACTATAGATCATTGTCTACTAGATTTTATGCTTATGATTATGATGGACAATGGAACGGTGAATTCTTATAAATTTATATGAAGAATAAGAAGAAATAGAAGGAAAACAAGAATGCATATTGAGCTTCGTGAGAATCTTCTTCAAACTGCGTTCAAATGATAAGGAGGTAACCATCCATCTTGTAGTTGAATGTCTCATTGTTGAACACAAGGAAAATGGTGAAGAATAAGATTAAGGTTCATAAAGTGATAATAGTGAGGTATCTCTTTCGAGCTTTACGAAAAAGGATCTTATTGAACTTGCATGACATACTTTGCTAAAGATTGAAAAATATAAGAAAGATAAAATGATAATGGCCAATATGTTTTACTTTTTGAATGATAAACTTAATGATCTTAGTGTTCATTTTTCTAGTCAAGAAAATATAATAGATGATATTTTTCAAAATACTTATTTTCCTATATAGACTTCCACTCATGTAGATAATTTAATTTATATGGATAAACATCCTATCCTTTGCTCAGATTTTGATTTTGTTAATATCTTTCAAGTGAATGTTGGTTTTAGTAATAAAGTTTTTGTTCTTGAATATATTCTTGTTGAAACTATGAGATTCTTGACCTGTACTAGTGAAAACTCTTTAATGCATTCCATGGAATATAAAAAATACAAGAGCCATTTCTATAAAATTTTGGGATAGTAGAAATTTGTTGAACGATGTCTTGAAACCTTCATTTAGGTTCCAAATATCATGGTTATATTTCATGAACTGACAATAGGAAAAGTAGAGTGGACCTAGCTTTAGTAAACAAAAATGTTGGTTCTTCTTTCTCAATTAACCATTGTGCTTTATTATCTTTTAAGAAAGTTGGTCACTTTTATAGCTTTATCTTTCAAAATAAATAGTGATAAATTATTATTATTAGTTCCAAGAATATCTTTGTATATAAGGTGGTTTGCGCTCGTAGGCATCTATTGCATATGCTTTTAATATTGTAATTATACTTAGTTTTTTAGTTAGTCTATCTTCTCTTAAGTTTTTAGTTATGTTTCTATGTTTCTATGTGGTTGCTTAGGGTTATATTTATGTTGGATTTAAAATTGTCCAGTGAACTAGCACTCAATATAGGTGTTTACCTTGGGATAGTCTGTCGAATTCGAGATTGACCAAAATATAGCTCAGTATGTTGTTGTTATCTTAGAATACACTTTAAATAATCATTCACATTTTGTTACATATATAATTTATATTTTAGTGCTAAAATCATTTATCTAAATGTTACAAATGAGTTTTTAGTTCTTTATTGGTTATCCTTTTATTAGTACATGTTTCCTTGGTTTGTGCTTAATTTATCTTTTGTGTATGATTAAGGGAGAGATAAACTTTAGGCTAAATCTTCCCATCATTTGTAGCTTGCACTTGTAATGGCTTCTTTATTTTCAATGTTGGCCCCACACCCCTAATTTTGGTATAGATATTTCATTTTTGTTCTATTCATCTTTAGTGATATCTCTCTATCAAGTAGGACTTCACATTTGTTGAATTGATGTTGTACATGTATCATATTTGTTATTTCTCATGGATATCTATGAAAAAGATGGAGTTAAGATTCCTTATTATTGGATTGGATTGTATTTCATATTCTATTTATGTGCTAAATGAGATTTCTTTGTATCAGGTCTTAGCATTACACTCATTGATACTAGGTATCTTTAAATATCATTATATTTCATTTGATTTGGTAATTATAATGGGTATATACTATTTTTCTTTCGCATGTGGCTCCCAATTCATATGATTATCCCTTAGAGATGAGTTTATATTCTTGTCATCCTTTTGAAAATACAAAAAGTAGAATAAAATCAATGAGATAAATTATCATTCTATAGAAAATGAAAGGTATTGTTCACTTTCATCTCTTGACCATATTTGCCTTAAACAAAAGGGGGGGGATTGTTGGCATTTTATAATAAAAAAAATATTTTGATGACACCAATATTTCCCTTTTATGCTAACAACGTATGCATTTATTTTTCAAAATGATCAAGGAAGACAGATACTATACGACGACAAAGAATGTGTTCCAATATCATTTTTAGGATGCATGTATATTAAGATCTACTCTAAATTATAACTTGTACAGTTGTAATTTGATAATTTGATAATGATGATATAAGAGCACGTAATTAATGTCCCGAAACCATTTCCAATCAAATGTCATATTTGTATATATCCATTAGGATTGGAAGATAATTTTCCAAAATCATTTGTGCCATTTTTAAAATTTTAGGACTCTTTAGATGAAGTAGATATTTGGTCAAATTGTTATCAGACTAGATTGACTCTTGATCAAATTATAATTTGACCATGAAGCTTTCCTTTCAAATTTTAATTTGACTTAGTGCATTTTCTACTAAATTTTTTCAGTCTCTATGGTGAACCTCATTTTTTATCACCCAATGAAAATTCTTGACAATGTTCATCCTATGTCTAATGATGGATTTCATTCCATAGCTCCACCTTTTCCATATTTTCTATATTTTCTGGATACCTAATCCATTCATTTTTATCCATTTTTATCCAATTCAAGTCTTGATATATGACATTATGCAGCGATCCTTACCGCCCAAGAAGGATCTCTACGGTGAGAGGTATTGAGGTGATTAGGATTTGAACACCTAAAATTAGAACCTTAGTTCTATAATGGTACATCTAGAGACATATCTAGACCCAATGGTCCGCACACAACAAAATCATGTCTATTTATTGTTTTCTTCATTTTAACTTGAAATTGACATATTTTCAAGTACGTTAAGTAACAAGTTTATTATCAGTCTACCAGGCGATATGGGGGTGCTAATCCTTCCCCATTTGTAACAAGATCGCCAAATCTAATTTCTGGTTATGTTTCCCATTTTCTTAAGTGTCTCACTTTTGGATTCCATAGTTGATTTACTTTCTATTGTGGATTCAAAATGATTATCTTATTTTCCTCATTTTGTAAATCAAATGTGGTGGCGACATCAATTTTATCCTATTTTATAAATTTTCAATGTGAACTCCTAATTAATTTTCTTACGAGAGATATGTACTAACATTATTTTGGTTAGGGTACGATAGCATAATTATCTTTATTAACCCTATGGGCTATCTGATAACTTCTAGTTTAGCCCTAAAATCTTCCTAAAAACTCTTAACCATAATCTAGATTTTTACTAATTGTTTTATATGTAGAGGAAAGCAATATCAATAGACAAATACACTTCATTTTTTCTTGTACATGCTATCTCATTCATGTTTGAAATCTTGGTTATCTAAAATAGTTTCTCCCAAGCAAGTCTAAGCATACCCAATCTCAAGAGTCATATCCACCGAATATAGCCTTGTGTAAAACATTATGGTGTTGATCATTTGTGGTTCATAGTGATAAGTATTGTATATTTCCTGAGTTGATATTTTTTCTTTAAATATTGTTCTCTATTTGGTTTTGTGATTTAGTGCTACGTCTTAAAAAGGTTTTTATGAGGCTCTTTGGAGATATATCTTGCAAAAAGTTGCATACAAAGGTAGTGGAGGTAGATTGTGACATTCAAAATTGTGTTTGGTCTTCCTATGTCCCATAAAGAAGGTGACATTTATCCTTGATTTTATAAAGGAAGTTGATTTTGAACCATAAATGGAAATGGTACTTGTAATCTATGTCGATTTAGAAAAGGTAATATATTTACAAGTTCAAAAATCATGGTTGAACACAAATAGTAGTAGAGATGCAACATTTAAATCTCAAACCGATACACATCTTTGTGTCCCATTTTTAGCTTATTTACTTGTTGACTAATTGATCTACTTTATTCAAGATTATTTTTGAGCTAGTTCCAATTAACCATCATTATGTTTTGAGTTCCAAATTAGTATTTTCTCTAGTCACCCCCTCTAGATATTTTAGTAAAAAACTATATAAGCTAGTGGAAAACTTACATGTGAACATTGATGGCCTCTCTTTTGAACTTGATGATCTCAAATATGCTTCCTCCACTGGTAATGAGGTTTCTTATCTCAAGTCTAAGATATATGACATAGAGATTGGTAATGCTTCCCTGATTATATATAATAGTTTTCTTCTGGATATATTGCATGCTTATAAAATTCAGCCTATGATATTAAATCATAAATATTATGATCACATATGTGATGAAAAGAACATTGATTATAATAATTTAGTGATTCATACAACCACAACATATGATATAGTGAAAGAGAACAAAGACTAGAAAAATGCAATATCCAAACTCCTACACGTGATGTAGGGCTTAGATATTCTTATTCATCACTCCTATAAATAGATATGTAGAAGAAGTGTTGGATACAAACTTGAGAACAATACAATGAAGATGAGATTCATTAAACTATTTAGTATAAAATACTCATACAAAAGAAAGACTTCTTTATTCCTTCTGCAACCATTTTGAACATTTTTTATCAATACATTAAAGGGAGGGTGATCCCAATACGTTTGTTTGTAAGTTAAAAACTTACTTACATATTTGAACATCATTTCTTAACATCAAATTGTAATCTAATCCTAATGAAGCATGTATCTCTACTTTCTCAATGATAATTCATGGTGTACACTTTTCTTGTTATTGAATATGTTTGTGTACATTACATTATTGGATGGATATTAAAGAAATTTATTTATTAGCAACCCATGATGCAAACTTACGATCATCCAGACAGATTTCCAGTGAAGTCTACACTTTGATTGGACTATGGTCTATACGGTTGCCTAGAATATTAATCAAATAATATCATCTCAGATATACTATGTAGTTGAATCATTATATCTAAAATAGGTATCCATTTCAATTGGTTAAAATATCTTTTTTTGTATAACAATTATAATCCTAATCCCTAAGGGCCCTTAAAGGTTTGGGTGACTTGTTGTGGTTTCTCTAAGAATATGACTGATGACAAAAATAATCTAAAACTATTGGAAAGAATAAAGGAGGAATGCATACTTTTGTCGACAAAGGAAAAGGAAAATTTATTGGAGTTAGAAGTATAGGTAACAATATCTCTATTAAAAGTGTTTTACTAGTAGATTAAGAGTGTCATTCCGTTATTAGTGTCACACCATTATGTGTTACTTGTTTTGATGTCTTATTTGAAAAGGATGACTCTAGACTAGTTTATGAAAATACAAGAGATGTTATGTATAAGGAAGGAATGGTATCTTATATTTCCTTAAGCCCAATTGAACTAGTCCTAAAAAGTGAAAATATCTCAAATCCAATGATGAAAATTAACTCCTTTGTCATAGAATACTAAGACATGTACACATGAACCTAATAAACAAATTATCCTATCTAGATCTAGTTAGATGTATTTTTAGGATTTTCAATAGAAAACAAAAGGAATGCATGTAGAAAGGGAAAGAAAAAAAAAATCTTATTTGAGTCTAAAAACATGTTATCAACTACTAGACAATTGAGTTTAAGATCTTCTTAGAACAATGAAAAGAAATATCTTAGTATAAAAAGATTTTTTTCATTATTTAAGACTACTATAGTTTACTAGGGTCCATTTATTAGTTTCAAACCATTATATACATGATAGATTCACAATTGTTTGTATTAGAATTGAAAATGAGCTTCAACATTGGATTAGCACCATTTGAAGTTACCATGGTACGGAGTTTGAATACAAATATCTTGAAAGAAGTTGTGTCTTGGAAGGATATGAAATTAAATTCTCTTCCTAAATAACCCCCCCAAAAAATGGCCTAGTTTAAAGTAATAAGAAATCACTTCAAGATATGGCACAAAAAATTCTTGTTGACAACAACAATCCTAGAACCATCTGAATCAAAATCATCAATAAATCTTGCTTCAAGAAAAACATATTGTACCTTTGTTCCTATCTTATTATTTCTATAAATTATCTACACAAGAATCCAAAAATTAATTTGGCTCCACATGTTATACCGTAAAAAATCGAAACAAGTAATTTTAATGCCATATCTTCTGAAATCATCCTTTTTGGGATATGCCCTAATAAGTAAATCATATAGGGTTGTTAGTTTTATTTCAAAAAAGGTTGAAGAAACAATTCATATAAGGTTTATGCAAAATCCACAAGAGGATAAAATTGAAAATATCATCCCCCTCTAGGATGATCCCAAACTTGAAATTAGTGAACCTTTTGTAGTAAATCAAGATCTTCAAATCCAAAGACAACTTCTTCTAACACCTATTTGATGTGTTGGATAATTCTCTTTGTTCTTCTGATGATGGAAAGTAGCAAAAGATATTGCATCTTTGTCCTGCATCAACACACATCTAAGCCCATTCACGGACACATAATTGAAGATCATGTAACATTTCCTAGGCTCTGGAAAAACTATCACGAAAGAAGATGTCATCTGGTCCTTCAAAAACCAGAAACTACATGGACATTCATATCTCCAAGTGAAGGATACATCCTTCTTGGCTAGCTTGGCCATTGAGAAGGCTACAACATTGAATTATTTAATAAACCAATTGTGTGTCTAGCTGAACCAAGAAAGTTTGCACCTCATTCGGTGTATTGAATTTCTCCCACATAAACACAAGATCAACCTTCTTGAGATCTAATACCATTCTTAAATATTATACGAAAACGAAATAACGCCTTGGTTAGCCAAACCTCACACGTACTAAATTCAAAAACAACTAATTCTACCTAAGCAACCTAGCACCAAATGAAGATGTTGATCGTGTTCCTCCATGTTCTTGGAGTATATCAAGATTTCAACTGTAAAGAAAACCACAAACTGATCTAGATATCATCTGAACACCCTTCTCATTAGGTCCATGAAAGTTGTAAGTGCATTAGTTACATCAAACATTACCATAGACTCATAGTGATAATACCTAGTTCTGAGGGTTGTCTCATGTATGTCTTATATCATAATCCTCAATGGATGATATATTGACCTTAAATATATCTTTGAAAACATTTTAATATCTTTCTACTAATCAAACATATCATCAACAAATCGGATACTTCTTCACTATAACCTTATTCAATTGTTTTTTCTAGTTGAGAAGAATCATAGAACCATCCATATTCTTAGTGAATAACACTAGAGAACCCCAAGGGGACATGCTTGGATGTATGAATCCCTTATCCAAAAAATATTGAAGTTGCTTTTTCAAGTCCTTCATATATGTAGTGCTATCCTACATGGTTCTGGATTGTGCACCAAGTGTTAGATTGATCTCAAAGTCAATATCTTGAGGGGATGGAACATTATAAAACTTATCAAGAAAAATATCCTCAAAATCACTCACCATCAGTACATGTTTGATATTCTTCAATATCCCACTAAATGGACAACATTACCCTTTAATAGGTAAATTGTTTGCTTAATCTTGTCCCAAATCAGGATATCTAAAAGTATGAAACCTTCTTCAGCTCCATTGGCCAAAAAATTGTAGTTGTTGAATCTATAATATATGAATAATCTATGGATCCAAGTGTTGGGGCCCTTGATTGGGTCTCCATCATTTTGTCATTTTCCTCACTATTTACATCAATATGTTCATAATACATGTTATTTCTCGATAAACTGTATTTTATGTCAAATTCACTTGTGGAAGATTTTTCATGCTTTTTAGGTAGTTTGAACACTATTTTATGGAAGGGAGAGATGTGAGGTTGAATCTGGGACTTCCCTAAATCTATAGAAGCTCAAAGTGATTCCAAGATCACCCCAATCTACCCCCAAATAATCACATATCAAAGTTTAAATAAAATTCTCCATGGATAACTAAACTCAATATTATTGTTCCCTAAAAGCCTCAAAATGACTATGGTACTTAGCCACAGTCGTGATATTGCTCATGAAATCACTATAAATTCACATGAAAATGCAAACAAAATGGGCCTCCTATAGCATGGTCATGTTCACTTGAACCACCATGGTGAGTGAAGGCCATCATGTCCATCTCACTTATGACAATTACACTAGCAAGCCAAGGACATGACTTGTTTGGCCACCACAAGATCCATCCTACCCCCTCACCATGCATGTGGTACTCATCACAGTTGTCCTACCTTCATTACGCCATGAAATGGTACCGAGCATGACCATGCTACCTACACCATTTCCACACATTTTCCCTAATATTTTTTCACCTCCACCATAAACATTTTCATCTACCAAGACCATTTTCCATACACCCACAATGGCCATTCTACCCATAATGTAAGTGCTACTCATCTAACCCTAATGTAGGTGCTACTCACCTAACCCTAATGTTGACCATTATCTCCTTTACCATTCTAGCTCAACTTAACCCTAGTTTAGTAGGCCACTTTATATACATTAGTGGTGTCTAGGGGTGAGGGTTAACACCACCACTCCTCATTTACTCCTCTTGGCTATCACACTACCTATTCCCACCTATCACTTCACCTCCCATAACTCAAAACATAATTTTTTAGGATTTTGACAATTTCCATTCATACTTCCATGCTTCCAACCCTTTGAGAAGTGGAGGAGTATTGGTTGTAGTTGGAGGTGAAGAAGGATAAGCCTTTATAAAATTTTAGGGAGTTTATATCTTCTTCTCCACTATATTTTGTTCTTTATTGTACCATGTGTATCTAAGCCCTTTTTGGTAGTCATTTTTGGGAAAACA